>CM063105.1:55265347-55875659 GCA_031876335.1 Hipposideros larvatus
ACAACGTGGAAATGTCTTACTTTCGAAAGACGATCAAAATTCTCTGGGAATTGAAAAATGGAGGAAATGCTATGAATGACAGGCAAGCAAAATCCTAAAGGACTAAAAGGTGTCCTCTAAACCTGTGTGCTCTGAAAGACATCTAACTTTCAAGTGGATTCCAGGGGCACAAAGCAGATTAAGACCAGTTTTACAGATTTTCAGTCTTGTAAACCACAAATTAAATTACAAGTTTTTAAAAACATTTCATATAAGAAAATTTAATTTCAAATTTTTAATCATTAAACTTTCTTTTAAAACTCACAGCTTCCTTACTTAGAGGTCTCAAAAGCTTAACTAGTAAGTGGGGGGGGGGAATTTCATTGTGTAGAGAAGACATGTTTTTCAGTATTAAAAAAAAAACTAAATGGTCTTTGTTCGATAAAAGTACTTCTTTGGTATAGCTCTACATGTAAATAAAGCATAAAAGCAAATATATCAAGTAAATTGTGAGAAAATATTATATTTCAAAAGTGATCTTTCAGAAACTACACATAAAGGAAGAGGTTTAGAAAAGGTATCTGTAAAAGGTATGGGTTTTGAATGAAAGAGTTACACTCACCCAGGGTTCTTGACATCACGGGCAGAGCGGAGCTCAGGACCAGGATCGACACACAGTTCCCAATGATCTGTCACGAGAAGCAGAAAACACTGGGCAGTTAAGCAGCAGGATGAAAAATTAAGCCCGTTCCCTTCTGGGAAGTGACTGCACATCCCAGTTATCTGTTGTAGTGTGCTAGCTTCATAATCATACTATTCAAAACAGAACTCAAAAACAACAACCAAATTGCTCTACAAACTTTTCAAGTTCTATCTGTAAGTTCTATAAGATATTTACAGAGCCTGGCATAAATATAAAGTCATAGAATAACTAAATTACTTACACATCAGACAATTCATTTTACATTATTGATTGAGGTTGCCAATTACAAAAGGACTGCCTGTCAAGTAAAAAAAAAAATTAATACATTTAATACTTCTGACTCTTTTTAAAGCCGCATGCTGTTCAAGATTTATATGAGATCTACATCTAATATGCTTAATTATTATAAGACTTAATACCAAAAAGCTAGAAATCCAAAACACCTGAATTCTCGTAATTAATTTTCAATGCATCCTATGCTTATTCTTTCTTCTTTTAAAATTAAATGTTTTGGGGTAACAACGGTTAGTACAATTACATAGGTTTCAAGTGTACAGTTTTGTAACACATCATCTCGATATCACATTGTGTGCCCACCACCCAGAGTCAGTGCTCCTTCCATCACCAGCTTATTGTTTCATAATAAACATGAGGGGCTATAAATGCTGATTAACACTTCAGGTCCTTAAACTAGATGCTAAATATCTCAAGGAGTCACAGCATTTTAGATAGATAGATGATAGATAGATAGACAGACAGACAGACAGATAATAGGTGATAGATTGATCGACACAGAAAATAACTTCTCTCTTTGAAAACAAGATGATAGTATCGATTATGTAATACAAAAAAAGGAAGGCACCAGCTCTTCTGAGTGATTCTCCACTGCCAGCCTGTGGGATGCTCTACAAAGCGGTACCACTATAAAGATAACAGCCTGGGCCGGCCAAGTGGCGCTTTGGTTAGGAGTTGGCTTGGGACGCCAGCTCTGAGTAGCAGGGTTCCAGTTCGGATCCCACATGAGGGCCAGTGACACTGCCCCCCCTATAGCTAAGATGCTGAACAAAAGCTCGACCTGGAGCAGTGCTGCCACAATTCGCTGGCGACGGCGTAGGCTGCAGTGGGCTGCTGTGTGCTACCGTGAGCGGCCAACAGCCAGCGTGAGCTGCCAAGAGCCGCCGTGAACAGCTGTCCAGTGCCCAGCGACTTATCTGCCTCACGTGGGAAGAGCACAATGATAATACCAACATGGACCAGTGAAGCAACATCCTCCACAACTAGACTGAAGAACAAAAGGACAGCAACTTGTCTGTTCTCCTTCCCCAATTCCCCAATAAAATCTTTAAAAAAATTAAAATATAAAAAATAAAGATAACATCCTTTGTCACTCGGAAGCCAAGGCCATACTGTAGAAAGTCAAATCAGCCTAACAATAGTGTTTCTGAATAGAGAGCACTTCCATCTTGCTTTAATTACTCAGCTTTGAAATACTTTGTCTCTGCTACTTGTAGCAACTAAGTTGTTCAGATTTCAGACAAGGACCCTGAAGTCACTCATTAGAAATAAGTTTTCTTTAGAAGAAAAAGAGTCCTTTCAAGAGCCTTCCAGGCTAGCCAGCAAGCCCTGTGCACTCCACATTTACAAGTGAATGGACGCCTTCCAAAAGAAACAGCATATCCTTTTCCCACTCCTTGAGCATTTTGAAAATCTTCCAGTCTGTGTTTACACAAATTACAGACAAAACCTATCACCACAAGTGAACCACTCAGGGTGATCACCACCTATAACAGTCTGAGATTTCACCTCACCTCGTCATGGTTGTGTTATCCTTCTTGGGAATAATTTCTCCAAATTTTGGAGGCTATAGAAACTGACAACGGAGGACACCATGAGATAACTGTGCATGTCAAGGCAAACTCTCCACAAAGTGCACATTTCCTTACGTTCTCAGGAGCCTCCACCAGTGTTAAGACCCAAAGGAAACTCAAAGCAAAACAAAACCAAAGCCCTTGGAGGGCCTGCGGAATGACAATTTGTTTTTTCTTCCAGGCAAGTGTCTTGGTAAATAAACACTCTCTCAGGAAACTTAACAAACAGAACATCCAGTTAAAGAAAGGATACAAAATCAAAATGATTTCAAGAGCAGCTCCCACAAACCTAAAAGCAGAAAGAGAAGCATTTCCTATTTCGAGGCCCTGGAAAAAAAAGAAAAACCACTTTTCAGAATTCAATGACACTATTATAGTTGGTTTCCCTAACACTGGTGTTTCATAAATATAGGACAGTTGAAATCAGGAATATTTAATGCCCTAGAATACCATCTAGACTTTCAAAGGACAATAAAACATGATTCTAGACTGAGTGCATCAACTAATTCAACCACATGTTAATAATTCTAACAAGCTCAAAATGTTTCTCATTTATCTCAAATTTAAGTTACTTATCAAAATGATATGATTACACTTAAAGTGAAATCCTGAATATTCTTGGAAAAAAATTTTTACATATAATAGTACAATAGGAATAAAATATATAATTTTTATACATTGCCCTGAGGCAGAGTATAAAAAGTATGCAATTAAAGTGTCAAAAGTAAGCTAAGCACAGAAATAAACTGAAGATGCATTTCCTGTTTCTACCCTTGAAAGCTTCCTTTCCCCAAATCCTCTTCGGGAACTCAGAGTTTTAAAAGATAGAAATCATGAAACCAGGCTTTTAAAATGTAATGCTCTAGATTTTTTTTCCTTAATGTTAACCTATCTTTATCTAGAACATATACAAACAAACACAAAGAAAAAAAAAAAAACATCTGTACATGAGACCAGACAGGCAAGAAAATTATTTCTTAACTGAAGTAGGAACAGTATTTTCAAAGCTTACTAATTAAAGGAACTATCTGAATACACACAACTATTTTACTATCAGCTTCAATTACATCTAACAGAAATACCAGGATAATTTAGAATGTATAGTCATACTAAGAAAATAAACCAATAAATAATATTGTGTATATTTTATATACATTCTAATTTAGGTATACAGAATTAAGACTACCCATGGAAATTTCATATAGAAACAAGGTAAGAACAAAGAATTTATCAACTTTTTTGTCAACATTTTGAAGAAGAAAAGAATGGTGCTAGTAGAAAGCTTACTGATGTTGATGTGGGTCAGGGTAGACCACCCCAAAATATGGGAAGTTGGCACATTGATTTTTTCACATTAGTTACTTGAGAACTAGCCAGTGCAGTGGAACACTCTGACCCTTGTCCATTCCCTGACCACAAGCGGCAACGCTCCCATGGGAATGCACCCTCCCTGTGCCTGGAGGAGGGAGGACGTCCTTATCACCCGGGAGATAATTCAGGGTAGGTGACACTAAAAACAAAATTTGTTACTTCTTCATAAGTTGCTAACCCAAACACAAACCCTTTGTTTTATGCAATCTTCACAAGTAATGGTATCTTTGTCTGAAAATGCTATATATACTACCTGCTTTGGGCATTTCTTAAGGTCTCATGTCAATGGGGCCTCCTTACATACATATGTAATTAAATTTTATTTTCTCCTGTTTATCTGTCTCATGTCAAATTAACTCTCGGCCAGAAGAACCTGGAAGGGTAGAGGGAAAATATTTATTCCCCAATCACTGGCCTGGAAAACATTTTGGAAATATTCTCTGTCTCGAGAGAAGGCCTACAGGCAGGGCGAAGGGGATCTGATTTATTTACACAATCATACAAGCAACCTACCAGATATAAGTCCCTCTCCACCATGCACTAAGGGATGGTACAAAGATGTGCCATGGGCTTAGGACTTACCTAGTGTTAGGCATACTGAATGGGTTGAAAGGTGGATAGATGACTTCTACTCTGTCAGTGGATTTGCATCTAAACAAAAGACCAGATGAGGCTGTGGAGGGGACCCATTCATTGCTGTTGTTTGTTGGTGGGACATGGCACCTGGAGCCTGCTGTTAGGTCACACCCATGGACAGCCAGTGGTGTAACAGGTAGCTCTGGAAGGCCCTGGAAAGGTATGTTGGGGGACAGGACTTGGGATAGGCATTGGCTTTTTTCTATGAGAGAAAGTTCAGAGAAGTGGCATCAAAACTCAAAGAGTTTTAGACTTTCTGTGGGTAATAGGAAAGCTGCTGACTTAGAAAAATATAATAAAATGTCAAAACTTAAATGCCACTTCAAGCATCCAAAACTTTATAGAGGCACCTAGAAAAAGTATGCCAAATATGAATATTTAGTGGTAACTACCTTCTATGGAAAATATATTCAAATAGGCAAATTGATATAATTTAATACAATCATCCATTTTTTAAAGATTTTTTTCTGCATTGAAAAACTTAAGACTTGAGTACATCCAATAAAATCAATTTTGGGGTGGAGGGAAATAAAAACCCACAAAAGAAAGAAAAAGTCAATACTTCTAGGTTACAGCAGGAAAAATCATTAATTTTTAAACAAGAAAGAAACTAAGTTAATTCATGAAAAGTTATCCATCTGACTCCCCTCCAGTAACTGAACATTTTGACTCAGTTTCATAAAACATGTGATTTTGAAGCATGAGTCCCTACAACCACACATTTGCATCTTTTGCAAACCCAGTGAATCCACCTAATAAACTCGTCACTATTTCAGAGTATACATTTTCTTAAAGAATCAAAAATAGTGAATTTTAGTAAAACAAAAATAAACTCTGATACGAAGTATAAATGCTTGATGAAATGCCCAGCCAATCCAAAGTAAGTTATCAGACACAAAAATCATAGTTTATAAACACTGTTTATGAAGTCTCCTTGTGTAAAGAATTTCATATATTTTGAAGTATATACATGCAGAGAGGTAGCTGTTTCAATTGGCATATTTGAAACACTCGGGGTACACATACAGAACACTTTTGCAAAAGAAAGACATTTTAAAACATTTTACTTTACCCTTGTTCCCTTTAGCATTGCTGTTTCATTGACCAACAGGCAGAGGATATTGAAAGCCACCAAAAGGACAGAGATGGACTACACCACAAAAAGCAAGCCATCAGCTCTAAGTTTCAAACATATTTTGCCAATACACATACACTAAAATCTAAGTAACTGACCAATTGTATGCTTCAGAAGAGAGGAAAAGTAGTCAAGACCAAAACTCTACATACAAACCGAAAATAACCAGACTATCTACAAAAACTCGAGTACATTCTAAAGATTCTGCAAATCATTATAATTTCAAGGCTTGTGACAAAAGCTAATAATATAGATCCATTTACTAACTGGTTTCACAATTGGAAACTCACAACTCTACAGATTTTAAAAGAGGGTGCAATGTTACCAGAACTAATGTAATAATATAATTTTCATATTGTATCATCGAGTTTGAAGCAGGGTATCCATAGCAACGTGTCTCTTCTTAATTTTCATTGAAACAAAAGAATGAATTTCCTTCTTTCTTGAAGAAAGAGATAATCTTGAGGACTTTTTAAAAATTACCAGGAATTTCTATTTTTGCTTTATATTTTTACAAATAAAGGCATAGATGGATTTTAATCTTGTTGATAGAAAACCAGTTTACCTAGAATCATTTAGCTGAGGGAGTTGCCATACTCAAATGTTAAAATAAATATAAAATAATTTGCTTTATATAATTAGGCAAACACATTCTTACTGTCTCAATAAGAAAAATAATCACAACAGCAGGATACACCAAATTTCTTTCCCACACTGATGCCTTTTTCCGCCTCTCAGTTATAATGAAAAACAATACATCAAAAGATTTTGGTAATTACCAAATATTATCTCCAGTGTCACATTTTACTTCCTGATCACTATAACCAATATGTATTATTTTTATATAATTTCTTTTTTAAAAACATAAATTATTTTTAGTTTTCCTCCAACTATAAATATCAGAGTTTGAAAATCAATATGCTACATTAAACAGCTCAATCCTGTGTTAGTTATATTTTAGCTCTGTAAAGGTATTTCAGTGACACACACAGAGGAAAAAACCTGAAAAATAAAGGAATATCCTTGAGGTGGGGGGAGTTTCCCGTGAGCTAACGGAAATGAGATTGGAGTCCCTGAAAAGGGAGGCACAGAGAAAAGAAAAAAATATTGGGAAAAGTAATGGACCCAGATTTTACATAGTAGATGCATACTATAAATTCCCAGTTCTAAGACTCAGTGGACACAAAGAACAAGAAAAATAAAAAAAAATTCCTCTAAGGCACATGATAATCAGGTTGTTCAAAATGAATGATCAAGAGGACACCAGAAAAGCAGATAGAGAAAAAATACATTAAAAGATAAGGGTCACACGATTACTTGTCAGAATTACTGCAATGAGAAGACAACGGAGCGACAGCTTTAACATTGGCATCTGTGAGAAGTCACTTTGCACAAAACGAAACAAGGTCGAGGAGCAGACGCATAGCCTCCCCCCAAACTGAAAGACCTTCTGTACCAATGGTTTCGGACAGGTCGAAAGCTTGTAATATAAAGTAAAGATTTCATAATGTTTTAATATTTTCGACCACAATAAAGTCTTTAATAAGAAACCAAGACCAAAACACACATTAAGGGGAAAAAATGCACAATACCTAATTTTGTCTGAAGAGTCTTTACATTTTCAAGTTCTTGCTCCACCTCCATCATGGTATATTCCACTGATGAAGAGAGTCCTGTTGAAAGCAAAACTATTTTAGAAGGATAACAACAGAACCTCAACAGTACAGAACAGGCAGTGCTCACATTTAATTAAAATATAAAATAACACACCGCAAAGCCTGATCCTTAAGAATGAATACAAGATAATACCTAGCGCGGACGAGGCAGGGAGGAGGCCCGCACCAGAGCGGAGTCCGCCCAGGCAGGGAGCACGGGGGACGCGGGGCGGGAGGAAGGCAACCTGGAAAGAAGGGAGCAGCGGGCGGGTTGCGGGCGCGGGACGCGATCCCGGGCGCGGTGCCTGGGGCGACGGGGTGCGCTGTCCAAGGTGCAAGGGAGGTAAGGGACGCGCGGCTGGCGCGGAGCTCGGAGCCAACACCGGCTGGCGGCGGTGGAGAGAGAGCTGTCGGGGGTGCCGGGCATCCACGGGCTCGT
This sequence comes from Hipposideros larvatus, assembly GCA_031876335.1. NCBI lineage: Eukaryota > Metazoa > Chordata > Mammalia > Chiroptera > Hipposideridae > Hipposideros > Hipposideros larvatus. Next base: position 55,273,134 of record CM063105.1, read on the forward strand.
AAAAGTGACAGGCCTGGAAGCGGGGAAGTGCGCGGAAGGGCGCGGGGGCGCTGCGCCGAAGCCCCCGCGCGTCCAAGCACCCACCGCCGCGGCTCACCTCTGGCTCCATTTCCCTCCCCCAACCCACTCCCCTCGGAGCCTCTGTCCCGGTGCCTGGGCGGGGGCGGGACCCGGGAGCCCAGGCTTCAAGCCCGGACCCCCCAGGGACGGATGCTGCGGGCCCCGGAGCTGCTCACCTGGGGCCGTGGGACCGGGAGCGGAGGCAGCGCGCCCCTTGGAGCCGGGCGCCGGGCGCGGCGCGGCTCCTCCTCGCCGCAGCGTCCTCCTTCCCCGCTTCTCCCGGACTCCGTCCCGGGCACGGCGCTGCGAGACGGGGCCGGGCTACCGCTGCCGTTCCCTCTGCCGCCACCGCCGCCGCAGACAGAGGACGCCCCGCGGCGGCTGGAAGCCTGTGTGAGTCGCGGCGCCGGAGAGAGTGGGCTCGGCTGGGGGGCGCTGTCGACTCCGCGCGCCTGCGAGTGGGAGTGTGTGTGAGTGCACGCGCGCGCCCACGGTGTGGGGGAGTCGCGAGAGGTGGGGGACAGAGGTCCAGATGCTCGCAGGGACCGAGGCGGAATTCTTCGCCCCCCGGAAATCCGTCAACCCTGGGGGGGAGGCTCGAACGCGCGTCTCGCCCGGGGGAGCCGCCCGCCGGGCAGCGGCGGCGGCGGCGGAGAAGGCGGCGCGCGCGGGCTCGGGATCCGAGCGGGGCTGAGCCGAGCGGAGCGCGCAGCCACGGATGCAGCAGAGGCGGCGCCCGCAGCCCACGGTCGCGCTGCCCCCTGCAGGGAGGGGCCCCGCCGTTCGCTCCCGCCACCGCCGTCCGGACTTCTTGATTGGGCGTGGGGGAACGGAAACCGGGGGGCCCACCGTTACCGCTGCAACCTTGGAGGCGCTCGGACTGCTGAGGGGCCGAGCGGAGAAATGGGGCGCAGGTGGCCGGTCCCTGGCTGGAGCCAGCGCGTGCAAGGGCTGCGGGCGTGGAGTGGGCGGTGGAAGCCGGCCCAGCGCGGCCCACCGCCCGGCCTGGGGAGCAGATGCGGGGCGGGGGAGCGAAAGGTACGTCTGTGGAGGGTGCGGTCGGCTTCCACGCTCAGGGGGCGGGGGGCGCGTCTCACTCCAGGTGGAATGTCGCCTATCTTCCTCCTCCGGAGGCCACTTTCCCTCCAAGTTACCCACTTCCCAGGTAAAAGTGCCGGCCTCCTTTGTTCGGATTCAGCTAACTGTGCAAGCATCAGATCGGTGTCTCTGGAAGTCAGACTCCTCCGAGAAGGATCCAGAGAGGCCAGCCAGGCGCCTTGCCCCCTTAAACCCCCCAATCCCTCATTCATCCAAGTCACATTGTATACCTTAGAAATAATAATTTCAAGCACATTTACATGCCCTCCCTCCTAAAAGACACATTGTCCTCTCAGTATCCTTCTCTGAGTTTATTTTAAATTCTGAGTGCAATTTTATTTTATTCATCCGAGAATTTCTTGAAGGGTCCTAAAATACTTGAAATAGCCTCCGTGTCAGGAACCCATGGCAGGGATTGTGTTTTGCATACTCTTGTGTGCTCTCCAGTACTTAGCACAGTACCATGTACTTCGCGTGTTCTCTTTGTATGTTGAATGAATGACATTGTTTTCTAGCTTCACATATCCTGGAGGCAATTACTTGGATCCTGGGAAAGTCATTAGTAACCCATCAGGATTGCTTGATTTTAACTTATGCCATTTCCCTGTGTGTGGCTATTTTCCCCTCTGGAGGCCAGAGCTCCAGCGCAAAGAAAGGCAACAGAGAATAATAAAAAAAAAGAATAAAAACAAATGCTGCTATGATTCACAGATGAGTATATCCAATTTTTACCATTTAACAAGTCCAAGATCTTACTGATTAAACACTATATGTTTCTTAGACAATATATCATTTTGGTAAAATTCTTATTGGAGCTGTTATTAATTTTTTATGAATTCTAAAAGTATCATGTGTTTATTATAGAAAGTAAAAGAAAGTCACGATCTCCTGTTCGCGATCCCACCTTCCTCCAGTGACAGCTGTTAACAGCATGGTCGATGCTGTCGAAGCTTCCTGCACGGTCACACACATATTCATCCGTTCATATATACCTCACACATGGCTTTCATTCTGCATGTTACTGGAACGGGTCAAATCACTGACATTATTTTATGACTTGCTTCCTAGTTAATGACACGTCCGTGTGGACAGCGCCAGGTCCATCTCAGTGAATAATATTCTGTAGAATGGGTGCATTCCAGTTTTGTCCAGTCATTCCACGTGAGAACACTCAGGCTTCCCCCCATCTTTGGGGACTACCATGCTGCAGGAAACACCTCAGTTTGCACCCGGGGCATTGTGGCTCTGTTATCTCTGTCAGATGGATCCCAAAGTTCAGTTTGCTGAGTCTAGGGTGTGCGCATTAGAGTTTTAAGGCATATTTAAAGGTTACTTCCCCCCAAGTATTGTAATTGGTTGTAATAACTCCAATTATTATACGAATTTACATTACTATCAACATCTTTTGAAAGTACCTATTTTCCAATCCCTTCCCTAGCACTGGAAATTGTAACTTGACTTTTTGCCAACTTGATGGGTGAAAAGTTTTCTTATTGTTACCTGAATGTGCATTTCCCAAGATGTGGTTGAGCATCTTTTCATGTTTATCTATCACTTGGATTTCCCCAATTCATATTTTCTGCTTATTTCTCCAACGGTTTGTGTATCTCCATATTCTTTCTATTATAGTTTAACTGTTGAATTCTGGAATGGATACATTAACACACACACACACACACACACACACACACACACACACACCCGCCACACACACAGCTGGTACTTCTGATGCTCTCAGTTTTATTTCTCATTGTGCGTTCATCTAAGTGCTTTGGTTCCTGTAAGACTGTTAGATCCCTCTTAGGAATCACAGCTGCCATCGTTATGTGATGATGACCCTTTTTGTCGTTAATGCTTTTCAAGTTAAATTCTGTTTCATGGACTTTAAGTTCTATGTTCCTTTTGTTTTTACCTGCCTCACTTATTTGCATGCAAGAGACAAAGGAAATATTAACATTAAATGGTATCTATATACATCCTGAATCTTATTTGAGGTTTAACATTTATCACTTAGAGTTCATTTGTTATAGCAACTGTAACTGACTCTGACCAGTTAGAACTGAAAGGAATTCATGAAACAGCAACAGGAAAACTTTCCAGGAAAGGAGAGAAACCAGGCAGCTGGGGCTCAGGTAGCAGGAACAGATGGGCAGTCTCCTCACAGGGTCACAGCTGCGATGAACCAGTGCCAACTATTTTCAGTCTCTGTTGCTATGATCAAGATTACAACTCCAGGGAGCAATGTCCTAATGGTCTAGCTGGTCACATGTCACTTCTTTGACTAGGAGGCAGAGAACTTTGACAAGCAGTTCCAGAAATCTGATGGCACGGGGGGGGGGGGGGTCGGGGACAGGAACGCCAAATGGGGGCTTTACAGGAACAAAGGTCCCTGGGCTTGTGGAAAAACGATAAACATGTTGAGCACCCCAATCTGGGAGGCTCTGTGCTCTGATGGAGCATTTCAGCCCAATTCCAGTTGGGAAAGCACAGCACCTGCATATGGCATGATGTAGCACAACAGCTGACAAACCATTTACATAGTACCTTCCATACTACCTGTCCTGGTCTTAAGTGACTTTTTAAGTTTTATCTTTACCAAAGTGCAGCACGCACACAGTCCCACATGTCGAGTACGGGCACAAGGTTGGTTGCCACGCTTCCCCTCCTTCCCAGTAAGCCTCTCCCACGATATTTAGTCGATGCCTTTGGTATTTGCCTTCCGATCACTAAACGAAAAGCTCCTCTTGGGATTTCTCGCCTCTCCAGCTTGAAGTGCTGACTGTTACCTTCCTGCAGTGGAAGGTGAGGGTTTAAATCTCTGCATGCTGCTCACTTCCTCCTTCCTCCCTCGCCCATTGTGGCCACACTGGCAGTTTCAGTGAGATTGATGTTCCGTGTCTTCACAATCACAGCAGAAATCCTATCTCCTGCCTACCCTGTCATAAACTATGATTAGCTTTCCTTTCTTCCCCGACATTCATCTTCCCAGCCCAGAATTGCATTTTCCATTTGCTTACTTTTTTATGTACTTATCACTAGTTCAAAGCCAAACTTTCCTCCCAAATGTCTTTGTTTTCTCTTGCTTTTCAAATTCATCAGTTATACTACCCATTTTGTTTTCTTGAAAAAACTCTCCTGTCGTCTGCAGCCTGCCCCAGTCTGGACTGGCTGCTCTCCAGGCCTCATGACGCTGTCACCCTGGGGACCTCCTTCAGTTCCCTCTGGCAGCCCAGATCTCAGGGCCCATGAGCATGCCCCATCTTACTTGTTCCCCCGCTTACTTCCGTGGGGCCCAAATCCAGCAGCATGCTAAGGAACAGTGAACAGAGGTCATTTTTTGAGACTATACAAGTCTGAATATTTTACCTTTGCTCTTCTTATAGTTTGTTTAAATACAGAAATCTAGATCAAAAGTAATTATCCTTCGGGATTTTGAAGTCATTGCTCTGTTTTCTCCCAGGTCTTAGCGTTGGTTTGGAGGAGCTTCAGCTCTTGCTGTCCCCATGTGCATGGACTGCTTTTCACTGTCCCTATGGAACGTGTAGGACCTGTGTCCTCAGTGTTCCTGTGCTGAGTCATTTCAATGTACCGTGTCAGCAAGAGGCGAGTCCCCTTCCATCTCCAAATTCAGGACTGTTAGGTCTGAGCAGTTTTCTTGATAATTTCATGTAATTAGATGTTTACACAGACACAGCAGGCTTCAAAGCGGGTTTTCCAGCAGCTCCAGTGACACTGAGGGACTGAGCCCTGCTGCCATCCACTAGTTGGCTATTACAAAGACTGCCTTTTCTTTTCACGTAATTTTGTAATGTCTGTTTATTTTATTTTGCTCTGTATTTCTTCTTTTCCGAGCTGGTGGAATTCCTGTTGACTCTTCTCCCCCATTAATTTGGCACTCCAGTGATTGCTTTCTCATTCTGTTTGCCAATGCAGTGGTCCTCTGACAGACAGTGCTGGAGCTCAGAAGTCTGAAATCACGGTGTCAGCAGGGCTGTGCTCCTCCTGGAGACTGAATAGGACCCATTTCCTTGTCTTCCATCTTCCAGAGGCTGCAGCATCCCCTGGCTCATGGTCCATTCCTCGGGTCACTCTGCCCTCTGTGTCCATTGCCACGTGGCCTCTGGCCCTCCCGCCTCATCTCTCACTTTGAACAAAGCTGTGAGGACGCTGGGCCCACAAGATCACCCAGGAGAATCACGAGACTCTTCCCTTACTCACACTGTACAAAGGGGACACGCTTACACTTATAGGCTCTGGGGGTCAGGACCTGGACACCCTGGCAGGACCATTACTGTGTCTACCACAGGCTGTCCCGTCTTCTGCCTAGTGAATGTTTAGGATTTTCCAACATTCTAGGCTGTCTATTTTCTGCTCTAGCTCTGTGAGAGTCTGTGTTACTTTTGGGGACTGAGCACAAAGTCTTGGTTATCTCCCATGTGAGCCTCTGCCACTCAGGCTTAAGTGAGTGGTAGCTTTTCTATCTGCTGCTGTTGTTCCCTGCATACCTAACCAGGTAGACAGTTGCTCACACAGTGACAGGGCATCGGGAGGCTCAGCAACTCCCGTCCTTGTGGACCAAGGGAGCTGATCAGAAACACTGACTCAGGGGAAGAAGCCTCGGTGCTGAGAGGCTGGGGGGCCTCTGGAGGTGCTCGGAGTGCTGCTGTCACAAAGGAGAATCAGGATGGTGGGGTCAGGCCCAGTGGGAGGCTGCAGATGCAGTAAGGGGGTTCAGGGGCTTCTCTTCTCATTCTTACCCCAGGTTCCTCAGAAAGGTGAGTACTGCCCTCCTCCCGCCCCCCTCCGCTTCCCTTCCTCACTTCTGTCCATCACTGAAGACAATAACCCAGTGCCCTCTCTTTTGGAGAACATGAGGTTCTGAATGCACTGGGATGTTAAATGTTCTTTCCAGAACTTGTCAAGATGTGACTTATAAGAGAGTGGGGGTAAAGCCAGTGCTGGGATATTCAGGGCGTGTGTCCCAAAACTACTAAATGTTGACTAAAAATTTAGATTAGAGTTTCTGAAAGCCAAAGCAAAAAGGGAAAACATTAAGTTATAGAATTAATGGGAATTTCCATATAACAAGGACACTTACAAATCGATGGCGTAGCACTGTAAGATTTTTCAAGTGTCTTTGAATATAATAGACTTAAATATAAGTACATTTTACTTTTTAGCTCATTCTTTACAAATTATATGGTGTGTATCTATAGTTAATGCTTATGTAACTTCTAGATCTGATTAATTACAAGTACAATCCCACACAACATCCCAGTACTTGTAAAAAAGTATTGTTCCAGCAACCAGTTCAGTGCCACAAAAAACAATCTGATGAGTATTCAGAATTTTGAAAGGGGATGGGTATTGGAACATACAGTATTTTTGTTGCCAATTTAAAATTAAAAGATATAAACACCTGCTTTGTGGGTATGTCTATAAAGCTCAATACAACGTGTTATTTTTCAGAGGAAATAACTGACGTGGTTCTTCTGAAACAGTGTTTATGTGGGTAACACAGGGCGAGGGACAAGATAGGCAGTTAATAAACACTGCCTTGCACAAAAAAAGCAAGAACACATCTTTATTGTCCTCAAGGAAGTCCTGCTTTTATTAAATGACTGGATGCACCTGGAATAACACAAATTTCAAAGCCATTGCCGTCCTTTACCACACACATCAGCGCCTAAGTCAGAGTAGTGTGCTCTCTGTTTGGGCAGAAGCCCCCACTGTGAATGCGCACAAGGAAACATGGCTGCTGTAAGGAATCACAACTGCAAACAATCCTGGAATGAGACACAAATTTAAGTTGCACCAACAAAATCATCCAACTATCCTGAAGAACTGTATTATCATTACTTTATTTCAAAATAAATCCAAAATGCTCACTTTCAGCATTGTCTAGTCTATAAGTCAAATTGGTAGACCAAACCTGTTTGGACTAGTCATGAAAAATAAAAAGGGGTTCTCCAAGAAAACCACAAAGCAGCATATTTAAGGTCACTCTAACGGTATTATTCTGTTTTCCTTCCAGCCTCGACATAAGATTTCACTACCTCAAAGGAAATTGTGAGAGTATCTATTTGCATTCCCCCAGGTGATTGGCAGTTCAACACAAATTAGTTCAAAATTACACTGTTACTAGCGTGCAATAAAAACAACACCTTTCATCTTTCTTACATCAGTAAGAATAACTTCAGAGCCAATAACTTTGATCAAATAAGTATTTTTGATCCTGCCCCACCCGTCTCTTTGGATTCAGGAAAACTAATAGCTGAAGGCAACTCTTCTCAGCTTTGCTCTTAAGCTGAAAAACTAGTGTGATATTGAAAACATTTTGCTTCCAAGATATCAGAATTTCCCAATGTCTAGCATTTATTCAATAACTAAGCTGTCCTTATACGTTTTCTTGATACATAGGACAGCCTTAATTCATATGTTAATTCATATGTTAAAGGACAGGTGCTAATTATTTAATTTAAAATATATAATGTTGTATTTCTTTAAACAAACATAAATCTCCAATTTGGTTATATGTAAACAAACCAAATAACCTGGAGTAATAAGACAATCTCCCAAAACAATTCAGTGAACTGAAGTTGGTCTCATGGTGAATACAGTTTGGTAGTGGACACCTATAGGATAAACAATTATTTTCTCATTTGTCTTTTTAATTTAGCACATAACCAAAAATACAAACAAAAACTTGATTAGAAAATCTGTTATCCAAGTAAAACCTCTTTAAATCTTGATTATACTTAGTACTTCAAATTGACCAGAGTGACCGCTCTCACCAAGCATGTGAGGTCACACAAGTACTTTGATTTCTCATCACTTAGGCAAACAATTTTGTGGTTAAAGCCCAAGACTCACAATAATTTGTAGAGGGAATTGTATCCATCCCCTAGGCCAACAGCAGAGCCGGACACCACAGGGCTGCTGCCAATGAGGCAGGCCCCAGAAAGCTCGGGAAAGCTAAGGCCTGGGCACCCAGATCCTTAAGCACTGTTTTGCCATGGACAAACACCGTTAACTATCTACAGAGCCGACAGACAACCCATACATGCAACACTTCTGTTTCTAGAAAGTTCTATTTAATTTGCAATGTTGATATCTGTTAAAATAATAGTTTCCATTTACTTCTGACATATCCACAAAAATATGGCTAAATATGGAACCAAGTAACATGAAACTTTCAATATCCAAAACAATTTTGAAAATGCTAATATACTTTCATTATAAATGGCCGCAAGCAAGACAGAAAATATTAAACAATGAGCTTTAGGAACATCATATAAAGCCACGTAAAATTAATGGTTTGGGTCTTTTTTTTCTACTTTAGATGTAAGTTACTGGTAGATCTTAAATGAGGTTATTTTATTAAACTTCATATTTCCATGTGCTACCATCGGGAACACCATCACCCAAATAGGCTACAGCTGAACAAGTGGCCTGTGTGTATACATGAATCTCGTCCTCTGCTAACAAATTTGGATCACTTATATAGCACAATTTCTCTAAGCATCAGCGAATATATGACACTTGACTCAAAATTAGTTTATCATTGCAGAATAGCCCTCACCACTGACACTACCCAGTGTTAGCTTGCATCTCTTCAGTCGCAGCATTTCATCATGTAACAAATAATCTGTGTGAGCCACACTTTACTGTCTTGAAAGTGACTGTATGACCCAAAAAAGTGAATACATTTTCACAAGATGTTTTTCACTGTTTTGAACCCTTGTACCCAAATGTTGATATCTTATTAGAAAGGAACAATTTAATTAGTAATTCCGGTGGAATTAGTATTCTTTCCTGTAGCTCAGGAAGTCAAGCTATTACTAAAGACTTCCTTCTATCACAGTATTGCCAAAGAAGGGGTCATTCGGTGTCAGTAATTTTTGCTATGATGTTCCTGATGAAAGCTGGTAGTTGGTCACCTTCAACCTGAGGAAGCCCAAGCCTTTCTCAAAGTGGCCCAGAGTCTGACGAATGTGAGATAGTTTCGCTTTAGTGCTATATCCAACAGCAAATTGCATTCTTAGAACAACCGTTGCTAGACTACACAAGAATACCTCGAGAGAGCCAAGATGAAATAAATGTAGGACATAAGATAAAATCTGATGCAAGCTCCTTATATCATTAGGGATGCTAGGTGAAAGACATCCCCTAAGATAAGTAATGACCAAATTAGCAAATCATATTGCCAGTGATGATGGGAAATGCCTCTGGCCGGACACTATTACTCTAAAGCAAGCACAAATACCCCCTTAACCTTGGCATCCTCATAAAACTGCCTGGCAAACTCAACTCAGTTGTAAATGGCAAGACTCAAAGCCGATGGCAACAAAACACTTCCAACAGGTTGCTAAATCCATGCAAAGGCCGATGTGTTGGGTTTTTAAAATCCTTTATTTTCCAGAATACCAAGGTATTACACCCTGATTTTCAGCAAAAATGAAACAAGTACATCTACTGTGCTCTTAAGAGTAAATAATTAATACAAGCTTCAACAGAACAAGCTTTAAAAGGAGATTGGAATCAACCGGGAAAATAACTGTTACCAAAAGTGATATACGAACGTTTTATTGTAAGGATGAAAATAACACCTAACAAACATCAATTGAATCATTAAGTTCAAAGGCTACAACATTTTAAAAAATTACATTTAAAGAACTGTGAAGGTTTTGAACTTAAACAACAAAAACTAATTCCTATTCATTATGGTGCTTCTAAAGTTACCCATTACACCCAGGGGCTACAGACACACACACACACACACACACACACACACACACACACACACACCAAAGCTAATTATTTAAATTAATGCTTCTGCATTACTTAAACATTTAAACATGCTAATAATACTTGTACCCTCCTAATCCCGGGCAGGAATTACAAAATATTTTCTACCACAATTAATGTAATGGGACTTTCTGTTGGGCTGCTCTGTAGAGGTCTTGGAGCAGAAATGGATCTTGACTGCTTGAACCTCAAAGCTTAGCCACCTTACTGCCCTTCGTCAGTAGCACCCCAGCACTCAGGTCCTGCAGCCCCTCAACCCTGGCTTGTCTACAGGGATCCCACTGCGGGCTTCCTCAGACACTGCCCACAGGCTGCCACTCACCTTGCCACAAAACTCTGCTTCTTCCTTCTTCACTTCTGTGGCATGATGACAACCCCCCACGTGCATGGTTTTCATATGTTTGCTCATTCGGCCATCTCACTCTGTCTGGCACTTCCGTAGGACCAGGGGCACAGAAAGGGAGAAACGGAGTGAGAATGCCCACCCCTGTGGGGCTCCTGCCAAAGACCAGTGTGGACAGACCGGTGACACACAGAAAGTAAGGCAGGGAGGCAGAGAGTGGAAAGTGCCATCAGACAAAACAAGGCAGGAAAAGGGGAAGGCAGTGGCAGGGTGGGGGCGGGGCTTAGAAAGTGCAAACCCCATCCCGAGGCCCTGTGAGTAATTCCAGCACATCTCCATGCTGACAGAAGAGGTCTGGGTGAGAAAGCTGCTGATGGAAGGAAGACAGAGTGGGCAGAGTCATTCCATCGCGTCCTCAAGTCACAGAGCAGGGACGGTTTCCAGGGCCCTGGGGGAGGGCTGACATGGCTGAAGCCTGGACAGCATTAGGAGAAGAGGCTGTAAGTGGAGGGGGCTGCAGGGGGTCCATCAATACTGAAGGGAGTGGCCTGGGAACATTTCTTCATGATCATTTCTATTCTCTCAAAAAAAAAAAACAGGAAGCAAGGTTATCAGCTGAGAGTGATGGTGAAGGTTTGAGAAAAGAGAATACAGCCGTCATCTAGGAGAATGGAAAGTAAACTGAAGATATTGATGACCCTTTAATGAAAGGCCAGGCTTTGTGGTCAGCTGAACAGGTGTGAATGCGGAGACGTGAAGGAAGAGCTGGCTGTCCCCGAGGGTAGAGTGTGGCCAGGCATGAGGGCAACAGAGAGAGAGAGGACTGATTATCACAGCCCAGGGATTTAAACTGTGTGGGGACATGAGCATATGAAAGAAATGAGGGGGAAGGTAATGGAAAGGCATTAGGATAAATAAATGGCATATAACATCTCAGTACTGAAGAAAGTAGGAAATGGGGTCCTACAGGAAGTGAGCTGAGGGTAACGGGTAGAGAGTGAGGTGACTGGTTCTGAGATTATGCTAGACCGCGCGTCCCTGCTAGGGACAGGGCCGGTTCTGATCCCAGGCGATGAGTGGCTGAGGGGATGTGAGAAGAGGGAACTCAAGGAACTTCCTGGAGCACAGGAAACGTCACCCACGTTGACAGTGCCAGCATCAAGAATCACGACAGATTGACAGATGTTGCCACAGAGAGAATGGTTGTGAACAAGGAGCTCAAATCCTCAGTGATGGAGTAGGAAGAGCCCGGGAGGTGAGCGGTGACTGGAAAAGGGAGAAGTAATTGGGTCAGTCCAATGACATGAGATTCAAAGTGTTTGAAAACAGCAAGAGAACAAGAGGACGCCTACCCAAACTCCAGGAGCAGTAAAATGAGGGATGTGGGAGACAGCAGAGCTGCCACCTGAGGGCGGGTGACTGGAGAGCCCAGGGAGCTGGCACAGCCAAGGTGCTTCAAGAAAGATGGTGAGGCTGAGGATATAAGGGTTTGCTGCTGGGTTAGCTCTCAGCTCCAAAGGGTACAAGCAGAAAGTGTCAGCAGCTAGGGAATTGAGGTCAAAACTGGGATGAAGAGGGACACAGGGGACAGTCTGAGATACAAGGGGCCTGGATACGCTGCTCCATATGCTGTCCATCAGAAAGCAGGGGGTGGGAAAAAGCAGGCACACCCACTCCGCTGGCGGGGGCGAGGCCATGCCGGGACTCCAGGGAACTGGTGCCCTGCTGTGGCAGCGAGTCTGGGGACATCTCTATCCCACATGACCAGGGAGACAGCAGCGGGGGCTGTCTCAACCAGAAGGCAGGGAGCTGGGCGTCCCTCCTGCTCCGGGAACAACGGCTTCTCCACTTCAGCACTGGGTAAAAGCTTACAGATTCTCTCTCCTTCTCTTCCTCAGTCAACTAGTCTATGATTTGAGCCTCAGTCTAAATTCACCTCCATGAAACCTGCTGCTCCAAAGATGACACACTGGAAACAGAAAAGGGAAGAGAGCGTGGAGCAGAGCCAAAACAGACACTCTCTGACTCACATCACAGAAGCACACAGGTCAGCTTCATCTTATTAACATATTTGATGCAGTGAGAATATAGCAACAAGAACGAAACCTCTAACACCATCGACGGGCAAATAGGATGACAGAGGAGTTACGGGCAGACACTGCATCCAAAAGCCATCCTGAGACACAGAATACCAGGCACGAAAGCTCATCTCCAGTAATATTATAACCACAAGTAAATTTATCTCCCCGAGAAACTAGCGCTGTTCCTACACTAAAGTGCTTCTTGATATGAAGTATCATGTTTTCCAGATAACTGGAAAACTGGGCTCAGAGCAATCCATGCAGATGTCCCGAGGACTCATGCGACGCTTGTCCCCACCTGGACCCAGACAGCGCACCCAGTGTGCTATTCATGAGCAAAACATCACCTCAAATTTGGGGTAAATTGCCGCTGTAATCTGCATTTTTTTTAATCTTTTACCCTGATCATACTGCAATTCTTTTTAATAGCCCAGAGTAAAAACAATGAAAACTTCACTTGTAATAATTTCAAATGTAACTGGTACAACCAATTACATTTCACAAAATTCCAGGTGAAATGAAACCCATGGGATGATTTCTATTACTAACCCCTATGATCTACATTTTCTTAAAAATAGCAAAATCATTGAATGTTGTTTGTTCCATCTTGGGTTTTTTCCTCCGCCCATATTGATATATATGCTCGACTGAAGCTCACGATTCTTCCTCTATTAGCAAGATGCCCATTTTGCCACAGAGCCTCTTGTGTCACAGCCTAGCCTCTTCTGCCTGAAACAGTCCACAGAGCTAACCAGCCGCAAGCAGGACAGCTGCAGCATGTACTGCGACAGGGCACTGGTGACGGTCACTGGGGAGGCTGAGGACAGCGGGGCAACAGGCAGTCGAAAGTAGAGCACTGTTTCCCAGGATGGTAGAAAGCAAGGCACACGCATAGCTACAGCATCATGCTGGGTCTCCTCCAACAAATATTTCTGGGCTGGCTGCATTTTAAAATACCAGCCTTCTAGCAAGTATCTCCTAGTCCGTTTCTTTAGGTATAGTGAACCACTTTTCATTTGAGGAGTCAAAGGATCTAGAAAGGTTCTGCAGGAGTTTTTTTTTTCCTACTGTGTCAGAGCAAAATAAGAAAATGCTATATTTTTGGTTTGGTTTGTTTTGATTAGACTTGCATCAAATTCTTTAGTTTACAGAGCACTACACTTTCCTTTCCTGGACACGAGCCTCACGCTGAAATGTGCAGGAGGAAGCCTGGCATCTATTCCTGACAGCAGCAAGATTATCTAAATAAGACAAAGTTATTATAATGTTTACCACTTTAATGAAATGTGATAAAGCTAACAGTATTGTTTAAAGTTCTCATTCTGGAATTAAACAGGCTTAAATCTTAAAGTAGCATTAATAAAGTTAGAATAATAAAAGATTGGTGTAATTCCAGTCTAAAAGTTATCAGCATCAAAATATACAACATTACAGACAAGAATTCACTAGAACAGATGCAATCTGACATTCGTTGATCTAAGAACAAAGTTATAGGTATTATCAACACTTTTGGGTTGATGATTTAAATTCACTATTTGTAAGAAAGTACATATATTTTTTATATTTCTTAATATTTCATACTTACAATAACTTTTTGTTTTAGACCTACTCTTGCAATAAGATTCTGAAATACAGTTAGCTATTAATAATCTGATATTGGTGGTGGGTTTTCAACATTAAAAAAATACTTTATGGGCCGACCGAGTGGCACATTGGTTAAGAGCTGGCTTGGGATGCCAGCACTGAGCAGCAAGGCCCCGGTTCGGATCCCACATTAGGGCCAGTGACGCTGTGCCCTCTACAGCGAAGATGGTGAACAACAGCTCACCCTGGAGCTGGGCTGCCTGAGTCGCCCACAATGGCGGGGGTTGCCATAAGCTACTGTGAGTGACTGGCAGCTAGCATGAGCTGCCGAGAGCCGCCGTGAGTGGCCATCCAGTGGCCGGTGACCGTTCTGCCTCACCCCGGAAGAGCACAAGGATAATACCAATATGGGCCAGTGAAGCAACGTCCTCCACAACTAGACTGAAGAACAAAAGGACGGCAACTTGTCTGTTCTCCTTCCCCAATTCCCCAGCACTGTTCCCCTCCCCTAATTCCCCAATAAAATATTTAAAGGAAAACAAACAAAAAAAATCTTTATAAGAGAAAAGGGTGCAAGGTGAAAATCACCTAGGTAAAATCAAAATAAAATTCACCCAAATGATGTAATTTCTCTGTTTAACTATGTCATTACTATTTTTTTCATTGGTTCTTCATCTGAAACCAAACATAACCAGCTATAAAAAATGAAATTTTAAAGTCTCTGACGTGCTTACTTGGTTATCAACTGACAATGACCTGCATTGCCAAATAACAACAGAGTACAACTTAAGATAGTCAATTTTTGCATCTGTGTCTAAGAAGCACACTGCTTTTTACCTTAAAGATTCAACATGAGAGAAATGAAATTGGGACGTGACAGTCACTAAGTAACTGAAGTCACAATGCTCACAATACCGTAGGACTGGCAGTAGAGGTGCCCCACAGTGGCCAGGGTCTCGGAGCCGAACTGACCTTGCTGACTAAGTCAGTGAGTCAGGGAAAGACGGGAACTTGACCAAAGTGGTGCTCGTCTTCAGCAAACCCTTCCCGACTGGGGAGGTTCACGCGCTACAGGACCAGCTACTGAGAAGCTTGTATTTTTCCCCTCTGTTATTTGTCATTTTTGAATTAAATAATTTTTATTCTGGTCTAAATATCCAATATATACATACCCATTAGTCGTCTCTGCAGTGCTTGTTCCTCTAGGGTAATAATATAAATTTGTTCATCCAGGTCTTCAATAATCTAAATTTAAATTTCAAACTATTGAATGATGAATGATGCAACATTACAAAACAAGTGCTTTGTTTTTAGGAGAACAGTGAGGTTGTTTGGTCTTTAATTTAGATAACCATTCGACCTACTAAGGATTAAAATAAAAATGCTCAAGATACTCCATGCACAAATTATGTAAAAATATTTCAGTATATATCTAAGCACATCAAAAGCTGCTTATCACAAAATCTACATGTTTAAATGGGATATCTTTTTAACTTTAAAGGATTAAATTACTCTGCAGCTCTCTCAATGACAAACAAATGTATAAATTCTAAACATCCAAAAGGCTAAATACAGTAATATTTCACTATGCCCAAGCCAGTATTCTAGACCTGGAAGAAACAGATCACCCAAGCAACACTTGTTTCTCATCAGTATTTACCTTCATAATGTTTAAAACAAGAAATCCATAAAAGAAATCACTACCATGCAGCACTTCCCATTTACATCATCTTTATAGACTTAAGGTTTTCCACAAATACTGAACCCTGGTTTTATCAAAATTGTCCTGTAGACAGAACCCTAGGGAAATAGTGGGCTCGCATGTACACAACCAGCTCACTATCACATCATACAACAAGAGTGGAAAACGACAACCCAAAAAACATTAAATCAATAAGCAATTATCTTGGACATTATCGCACTGTCTTTGAAACTGATAAAACCTAAAACTGTTGAATTCTAGCTTTGTTAACACAGCTTTCCTTCTTGCGACAATCCTAAGCATGCTCCCGGCTCTGGGAAAATCTGAAAGGAAGAAGAGCTGATATCAGTGTGCTCTGTCACTGAAACCCAAACCACTTAGTCCCAGCAAAGCAGTAAACTGTGAGGAGCTGATGGACAAAACAAAAGGATGGAAACCCTATACGTGTATATCCTTTCAGCTCCCTCATGACGTATTTTCAGGAAAGGGACTCGCAAATAATGCAATCCCTACCATGTACCAAATTTGCAGAATTTATACAAAACTTCTTTTTAAAACAATCCAATATTTCCCAGTATTTCAGTAAAGATTGATAATCTGTGGCCTAGAGCTAACAACCAAATCAAATAATAACATAAGAATAAATAATAACAAAACATAAATAATTACGATGGACACCATCCTGTGAGCTGGAGGGAAGAGCGGGTGCTCTCAACAGCCAGGAGGCAGAGGCCTGGGGCTGAGTCCCCCAGGATGGCCTCACGCTGGAGGAAGGGGGACTGTATCTTTGTGGGCCACCACACTACGTTTCTTTTCTTTTCATGTTTGCACCACTCTCTACTGTTTTTACTTTCCTTACAGTCTACCACATACAAAAGGATTTCCTCTTACTGTGCAAACTGTCCGATAATGGCTTACCACCACAGGTACGTGCTGTGTAGTGACAATGAGTGTTTCTGTGTATCGTCCCTTTGATTGTACCACGATCCTATGAAAATAGACTGTGATCATCCCCGTGGGGCCTTTATACAGTCAGACATAGTCCTTGACCTTAAAAGACTTATGTTCTAGTGTCCAGGCAGGATGGAGCAAACACTGGTCAGGTCGCAGGTTCGGAAGCCGGCCCCAGCCACCTCCCAGGCCTGTGAGCCTGAAGAAGCAACACAACCTCCCTGACGGGCAGCTGCCTCGGCCACAGAATGGGGACACCACCACCTAACTCATGGTTTGTCATCAGGACCCGTGAAATTACATGATAATAAAGTACATATCACAAGCACATAGCACATACTCAATTACTCAGTAATTAACCATTATTATTGGACGTGAGGAAGAAGCAAACATTCTGAGGAGACCGTTAATAGCAGACAAGTCTGGGGAGAGGAGGGGAGGAAGCAGTTTGGTTTCATGTAGGTTGAGTTTTCGGCTCCATGCGACACTCGGTTTCAGCACCTACACTGCACTGAAGTTTTCTCTCCCAGGATCAGACGTTAGGAGTGGAGCAAGTGGCAGGGGCTCAGGAGAACAGAGAAGAGCAATGTAGACCAAGGACAGAGCTTTAAACATCTGCAACTATTTAAGGGGCAGGAAATGAAAATGAAAAAAAGACAAAAAAACCCCAAAAACAGCCTAAACAGAGAATGAGGAAGAAGCAAAATGAAGGCAGTGTCACCAAACCCGTTGAAGAGGGCAGTGAAATTCAAGGTAATATTTGATAGCATGCATATCGTATGTGAGTGTGTGTAGAGTTAGGTAGCAAGTAAATCATCCAATTTTATTTAAAAGAAGATATTAATAGATTTTGTCATTTATTAAAAAACTTTCACAATTAAGCAAGCATTTGCTAAGAAAAGTCAATTATGGTATCCCCTCATTCTTCCTCCTTAATGCATTGCCCTGAAAGGAAAACAAACATATAACCATCATCATTTAATAAGGGCCACTATTATAGTAAAATACACAAAGGGGAATATGAGACTGCAGAGGAAGGAGCTTAATGATTTCAGCTTGAAGAAGTGAGTCACGGCTCAAAGCTGGTAGGAAGTGCGTGGACTCCAGAGCCAGGGCCGAGGGAGGCTTCCCAGTGGCTAGCAGGGAAGGGACACTGGTGGGAGAAGCCCTCCCCAGATGTGCTTGAGGAGTGACAGCGCGCTGCCCGCTCCGGCCAGCAATTCAGCTGCAGCCTGGAACTGGAGTCAGTGGGCGGCTGCGGGGTGTGGAGGGCAGTACCTGCAGGGGATTCAGTGGGAAGGCTGGGGAGGCCCCAGAACACGTGAGTGGTTTAGAGTTTTAGGCAATGAAGGACCATGAGAGTAATTTAAATGACAAATCTGCATGAAGCTAAGAATTATTTACACATTATTAAATATTTGACAAAATAACTAGAGGCCAAATAAACTTAGGGACAAATCATTAGAATTACTACCAACTGAAAATCACTTAAAAAAATATATACAATTTCTGAGACTAAGGAAAAAAGTACAATTCAATTAATCATGATGTAATATGCAGATAAATTTTCAGAACCATAACTATGTCAGTTCACAACATAAAGAATGCTCACGTGACAAAGGACGTGGTTCTCAGCGCCGGACTTACCATGGGCTTCACCAGTAGCTGGCACGTAACTGAGAATATGCAGGAAAGGCCAACTGGGGTGCACACTGCGTGGTCACAGAGACAGCTCACTTCAGGTGCAGCAGAAACTAAGCAGCTCAAAGACTACCACTCTAAGAAAGTTCTTGTCTTGACTTAGATTCTCTCAGTTTTGTCGGGGGGGGGGGGCGGGGGCTCATCAGCAGCTCCAATGAGGGAGCTACAGGGGTTGCCTTCCTGTGCTTAAAGAAACATGGGTGAGGACTAGAGAGGTTTATGGCACGTAAGACTCTAGCCATTGAGTAGTAAGTATTTTCACTTAAAATCAATTAAAGAAAACCAACTAAAGTACAGATTAAATTTCAAGTACTAATGGAAGTGGGAACCAGACAAGAATATCTAAACGTGACAACTATAATCTTAAATCCTTTTAACTACATTTATCTGCTTACAATATCCCTGAGATGTGTTGTAATGTCTTAAGTAAAACTAAACAAACTCTGAAATAAAGACCACAAATCTACCATACACAATTCTACCCTCACCATTCAAAAGTAGAATCTAGTGTTGCAATGGCAGTGTGTGTGCCTGTGCCCATGTGCCTGTGTGTGTGCACGCATGTGTGCCTGTGCCCATGTGTGCCTGTGCCCATGTGTGCATGTGTGTGCCCGTGTGTGCATGTGTGCATCTCCCCAACCCCAACGCTGTGGAAGACCCTCTCATTACAGAACACAAGTGTCTCATGATTTCAAGGCTTCAGTTTATCAACATTTATCTTGAATATATAAAAAAAGTTAAGAGCCAACTTTAAAAAAACATCTCCAAGTTGTTAAGGAAAATCATCAGGAAAATTTCCCATAATTTTCTAAAACACAGAACAACTCGACTTTCCTATCATATTAATTCAGAAAAATACTTACAGAGAAGTAACAAACATCCCATCAGTGAGATACAGGAATATAAATAGGGTAGGTAGAACTCCCAGAGATCCCTAAAAAAATATAAATATATTTTAGTAAGTCCAAAATACTGTACATTAAGATACAGGCTGACTATAAATTAATGTATAGTAAACATTGTAATTGCCTATTTGAGTCTACTAAAACCATATAATTTCTAAATTGTACAATAAAAAAGATCTATAATAGAAGAAGAGGAAATAACCTCCTTGCAAAACCTGTTTGGAGGGAGAAAAAATCTCCATCGAATTGTAAGAACAGAAACCAACTAACCAAAAAAAGAAAAAAAATCTGAAAAGCTGCTTACAAGTTCTGCATATAGGAAACACATGAGCATTCATTTATTTTCTTAAACATGTCTAAAGACTTAAGTCTCTAAATTAACAACAAGGGTTAACTATACAGAGAATTCCTGCAATGTTTAAAAAGGGCCTGGTGAGTAAGGCCTCCACCTGGGAAGCTGCTCTAGGCAGTCCACGCCTACTGTACAAAGGACTCCATGCTCGCAGCGTCATTGTCAATGAGTGCCGAGGCCACACACACGATCCCAAAAATCAGTAATGCCAGAAGGAAAAGTATGACCAGGGTTTCCAAAATCCGGGCTCGGATTCCCTGAAAAATATACTAGAGATGTCATTTTAATATTTTATTTCATGAACAATTAGATTTCTATGTGAAAGCATAAAGTTCTTTGGAAGGAGAAGACATTTATATGTATTAGCTGGACAAAAAACACTAAAGGCTTACAGTCTGTAATGTGTAGGCTGACTTTTCAAAATTATGTAAAATACCATTAAGCTTTAAAAAACTACAAAAAAATTATTCATGAAAGCATTTTGCTGAACCATTTCAAACAATTGATTACTTTCCTAACACTTTCCACCAAGAAAGTAGATTAACAATTTTTTTATCTGTGGTTATAATCAAAGGAATGTAAGCTAAGTGGGGCATACATTCAAACAGGTCAGTGCCCGCTGAACTTGACAGCACAGAAGCCCCAGTCCGCCCCTGAGCACAGTGTCAGCCCGGCGCCCGGCCTCCAGCGCCCTCTAGTGCACCGCCGGAGAACACCTCGTGCTAATCCGACCTGAGAAACCAAGGGGACAGCAGTTACACCAATTTCATCTCATTCCTCTCCATATTAGACAGAATTCTCACTAATGCACGAGGCTGGAAGATGAAAAAGAAGCCGTATGCACAATTTGCTTTAAATATTAAAGCAGGTTCTGACCTCAGGGCCAAACTAGAGGCAAGGCTTTTGAACTAGAAGGCAAAAACAAACAAACAAACAAAAAAAAACAAACCTTCCTTATATTCCTGAAGTCACCAAATGACTGAATCTGTACCTAAACTTAAAAATTCATATTGATACGATAATGCACTAATCTACAATGTCTGACACAACAAAATAAGTATTTCCATGTTTCATAATAAATCACGCAATCTTTCCTTCCGCATTAAAAATAGTTTAAAGATATGAGTTATCAATATATACTTACATCAGTTTTGCCCTATTTCAGTCCAATTTCTGGATTACAGGAATAGGTTGCACGTAAATCATGGCACCCCCACTTCCCACATTCAACGGTGAGGGCGGGCATGTCCTAAACCAGGGGCGAGCAGGTTTTCGCAGCCCTAAATGATGACATGAGTCCAAGTGGCCCAGTGTCACCACCATGGGACTGGCCCTGCTCATGCGAGAACTGGCACTCTGCAACCATGGGGAGGTCTCTGAGCCAGGGCGGATGAGGCGTGTAGTTCACACCCAGGAGCAGCCACTATGCCAGCGAGATTACGTGTGAACAGCACAAAACACGCACCTAAACAATGAACTCCCACTTCACGGGGGAACCTCTGAGCCTAACTTCACAACTTTCAAACCACTCAGGACGCCCAAACACGACCACCAGTTTTTAACGATGACTTCTGTGTCTTTCTCTTCCTAAGCAAGGATATTTTTATTGCACATTAACTGTTATGTTGAAACCCTATAAATAACACAGACAGAGAGCAGGTGCTCTGGTGTGTGCATTACACACTCACAGCTCCTACCTGCCTCTGACCAGCCCACGGGGATAGCAGGGTTCCCAGAACATGTTAACACGTGTGTCTGAAGTGTTGTGATATGTGCCAAAGAGCACACATGTGCTTTAATACCTATGAGCTAAGCAAAGCAAGAGTATTCCTTGGAACTACTTGAGACCCCCTGCCCAAGCAAAAGTGTTTTAATAGTATGTTATACTTATTATATTAAATAGTTATAACAATGTAACCATAAGTGTTACAATGACGATGATCAATGTTAAGGATTTAATCTCCGTAAGATTTACACACTTCCTGATATTGGGTTAAGAAATGTTTCATAGCAGTTAAGTTTGTTTTTCTTCAAGTATGTTTCTGTGTTGGGAGACGATGGATGGGCCTCTCCCATTTCTGTGTAGCTCAGAGCAGATGCAGGGACGGTCTTTTCAAGGACGCGCATATAGCAAAAAGGCTAGGGAGACAGAGAAGGTGTCTCTCAGAAGCGGAAGCAGATCTGTGTGTTCACTGTCTCGTGCGAGAAAGATACTGTCCCCTCCAGAGCTGTGAAGGGGACTGACACAGCCCACGGCGGCTTGGCTGCAGTTCCCTCTGCACCGCGTGGGAGCAGGAAGGGGTGTGATGGTGACAGTGGGACAGCAAGCCCTGCAGGCCAACCAGGAGGGACTGTCCCATCGCTAGGATTCCGGCTGAGGAACTATGCTTCTTGTGTGCTTTGTGCTTCTCTGTGTTTTCCAAATTTTCTAGAGTATATGTACATGACTTAAGTAATATGAGAACCAACTAATGGTATTTTTATTTTTCAATTGTTTTCTTAAAAGAATGAACTTCCAGCAGATTGACACCCACAAGAATAGCTTTTTAAAAATATCCAAGTTCATGGGGCAGCCAGTTAGCTCCAGTGGTTAGAACACAGGCTCATAACGCCATGGTTGCCAGTTTGATTCCCACGTGGACCACAGAACTGTGCCCTCCACAACTAAATAGAAAACAGCTATTTGACTTGGAGCTGATGGGTCCTAAAAAACACACTGTAACCCAATAAAATTTATTTAAATATATCTCCAAGCTCAGTTTACGAGACAGACTGTGTGGTGAGCCATTTAACACCCCAGCTCCAGCAGCAGACTGGTTCAAACCCAGGTCCCATCACTGACCGACTGTATGACTTTGGGCCAACTGCCATGTCTTGATGTGCCTCAGTTCCCTCTTTTGTAAAATGGGTTTATTACTAACACCCTATCTCGTGGGTTGTTGTGAAGACCAAGTGAGTTAATACACGGAAGGCTGAGCACAGCAGTGTTTAGAAAACACCGTACAAGGTTAGCTTAATGACTCACATCATTGCCTCTGTCTTGGGTGTCAAGGCTTGGGTTTCTGAATTAAATTTATATCACCTTCTAATGCTAGCATACACCCTCTTCCTATCTCTGTCACCTCCTTCCTACAGACCTGAAATAAGCAGTCCTCTTTCTTAATGACACGAGCACGTGGTTGACAAGCACTTCTTGTCACACCCCGTCAGCATGAGTCACATACAAGCTCTAAGCAGCTGACCTCCATTCTACCCCCTGCAGCCACCCCAACCCACCTCCCTCGGCCCCCGTCTCCCACTTGCTCTAACAATTTCAGCCCCCTCTCCAAGCTGTGTCCTCACCGTTAGACTCTCCACTCCCTCGATCACCATCCCTCCATCAGCCTTGTTCTCACTGCCCTAAATCCTCTGCTGAACTAGTCTAGTTAACAGATAATCCAGTATCAATAATATTCCAGGATTCCTGGGCCCTTTGACTTCCACCAGACCAGCTGAACTCCACTGGCAGCTTACTCCTTGAATTCTCAGCCCTGTGAGAGAAATCTACAAAATCATCAGACATTTTGGCTGCTACGTTCTGAAGTGGGTCCTCAGCGTGACCTTGCAATCCTTGCACTGACCTCTGGCTCACTGACAATCTCCGCTCTGAATGTTAAAATGATTTACACTCTCCTTGACCCCCCCACCCCAGTCACATGCCCTCTTCCAACGCAGCTGACCTGGCCTCTCCCTCAGTGAGGCATGGCTGGGCCACCCGCACGTCCCTCGGCCTCATGTCTCTCCTTCTCCAAAGGAACATCTGTCGGCCCCCTTTTCTCCCATGGCTCAGTCTGAGAGCCCAGCCTCACAGGCTGTGTGGCTGCTTCTCAAACTCCAGCATCACAATTCCCCAGGGGCTGGCCAGGCCTGGTGGGACCTCTGTCCAATCTGGGAAGACGGCTCACCTGGCAGGTTGCTGCTCTTACCAAGGTGACCTTGCCTCCTCAGTGGTCAAGGACTCTAAAGTGTGTATCTTTAGTCCAAATCTTACCGCTGAGGCCAAGGCCCACACACCCTACTTCCGACTCCCTTAGGCAACTCACAGGTACCTTCCACTGAATTCTAAAATGGAACTCCCCATGCTACCCTGAAACCTGCTCTTCCCTCAGTCCCAGACCTCAATAAGTGGCACCCCTGTTTATGTTGTTTTGCACCACTGTCACCTCCTTTCCTGCCACACCACCACCCATGCACACCGCCTGGCCCCAGTTTGTGTGATTCTACCCTGTAGGTGTGGCTTTGGTGCATTCCAGTCTCCTCCGACTGCCACCGCCACCACATCTTTCCCCCGGGACGGCTCCCTAACCTCCTCGCTGGTAGGTGTCCTGCACCCACACTCATGTCTCTCTCCGACCTGCTGCCTACAGTGCAGTGTGAATGTGATATTTTCAAAACGCAAATCTGGCCGTGTCACCTCAGTCATCACTTGCTAATGGGTGCAGCCTGCAGCTGGGAAAGCTGCACTGACGTGACAACAGATAATGGAAGTCCAATCTCAGCGCCCTCTCGAACCAGCTGACATGCGACAGAAGTGCATCCTCAGAATGGGGCCTTGCTCTTTCTTCTGCTGTGTAGACAGGAAAAAACAACTACAGATAAAAGAAACCAAATTATTTATAACTTAACAGCACAGAACAGCACTGCCCAATAGACCCTTCTGTGATGACGGAAAGGTCCTATACAGAGCTAGCCAATGTGACAGCCACTGGCCATGTGTGTTTACTGAGCCCTGAAAATGTGGCTACAGAAACAGAGAACTGGTTTTTCATTTTATTTCATTTTACTTATTTTAAATATAGAGGCCACACATGCTTGATGGTTCTCATGTCCGTCAGAGCACACTGGTAATAGCCTGCTTCTAACAGAATCTGACAGAAGGACTCTCTGCACTCTCAAATACTTTCTGGGCATTTCTCTACATTTAACCTTGATATAAAATCCTTTGAAAAACAGCTTGGTTAAAGTAACCTCCACGTTTAACAAGCTATTGCACTAATTAGTGTTATAGGTATGGTTTATGTCAAAAAGAGAAAATCTACTATTAAATTTAAAAAACTAGCCCCTTCTGTTTATATTAAGAAAAAGTATATTATCTCACTAAGAAAAATAGATAGTATTTAAAATACAACTAAGTATGACCCTATCTGAAGGTGATACTAGGTTTAAATATCCACATATTTATCCACATATACTTATAAACTAAGTCCCCCCAAAACATCTTGTGTTAAAAAATCATATGTGAGCAGTCTTTCTAAAAAGGAACAAGCTACACAATTCCAAGGGTATGCTATTTCTATTATAGATGTATGAATAATATCAAGAAGAATTGTCTAAAATGTATATCACATGCTTAAGCCATCAAATAAGAAGCATTTAACAAAAAACCCTTGGCAGTTAAATTATATAAACTATTCAAAACTTTACTTCAAATGGATTAATACTTCTTTTGAAAGCTAGTAAATAACTCCCAAACAGAAATCTGTCTATTTTCAGCTATTGATTTAAATAAAAAACAGTAAATTAGCAATGTTACATTTACAGAAAAGGGTGCCACAAAGCGAGCCGTCCAAATCACTGGATATGGTTATGCCGTTTATGAAATGTTGAAGGTGACTGCCGTAGTAAGAAGTAATTGTCCTTCTGACTTAATCCACTAGGAGGCTAGGACACTTTTGTTTTTCTTCTGTGAATTTCATTCTCTTTTTGTGATTAAATCAGCCCAACTTGAAAGCCATTAAGTGTCACATGTGTGAACTGTAGCTAAACTAACAGAAAAACATAAGAGATTTGTTGATTAAATGCAATGTGGTAGATTTCTTACTTTGAACATGTTTAGGATAGACAGAAAAGGAGTGATGGGAACACAAATAATCAGAAACTTCACTTGTTAATTCAGGATTGACTGGCTCATACAAATGCCAAAAATATATACACTTACCAGTACCTTCCTTGAGATCATAAAACTATTACAAAGCCTAACAAATATGGGCTTTGTGGCACGTAATGTGTGAGGGTTTTAAACTTCTGTATGTGATTCTGTCTGCAAAGTAATGAAAAGCATTGTGAGAGCTTTTATCACCACCATTAATCACCAGCAGGATGGCATATAAGCAAAAAATATGCCTACTGCTCATTTTTCCATTAAGAGTCAGAACCAGGAGGGAGAGGCCCCTGGGGAAGGTCCCTATCAACTCCGTTCTCACATATGCTGAGCTAAAAGATACAACAAATGTCAGAATAACACCCTGAAACATGCTGCAAATGACAGAGCAGCAAACAGGCAGGAAGGCCGCGTCCACCGTTCACCCTATAACATAATACAAGTCTCCTGAGCAGAAAAGCTCACAGGACTAAAAGAGCCGCTGAGTATCACCAACAGGGGTACCTCCTTCACCTAAGTGTGAGTGCTTCAGCTGTCACGTATCACTAGGATTTCACCAACTTCGTAACATTTCCATCCCCAGTGTGAAAATTTATCCTAACCCCTCCCAAAAACATAAATCCAGTTACTATAATGAAACTGCATCACTTTTATTAAAATCATAGTGGAATAAGCACTATATATATATATTAGTAAAAACACTGACAAAACAAAGTACTTTCTGTCAATGAGATACCATATATTTCTTTAGAAAAGTAAGCTATATAATTAATTACACTAGTTTCATACCAGTATTATTTCAGAAATCACCACTATCTCAACATTGTAACAGTTTGAATTAGACTAAATAAGCTAGTAGAGACTAAATCCATGTAAACTCATACATTTCTGTTAATATTTAAGTAAGTACTGAATGAGTCAAATTAAAATGCTAAAAGAATTATGATATAATTGCTTCTTGAAATTTTTGTGCTGGTCAATCACACATTCAATTGCTCTATACTGAACATCAGTAAAGTGAAAATTACAATGTACTTATTAAAGCTCTAACAATAAGCTGATATGTTTCTATGGTGATGAACATTTAAATAGGATTTTGCAGGAACATCTTGACCTCTCAGAAGGTATATAAACACCACTTTATATACTATGTCTCCACCCATCAGGAAAGCCTGGAAAATTTTTCTACATTCACAGATCATTTAAAATAAATATCAAGCCATTGTTTTCATTTAACAAAAAGAGTCTCCTGGTAACATTAAGATAAGGTTTGCTCAGCATGACATCAAGACCGCACCAAACATACATGCAGTCATCTGGGGAAGATCGATAGAAGCACTAAGAAAAAACAGAAAATAAAGGCAGGTATTCATTATGTTAAACCACAAAAAATCTCCCAACAAGCATCTCTAGAGAGTGTCTGACATTTCCCTCTCTGCTCCCAAAGTAATCATTATGAGTATGGACAAAGGGGTTCGGTCCCAAGTCAAAGAAAACAGCTTTACAGAAACGCTGTCAGGCCCTATAGTGAACGGTTTCTTAACATTAATACTTCCTGCAGTCTACCTTATACATGTATACTTATTTAATGTAATCTATACAAGAGAGAAAAAAAACCTACAAGATGCTCAAGTTGGTAAAATTTAACAAAAAGAAAGTATTTTAGGATAAGTTAGAATGAAAACACTAACAACATAGCTCGTTCATTGAACCAAGGTGTCCTGTCTTCAGATTCTTAGGCCAAATTTCTCATGGTATCAGCCCAACAAAAGTCCTCCGGATAGCAACTAAACACATTAAAACAGCAAGTTTCCAGTATGTGAATGAAAGACCTGTGCTGTAAAAAGACTGCTGGGACTTTATAGCAAACATTTTACACAAAATTCTGGATTCGGAAGCAAGTGCTTCTCATCACTTACCAGCTAGCCAGTGAGGGTCTGTCCCCCAATTCTGCTCTAACTTCAGGACAAAGAGGAGACAGACGGGAGCTGACATTGGAGAGCTCCTACTGGTGGCTTTAGATGTGCTCATGGAATCTTCACAATTGATTGAAAGGTAAATGTTATTGTAAGTAAGGAAGCTCCCACACAAAAGTTAAACAGTCTGCATGTGGTCCCACTGTTCAATGGCTGCCAGAATCACCTTCAGTTCGGGCCTGTCAGCTCAGAGCTGTGCTTCCCACCTCCCCGCGTGACAGAAATAAGACAAAAGACAAACCAACGTGCAAACAGGGAGGTGGGAGGAAGCTGAAAACATGCGTAAGACAAACCTATAATTTTAGTAAAGAAATCAAAGCAACACACGTAAGAGCTCCTTTTACTAGAACATTCATTTTCCATAATAGCAAGACGGTGCTGAGGTCAAGCGTTCTGTCCTGTGAGACACTTCACACAGTAGGACATCACAGCGCTTCCTTCCGGTGCATTTTGTGGTCCACCCAGACACAAGCTCCGGTAAAGCCACAACAAAAGGAACATCACCAGGGTAACTATTCATTACATTGCTACAGCAGATTGTCCAAGATGCTACGGTGTCAGGCAGAATACAAAGCAGTGCTGCAGGCTAACACAGGGACCAGTGTCCTAGTGCTTCTGTGGCAGTCAGGGCACCAGGAATCCCAACACAGCCGAGAAGAGCTGTCCTCATGGCAGTGGACAACACAGGGAACGTGCCCACAGAGCTGAGGGCTGTCCGTGCTCCCTCAGATGGCCCCTCCCTCGCTGGCTGTGTCAGCCCCACTCCCTGTCTGGCGCTCAGTAACAGCTACCTTGGTGTCTGTGTGTGCACACATGCACGAGTATTTTACAGTTTTCGACTGAAAATCAATAAATTGGCATTTTGGTTTTACCTATCAGCCTGTTTGGTCATGTTAGCCCAGCACCAAGAAATACGTCACCTTTTTTTCTTTCTGTTTTTAAATAATGAAAGTCCACTGTTTAGCTCTGTATGTCTGTAATGTCTGTGGTTAGACCACCTAACTTAAAGAAACATCCCCAGCACCAAGGTGGTGCCCACGTGCCCTCCCAGCCACACCAAGCTGCCCAAAGGCGACACCATTTTGAACTGTTGTGATCATCATTTACTTACTTTTTCATTACGGTCAAGTACACCTCACAAAATTTACCCCCATAACCATGTTAAGTGCACAGTTCAGTGGCATTCAGCACATTCATTGTGCAAACATCACCACCATCTGTCTCCAGGATTCTCCAACTTCCAAAACTGAGACTGCACACATTAAACACTCACTCCCCTTTCTCCCACCTCACCCAGCCTGACAACCATGCTACTGTCTGACTTTGTGAACTTGACGGCTCTAAGTACCGCATATAAACGGGATCACACAGTACTTGTCTTATTGTGGTGCCTGCCTTATTTCACTTAGCATAATGCATCTTATAGGTTTAGTGTTTCTCTCTTGTATAGAGTACATTACATAAGTATACATGTATAAAATAGACTGCAGGAAATATTAATGTTAAGAAACCGTTCACTATAGGGCCTGACTGAGTTTCTGTAAAGCTGTTTTCTTTGACCTGGGACCAAAACCCTTTGTCCATACTCGTAATGATTACTTTGGGAGCAGAGAGGGAAATGTCAGACACTCTCTAGAGATGCTTGTTGGGAGCTTTTTCATCCATGTGTAGCATGTGTCAGAATTCCCTTCCTCGTAAAGGCTAAATAATATTCCATTGAATGTGCGCACATCACTTTGCTTATCTATTTACAATACATTGATGGATAGATGAGCTGTTTCCATCTTTTGGCTGTTGTAAGTAACACCACCATAAAAATGGATGTGTAAATATCTGTGCAGTCCTGTTTTCAGTCTTTTTGTGTAGATACCCAAACGTGGACCTGCTGGATCATATGGTGATGATGTTTGTAATTTCTTAGCACCCACTGGAACATCTGCACCATCTTGCATTCTCACCAATGGCGTGCAGGAACACTGGCTTCTCCACACCCTCAGCAACATTTGTATTTTCTGAGTTGCTGTTGTAGGGTTTTTGCTGTTTCTTTGTTCCTAGGTGCCAAGGGGCTGTGAAGAAATACCTCATTGTGGTTTTGGTTTGCATTTCCCTAAAGACTAGTGATGCTGAAGTCTTCTGATGTGCCTATCAGCCATGTGTGTACCTTCCTTGAAAAATGTCTATTCAAGTCCTTTGCTCCTTTTTTAATATTTGATAGAGTGAGTTCTGTCACCATGTTCTTCGGAATGGCTTTGCTTGTTTTTAGCTCTCTGCTTTTCGGTGAGAATTTTACTATCTGCTTACCCCCTAACATAATCTCTTGGAATTTTTATTAGGATTGCATTGGCTGTAAAAAATAATTTGAGAATTGATATTTTTGCCACATAAAGAAATTCACAAATATAGAAATATCTATTCATTTATTTTGGTCTTCTTTAACATCTTTTGCTAAGATTTTTTATTTCCATAAAGGTCTGACATAACATTTGTTGGATTTTTGTCAACATACCTTAGGCTATCTTTTTATTATGAAACTTATTTTTAATTAGGTTTTCTGTTTATTGGTGTTATTTACTGATTTTCTTTATTAATTCTATTTCAACCTTCCTTGATAAATTTTCTTATTTGAATTAATAATTTATCTTAAGAGTCTATAGAATATTTCAATAGACAATATGATGTCAATAATGACTATTTTGTTTTTTTCTCTCAATTTTTCCTTTTCTTCCCTAAAACTCTACTATAGCGTTACTTATTATTAGAAACAAAAGTATTTAAATTGGTGTCCCCATTTTAAACACTTTTAGTAGTGTACCGCTAAGTACAATGTTCTTTGTAGGCATAGGGTAGATCCATTATCAGGCTAAGAAATTCCCTTCAGTTCTTAGTGTGCTGTTTAATCGTGAATGGTTATTGATTTTATTGACTGAGTTCTGTGCTTCTTTTGAGGTGATCACTTGGTTTTATTCTTCTTAACTCTCCTAATATGAATTATAATCATGTGTTTTCTAACGTTAAACCACACTTGAATACCTGAAATACATTTTTTGGATGATGATCTTTTGTACACATGGCTGGATTCAGGTTTATATTTTCAGATTTACAAGTATTCATGAATAAGAAGGGCCTGTGATGCTCCTTTCTCATATTCTCCCTGTCTATTTTCAGTATCAAGATTGTACTTGTCCCATAACATGAAACTGTGAGGGTTCCATCTCCAAATCTCCAGACCAATCTGTATGAAACCAGAGTTCTCCGTTCTTTGAAGAAATACCCTGGAAACTGTCTGCACATGATTTTGTTTTTGTCAGAATGAGTTGATAGAACTTTCGTTTCTGGCAAAATGGAGATTGAGATATCCTTAATTCCTTCCACTACAAAACGTCTAAAATGCTAATCAGATATTTTAAAGTTTCCCTGAAATCTTCTCTATTAAGTCCTGTAGTACACTGAATTTGTTGTCCCTTCTAGTCCTGACTTTTCCCAAATGTCTCGTCATCCTCTGAACCCATGCTCATCTTTATATTGAAGAGTTTTTGTCCTGCCTGTTCTGTTTGTCATCTCCCACCTCTGGTGACAGTGGATCTGTTCTGGGAGAGGTGTCTTGGTAGCTTCGATCCAGGCAGACACCTGGAAGTGCTGACCAGACACACCAATGCTGGGACCCACATCCTCCCCTTCAGCCCAAAGCCAGGGTCCCTGCTGCTCGCTGACTGCAGCCCCCAGCACCTGGTCCTTTCTCTCTCACATCCTTTGGCAGCACGGCCACATGGTTTTAATTTTTGTTAAAACCCCGTCAAAGGAGAATTTGAAGACCCCAGATATACTTAGATAATTGGAAACGCTAAATAAAATCAATTTGGAATACAAACAAAACTGGATAATATCCAATGGACAATAAAATGAAAAGTTCGGGGCTCTCTCATGTGTAGGGAGGAATCAATTCCATCTCGGTCAGACACAATTCATTTGCACTGTTCATGGCCAAGTGAACAGAAAATCCCCAAAGCTGCCAGGCCCACTGCACAAGGTGCAGGATCCCCTGACAAGGACGCCGGGTGGGGAACGCCCAGTGTCTCCTATGCCCATTTCCAAGTCCTGGACAATTTTTCCTGCACCAGAAAATTTATGTACATAAAGGGAATTATTAAAGTAGGGACACAAAATATATGTACACACTAATTATAATTACACAATAATCCAAAGACAAATGTTGACAGGTAATTTGGAATTATATAAAATACACTGCGGGGTTAATTGGTTTTCTCTAAAATTGTCTCAATTAAAATTAAAATATTAATGAAAAACCGACAGAAGTCAAGATACACAGGAAAATCAGCCAAAATCATCAGCCTTATGAATATGCTTCATGCAAGCCAAGTGAGACACAGAAAAAATTAAACATTGAGCATCCTGGACTACAGAGGGAGTCAGGAAGGACTCATCTGCTGGTAGAGATCATCTTGGAATCACGAGGCATCTCTGAAGACTGGATTGGAAATGGTCTTCTGTAAACAACCTTAACACTGTGAAAGGCCAACACAGCTACAAAGCAGAGAGGAGAGGCCAGGAGAAAACACCAGGCCCTGTACTTGTCGACAAAGTCAGAGCTGACTCAAGCAGGGGCCACAGAGCCTCCCAGATCTGGGAAAAGGTCAAAGTATGCCCCCAAATTAACCACTAACTGAATTACAACTACATGCCAGACAAAGAGCCAGTACAAGTAACAGGTAGAGAGAAAGAGGGATCAGGCACATTGGTTCAAGATGCTGGATGAAACGCATATGGGTACAAACAGGCCCAAATGACTAGTAAAGGAACATACCAAGTTTAAGTGACATCAGGGCCAACGTTTCCTAGAGATCAGAAGGTTCACACTGTGACATGCTGGACAAATGATTCTACAGACAAATAAACATGCGTTTGAATGCCAAATAAGTGTAAGATTTTAACAGTCTGAACTCCAGCCCCTCAGCTGAGCCCTTTCCTACGGGCTGTGGTGTGGACCATAATTATGTAAAAAGCTCTGTAGTCAGCAATAAATCTGACATTTAATTTTACTTTCAAATAAAGTTCATTCCAACCAAGGGTGGA
The DNA here is from genome assembly GCA_031876335.1 of Hipposideros larvatus. Classification (NCBI taxonomy): domain Eukaryota; kingdom Metazoa; phylum Chordata; class Mammalia; order Chiroptera; family Hipposideridae; genus Hipposideros; species Hipposideros larvatus. The sequence continues at coordinate 55,305,706 of CM063105.1, forward strand.
CAGTTTTCAATTCCCCCAAAAAGTTTTAGAAAAGAGACTCTAATTGACAATGGCTATTTCTATAAAATCGTTTCATGGAAATTAGAAGTCTTAGGGCCAGTTTAATGAAAATTAAAATTACTTTAAAATCTAAAGCTGGTGATTTTTTATTTCCTCCCTACCGAAACCTTTCCCCATTTAACAAAGCGCCCTGAATTATGAGACATTTGTTGGTAATTTAATCATCATATAAAATAAAGCCTGAAGTTTAGTTACCTATTAAACATAATACCTAATTTTACAACCCATACTGGTATAAGAGAAAACAATTTCAATTTCAAAAAGTAAGTAAATGAAGCTGGCTGTCTGTGCCCCTGTAATTTCTCACATTGCGTTGCCATAGATACTGTATAAAATAAGTCAGTCCTACACAAGTCTTGCGGTGTCTCACTGAGGCCCGCGCAGCTGCCACATTGCACACGTATCCTAACTGCCGCTGCGTCTGTTTCTGGGGATACCTGCAAACAGACTGGGTGGGACGACCCAGCCCTTCAGCAACCCAGTGACAAGGTAAGCCCTGCCCACCCATTTCACAGATGGAGACACTGAAAAACGCACCTGAAGGTCCACGTTAGCAAGGAGAGGAGTCAGGATTTAAGTTGAGGCCTAAAAGCTCACGATTCTGCCACCACACTACTGTGCAAATAGAGACAACCTAGCCTAGTAGAAATCTCCCCTTTTTGATAAGTAGAGACAAGGATGAAAGTGCTATACAATAATAGTCCAATTCAAAGTATCAGACCATCAAAGTACAGGGGAACCGAGCAATGTCTTCTAAAAACACAGCTGCTATTTAAGAAAAAACAGAGATGTTACTGAAGTTATAATTCCCTCCAATACATGACTGTATAACAGTGACAAAATTAATGTCATTTCATGAAGTAAATAATTTTAGTTCAAAATATTCATAAACTCAAATAACTTAAATGAATTATATATACTCTTTTCCTCAAAATGCTTTTATGTCTTTCTCTGAGGTCCTATGTGCCAAGCTTCCAGGTCTGAAATCACCAGCTATACTGTGGTAACCATGTCTGTTACAGTAGCGTGACAATTCCTAAAGGAGCCTTGAGTGGAACACCACCACCAGAATTGAATGTTTGGAAAATAATCATTCTTATCCATGTTGTTTCTCTGGAAGAAAACTTGTGCTGCCAATTTCGGCAGGGTGGAGGTATTCTATTAATAACCTACTGAATGATTTTTTTTCGTGAAGGTGTTGGGAAAATCAGATTAACACATAACCATTGTTAGTGAGCTATGACTCCATCTTCTGTAATAAACACCTAGATCAAAACGCGACCCTGGGTGAATTTCCTTGAAAGGTCCCCAGCAGGTGTTTCCCTTTGGGATGTGATTTTCTCTGGCCACAAAACCCTGTGGAATATGTGCCTGTGCCACAAACACTAAGCAGCACTTATTCAGTCACTCATTTCCAACAATTTATGGATGAGCAGTGGCAAAAATGAGCAAAAATAATGAAAGAACGAAATAAAAGCGTGCTGAGGCCACGTGGGACTTCCTATGCGGCCCTGAATCTCTTTAGATGGGGGCCTGATACAAATTAGCCACTGCGGGGAAAAGTCATCTGGTCATAAAATACAGTACAAGGTCACTTTTATGTAAGTTTGCCAAAAGGGACATAAACCAGGACAATCTCAAACTGTGACACAGGACAAGAGCATATGAAAGCAAACCCTGTTCCTCCTCTATTGTGCTGTCATGGGGCCTGGCTTTACAGGCCCCAAGCACCAGCACCAAGCTCTTTGCTTCCACCTGGTCAGTCCAATTAATTAAGAAAGGAAGTCACCACGGGCCTGCAAGATGTGACCCCAACGAACCCCGTCCTTCACCACTCCGCGTGCAGCAACTTGTGCAGCCAGTCCTGAGCCGGGCAGTCACACTTGGAATGCCGCTGCTCACCCTTCAAGGCCCAGCTCAGATGCAGCCTGGCCCTTCTCATGAAGCCCGCGGAGCCCGGCAGGGCAAGGTGCCAACTCCCCACCTCCCTGCCACCGCGTGCTGTCCCTGGGCTCTCTGGTTGCGCCCTCTGGCACCCTGAATAAAGTGCCCTGTCTTTTCAGATCTTTCTCAAGCAAGCTCCTCTAACAGCATAATAATTAGTACTTGGTAAGTGCTTAGTAAACCTGTCACGTAGGTGACTACCCATCAAAAGGCTCAAAACCCCACAGAAGCTGCTTTCCAACGTGTCCCCAGTGAACCCATTTCCTCTTGACATACGCTGTCGTAGCCCCTTGTGATCGTGATGTTTTTACGGGCCACCCTCATAGACATTCTTGCTTCCAGCTTCCAGGACTTCACTCTGCCTTTGTCCCCATGCCACCTGACAGCACCGCTGCAAACCCTTCCTCTCTGCCTCTCTCCCCATTCTGTCCTTGGCCACCTCACCCACCTTGCTGACTGTCCTGGTGCTCCTTGTATCATTGACACGATCAGAACACGGGCACTCTGGGATGGGTGCTAGTTCTGCAGTTGTACACGTGTGGTTCAGACACTGTCACTCCATTTCCTAGCTTTCTCCCTTTAAAAGGAAGGTTTGAACGAATCACATTTCAGCAACAAAACTTCCTATAATTTATTTAAGAAATTATGAAGAAAGAGCTTTTTAAACTGAAACTATATACTTTTTCACATTACATAGATGACTTAGATATATTAAATACATCATAATAAAAACAAGTCCAATATATAAAAGCTAGTTTTGTCAACGTCATGTTTGACTGCCAAACACAGCCATCCATTTTGATCTCGGTCCATTTACTAAATATGAAAGCAATGGCTTGTTTCCCACATCATGGTTGAAGTGTGGAATGGCATCTAGAAAACAGGAAAGGGACTCTGCCAAAACCACTGTCATGGTCACCTCACTGGCTCTTTCAAGGAATCCTTCAGCGGAGAGGTCTAAAACGTGCCATATGTGAGGTTTAAAATTGAAGTCATCAAAACATTAGACTAAACAATTTCACTCCTAAGAACCCACAAAAAGTCCTGTGAAATAGGAAGTACACACACTGCTTACAACCTCCCATGCCAAATTTATTTCAGTGCCTGACAGTATTATTCAATCAGATACATAGTCACACTTTCATTCCATGCATCACAATACAAATGCAACTAAAAATTAAAAATGTTTGTGTCTATAAGTAAACTGTAACACTGAACAATATTGTCAACTTTAAAAGTCACCCCCGAAAGTATTAGCTACTAAAATCTTTGCATTATATTCAAAATCATTATAGCAAAGAGCTCCACAAACTATAAATAGAAACTATTCCTTTCACCTTAAAATGTTATGCTCAAGGATAGATGAAGGATTCCCACTTAGAGTCTGGACTGATTAAGATGCTCTTGCAGACTCTCCCGCTTGGCATGCCTCCAACCAACCCTCCCACCACCACCACCTAGCGTCACCATGACAGCACTGTGCCCACCTGATGACATAATGGACAGGTCTGATTCTGTAACATCTACATACATTCCCAAAAACACTGGCTGTAAAATCACTTTCACATTAAGGCATACTTCAGATATGTAGAATTTCATGCCACACTTTCAATCAGACAGCCTACGAAAGGAACAGTAGCTGACACGCCAGGCTTACCTGCTCCCCACAAGCGCACCCCACCACATTTGCACAGACCGTAAAAGCATTTGAAAGCCAAAAGGTGACTTTCTCCATGTGCCGGCAAAGGCAATGTTACTAACGTTATCGTTAATGTCATCAAGATTGACAAGATGGCGATATTACACCTTTTCTATTCCTGACAAATGGTTGTTTAGGCAGACTTTGTACAGTTCAGCATGAATGACATTTACTTCTTCGTGTAGCTCATTGAATTCACAACACGGTGCACTCACCTTCTTCAAGCCAGCAAATACTTCAGACTCCAGGAAGAAGAACGTAAAGGGCATCAGCACGAAAAACCACAGGTTTGAGAAGAGAGAGGCGAGGTTCCACAGGCCTGCAGAGGGCTCGCCCAAGGGGCCGCCAAGCTAGGGCATGTGTTAGTCAGTTACACTTTGTAACAGTGAAAATAAACAAACTTGGAGAGTGGCCAAACAAGTGACCAACACTTAGAAGTCAGTCGGCAATGACCTATTTATTCAGATTTTGTGTAACTTAGTAGCATGTACCTTTTTGTAAAAGCCAGCAAAGAAATGAATCATTTTGCCTCATGCCCCAAAATACAGTCACTAAAGATATGACATGTGCGGAGGTCCAAAGACACAGCCTCTTTAGACATATTGGTACCTGAATATTTAAATTAGAGCCACTAGCATTTAATGAGCACTTAATAAATGCCAGATACTCTACTATACATTTTACATGCATAACCTCATTTAATTTAAGCCTCATAAAAACCCTAAAACTAATAATTAGCATTTATTGAGCCCTTCCGTGCCAAGCGCCATTCTAAGTTACTTACAGATCTGATGCAGACTCATTTGCTCTCCACAGCGGCGGCCGCTCACATGGACGGCGTGCCAAGGCTGCAGAGCCTGCCAGCGGCCGTGCCAAGTCCTCCCATTGTTAAAAAACACCACATCACAGGAGTTTCGGTGATCAGTCCCAGGTGGGAAGGAAAAGGAAGAGAGGTAGGCGGGCAAGCCCATGTCAGCTTTTCCCTCGTGGGCACACTGTGCACTCTTTTATGAGACCACAGCAAAGAGCAACTGAGATGGTAAGAATCGATTAAGAAAAAGAGCTATAGGGGTGTCACTGGGATAGCATTTGGCCCAACATCGCACACTTTTTGAAGGTAAAACACTAAAACTTAAAACTGATTTTCAAAATGACAGCTATAATCTTTATAAATTTAAGAAACCAAGAGTGAAAATTATGCTAAGAATAAATTCAATGTACTACATGAAAATTATAAGTTGATGCTTTTGAGAGTGGGCACTGATGTTCTTCCAGCGCCCCCTGTCCAGGCGCTGAGGAGACAGTGATGGCAGGACACACAGCCTCTGCCCTAACAGAGCTAACACTCCAGGTGCGGACAGCACAGGGGGTCTTGGGGACCAAGGAACACGAGGCCCCGACTGTGCTGCTTACACCATAACATATATGTTTCATAATTGCCCTAAATCCTTTTTGGAACAGCATGGATTACAAGCAAAAAAACCCAAAAACGAATGCAGCACTGGGCAGCCTACCTGGAGAGAATTCCTTCCTTTAGTAGATGAGGTGGTGTCAGCAACAAAAGCAGTTGACAGTTTCTTATTCAAAAATTTAGAGTTAATGAATTTTACAATATATTCATCTTAGCAGGAAATAAAATGTTTTACAATTTTTTTAAGAAAATGTCTTACATCTTTCAGTGGAAAAACTTTATACTTTTTGAAATAAAAATTGTTCTAAAGTACTTTTCTACTTTCCAGCCTTCAAACATCATAACCCTTTTCTTCATTCAAAGGGGTCATGATTAGTCAATTGTTTTACTCTGAGCACATAGGATACGGGTAAAGGCACTTCCTATTTAGTTGCCAGAAAAGTCATGACATATTTTTTCAACAATAGATTTTCAGAGACCCAAGTTCAAGCCCTGTCTGCATCTCCATGTGACAACCTTGCTAAGTCACAGGCTCTTATCTATGAGGCAAAGGCTGAGGACCCTGTCTATAGGTGGTAGTGAGAATTAAGTGAATTAATCCAGGAGTCTGTATCCTGTTGATTTGATCTATTTGTCTGTCTATGCTGATGTCACATGGTCTTGATGGCTATGGCTTTTACATAGTCTCAGAGTCCAGTACTAAGACCTCCAATTTTTTTCTCTTTCAAAGTTGTTTTGGTAATTCTAAGTTCTTTGAATTCCCATCTGAATGTTAGATTAGCATTTCAATTTCTACAACAAAAAAAAGCCTACTGGGGTTTTTGACTAGGATTCTGTTGACTCTATAGACCAATTTGGGGAGAAGTGACGTTTTACAAGTATTATCCTCTAATCCAGTGGTTCTCAACCTTCCTAGTGCCGCGAACCCTTAATACAGTAACTCATGTTGTGGTGACCCCAACCATAAAATTATTTTTGATGCTATTCTATAACTGTAATTTTGCTACTGTTATGAATCGTAATGTAAATATCTTTTTGTTTTCCAATGGACTTGGGCGACCCCTGTGAAAGGGTCGTTCGACCCCCAAAGGGGTCGCAACCCACAGGATGAGAACTGCTGCTCTAATCTATGAACATGATATAGCTCTCCATCTACCGTGGGACACTTTTTCTCAGCAGTTTTATAGTTTACAGTATATAGGTCCACACATTCCCAAGTATTTCATATTTTTTATGCTACTGTGCCTAAATGGCATTGGATCTTAAATCAATTTCCAATTTTTCCATTGCTACTATACAGAAATGCAACTCCATTTGTATATTGATCTTGGATCCTACAACCTTGCAAATTTCACTTGTTGGTTCGCATAGCTGTTTTTTAATAATAAATCCCATAAGAATTTCTTTAGACAATCAGATCATCTCTTAATAGTGTTTTCCTTTTTCCTTTCCAACCTGAATGTTCTTTATTTTTTTTAAATCACCAGAACAAGTTGCACAGAAATGGTGAGAGGGGCACCCTTACTCCATTCCCATCTCAGGGGACAAGCATTCTGTCTTTCACTGGTAAATCTGACATTACCTGCAGGGTTTTCATAAATGCTCTTTATTAGGATGAGAAAATGCCCTTTCATGCCTAGCTGGCTGAGAAATGTTACCAGTAATAGACATTGAATTTTGTCAGATGCTTTTTCTGTGATGTTGCATGTACTGCGATGACTATATGTATTTTTCAGCATGCAAATATGGTAAATTACTTTCATTGATTTTTTTCAAAGGTCATGATGTATTCTCCTTTTTATATAGTGTTATATTGGATTTGCTAAAGTTTTATTTATTAATTATGCACCAATGTTCATGAGGGATAGTGGTCTGTATTTTCTATGTCATGTCTGTCAGGTTTTGGTATTAGAGTGATGAGCTAGGTAGTATTCCCTCATTTTCAACATTCTGAAAAAGTCTATAGAATTGGTATTATTTCTTCCTTAAATACTTGGTAGAACTTACCATGAACGCCTCCTGGCCTGAAGCTTTATTTGTGAGAATGTTTGTAACATTTCCACAGTGTCTGACAGGGCTTCAGTAATTCTTGCCTTTCAAGGAATTTTTCATTTCTCTAAATTGCTGAATTTATTGACATAAAGATGTTCATAGTACATACTAAATATCCTTTTAATAGATGTGGACTGTGTAATGAAGTTGTCTCTCTCATTCCTGATGTTGGCAACTGACGTCTTCTCTTTTTGTTGATCAATCGGATTGATTTTCTCTGTACTTCTTCTGTTTTCTATTTCACTGATTTCTCCTTACCTTCTTTTATTTCCCATCTTCTTACTTTGGGATTATTTTGCTCTCCTTTTTCTAGTTTCTTAGGTGGAAACTGTGTGAGCGCTTAGGTTGTCGGAAAAGTCATGATCCATTTTTGCAACAGAAAGCATGGAAAAAATACGTCATGACTTTTCCGACAACCCAATAATTTGAGACCATTTTTTTTCTAAAACAGTATTATAAACATTTTGAACTGATTTGTTATTTCATTTTTATTCAAAGTACATTAAAATTTCCCTTTTGATTTTTCCTTCCACCTGTGAGTTATTGTGAAGTATGTGATTTAGTTACCAAATACTTAAAGGATTTTCAAGATGTTCCTGTGACTAATTTTCCATTTAATTTCATCACAATTAAAAAACATATCTTGTATGACTTAAATCCTTCTAAAAGTATAGATACTTATTTTATGGCACAGAATACGGTTCTCCTAACAACTGTCCCCAGTGTACCTGAAAAGTGTACCCTACTCTTGTTGGGCAGAGTGCTCTAATAAATGAGGCCAAGCTGGTTGAGTGTTAGTCTTCTTCAGCATTAATTTCTTCCTGTCTACGTGTTCTATCAATTATTGAAAAGAGAATATCGATATATCTGAATATAATTTAGATTCTGACTATTAACCGTTTCATTTCTCTAAGTCTTTGCTTCATGTGTTTAACAGCTCTTGATTAGGTAAATAGATGTTTATTATGTTCTTTTGATGAATGAATCCCTTCTTCTTTATGAAATGATCTTTATTCCTTACTCTTTTCTGATATTAATATAGAATCGGCATGATAGATCTATCTTCTCCTATTGTTGTTCACCTATTTGTGTCTTCAATTTTTTTAAGATTTTATTGGGGAATTGGGGGAGGGAACAGCGTTGGGGAATCAGGGAAGGGGAACAGACAAGTTGCTGTCCTTTGCGTCTTCTGTCTAGTTGTGGAAGACATCGCTTTACTGGCCTATGTTGGTATTGTGACCATTGCACTCTTCCTGGGTGAGGCAGTCACTTGCCGGCCATTGGACAGCCACTCATGGCTGCCAGCTGCTCACACTGGCTGCTAGCCACTCACAGTAGTTCATGGCAGCCCACTGCAGCCCCGCTGCAGCCTACGCTCAGCCCAGCTCCAGGCCGAGCTGTTGCTCACCATTTTGCTTTAGAGGGCACAGTATCACGGGCCCATGTTGGATCCAAACCAGCAACCCTGCTGCTCAGAGCTGGCATCCCAAGCCAAATCTTAACTTATGAGCCACTGGGCCAGCCCAATGTGTCTTCATATTTAAAGTGGGTTTCTTGGAGGCTGCATACACTTGGCTTCCTTTTTTATTCAATCTGACAATCTCTGCCTTTTAATTGGGGTGTTTACACCACAGATATTTACTGATATGGTCAAGTTTAAGTCCATCAATTTGCTCTTTGTTTTCTATCCATCCCCTTGTTCTCTCTTCCTTTTTTCTTCCTTTTCTGTGCTCTTTTAACTATTTTTTATGGTTCCATTTTATTTCCTTTGTTTGCTTACTGACTGTGCTACCCCGTTGAGCTATTTTAGGGATTTTTAGGTTTATAATATACACCTTGAACTCATCACAGTCTGCCTTCAAGTGCTATCACAACGGCTCAAGTGCAGCAGGAGAACCTTACAATCTTTCTACTTCTTTCCTCCCGCCTTTGTACTACTGTTATACATTTTACCTGCATGTGTTACAAACGTCACAATAGGCTCCTACCATTTTTTTATTTAAACAACCAATTATTTTTTAATAGCTTATATAATAAAAACTCTTTGATGTTTACCCACAAATTGCCAATTCTATTGTACGCCATTGCTTTGTAGTCCAGGTTTCTAGGTCCTACCAATTTGCTTCCACTTACATTTTGAGTACAGGTCTGCTGGTGATGAATTTGCACCTTTTGTATATCTGACGCTGTCTATATTCTCACTGGATCTAGGTTGACAGGGTATTCCTTTCAGTACCTTAAAAATGTTGCTTCAGTGTCACCTGCCTTGCTTTTTCCCCACAAGAAATATGCTGGTTCTTATCATTGCTCCTCTGTACATGTTTTTTTCTCTGAATGCTTTAATCGCCTCTATCACTGGTTTTGAGCAATTTGATGATATGTCTTGGTACAGTTTTCTTCACATTTTTTCAACAGTTTTGACAAATTGGATGATGTGTCTTGGTACAGTTTCTTCCACATTGGGCTTTCTGCACACAGGGCTCGTTGAACTTAGACCAGTGGGTTTATAGGTTTCACCTAAGCTTGACATTTTTCTGCATTAATTTTTCAAATATTTTTTCGTAACCCCTCTTCCTTCAGGAACATCTTATCACTGATGTCCTCGCCAGATTTTCTGTCATTTTTTCCTCTGGGTATTTCTCTTTGGATAGTTTTCACTGCTGTGTCTTCAAGTGCACTAATCTCTTCTGCTGTGTCTTATCTGCTTTTGTCCCATCCAACATATTTTATTGTCAGGCATTATAGGTTTCATGTCTAAAAGTTTGATTTGGTTCCTTTTTATATCTTCCATATCTCAATATGTTCAATCTTTCCTCTAGCTTATGGAACATACAAATTATTAAAACTGTTTTCATGTCCTTATCTATTAATTCTGAATCTGTGTCAATTGTGAGTCAGTTTTAATTGATTTTTCTCCTTGTTATGAGTTGTGTTTCCCAGCGCTGTACTCAGCTGCAGACTGAATATAGGCAGTGAAGAACCCCAAAGATACCCAAACCTTAATCCCTAGCCTCGGTGGATACATTGCTATATGTTGTTTTAGCTTTCTAGGGCTGATGTAACAAACTATCACAAGTGGGGGCAGACATTTTTCCTTTCACAGTTCTAGAGGTTTGGAAGTCTACCATCAAGGTGTCATCAGTGCCACACCCTTCCTTACCTCCTCTGGTGGCTGCACAGTGTTTGGCATTCCTTCATTGACTTGTCTGTGAATCACTCCCATCTCTGCCTTTGTCTCCATGGCCTTCTCCCTGTGTGTCTGTGTCTCTACTTTATCTTCTCATAAGGACTCTAGTAATTGGATTACAGCCCACCCTACTCCAGTATGACCTCATCTTAATTCCATCTGCAAATAAATTATTCCCAAATAATGTCACCTTCTTAAGTTCTAAGTAGACATTCATTTGGAGGATTTGGGGAGATGGGGGAGACACTATTGAACCCGTATACATAGCAAAAAGTACTCTGCAAATAGAACTGAGGTGAAGAACCTTAACAAAGAGACCCAGAGATCACTCTGGATTGGCTGACCCACCAGGTGGGGCATTCAGAACAGATAACTTTCTCCTGCTGGAAGCAGAGGGGTGCAGCACAAGAGTAGGTCAGGGAGAAAGTCACCAACCTTTGCTGGAAAACATGAGAAAAGTGGCAGCAGCCTCTAAGACAAAGACTGGCCCCTGGCTGACAGCCAGCATGGAGATGGGGGCCTTGGCCGAACGACCAACAGAGAACCAAGTTCAGCCAATAACCTGATGAGCTGGAAGCAGATTCTTTCCCAGAGCTTCCAGGAAGGAATGCAACCCAGTGAACACCTTCATTTCTGCCCATGATCCTTTTTCTCTCCAAAAAGAGAACATCAGTTTAATAAGATTTCATTATGAGAAATGTTTAAATGATAATATGACAGCCATTAATTCCATCCATCTGCATAACACAAAACATTTATCTGAGCTTCTGATCATTTGTAAGCCACTAACAGAGGACTGAGCACCTCTGCCTTTGTGGTTATTTGTGTGCACATGTACACCCGAGCCTTCTAATACACCAAACCTCTGGAACATGCCAACTCCATCCTACCCCGAGTGTGCTCTGTGCACGCTAATGTCCTCCAGTAAAACAAGGCACCCATGCTGTTCACGACGGGAAGACCTGCCCTGTGCTGCTGGCAGTTGTCTGGGTGAACGGCACTTTGTCTAACCAACCTGGGTCTGCATCCATCAGCTACATGCCCATGTGACCTGGAAAAGGAACGTCAACTCCATTGTTCTCTTTCCTCATGCATCAAACAGGCTAGAACCTAACTGCTAGGATTCTCATGAAGAACAGAAGAGAAATAACATTAGTAAACCAATGTCAGTGCCTCTCCCCGCCCTGTCTCAACATAATGCAAATGGTCTAAAAATCTGAGAAATTCTAAGGCACACAGGCAATTAAACCAGATAAAGACAAGAAAGTGATGTGAGTTATAGCTAAAATTAGTTCTCAATCCTTTCCTTGAAGAATCATTCTCATTAATTACACCAAGACAAGCTTATACAACAAAAAACTATATACATACATGATATTAAAACTACATAGAAATGACAAAAAATAGGCATAGAAAAGTTTCCAAAAAATACACCAAATTATTAATAATGTGAAAACAGTGAAATTATGGATGCTTTTTTTCTTCCTACTTTTCTACATATTCTAAGTTTTCTTTAAGGAGCACATAAAGGCCCTTAAAAATCATGAAACATATATTTAAAGCCCCTAGTGAAACTCGGAGTTCTTCACACCCATATGTCCTAGAAGCGCCCCCCCCCCAACACACACACACAGAATGGATCAGGGCAGAGGACAGAAACCTGAACTGAGGTGCAGATGCCAGGTGGGCCCCTCGGCCCAACCGCCCACTCCATCACTAATCTCCGCGAATGCATAATTCAGACTCCAGCCTCAATAAAATTGCATGTTACCAAGTGGCAGAGAGCTTCAAAGGCCGCTCTCAGATCGTCGCAAACACGCATATAAACCCCTGAATGCTGAGCCCACTGCACTTTATAATGGGGTGGGGGGAACTTTTTACCTCATGTTTGCAATTTGAAATAATCACCTATTGTTCCTAGCATAGGACACTTTTTTATTGTTTTTATTGATCTATAAATATACATGCTTCTAGAATTTATCTTTCTGATCATATATGTATGTCCCTTTCATGTAGTTTTCAGTGAAAACTACAAATTCAAATTGTTCTCTGGAATCAAATGTTAAGATAGAAAACTCTGCCTCAGGGAAAAGCTCACACATCGTAAAAGTACCTACTCTGACCAACCAACACACTGAAAACAAAGACAGTTAGGAAAAGCTAAACAAAGACATCTTTGCCAACAGATAATAACAAGAAGCAATGTCGGCCGAACCAGTGAAGAGAACGATCGGATACTCACAAAGGTTCTGATTTGGTTTGTCAGGAAATTTGATGCCTTCTTTAATGTACTGAACTTTATATATACATATTATATAAAATTTTAATTTTTTTATTTTCCCCTAACTGCCTTTTTCTGGGAGACTGAACATTACTGCTGATGGTTTTGCTGACCACAGTCGTAGAAAGGGTTACAATGTAACCTAGAACCTTCTCTGTACAGTCTGTCATACACCACAGTCATGACCAGACATTGTGGTCAATGATGGGCCATATATGCAACAGTGGTCCTGTAAGATGATAATGGAGTTGAAAATGTCCTATCCCCTAGCAGCCTTGTAGCCATGGTAAGGTCATCATAGTCATCATGACATCAGAGCGCGTCACATCGACACGTGTTGGTGGTAACACTGCCGGCATAGCAGTGTAGCTGACTGTGTAGCAGTGTAGCTGTCGGCGTAACAGTGTAGCTGCCGGTGTAACAGTGTAGCACTACGGCTGTACAGTAGCAACACTTGATAGTGATAAATGGCCATGCTACTGGCACTAAACGTATTTGTTACTTTAGAGGGTACCCTTCCAAATTAACAGAAAAGTTTGCTGTAAAATAGAGGTCATGTGACACCAACAGCTGCCTCACGCATCTCATGTTCACAGGGCTCTTGGCACATCACTTTTCTCATGCCTGATTCGTTTCCTGCTGTTTTGTGCAGTGACATGCTGCACAGCTGTGTGGCACAGGAGCATCAAGCCATACCTCAGCCTAGGTGTGCAGTAGGCTATTCCATCCAGGTTTGAGGAAGTGCCTCTATGATGTTCGCACAATGAATAGAAAATTGCCTAACAACGCATTTCTTAGAACGTATCCCTGTCGTAAAGCTGCATGTGACTGGATTGATTTTTCCAAAAAACATTCCCTTAACACTGGTCAAAAAAAAAAAAAGTTGATGGTCTCCCATACTCTGGTTTCTCTTTAGATCGTATAAATCTCTCACCTTTTTATAAAAGTTGATGGTCTTATCCTACCTAACAGGATAGTCATCCATAAAATAACCAGCTCTTTTCAAGGTCTAACTAATTAAATGCAAACACTTAAGTTTATTAACCAGAATAAATAAATGGGAAAGTTTTAGGCTTAGCTTACACTAATTATTGAATTTGCAACATATAGAAAGTTAAAGTTACTATGAAAATAACATATAAAATATAAAAAATAGATCTAACATAAATTCCTAAGTAGTAATTATAGTCTTAGCAACTATTTAAAACTTAGTAAGTTTCCAGTATTTTACATACATCAGACATACCCCTAAGAATATTCTATAATTTTGTTAAAGCATTCCTAAATGAAAAATAAGGGCTAACACACATAATACACTACCACTGCCTTTATTTCATTATGTATTATTACACATTAATTTGTAAAATTTAAAAAAATATATTGACCAAATTTTTGTACTTCAGAAAGTTAAAATTACATGCTTCAATACAATAAAAAATCCAGAAACCTTGTAGTTTATCTAAATCAGTATCAATTATAACCTTTTTGAAAGATATCCAATGCATATCCCTCAAAGAGATATCTGAACTTAAACAAAGATTAATGAATTATCCCAGAACACTTACTAGTTTAAAACCAAACCACACCACACCAAACTGAATTAAATGTGAGATCTCCACCAGATGCATTAACTTCTCGCTCCATCTGCTGGAGTCACAAAATATTTCAAAATACTATGAAGCAACTATCACTTTTCATCACAGACCAAAACTTCATAAATTTAAATAAGAAAATTAATCCAATTTCAGCTATATTCAGTAATTTACCAAATGACAAAACTAAGCTAAAACCAATATTTCAGTGGAATTGAGACTCTAATCCAATTGTGAAAAGTGACTAATATAATAAAATAATTCTACCAAGAAAGCATAAGCCTTAGAAGAAAGACAAGTTCATTTTTGAATAGTGTGGTAAGAACTTCAGATCTATAATTGCTTTTGCTTGTTTACTTAGAAGAGAAACAAATGAACACTTTTAGCAAAGAGTTGTGAAATTTTTTACCTTAATATACCTTTTTTCTTATAACAAAAAAGCAATGCCTGTCCACTGTAGAAATATTATGCAATGCAAATACCAAAGTAAAATTCTACATTATAGTATCCTACCCCCAGACAAAACGTCTTCCTCAACACCTTTCTATAGCAACAAATACATATCTATACCACCATCTGTAACAGCCCAAAAACACTCCACTGCTCAGATCTACCAAAATAAAATTAACGAAATTTCCTACTTTCAACATTTAGATTGTTTTTTATTTTTATTATTATAAACAATACCTCAATAAATATCCAGCAACTTGTGGTGCACATTATAGTACATGGCTGAACTATTGAGGTCAAGTTGTTAGTAATATTTAACTAAACAATGGGACAGTAAACTTTATTAAGGGCTGACTTTTAATATTTATGCATAAGGAATGTATAATACTTTTTTAAGTTGAATTTATTTTCATCTAAGACTTTGGTGTTTTAAAATCTTCTGTGGGACTTGAGAATGGATAAAATCAAGGTTGGTTTCACATCCGTCGTGATGTCCAAACAGCGCGTGGTCTAGTCCTGTTGACAAATGAGAACAAAGTACACGCCTTGCAGACCAGTCAGGTGCACTGTGCTTGCCTTTTAACAGGCTGAACCTCACACTGAGCAGCCAGCCGAGTGAGGATGGGGAACTGAGCAAACTTGGGCCCCGGTGGGGAAACGTCTCAGTAATGAAATAATTCTGTCCTGACTTTAAGGCTACAGTTTTAATTATATAATTCTCCTAACCTCCAACGTTGTACCGCTGTCTGGGTTTCAGCTTAATTTTAAACTCTTATTACCTAAAATCACCATTTCCAGCGAAAACCCCAATGACATTCAGCACACTCCCAGAGCTGTGCAACGACTTCCTGAACCGGTTCCACAACGGCTGCATCCCTCCAAAGGAAAACCCAGAAAGCAGTTGTATCATTGGTTTTCAAGTTATGGAACTGAAGTTTCATATTTTTCTACTAATTGTTTAACATACAAGCTACAGAAAGTGAATATGAATGGATACTTTCTTTTTTCTGTCCAGTGTTTGCTCTTTTCCTATTTTAATTACAATAAAAATATGAATACAAAGTTTAGCTACCCTTTTAATTTGTCATCTCTGCCCACGTTGTACCCTCCTGCAGTAAACTGTACCTGTGGGCATGCTGTGACCCACACTGAGGGATGATGGAACTCACCTCACCACGCCCTGCTGGCAGATGCCCTGGGGATGCCCAGGAGACTACCACCCAGCCTCAATACAGCTCCAATACCATTTTTGTATATTACATTCTTCGAGGTGTTTTAATCCCTTTCTCATTGTAGACAGAAATACATCTTGCTACACAATACAGAGATTTGGAACTAAGATAATATAGTCAGCATGTAACCAAACCCATGTGTTCAAAATCCAAACACTGTATTTAAGCCAAACGGAATAGATTTACACAGACTAAAGCATTGTCGACACATACTTCAGCCTCTAATCCATGGCATTTACACTTTAAAGGCACAATAAAAAACATACAGATGGGCGGTTTTATAGGATAAACCATTAAGTTTCTTTTCAAATTAAGTTCATTTTTCCTAACGACTTCCTAACAATATGATGAATAACTTGTTTTCATTCCATCAGATACAGAGCCATGACCTGGCTGACGACAAAGAACAGGGTGTGGAAGGAGGTGATTATAAATACCAGCTATGACCAAGTGACCAGTTACGGAAATGAGGACTGAAATTGACATGAGTGATTTCCCCTTTAGTGTGTTATGAGTATGTTTGTGAGTATATGTATAAAGATATACACATATATTAAATCAATATCTTTGTTTTCTTTCCTCTCCTATTCCCTTATCATGGAACATAGGATGTATTCATTGACTTTGTATCATAGCATACAAGTATTGCTAATTTTACAACATAGTATTTAAGTTATGAGCTTTCAAGGAAAAGAGTTGACATCACTCACGAACTTTACCTCCTCTTCTGGGAGTGGGGTAGTAATGTTTTCACCTGCATGTGGGATACCCATATCATGTTAGGCAGGATCAGGACGCTGTTGTCTTTATATAGAGTTTAAATACAGTGTGAGGGGATGGTACAAATGGGTGCCAAGTTATCAAGGGGTGGACATGTGATAGACAATTTTATGTGTCAAATTGATGGGGCTTCAGGGTGCACAGATATTTAGTCACACATTTCTATCTGTAAGGGTGTTTCTAGAAGCAATTAGCATTGGGCTGGTAGACTGAGTAAAGTGAACTGCCTTCCCCACGTGAGTGAGAGGCCTGAACAGAACAATAGGGCAGAGTGAGAAATGGCTCCTTCTCTCGGCTTGTCTTTGACCTGGGACACTGGCCTTCTCTACCTGTGGACTCAGATGAGAGCTGACAGCACAAGCGCTCCTCGTTTTCAGGCCTTCAAGTTCAGACTGGAACTATCCTATCGGCTCTCTCGGATCTGCTATACAATAACATGGCCCATTAATGGTTACAATTTTTTAAAATCAAGAAGCAAATCTATCTAAGGTCGACAAACCGTCAGCTCTAAGACAATCTAAGGGACCACTAAGCACCTCCGTGGATGTCATCCACAGAGCTGAAGAAAGCTATAAGTTCAGAAGACAAAGATGAATATGAAGCTTTATGAAATTCACTCCATGCAGCAAAGAAGACAGATCTACCAAAGAACCCAAGTAGAAAGGAAGCTGGGGTCATAAAAGCCTGAAGAATGAGTTCCAGGGCGGACATCCCAGGCCTCCAGAGAATACACTTATGGGTAATGACATCATTCAGAAGGTTCTTCCTCTAGGATCCCAAATTCCAGCTGATGTTGTTTAGTGGAGGTTAAAGTTACTGTTTTTATATAGTTGATTCCCTCAACATACATTCACTGTGCAAGCACTACGTGCAGCACTGTTCCAGGCCCTGATTTATAAACAGAATAAAATGCCCGCACTTCCACACCTGACACTACAATGAGAAGGCAGCCGATACAAACAAACAGTACTTCCAAATCTATGGCCTCAGCCCCAAATACATGGCACATGTTTCGTGCTGGTAGCTCTAACTGCCAGGCCATAAACTGAATAAAAGAAACAACCCTATGTCAGTTCCCACGGTCTTCCTCTCTTCTCTGCTGCCTCTCTTGTCCTCGTGTACATGCTTAATAAAATCTGTTTGGAAATTTTAAAAAAAGGAAAAGAAACAACCCTGATTTAGAGTATTTGAAGGTCATTAAGTATAGCATGCAAGTTCTACTTAGTAAAACTGAAAACAGAGACCAGCTCACTTGTCCTGCAGCTTAGCCCAGCCTAGACACATGCCCTGCTGGTGGAAACACGTGGAGCCCCACCCTCAAAGGTGCTCAGGAAGTGAGGGCCAGAGGGAACTGTGCCAGTCTTCTTCAACGGTTTTAGCAACACATACAAAACCACTTTGTATATTATAGATTATCCAGGTATTTGTTAATAACGAACAGAGCTGTCACCTAAAAATAACTCGCAGGAGAGCCACAGCAGCTTCCCAGCCCCTCCTGCCTCCCAACAACCAGTGGCTGCTTTTCAGACTGACTTCTTATGTCAATTTTAATAACGACCTCAGTTTGCTTATTTGAGTTTCCAATATTTAAACAAAACAAATAGAGTAACTTCTTTTTATTCACTTAATAATTAGTCCTAACTTTATTGAATTCACTTGATCTTCAGAGAATGTATGATTCCATTTGTTTCCAGTTTCAAGCATGTCAGAAACCACAAGACCATATTAAAATATAAGGCTAGACTAACATGTTACAATTTTTCATGTCAAAAAACACCTTAAGTATAGTAGCAAAGGAAATTGGGAGGAAAATATTTGGAATGAACCTGATAGACAGCTAATTACTTAAACAAACTGCAAAAATGGACCAAGAGAATACAAGTAGGCAAGTTACTAAAAAATAAATATGAATGGGCTATAAATGTATTTCATAAGTGTCCACCAGCATTAGTAACTAAAAACATGTAAATTTAAAAGGGAAACATTTCTACCTATTTAATTGGCAAGTTTTTTTTAACTAACACCCTGAATTGGTGAAGATACATTCTGGGTCGAGAGGCTCTCGCATACCACCCAGAAAAGTGAAACTGCTGGTGACGTTCGTACGGCTTTCCTGATGAATAATCGAGATATATCTTTTCCAAAACTTTTAAAGTATGCTTACCTGGAAAATGAATGGCAGAAATTTATCCTAAAGACAAATATTTATTTATTAAGATGTACAATGTAGCTTTTCTAATTAAAAATTTGGGAACAATCCATGATTATAATGTCTCTAGGGAAATTGCAAAAGTGTAGAAAAGCACTGAACCACCATATGGGATGGAAAGGATACAAAGTAACAGTGAGCATACAGGGTTTCTCTGGGACACCTGCTCTGCTCACACGCGAGCTCACACGAACACACACAGCTCGGAAAGGCTGCAGGTCACAGCATCCACAGTAGCTCTCTGCATTACAGGATTCTGAATAATACATTTCTTCCCAATAAAGTTTGTCTTCCAAATGTTCCACAGCAAACATGTATTTTTTTTAAAAACCCATAAAGGGATGAGAGAAAAGTTATGCATATAAAACTCCAGATGGATCAAACAAATGTAAACAAAACCATTTTTTTTAGAGAAAAGGGTGAACTTGTCATATCTCAGGAAGGGAAAGATCTTCTAAATACAAAAATAATTAGAGAAACCAAAAGGCTGGACAATATAGAAATGTAAAAATTATATAAACCAAGGGCCGGCCAAGTGGCTCACTTGGTTAAGAGCTTGCTCAAGTGTTTGAGCTCTGAGCAACAGCGGTTCAATTCACAGGTGGCAGGATGGCCCAGCTAAAAGTAAATAAATAAATAAATAAATAAATAAAATTCTATAAATCAAAAAAGCAAATAAATTCAAAAGCAACATAACTAGAAAAAATAACTAGAAAATCATATTTACAAAGAGCTGATACATAGAGACCCCATAATGCAAAATGGAGAAAAAGAGGAGAGGCAAGGGAATATGAACATTTAAAAAGATGTATGCCTTAGATCGTTTTATATATTTTATAAATGAAAAGTAAAATAACCTACCTCACTAAAAATTTCTAGAAAATGACAGTCAAGGTAAGAATGCAGGGCTATTTGGCTTCACAGCAATAAACCATGTTGCCTACAGTAAGTAATTATTTCTTTTAAAGCCATGTTACTTTTAAAGTTTGTACTTGATGAAAGAGTTTTCCCCACCCTCACCCCCATCACACGTTTTGAAATGACTAAAGAAACTAACAGCAAACAGATAAAATGGAAACCATGGCTTCCTTCTTTAGGTCTTAAACAGAGGTTGAGTTCTTCTGACACATCCAGATGAACCAAAAATTTCTTGCTAAAGATTTCAATGAACATATACTCATCAAAATTATGGCAAGTACAAAAAACTTTTCCTTGATTAAGTAAAATAGGAAAGCCTCCCACAGCTGACAAGGACTAGGGATACTAAGCAAATCCTGGGTTTCAAATTTTTATTAGGGGATCAAATGATTTATTGGAGGAAGGTGAACACTGTGAAGGAAACTACAAAAAGGAAAAGTCAAAAGTACAGTGCAGTAAAAACTTAAAACATTAGTTGTGATTATAGTAAGCAATACATACTAACCATGAACCAGGGAGCATTTAGCCACTGAATATAGTAGTTGTGAGGAAAGGAAATCAGGATTTCATTGCTGATTATTGAGAAGGTTAAAATCAAAACAGCACCCACTGAAACGGCTAGAGTGAACGTGCTCAGAAATAGCCTGGAAAAGAAGAGAGCATTGTCACAAGTGAGCAGGCAAAGCAGGAATGTGGGGGTAACTCAAAAAGAGCAAAACTCTGAAACTGTTTACTCTAAAGAGGCTAATGTCAGAATTTCATTAAATACATGTAGCTGGAAGACAAATGATTATGTATGATCCTACAAGTTAGACTGGACAAACTCTAAAATCCCTTACTGTGAAAAGATCACTAAATCTAACAAGGAGGCCCTAAAAGATATACACACTGAAGACAGAGTCCTTCATACATTTTCCATGAATCAAAGTCTCATTCCTCTTTTAAATTCAAGTATTTATTTCACAATTGCATTTAATTAACTACTTAGGCAATACATGCTAACAGCAATGCAACAACTGTTTCAGGTGGAAAAAAATACTTGTGAAAGTGGTATGAAAACGTAATTATTTCAGGGGAAAGAAGTTGACAAAGCCATTGGTCTGCTACCTCTTCAAATGGGTAAAATGTAAATAAATTATGCTAGTAGACAGCAAAGAACTATTAAACAACATTACACTATCAAACAGTATTTAACACACTATTTTGTCATTTTTAATAAGATATCTCTAATATGTACTAAAATGAGTATAGAAAGATGTCTAAATTAAATAGTAATAAAAAAACTAAATTAAAGTGTGGACAATACAAAACATGTCGCCCCCCCCAAAAAAATGTGCATCTATACCCACAGAAAAATGGAGGTGGAAGACAAATCTAGCAAATTATGACTGTCCCATGGTAGAGGGGGATTATAAGGGGTTTCACATTCTCAGTTACACACGTCTGAAATGTTTGAAACTTTATATCTAATTTTTAAAAGATTTTTTTAAAATGGCAAAGAAAAAGGGAACTTCATTAACATTAGAGAGATAAATTTAATTTAATATCCATCCCATTAAAGTAAGTTTAGAAAGAATTTGAAAATAAATGTGAGAAGATACAAGAAAAAAGTCATACTAACCGCCCAAAATACATGTCTGAGAGTAACTTTGAGGCCACCGCCACCTTGTGGCTACCCACAGAAGTGTTTTCCTACTTCAAAGCCAAAGCCACCACAAAGCCTCGGCGTTCAGTAAATCATTGACACATTTTTAAATGTAGATGGTACGAGACATACCAAAACTACAGTTCAAATCAGACATGGGAGAAGTCTTGTAAGCAGTTTTGCTGAATGGACATGTTTCCTGGGAAAAGCGTGAGGACCGTCTTCATCCCAGGTCCATGCCCACTCTGGCAGTGGCCAGCCCGAGACCTCGAACAAGCTTCTTCATTTTGTCCTACAAGTCTCGTGGGGAAGTTGTCCTGCTCGCTCATTCCATCCTTCCAGGGCTAAAACTAAGGTCAAATCCACAAGCCCCACGCCAGGCCCTGCACAGCCACCCAACACTTTTCCAGACTCCTCTCGCAACTTGAGCCCCACACACAGGCAGACTTCCCTAACTCCTTGTACCCCAAACGGCACTGGGTTTGATGGCTCCGTGCCCTGGGCACAGCGGGCTCTCTCCCAAGAGTCCCCCTTCACCTCACTTTCCCTGTGAAGCATTTCATTCATCCTGCAGCACCTCCCTTCTCGCTCCCCTCAGTAAAGTCAGAGCCCCTCTGCTTGGGTCCCGTGATTCAACCACATACCCAGCCAGGAAGGCCAGCCAGCTTCCAAACGACACCTGTACCCTGACAAGCCGTAAGCTTACGAGGGTAAACAGATCAAGTATCTGAAGTCGCAAATGACCCAGAAAATCCTGAACATATGCAGTTCAGGAGTTTAACTCACACCGGCTCTTTCAGCGAGACTTCTAGAATCTACTGCATTTTAGGTATTGTGATTGGGCCTAGAGATACAAAAGCGATGATCCCATCCTCCCCGACCGCCCTCAATAGCTACGAAGAGAGCCATTCATGAAAAGTTGATGGGTGCAGGTAAGTACTGCCAAGGGGTCCCTAAGGGCCGGCTGGCCCTGAGTCGAGTGGACAAGGGTAGTAGTCCCCGCTTATACAACTGCGAAAAGTGTCCCTAGGAACTGAACCTTCTAACATGGAGTGGAATCTGTAGACACAGCTCACAGGCTTTCCGAGTGTGGGATGAGAGTGGGTTGAGGGCGACTCCGGGTTTTCAGCCTGAGAATGGCAACAGGCCAGCTGGTATCAACTGCAGAGGAGCAGGCTGGTGGGGAAAGCTGAACATGGGGGGTCTGACACTACTGAGGGACGAAGTCACAGGAGCGGTCTCTGTGCTTGTCACTGCAGACTCCCAGGGGGCCTTGACTGCCTGCCCATCACTGGTCACATTGTATCTGACTCCTGGTCAGGGTGGGGTCTGCCAGGGCCCTCCAATCCCAGGTTACTCTTTCTGTTAACTAACAAGCATTGCGTGGGAAGCTAAGCTCGGAACTAGGAAGCCATCCTGAGCCTCGTGAAACGAGTTATTCATTTATTGATTTCCATCACTATGAGTGGAGACAGTTTTGTTTTACTCTCAGTAAGTTCCATGACAATCATTATTTTGAGGCTCAGATTGTCCCTAATTTGGTGTGAAAGCCCTTGAAGGCTTCTGAGTCTTGGCATGCCCACCATCATTCACTGTGGCATGAGATGTACAAAGTGACCTGGAACATTCCCTACCCTAGCCCCGCACCAATCTTCCCCTGAGGAGCCACGGTTCCTTTTAGTGGGAGGCTGTATTTAGAAGTGAAACTTTGGGTGCTGTTGGGCCTGGTGCTCCCAGGTGCTCTCAGAGAGTGGCAGACCGAGGGTCGGAAGTGTGCGCACACACACACATGCTCACAATCACGTCTGCACCATGCACTGAGCCCACACTGCTACCTCCCACACACTGCAACAGCTCAGGGCTCACACTGGATGTCTCCCTCCCCCAGCTGTGACTGGTTCCGTCATCTTAATGGACCAACTCCCATATATGATCAGTCTCCCATCACTGACACCCTGCCCAGGTGATCCCCCATATTGGTCTGTCCTGCCCCACGGACACCCTCCCTTTCCACCTGAGCTCTGACACCCCATACCAGGCCATCTCTCTGGGGACGCCCTCCACAGAAGCTTGGGCTCTGCCATCCTGCACAGATGCCTTCCATGTCCTGTGTGAGCTCTGTCTCCCTGTGACAGAGCGTCCCAACTCTCCTCACCCCTTTGGGATGGCACTACCAGGCTGTCCTGTGCAGGGAAACACCCCTAAACCCCAAATCCTGAAAGCCCACCCGCACGCCCCTCTTGGCTCTGACACTGTGCCAGGCCTCTCTCCTGCTTGGCTCACAAGCCATGCTTAAATCAGTGTGGACAGCTAGGCACCGTATTTGTATATGGACTGCTTTAATCCAAATCAGATCAGAACTAGCTGAGAGCACCCCTCCGAAAATGCCACTTCTGGTTGACAAGGGCAGAGGGAGTTACTTTGGGGGCATGAGTAGCTCCCAGGCAATCAGCTTTGGGGCCCTCTGTCACGTGGCCACATGGGGCTGGCGATCACCTGCACGTCGGGACTTGTCCGAACTTTGTCGGAAGCCTGAGGACTTGCACTTTTTCTCCTCCTGGGTCTCGGCCTCAACATCGCTTCCTCTTCAGTGCCCTGCATTTCCCTTCAGTGGGAGGAACTAAGGCGAGGGAAGAGGGCTGAGTTCATGCCCACGAGGCAGCAAGCACGCCCCTCGGTTGCTTCACATGTTATTTAATCCACGCATGTGCACCACAGAGTAGGGGAGACCCAGCTCTCATACAGAGAACAGGGATCTTTGTTCTTCAGTCTCTCCTGGACCCAGGGTAACTTTAAGTCAGGGCGTTAACCCAAGTCAGCCTCACTCTTCCGTTCTTGCTCACTCCGTCACAGAAGGGGAACAAGGCAGTGAAAGATAGGACAGTGGGTGGGAGGCCAGGTCAGACTCCTCGTGGGTGTCCCTCTCTTCCATGCCCCTCCTGAGTTTACAGTAAGAGCACACCCATCTACCCTCCAGAAGGGACGTCTGCTCGCAGGGCTTATGTAGAGAGAATCCCAGTCCTGGGGTGTGCACCGCCAACCCCATACTAAAGCAGGTCGCGGAGGAGGGGCCGCTCCCGAGAGACACAGGCAACGCCACCCCGCCATGAAACACACTGCAGGGGCGACAGCCGGTGACATGCTCTCGTGTGTCTATCAATTATTGATGTTAATTGCATTTAGGGAAGCACACCGTCCCCGTGGAGCAGAGACCCAAGGGACAGAAGTGCATGTCACAGGCTTCTTTGACAGCAAGAGGGTAACCTGCTGCTGCAGAATCAATGCACAGGCTTCAGTCGGCCTGTGGGCATGTGGCTTTTTCAAGTGAGGATGACTGTTCTGTTTTTACAGGAGCAATACCTGAGATAACGATGATTCACTCAATACCGTGGTGCTGGGAATAAAACGAGGACCCCTAATCCAGTAAGTTTAAATCATCAACTTACAGGCCTAAGCTTTAGACCCATACAGCAAGAATTCCCAGTATGAGATGAAGTTGCAGCTGTTTGCCTTAGGGTGTTCAAAATAATGTATTTACCAAGTAAAGCAGATTTATACTCATTTTCAGTTATAAATCAAATAAGCCCTTTTCGTTTATTTGCTGAAAGTATTTGCTTTCTTACTGAGGAAAAATTCAGATAAAATTAACCATCTGAAAGTGAACAATTCCATGGCATTTAGTGCACTCACAGGGTTGTGTAACTACCGCCTCTGTCTGGTTCCAGGATACTGTCATCACCCCATATAAAGCCCCCAGCCAGGAAGCACTTCCCTCCACTCTCCCCACATCAGTCTGCTGTTGCTGGACCTCCTATTTTGGATGCTTCTCTAATGAACTCACACACTGTGTGGCCTCCTGTGACCGGCTTATGAGAGCAGCCTTGTTTGAGGGGTACCCATGTTGCAGCATGTGAGTCCCATGCCTTTTCATGGCAGAGTGGCACCCTAGGGCAGTGAAAGCGCATGTGAGTGTGCATGGGCACAGGCACTCTCTGTCCCTCTGCTGCATCATAGCCTGACACCGAACAGAAAGAGCATCGACAGGCCACGTGACTGCCTGCAGTCTTCACAGATGTGAGCGAGGCCAGGGGAGAGGTGCAAGCACTGAAGAGGTGTCCTTGGGCGCCTGCCGCGAGCCCTGGGACCGCACTGGCTCCTCCTGCTGCGAGGACATTGTGGGGACAACTGGGGAACTGCAGTGGGGTGTGGCTGGTGCTGTGTCAGTATGAATGTCTCCATTTTGACGCTCAAATGCTAGATTTATAGGCAAACATATTGTTTATAGAAATTGACATGGAACCATCCTGAGGAAATGCGCTCCAGTCCACCTCATCTCAAAGAGTTCAGTGGAAAAAAACCTCTTTGTGTTATAAATTTTTTTAAAGATTTTTATTGGGGAATTGGGGAATGGGAAACAGACAAGTTGCTGTTGTTTTTTTTTTGTTGTTGTTGTTCTTCAGTCTAGTTGTGGAGGACGTTGCTTCACTGGCCCATGTTGGCACCATCATTGCACTCTTCCTGGGCAAAGCAGATCAGTCACCGGCTTCTGGACGGCCGCTCAGTGCGGTTGCTGTCCACTCAAGCTGGCTGCTGGCTACACACGGTAGTCCATGGCAACCCACTGCCAAAGGGACTGCAGCCTACGCCGTCGCCGGCGACTCATGGCAGCCCAGCTCCAGGTTGAGCTGTTGTTCAGCATCTTAGCTGTAGAGCACAGTGTCACTGACCCTCATATGTGGGATCCGAAGGGGGCTCTCTGGCATCCCAAGCCAGTTTTTAACCATCGCGCCACTCGGCCGGCCCTTTTTGTGTTATATTTTTAACTTCCCTATAAATTTGGGACTATTTCAAAAAAATGTTAAGTATCAATAAAAACAATCCTGGGATACTGATACTCTCCTACATAGGTCTGTCTGTGTAATTTCAAATTTTAATAAAGCAAAATCTGCTAGAAAGGAATTCACTGCTTTCCATGTAGTTTGATTCCTCAGAAAAATGAAAGGGCATCTCTATAGCCTGTCATCAGCATAGGTAGGCAGAAGAGAGTTCAACGGCGCCTGAAAGGGCCACCTCCTGCTCACAGCACGTCACTCACTGTCCACTTAGCCAGAGCATGTCTGCCCCTCCTCCAAGGCCAGCTCAGCCTTCTCAGCAGACCATTCAAACAGCCAAGAGCTTTCTTCGTTAGGGCCCAGCCATTCCCCAGCCTGAAGCCCACTTCCTGGTTAAATCCTCTGAACATAAAATCTGTTGGCTCCTTAAATGAGCAAATGTTAACAGGAGATAATCCAACCTCAGTTACCCGTACATATCTGTCTATGCATGCGTTCCAGGACAGGGTTAATACTGACGCAGGTGTTATAATACTTTAGGGAAATTGTTTTCCATATTTCTGCCCAAAAGGTAGAATTAAATTTTGAGAATTTATGACTTCACAATTAAAAACAGAACAATGGAACTTGAGAATACATATGAAATCGTGTCGACTATGGCATCTTCATCTTCATGTTCATCTACAAAAATGTTTAAGGTATTAATACTCTTATTCTTATGTCTTCCAACAAAACGCTTCATGAATTTATTAAAAACAAAAATATAAAAAAGCAATTACTGAAGGGAAACAATTTTCAAACAGCACTGTGTTTATCTCAACATAGATCTAAATTAAAAACTCATAAAATGATAGGATAGAATATGATAGAGAATACTGTTTTGATTAATCAAAAAGGTCCTGATTAACAAAATGACCATATATAAATTAAAATGTTCCCAATATTCAGTGCTCAAGAAAATAAAACTTAGTAGAACCATAGGACCCCTATCACGTTTATTGTTATACAATGTAAGTGAAATTGCTAATGAGTGAAGTTTCCTAGTTGATAAAAGTTAAAAAAAATGTTTACTATATAACTAAAATTAGGACCTGTGAACTCATGTACCTCTCTACAATTTGAGGTTGCCTCTGGGAATGACATTAACGAAGACTCTCCTGGACCTTCCCGAACCTCCTTGGAAGCCATCATGGCCACACTTTACCTTACTGTTCAAGCTACAGACATGAGTGCCTCAAGGTCTATGTATCTTTTGAAGTGGCATATGGCCCTGGAGCCACTGCTCGCTCGCCCTCCCCTCTCCCTGCCTCTCATGACTGTCACCATCTCCTTTGTCTTCCCATGTAAACTTACCAGCCAAAGAAACTATGATCTAGTTACAAGAACACTGTACACTGCACTACACCCGCCCTGCCGCTCCTCAGTGCCTGGCTGGGGCAGTCCTCAAAGGCTCCCTCTGT
The DNA here is from genome assembly GCA_031876335.1 of Hipposideros larvatus. Classification (NCBI taxonomy): domain Eukaryota; kingdom Metazoa; phylum Chordata; class Mammalia; order Chiroptera; family Hipposideridae; genus Hipposideros; species Hipposideros larvatus. The sequence goes on from CM063105.1 coordinate 55,333,458, forward strand.
AAGTCCCTTGATTCTGCGTGCCTACCTGATCCAGTGTCAATGGTGTATTTGGGCCATTCTTTTAGTCCAGTCTCCATTCTTAACTACAGGTGCCCAAAACAGCTTCACAACCAAAGAGACCACAACACAACACAGTCACAGTTAATTTTTATAGTGTTGTGCCCACATCCAATCAACCATCAAACCGTGAAGAATGCTTTACTATCTCCACAGTCACTTCAATTTTGTCCCGAACATTTCACCAGCTAGGGCCAGAGTCCTCACACCCCACACTGTGATTACTCTAAACTGTATCTAATACGGCTCCAATTTTCCTGCTCTCATCCCCTAACTTCCCCTAAAAAAATGCCTTATATTTTCATTTATTTTCTCTCTCCCTCCTGTGTCCATAGTCTATGAAACCTGCTGCCAAAATATATTTTAAAAGACTAAGATACTGTCTTGGTCCCAGGACTTCAAAATTTTGAGAGATTATAAACGCCCAGGGGTATGTCAAGGCAGTCAGAGCCCAGCACTGAAGTAACACACTTAGAGCAAGTGGCATTCCTGATGGCTCTCAAACGCCTGACAAGTGTAATGTGACAACATAGCACAAGAAATATTTAACATGTGGAATCCTTAAGTATTCATACGGCACCTACTATTATCCCAGAATCACAGGGAGAAAATCTTGTGACTTCTAGAAAATTAACAAAAGACAGCAAGGCAACTGCTTAGGTACATATAAAACCCTGGCACAGAAATCTATGAGATAATCAACACATTCATTTAAAAAAAGGTAACGATATAGTGGTCCCTCTGGCGAGATAAGATACATATGAAATAATAAAAGGATATGGTATTACGGAGACTCTAAATTCTACAACACTTCAGGGAAGGAAAGCTATTCTGGTAGTCTGAGAGGATGGAGTGGGTATGTGCAAATTCAGGACCAGTCACAAGGAACTGAATAGCCTCATCTGCTCCGAATTTCCCTGCTATGAACAGCCAGACATAAGAATATGATAAACAAGGGCTCAGGCCTAGGAGGGTGTCAGGGTCTGTGGAGGTTATTTTTTAGTGATCTTAGTATCAGGCAACTGCTTGCTGCAGTCATGGGCATGCTGCATATATGCCACACTGACGGGCAAGGTGGAGCCCACATGCCCTGGCATGAGAATCAATGTTTTCATTGCAATGTTTCCACTTGCCTGATTTTCTATTGTATCTTGTGATGATGAAGTAGGAAACCATGTAGAGAACAGCAAAAAGAAGGAAACATATCTGAAATAAAGCAAATTTAACAGTTCATTTACATTTTTTGCATATTATTTTAAATAACAGAAGATACATCTTTGGCATTTATAGGAAAAAAAGGATTTAGCTTATTACAAAATAAACATGTTAGATATTTTGCTAATATAAAGTTTGGATGAAATATTAATTTATATGAACAAGTCAGTTAACCCAGTTCAATACCATTCCAGAAAAAAGCAAAATAGCCCAATGGAGATTTTTCTTTTCATAACTTGACCAAATTGTTTTCAAAATCATGTGGAAGTGTAAAAAAACATTATGTCACCAAAAATTCTGAAAGATAAAGTCAAGGAGAAGCTACTATCCATACCAAATATTAAAATGTACTACAAAGCTTCAATGATATTTAAAGAGTGTGCTGCCACCAAAACATTGACAGATAAAAAAAAACCAGATTCAGTTACATAAAATTTACATAATATGGTTACACATCCAAGAGGCATCACTTAATTAATGGAGGGGAGAAATAATGGTTCAATAAACACAGGACATCACAAAATACACATCATTGAACTAGAGACTTTAATATTAAATCCCATGTAATTTCTATCAGCTCCAGGGGTGACAGGCAAGCAATGATGGGCTGAGGAACAGGAGACCTCACTGGAAATTGTAAGAAAATACTTCAAGCAACTATATGCCAACAAAATTCACAATCTGGAAAAAAAAGCGATACATTTCTAGAAATTTGCAATCTACCAAGTCTGAACCAAAAAGAAACAGAAACTCTGGACACACTGATTACTACCAAAGAAATTGAGTCAGTAATCAACAAGCTTCCAACAAACAAAAGTCCTAGACCAGATGGCTTCACAGGCGAATTTTACAAAACATTAAAAAAAGAATTAAAACCTATTCTCCTCAAACTATTCCAAAAAATACAGAAGGAAGGAAGGCTCCCAAGCACATTTTATGAGGCCACTATTACTCTGATCTGAAAGTCAGACAAAGATATTACAAAAAAAGAAAACTACAGGCCGATATCCCTAATGAACATAGATGTAAAAATCGTCAACAAAATACTGACAAACCGAATTCAGTGTCACATGAACAAGATCATACACCACAATCAAGTGGGATTCATTCCTGGTATGCAAGTTTGGTCCAATATCCACAAATCAATTCACGTAATACATCACATTAACAAAATGAAAAATAGAAATCATATGATCACATCAATAGATGCAGAAAAAGCATTTGACAAAATCCAGCAACCACTTATGATAAAAGCTCTTAGCAAAGTGGGAATAGTGGGATCATATCTCAACATAATAAAGGCCATCTATGATAAGCCCACAGCCAACATTGTACTCAATGGGGAAAGGCTAAACGCTTTTCCCTTAAAATCAGGAACAAGACAAGGCTGCCTACTTTCACCACTTCTATTCAACATAGTTCTAGAAGTTCTGGCTACAGCAATCAGACAAGAAAATGAAATAAAAGGCATCCGAATTGGAAAAGAGGAAGTAAAATTGTCATTATATGTAGATGACATGATACTATATATAAAGAATCACAAAGACTCCACCAAAGAACTGTTAGAACTGATAAATGAATTTAGTAGGGTAGCAGGATACAAATTTAACATTCAGAAATCAGTTGCATTTGTATACACCAATAATAAACTCTCAGAAGAAGAAATCAGGAAATCAATCCCATTTACAATTGCTTCAAAAACAATAAAATACCTAGGAATAAATTTAACCAAAGAAGTAAAAGACTTGTACTCAGAAAATTATAAGACGTTGAAGAGAGACATCAAAGAAGATACAAATAAATGCAAATGCATACCCTGTTCATGGATAGGGATAATTAATATAGTTAAAATGTCAATACTACCTAAGGCAATATATAGATTCAATTCAATTCCTATCAAACTACTAAGAACATTTTTCTCAGAAATAGAACAGATTAACTGAAAATTTATATGGAGCCATAGAAGACCCCGAATAGCCACAACAATCTTGAGAAATAAGAACGAAGTGGGAGGTATCACGCTACCTGACATCAAATCATACTAAAAGGCTACAGTAATCAAAACAGTATGGTACTCGCATAAAAACAGACACATAGATCAATGGAACATAATAGAGAGCCCAGAAATAAACCCATCCATATACGGTCATTTAATCTATGACATTGGAAGCAACAATTTACATTGGAGTAAAGATAGTCTATTTAATAAATGGTGCAGGGAAAATTGGACTGCGACGTGCAAAAAAATGAAAATGGACCACCTACTTACACCATATAGAAGAACACATTCAAAATGGATTAAAGACTTAAATGTAAGACCTGAAACCATAAAACTCCTAGAAGAAAACATAGGGAGTAAATTTGCAGACATTACCCTCAGTAATATTTTTACTGAGCTATCCTCTTGGGCAATGGAAATAAAAGAACAAGTTAACATATGGGATTACATCAGACTTAAAATATTTTTCACAGCAAAGGAAATCATTAACAACAAAAAAAGGAAGCCTACTGAATGGGAGAAGATATTTGCCAATGATATATCTGATAAGGGGTTAATATCCAAATTTCATAAAACACTCATTCAACTCAACACCAAAAAAACAAACAACCCAATTAAAAATGGGCAGAGAATATGATGAGGCATTTATCTAAAAAAGACATACAAATGGACAACAGGCATATGAAAAAATTTTCAACCTCACTAATCATTAGGGAAATGCAAATAAAAACCACAATGAGATACAACCTCACTCCTGTCAGAATGGCTATCATCAATAAATCAACAAACAACAAGTGCTGGCAAGGCTGTGGAGAAAAGGAAACCCTGGTGCACTGTTGGTGGGACTGCAGATTGGTGCAGCCATTATGGAAATCAGTATGGAGGTATCTCAAAAATCAGGAAATGGAACTACCGTATGACCCAGCCATTCCACTCTTGGGTATCTCTCCAGAGAAACCCAATATGCTAATTCGAAAAAATATATGTACCCTTATGTTTATTGCAGAGCTATTCACAATAGCCAAGACTTGGGAACAATCGAAATGCCCATTGGTAGATAACTGGATTAAGAAACTGTGGTACATTTATACTATGGAGTATTACTGTGCTATAAAGAAGAATGAAATCATACAATTTGGGACGATATGGATGGTCTTGGAGACTATTATGTTAAGTAAAATAAGTCATTTGGAGAAAGACAAATACTATATGAATTCACTTATATGTGGAATCTAAAAAACTGAATGAACGAGGAAAGTAAACAGAAGTGGTCTCAGAGATATAGAGGAACAACTGATGGCTGTTACTTGGGAGAGGGTGAGGATGAGGAAGAAGGGGAAGGGGTTACACAGCATAAATACGTAACTACCATATTGCCACAGGGACATGAAAGACAGTTTTAGGAATATAATTAATAATGTTGTAAATATTTTGTAGGGTGTCAGGTGGTCACATGTCTTGCTAGGGAGACTGCATCATGGATGGGTAAGAGGCTTGATCACTGCACTGTACACCTGAAGCTGATGTTGTATAATATTGTATGTCAATTATAAGTGAATATATATATATATATATATATATATATATATATATATATATAGAGAGAGAGAGAGAGAGAGAGAGAGAGAGAGAGTCATGGGACGTAGAGTATAGTGTGGGAATGGAGTCAAGGGAATTCTAATAGATGTGTATGATATTTGGGGGAAGTGGGGCGCTGGATTGGGGGAGGGAGGTTGTCACTTCGAGGGGTAAAAATTATAACTGGTGCACTGTGTTGTACAGCTGAAACTAATTTTAAAAAATGTGTATTTCATAATAAAAATTATTAAAAGAAAAAAAAGAACAGTCCCATTTACAGTTGCTTCAACAACTATGAAATACCTAGGAATAAATCTAATCAAAGAAGTAAAAGACCCATACTCAGAAAATTATAAGACACTGAAGAGAGAAATTAAAAAGTATACAAATGAATGGAAAGACCTACAATGCTCATGAATAGGAAAAATTAATATATTTAAAATGTACATACTGCCTAAGGTAATATATGGATTCAATGCAATTCCTATCAAACTACCAAGGGCATCTTTCACAGAAATATAAAATATAATCCTAAAATTTATATGCAACCATCAAAGACCCCGAATAGCTAGGACAATCCTCAGAAATAAGAACAAAGTCGATCGTATCATGCTGCCCAACATCAAATCATACTACAATGCTACAGTAATCAAAATAGTATGGTACTGACATAAAAACACACATAGATCAATGGAACAGAGTAGAGAGCCCCAAAATAAATCTCTTCATATATGGTCAATCTACAATATGACAATAGAAGCAAGAATGTACATTGGGGTAAAGATAGTTTATTTAATAAATGATGCTGAGAAAATTGGACTAACACATGCAAAAAAAAATGAAACTGGACCACCTCCTTATACCATATAGAAGAACACATTCAAAATGGATTAAAGACTTAAATGTAAGACCTGAAACCATAAAACTCCTAGAATAAAAAATTGGGAGTAAATGTGCAGCCATCACCCTCAGTAATATTTTTACTGAGCTATCCCTGCGGGCAAGGGAAATAAAAGAACAAATTAACATATGGGATTACATCAAACTTAAAAGTTTTTTCACAGCAAAGGAAATCATCAAGAAAACAAAACGACAGCCTAGTGAATGGGAGAAGATATTTGCCAATGATATATCTGATAAGGGGTTAATATCCAAAATTTATAAAACACACATTCAACTTAACACCAAAAAAACCCAAACAACCCAATTAAAAAATGGGCAGAGGATATGAAGAGGCATTTCTCTAAAAAGGATATACAGATGGCCAACAGGCATATGAAAAAATGTTCAACCTCACTAATCATTAATGAAATGCAAATAAAAACCACAATGAGATACCACTTCACTCCAGTCAGAATGGCTATCATCAATAAATGAACAAACAACAAGTGCTGGCGAGGCTGTGGAGAAAAGGGAAACCTGCTGCACTGTTGGTGGGACTGCAGATTGGTGCAGCCATTATGGAAATCAGTATGGAGGTATCTCAAAAAACTGTAAATGGAAGTACTGTATGACCCAACAATTCCACTCTTGGGTATCTATCCAGAGAATCCAAGACGCTAATTCGAAAAAGTATATGTACCCCTATGTTTATTGCAGCATTATTCACAATAGCCAAGACTTGGAAACAACCGAAATGCCCATCGGTAGATGACTGGATTAAGAAATTGTGGTACATTTATACAATGAGGTATTACTCTGCCATAAAGAAGAATGAAATCGTAACATTTGGGACAATATGGATGGACTTAGAGACTATTATGTTAAGTGAAATAAGTCAGTCGGAGAAAGACAAATACCATATGATTTCACTTACTTGTGGACTCTAAAAATCTGAATGGGTGAGGAAAGTGAACAGAGGTGGTCTCAGAGATGTGGGGGTGCAGTTGAGGGCTATTGGTTGGGGGGGTGGGGATGAGGGAGAGAGGGAGGGGGCTGGAGAGCATAAATACACAGCTACAGTGTTGCCAAGGGAACATGGGGGACAGTTTGAGGAATGTAATTGATAATGTTGTGAATATTTTGTAGGGTGTCAGTTGGTCACATGTCTTGCATCACGGATGGGGAAGAGGCTTGTCCACTGCACTGTACACCTGAAGCTGATGTTGTATAATATTGTATGTCAACTACAACTATATAGTCATGGGACATGGAGTATAGTGTGAGAGTGGAATCAAGAGATTTGTAATAGATATGTTTGATATTGGGGGGAAATGGGGGTGGCGGATTGGGGGAGGGGGGTTTTCACTTAGAGGGGTAAAAAGTATAATTATTGCACTGTGTTGTACAGCTGAAACTATTTCTAAAAAATGTGTATTTCATAATTAAAAAAACCTTCCATAAGCATCATACTTAATGACAAAAAACTCAAAATATTATCTTTAAAGTCATAATACATAGATGCCCACTAAAGCTCCTGCTTTACAACACTGTGCTAGAGCTCTCAGACAATGAAATCAGAAAAGAAAAATAAATAAGAATTATAAAAATTAAAAAAATAAAAGTAAAATAAAATAAATTTGCAGACATTACCCTGAGCAATATTCTTACTGATATATCCTCTCGGGCAAGGGAATTGAAAGAAAAAACAAACATATGGAATTATATCAAATTAAAAAAAAATTTTTACAGCAACGGAAACCATCCATAAAAGAAAAAGGAAGCCTACTGAATGGGAGAAGATATTTGTCAACAACATATCTGATAACGGGTTAATATCCAAAATTTATAAATCACTCATGCAACTCAACACCAAAAAAACCCCCCAAAAACTAACAACCCAGTTGAAAAATGGGTAGGGGATATGAAGAGACAGTCCTCTAAAGAGGACATACAGATGGCCAACAGGCATATGAAAAAATGCCCAACCTCACTAATCATTAGAGAAATACAAATAAAAACCACAATGAGATACCACCTCACTCCGGTCAGAATGACTATCATCAATAAATCAACAAACAACATGTGCTCATGAGGTTGTGGAGAAAAGGGAACCCTGGTGCACTGTTGGTGGGATTGCAGACTGGTGCAGCCACTATGGAAATCAGTATGGAGATATCTCAAAAAACTGAAAATGGAACTACTTTATGACCCAGCAATTCCACTCTTGGGTATCTATCCAGAGAAACCCAAGACACTAATTCGAAAAAAAAAATGCATCCCTATGTTTATTGCAGTGCTATTTACAATATCCAAGACTTGGAAACAACTGAAATGCCCATCCGTAAACCACTGGATTAAGAAACTGTGGTACATTTATACAATGGAGTAATACTCAGCTATAAAGAAGAATGAAATCTTACCATTTGCAACGACATGGGTGAACCTAGAGAACATTATGCTAAGTGAAATAAGTAAGTCAGAGAAAGACAAATACCATATGATCTCACTTATATGTGGAATCTAAATAAATTTAATGAACAAGCAAATTAATCAGAAATAGTATCAGAGATAAAGAGCAAAAACTGATGGTTGCTAGTTGAGAGGGGGGTGGGGGGAAGGGAGAAGGGGAAGGGATTAGACAAAATAAATATGTAACTACAATATTGCCACAGGGATATGAAAGACAGTTTGCGCTATATAATCAATAATGTTGTAAATATTTTTAGGGTAACAGATGGGCACATGTCTTCCTAGGGAGACCACTTCATGGACGGTGGAGAGGCTTGACCACTAAAGCTAACATTGAGCGATATAGTATGCCAACAATACATACATACATATATATATATATATATATATATATATATATATATATATATATGTAATCAGGGGATGTGGAGTAAAGTGAGGGGAGTGGAGTCAATGGAATTTTAATAAATATGTACGTTATCGAGGGTGGGGAGCATTGTACTGGGAGAGGAAGTCTGTCACTTTGTCATGGGTGAAATGTATAATTATTGCATTGTTTTGTACACCTGAAACTAATAAATAATTTTAAAAAACATAAAATGGGAGAGAATAAAGGTCTGAATAGGCTCAAGGGAATGAAGAAGGGAAGCATGCTGAAGAATATGGAATACCCTAAATATGAAACTTTGTTTTACATAAATTTAGTGGTAACCACACAAAAATATCCAGGTATAAAATATATAACATAAAAGAAGAAGAAACAGAGGGAAAAATCATAAAATACCACAACACTGAATAATAGACAGCAAAAAAAAAAGGCAAAGAAACAATGGAGACACAGTCCTACCGGAAAACCAAAGACAGAATGATAGGAAATCCTCTTATATCAATAATCACCCTGAATGTAAATGGACTGAACTCACCAATAAAAACACAGAGTAGCAGATTGGGTCAAAAAACTAAATCCAGGGCCAGCCTAGGGGCTCAGTTGATTAAGAGTTAGCTTAAGAGTGCAAGCTCTGAGCAAAAGGGCCGCTGGTTCGATTACCACATGAGCCAGTGATGCTGTGCCCGTGCTGAGCTGCCAACAGGTGGTGGGATGGCTCAGCTGGCGAGAGCATGTGCTCCTAACAACAAGACTGCCTGTTCGACTGTGGGCTATGCCCGCCTGCAACTAAGACTGAACTTGGCACCTTGAGCTGAGCTGCCACCCAAATGACTAAGTGAATAGAGCGTGCAATCTGAGAAACAAGGCTGCTAGTTTGACGCCCATGTACGATGGTGGCTACACCCACCCAAAACTAAGATGGTAACACAGCACCTTGAGCTTAGAGGCTGACTGTAAATATGGTTGGTCAAACTGGCCAGGAGAGTAGGCCAGAGCGAGGCCTGGGGCAAATGCTGGTGCAGTTGACGGGGACAAACCCAAGGCAAGTACCGGGGCTGGGGTTGATGTGTGTGTTCCTAGGATCCCAGATATCTGAGGGTTCCCCAGCTTATGTTGCCCTGTCCAGGGTACTATAGAGTAGCCGGTGGATCTGGGAAGGCAAGCAGGTCAGGGCCTGGAGAGGCACTGAAAGCCATTGATTCAAATTGTGTGACCACCAAGGGAGCAGAGTTGGCCAGCATTGCCCCTGGCATGGCAAATAGAAAAGAGTCACTGCCTGCCTGGACTGGCCATCTCTCACCCCAGTGTCTACCAGATGAGATGGGTGCAAGGGAAGGAGGAATGCACAGCACGGGCTGATCAGGTTGGCGGAGAGTGCTCTGTGGTGCACACAATTGAACAGAGTGGCCCGCAGTGTAATGCCCAGTCACCAGGCTGGCCGTCCAAGGACTCTTAGTGCTCCAAGCACCAACTCCGAATGCCTACGGACATACAATCGTGAACGAGCCCGATATCGTCTGACCCCGGAACAAAAGCAGGATCGGGTCTGGTGAGTGCTTGGATGGGAGACCGCATTGGAATATCAAGTGTCGTAAGCTTTTGTTTCCATCCCCTTTGGCCGCCGTTCCCATCTGAGCTCTAACCCAATACCCATGGTCTTAAGTCCATCTGCAGCCTTTTAACCAGCAGCTTTTCCCTAGGCCATCTGCAAATTCGACAACTTGCCCTCCAGACTCACAGCCCTGACCAAATGGCATGGCCGGACAGCAGGCTCTCGTTCTGTCCTCGGCCTGCTCCTACCCACAAGCCCACATTCCCCATCCATTTGCTGCCATCTCCTCCATTTTCCTTGCCCAGGCCCAGGGCTGTCTGCCTGCGCAGGCCTCAACATTCGTGGCACGAGCTGTGGGTGGCTACCTCCTGCCAGGACCGTGCCTGTACTGGGCACCGTGGACCTAAGACCAGAGGACAACCTTCTGTCTCCCTCTAGCTGGACACTGAGACCCCCAATCGGTTATCCACTGATCTTGGGCCAACGGATGGCTCACACATCCCACTTAAATGATAGCCCCTGATTTTGCAGGTGCGCCACTCACCAAAGTTCTGTTACAATGTACAATAGTCCTCCACCCTACATGGGATGGCCCGCACACATCAAAAAACAGCTGGAACAAAGCAGCACACTGAACTATGGGGCAACACACAAACACGCCAGCAAGTTGTGCGAGTCCTCTGAGAACAGGACAGAGGACCAGAATGGGAGAGGCACAGAGGCACACAATGCACACGAAGTCGGTACCTGAGCTGCATCTTTTCCCTCCACGGGCGGAAACCTGGGCCAGTCTCGGAACACCATTGTGCTCCTCTGACAGAGGAGGCCACCCGTGGGGCACCATGGTGACTGACAACGACACACAGCACTGCCTCCTTAGGCAACGCACACCATTGGCACAAACATCCTCGAGTGTAGAACCTGCTACTTCAGCACAGCTTCAGTGTGATTGTTTCCCAGTCTGAATAGCCGTCCAATGTCTGTCAAGCTCTGGGTTTCCCTACTTTGCTCCCTCTCCCATTCTCTCTCCTTCTCTCTCCTTCTTTCATTCTGTCTGTGGGTCTCTCTGGCTCCCTGTGTGTCTCTCTCTGCTTCTGTGTTGCCCCTTCAGTAGCCTTATGTCATTCTCCCTTAACTCAGTTGGTTAGAAAAAGAGATGTGTTAGGAGATGTTGGAGACCCTGCTCCTGTGGGAAGACCAAAGTCCAGGTTTTTCTCTTCCAAAAGGCAATGTAGGTAGTCTGCTATTTAGAGGTACAAAGTCTCATTGATCAACTAACATGGGCTGGTTTTTGGTTTCCCTGCACTTCTGCAGTAGGTGGGGGAGCAGTCTACTTTATCACCCTAAATTAACTGGAGTCTTCTTTCCCTGGTTGGTCTTGTAGGCATGATGTACCATTCATCTTCTCAGAGGGTGTTGGGTCCCTGGTGAGCTACTCTGGTGAGTCGAAGGCCTGGGTACCCTTCCTCTAACAGGTGATACTTGCGACCCTAGCATTCATTGGCTGGATGCTTCCTCTTACAAAAGGGCCACCAAAAGGTGTCATTGTGCTCAGGCAAACAGGGGCCTGGGTTCATGCCCTGTGTAAGTAGGGCCAGGAGCCTGCGGTGGCCCTAGCAACCTGCCAGAGAGGGAGGGCATGGCACATCTCCTTTTTTTTTTCCAGTGGTGCCGGGTGTCCATGGTGTTCCACTTGGGCAGACTGTGGGGCATGGGTCGCCTCCCTTTGGCTGGACAACAGGGGATTTTTACACTTGGATTGTGGTGGGCCTCGGTCTTCCCTTTTCTCAGGATGGCCCTGGTTCCTGTCAAACCACTCAAGCAGCTTCTCCTTTCTCACACAGGGAGGGCAAGTGTCTCATTGCCCCGCTCAACCTGGGAGGCGGCATGATTCACTTCACTCCAAAAAAGGGCCTGGGAGCCATACTTGACCATTGAAGCGGGCTCTTGTTTCCCTGTCAGTTGAGGCTGGGGTCTTGTTCCCTGCTTAACAGACAGGCATCAATTCCTTTCTTTTGCCTGGAGAGGCTGGAGTCCCTCGGCCATGATGACTGGTATATGAAAGGTTTCCTGCCTCTGTCAGGTGGGGTCTTGTGTTCCAAGAAACCTGCTCAGCTGGAAATACGGGCCGTGTTCCTTCCCTCCAACAGAAGGGGCAATGGGCCTTATTGTCCGGGCAGCATCCAAAGCTTCTTCGAGGGTGGACTTTGATTCTTGGGTCCTCTCATGCAAAGAAGACCATGTCACAAGTCTTCTATCTGAGCATTTCATGATCAAAGAGATTAGGCAAAGTCATATCAACTAGAAAAACAAGTGACATGGCAGAATGGATACAGAAAACAACAAGAACCATACAGATGGTGTCCGCAAGAGTCACTGCATATCGAAAGGCACACAGGGACGGAAAGCAAAGGGAGGGAAGATGATACTTTATGCAAATGGAAATGAAGAAGGAAAACACTGGGGAATCAATACTTATATCAGACCACATAGACTTTAAAGCAACACCCATAAAACGGGTCAAAATGGCCAATCAGAATGAGAAAAGAGTCAATCCGACAAGAGGAGGTAACTCTTATAAATATTTGCATGGCCCACACAGGGATAACTAAACACTGAAAGCCTATAAGGGGAGACATAAAGGGAGGCATTCACAGTAATAGTAGGCGATTATGACATGCAATTGACATCAAGAAAGACATCATCCAGACAGAAAAGCAACCAAGAAATAATGGACTGAAATGACTTTCATGGATACTTTTAGGGAATTTCACGCTAATGCAGAGTAATATGCATTCTTTTCAAGGGCACCGTGAACATTTTTCAGGATAGATCACATGATAGGCCATCAAACAATTCTCCATAGATATAAGGAGACTGAAATCTCCTCTGGTATGGGAGTAGAAATCAATTACCACAAGATAACCGGAAAACACAAAACTGTATGGGAGCTAAGGAACATGCTTCCCAGCGGAACAACTATGTGATCGTGGAAGAAATAAAAAAATACCTTGAGCCAAAAGAAAATGACAACACAATAATCCAGTCTATGGCACACACTGAAGTAGTCCTAAGAAGGAAATTCAGAGCAATGCAGACCTACCTCAAGAAACAAGAACATTTTCAAATAATCAGACAAATCTTACCCCTGAGGAACCTAAAAAAAGAAGACGTAGCAAAGCCATCTACCTCACCCTCCTCACACACACACACTCACACACACACACACACACACACACACACACACACACACACACACTTGGAGGGGTCAAAGGATGGTCAGAGTGACATCAGCTTGGTGGCCTAGCCTGGCCTGTGGTATTTTCCGCCTCCCTCTGTTTCCTTTGGTGTCCTCTGAACACATGACCAGAAGTGTCTGGTTTGAGACCTGAACCAGTGTCTAAAACATGGTTAAAGTTTCGAATTTTGGGCTTTCCTGAAACTATTGCCTGAAGCCATGGGGACATAGCACTATCTCCAGTGTCTCCAGCAAAGTGACCTGGAAACAGGCTTCATTATGATGTGGCAGCCTGGTTACCAGGGTTCCAAGTTCTGCTAAGCTTTATGATCAGGAAATGAGATCACTGCCTGGGTCTCCCCAGTGGGCTGCTTCATCAAGGAAGAGCTCTCCAAAGGCCGTCTGGGTTGGTTATAGGTCACCGTATCTCACACAACTAGTCTACACCAGTTACACCAACATAGGCAAACCCACGGTTCTAGGAAACCTGGATGTAGCAGGGCCCTGGGTTTGAGGAGCCAGAGCTCAGTTCAGAACGGGCTTCTGCTCCTCAGTAGTGATGTGACGCTGACAAGCATGTCCTCTCAGGCTCTCCCCAATGTCCCCATGTGCATAGTGCATGTCGTTCTAGCTTCTATGTCACATGATGTCATCACACTTGTAAAGAGCACTAGTGGTTAGACCCCTTGGGCTGGGGTACCGTGACGTAGGGTGCATACCTGAAGCATGAAGTGTGTGCTTGGTGATGTCAGAACACAGTGCCTATGGGCTGGGTCTCTAATGGCACCCATGGTCTTCCATTGCCCGCCTGCCTCTATCTCAGGAGTGTTGTAATGAACTCAAATGCCAACATTGTGTTCTCTGGCACAGAATATTTCAGAGACTCTATTACATTTATAGTTGTGGCCAAGCGCCTCATCTCCACCAATTTGGTTGTCGGTCCCTCAGTGGATCCCAGTGTGCCTGCCTCCATGTCACAATCTCGGTATGAGACCCTCCTTTTGAGGCTGGCCATCCATTGTGACTGGATACTAATGACTAGAGAAAACAAAATGTTGGGATGTCATTTACACGACTGAGTTATACAAAGTTTATGACTCTGTCGGCTCCCTCAGTCTCTCTTTCTCTGTCTCTCTGGGACTCTTTGAGTCTTGGTGTCTATATGTCAGTTTTCATCTCTGTCTCGCTATCTCTGTGTGTATATATATCTATATATTTATATATATATATGAATATATATAAATTTATTTATTCTTTTATATGCATCTTTCTGGCTCTGTTGTACTCTTTGTTTGTGTGTGTTTGTTTAGGACTCTCTCTTGCTCTCTGTTTCTCCTCATCTGCCTATCTCTTCATCGACTTTCCTGTCAGCTTCTCTCATTCGTTCTGTCTCTCACTGCCTCTGTCTTCCTTTCTCTAGACATCTCTCATGTACACTCTCAGCATAGTGATTTTGGAGTGCTTACGTATAGGAAAGGTACATGAGGATGGGTGGGGCGCTCATCATAGTGTGGGGCAAGTGGAATGTTGCCTAAGCAAGGTTGGAGCGGTCAGGATCTTTTTAACCCTGCTGGCACTGTTGACTCCCTGTGAATACAGCCAGTCACACAAGCCAGAAGAGTGGGCCACAGCCAGGCCGAGGGCAACTGCTGTTGCAGGAACCTGGGAAAAACACAGGGTGAGGGCTGAGGCTGATGTTCAGATTCCTAGAGTCCAAGATGTCTCAGAGTAACCAAGCCTAAGTTGCCTTTTCCAGCGGACTATAGAGTAGCCAGGCAGTTCTGCTAAGGCAAGCAGGTCAGGGTCTGGAGAGTCACTGAAAGCCGGAACTCCAAATTGTGTGACCGCCAAGGGAGCAGAAGTGGCCAGCGTTGCCTCTGCCATGGTGAATGGAAAAGGCTCACTGCCCACCTGGACTGGCCTTCGCTTACCGCAGTGGCTTCCAGATGAGGTGGGTGTGAGGAAAGACAGAATGCGTAGTGCGGGCGGATAAGGCTGGCGTAGAGTGCTTGTGGTGCACACGCTTGACAATAGTGGCTTACAGTGTATTGCGCAGTCACCAGGGTGGTCGTAAAATGACTCTTAGGGCACCAGACACCAAGTCCAAATGCCTACGTCCATACAACGCTAAACGAGTCAGATCTCGTCTGACTCAGGAATGTAAGCAGGATAGTGCCTGGTTAGTGCTTGGATGGGAGACTGCATTGGAAAACCAACTACTGTAAGCTTTTCTTTCCATTTCCTTTGGCCGCTGTCCCCATCTGAGAACTGACCCAACACCCACTGCGTTTTGCCCATCTGCAGCCTTTTAATCAGCCGCTTTTCACAAGGTCATTGGCGAATACATCAACTTGCCCTCCAGCCTCACAGCCATGACCACGTGGCGTGGTCCCACAGCAGGCTCTCGTTCTGTCCTCATACCGCTCCTACCCACAAGACCACATTCCCCAGCCACCTACTACCACTTCCACCATTTTCCATGCCCAGGCACAGGGCTGTCTGGCTGCGCAGTCCTCAACTTTCAGAGCACGAGCTATGGGAAGCTCCCTCCAGCCAAGGCCATGCCCGTCCTGGGCACCGTGGACCTAAGACCAGACGACAACCTTCTGTCTCCCTGCACCTGGGCACTGAGACACCCACTCAGTTATCCCCTGATCTCAGGCAAACCATGGCTCCCACGCCCCCCTTAAATGATGGCCCCTAACTTTTAAGGCCCAACACTCACCAAAGGTCTGTTTCAATGCACAATAGTCCTCCATTTCACCCGAGATGCCCCACACACTCCAAAAAAGAGCTGGAACAAAGCCGCACACTGGATGATGGGACAACACACAAACACCCCTGCAAGTTGCACAAGTCCTCTGAGAACAGGACAGAGGACCAGAATGGGAAAGATTTGTCTTTCACTGAAGCTTCGCCCACTCTGCATGCAAACATAGGGCTTTTTTCCTGATTGTGTCGTCTAGAGTGTGATGAGATGTGACTTTACACTGAAGCTTTGCCCACAGTCCCTGCAAACGTAGGGCTTCTCCGCTAGGTGTGTCCTCTGGTGTATGTTGAGACCTGACTTTATACTGAAGCCTCGCCCACACTGCCTGCAATCATATGGCTTCACACCTGAATGTGTCCTCTGGTGTGTCAAGATACTTTACTTATCAGGGAGCCTCGCCACTGTTCCCGCAAACATAAGGCTTCTCCCCCGAGTGTGTCTTCCGGTGTCCGATGATATTTTTCCTTTCACTGAAGCCTGGCCCACACTGCCTGAAAAATATAGGGCATTTCTCCTGAGTGTGTCCTCTCGTGTGTGATGAGACCTGACTTTTCACTGAAACTTCACCCACACTCCCTGCAAACATAGGGCTTCTCCCCTGAGTGTGTCCTCTCGTGTGTGATGAGAGCTGACTTTACACTGAAGTCTTGCCCTCACTCCCTGAAATCATAGGGTATCTCCCCTGAGTGTTTCTTCCTGTGTCTGATGAGATTAGTCCTTTCAATGAAGCCTCCCCACACTGCCTCCAAACATAGTGCTTTTCTCCTCAGTTTGTACTCTGGTGTTTGATGAGACCTAACTTTTCACTGAAGCCTCGCCCACACTCCCTGCAAACATATGGCTTTTCTCCTGAATGTGTCCTCTGATGTGTGATGAGATGTGAGTTTACACTGAAGTCTCACCCACAGTTCCTATAACCATATGGTTTCTCCCATGAGTGTGTCCTCTGGTGTGTGATGAGACCTGACTTTACACTGAAGCCTCACCCACGCTCCCTGCAATCATAGGGCTTCTCTCCTAAGTGTGTCCTCTGGAGTGTGATGAGACTTTACTTATCACGGTATCCTCACCCACAGTTACCGCAAACATGATGCTTCTCCCCTGAATGTATTCTGGTTTCCAATGTGTCTTGATTTTCGTGTAAAACTTTACCCACACTGTGTACAAACATAGGGTTTATCCCCTGAGTGTGACTTCCAGTGTCTAATGAGATTTTTCCTTTCACTGAAGCCTCGCCCACACTGTGAGCAAACATAGGGCTTTTCTCCTGTGTGTATCCTCTGGTGTGTGAAGAGATGTGACTTTTCACTGAAGATTTTTTTATTAAATTATTTTTTATTATGAAATACACATTTTTTTGAATTAGTTTCAGCTGTACAACACAGTGCAATAGTTATACTTTTTACCCCTCGAAGTGACAACCCCCTCCCCCAATCTGCCGCCCCAATTCCCCCCCATATAATATATATCTATTACAAATCCCTTGACTCCACTCCCACACTATACTCCACGTCCCATGACTATATATATATGTATATATATATATATATATATATATATATATATATATACACATATATATATATATATATATATTCAATTATAGTTGACATACAACGTTATACAACATCAGCTTCAGGTGTACAGTGCAGTGATCAAGCCTCTTCACTATCCACGATGCAAGACATGTGACCACCTGACACCCTACAAAATATTCACAACATTATCAATTACATTCCTCAAACTGTCCCCCATGTCCCCATGGCAACACTGCAGCTGTGTATTTATGCTGTCTAGCCCCCTCCCTGTCTCCGTCATCCCCACCTCCCCAACCAATAGCCATCAGCTGCACCCTCACATCTCTGAAACCACCTCTGTTCACTTTCCTCACCCATTCAGTTTTTTAGAGTCCACATATAAGTGAAATATGGTATTTGTCTGTCTCCGACTGACTTATTTCACTTAACATAATAGTCTCTAAGTCCATCCATAATGTCCCAAATGTTACAATTTCATTCTTCTTTATGGCAGAGTAATACCTCATTGTATAAGTGTGCCACAATTTGTAAATACAGTCATCTACTGATGGGCATTTTGGTTGTTTCCAAGTCTTGGCTATTGTGAATAGTGGTGCAATATATATAGGAGTACATATATTTTTTCGAATTAACATCTTGGATTCTCTGGATAGATACCCAAGAGTGGAATTGCTGGGTCATACAGTAGTTCCATTTCCAGTTTTTTGAGATATCTCCATACTTATTTCCATAATGGCTCCACCAATCTGCAGTCCCACCAACAGGGCATCAGGGTTCCCTTTTCTCCACAGTGTAGCCAGCACTTGTTGTTTGTTGATTTATTGATGATAGTCATTCTGACTGGAGGGAAGTGGTATCTCATTATGGTTTTTATTTGCATTTCCCTAATGATTAGTGAGGTTGAACACTTTTTAATATGCCTGTTGGCCATCTGTATATCCTTTTTAGAGAAATGCCTCTTCATATCCTCTGCCCAATTTTTAATTGGGTTGTTTCTTTTATTGGTGTTGAGTTGAATGAGTGTTTTATAAATTGTTGATATCAACCCTTTATCAGATATATCATTGGCAAATATCTTCTCCGATTCAGTAGCCTGTCATTTTGTTTTCTTGATGATTTCCTTTGCTGTGAAAAGCTTTTAAGTTTGATGTAATCCCATATGTTAATTTGTTCTTTTATTCTCCTTGCCCTACACTGAAGGTTTGCACATAATCCCTGCAAACATAGGGCTTCTCGCCTGACTGTGTCCTCTGGTGTATGATGACACTTGACTTTACTCTGAATCCTTGTCACACTCTGTGCAAACATAGAGCTTTTCTCCTGAATGTGTCTTCTGGTGTGTAATGAGACCGGACTTTTTACTGAAGCCTCGCCCAAACTCGCAGCAAACATAGGACTTTTCTCCTGAGTTTGTCCTTGTGTGTGTTGAGATGTGACTTTACACTGAAATTTTGCCCACAGTCCCTGCAATCACAGAGCTTCTCCCATGAGTGATCTTCTGATGTATGATTAGAACTGATTTTAAACGGAAGCCTCGCCCACCCTCACTAACAACAGAGCGTTTCTCTCCAGAGTATGTCTTCCGGTGTCCCCCAATGAGATGTGTCATTTCACTGAAGCCTCGCCCACTAAGCGTGAAAACATAGGGCTTTTCTCCCCAGTGTGTCCTTTGATGTTTGATGAGATTTGACTCTTCACTGAACCCTCGCCCACACTCCCGGCAAACATAGCCTTCTCCACAGATTGTGTCTTCTGGGGTATGATAAGACCTGACTTTTCACTGAAGCCTCGCCTACGCTCTCTGCAAACATAGGGCTTTTCTCCTGAGTGTGTCCTCTGGTGTATGATGAGACCTCACTTCACTCTGAAGCCTCAACACAGTCCTTGCAAACATAGGGCTTCTCCTGTGAGTGTGTCCTCTGGTCTATGATGAGACCTGACTTTACCCTGAAGCTTCGCCCATACTCCCTGCAAACATAGTACTTCTTCCCTGTGTGTGTCCTCTGGTGTGTGATGAGACCTGACTTTTCACTGAAGCCTAGCCCACACTCTCTGCATACATAGGGCTTTTCTCCTGAGTGTGTCCTCTAGAGTGTGATGAGATGTGACTTTACACTGAAGCTTCACCCACAGTCCCTGCAAACATAGCACTTCTCCCGTGAGTGTGTCTTCTGGTATATGATGAGACCTCACTTCACTCTGAAGCCTCACCACACTCCTTGCAAACATAGGGCTTCTCCCCAGATTGTGTTTTCTGGTGTGTGATGAGACTTGACTTATCACTGAAGCCTCACCCACACTGCCTGCAATCATATGGCTTCACCTCTGAGTGTGTCCTCTGTTGTCCGATGATATTTTTTCTTCCACTGAAGCCTGGCCCAAACTGCCTGAAAAATATAGGGCTTTTCTCCTGAGTGTGTCCTCTCGTGTGTGATGAGACCTGACTTTTCACTGAAGCTTCACCCACACTCCCTGCAAACATAGGGCTTCTCCCCTGAGTGTGTACTCTGGTGTATGATGAGACCTCACTTCACTCTGAAGCCTCACCACACTCCTTGCAAACACAGGGCTTCCCCTGTAAGTGTGTCCTCTGGTGTATTATGAGACCTGACTTTACCCTGAAGCCTCGCCCATACTCCCTGCAAAATAGGGCTTCTCCACAGAGTGTGTCTTCTGGTGTGTGATGAGACTTGACTTATCATGGAAGCTTCAACCACAGGCCCCGCACACATAAGGCTTCTCCAGTGAGTGTATTTCTGGAGTCTGAGGTGACTTGATATTCATGTAAATTTTTGCCCACACTGCGTACAATCATAGGGATTTCTCCGTAGAGTGTCCGCTGGTGTATGATGTGACCTGATTTTACTCTGTGACACTCTCTGCAAACTTAGGCCTTTTCCCCTGAGTATGTCCTCTAGAGTGTGATGAGATGTGACTTTACACTGAAGCTTTGACCCCAGTTCCTACAATCATAGCGCTTCTCACCGGAATGTGTCCTCTGATGTGTGATGAGATGTGACTTTACACTGAAGTGTAGCCGACACTCCTTGCAATCATAGGGCTTCTCCTTTGAGTGTGTCCTCTGGTGTGTGATGAGATTTGAATTATCGCTGAAGCCTCACCCACAGACCATGCACACATAGGGCTTCTCCCCTTAGTCTGTCCTCTAGTGTGTGGTGAGATTTCAGGTTACAATGAAGCCTGGCCCACCCTCCCTGTTAACATATGGCTTCACACCTGAGTGTGTCCTCTTGAGTGTGATGAGATTTGACTTATCACTGAAGCCTCACCCACACTTCCTGCCATCATAGGGCTTCTCCCCTGAGTGTGTCTTCTGGTGTCTCATGAGATTTGTCATTTCACTGAAGCCTAGCCCACACTGTGTGCAAACATAGTGCTTCCCCCCTGAGTGTGTCCTATGGTGTATGATGAGACCTGACTTTACACTGAATCCTCTCCCACACTCCCTGGAAACATAGGTTTTCTCTCCTGTGTGTGTCTTCCTGTGTCTGATGAGATCTGTCTTTTCACTGAAGCCTTGTCCACACCACCTGCAAACAGTGGTTTTCTCCTCAGTGTGTCTTTTGGTGTTTGATGAGACCTGTCTTTTCACTGAAACCTCGCCCACACTCCAAGCAAACATAGGGTTTCTCCCCAGAATGTGTCCTCTGCTGTGTGATGAGACCTGACTTTTCACTGAAGCATAGTGCACACTCGCTGCAAACATAGGGATTATCTCATTAGTGTGTACTCTGGTGTGTCATGCGATGTGACTTACAGTGAAGCTTTTCCCACAGTCCCTGCAAAGATAGAGCTTCTCCCGTGAGTGTGTCCTCTGGTGTATGATGAGACCTCATTTCACTCAGAAGACTCACCACACGCCTTGCAAACATAGGGCTTCTCCCGTGAGTGTGTCCTCTGGTGTATGATGAGACTTGACTTATCACTGAAGCCTCGCCCACACTGCCTCCAATCATATGGCTTCAGACCTGCGTGTGTCCTCTGGTGTGTCAAGATACTTTACTTATCAGGGAGCCTTGCCACAGTACCCACAAACATAAGGCTTCTCCCCCGAGTGTGTCTTCTGGTGTCCGATGATATTTTTCCTTTCACCAAAGCCTGGCCCACACTGCCTGAAAAATATAGGGCTTTTCTCCTGAGTGTGTCCTCTCATGTGTGATGAGACCTGACTTTTCACTGAAGC
The DNA here is from genome assembly GCA_031876335.1 of Hipposideros larvatus. Classification (NCBI taxonomy): domain Eukaryota; kingdom Metazoa; phylum Chordata; class Mammalia; order Chiroptera; family Hipposideridae; genus Hipposideros; species Hipposideros larvatus. The sequence goes on from CM063105.1 coordinate 55,355,348, forward strand.
TTTGCCCACACTCCCTGCAAACATAGGGCTTTTCTCCTGAGTGTGTCCTCTGGTGTGTGATGAGACCTGACTTTTCACTGTGCCTAGCCCACATTCTCTGCAAACATAGGGCTTTTCTCCTGAGTGTGTCCTCTAGAGTATGATAAGATGTGACTTTACACTGAAGCTTCACCCACAGTCCCTGCAAACATAGCGCTTCTCCTCTGAGTGTGTCCTCTGGTGTATGATCAGACCTCACTTCACCCTGAAACCTCACCACACTCCTTGCAAACATAGGGCTTCTCCTGAGAGTGTGTCCTCTGATGTATGATGAGACCTGACTTTACCCTGAAGCCTCACCCATACTCCCTGCAAACATAGGGCTTCTCCCCAGAGTGTGTCTTCTGGTGTGTGATGATGAGACTTGACTTATCACGGAAGCTTCACCCACAGTCCCTGCACACATAAGGCTTCTCCCGTGAGTGTATTTCTGGAGTCTGAGGTGACTTGATATTCATGTAAATTTTTGCCGACACTGCGTACAATCATAGGGCTTTATCTGTAAAGTGTCCGCTGGTGTATGATGAGACCTGACTTTTAACTGGAGCCTCTCCAGGTCTCCCTGCAAATATAGGGTTTCTCCCCTGTGTTTTTTTTCCTGAGTCTAATGAGATGTGACATTTCACTGAAGCCTCGCCCACACTCTGTGCAAATATAGGGTTTTTCATGAGTGTGTCCTCTGGGTTGTGATAAGATGTGACATTACACTGAAGATTTGCCCCCAGTTCCTACAATCATAGGGTTTCACCCCGGAGTGTGTCCTCTGGAGTACGATGACCTGACTTTACACAGAAGCCTTGCCCACACTGTGGGCAAACATAGTGCTTCTCCCATGAGTGTGTCCTCTGGTGTATGATGAGACCTGATGTTACACTGAATCCTCTCCCACACTCCCTGGAAACATAGGGTTTCTCCCCTGTGTGTGTCTTCCCGTGTCTCATGAGATTTGTTCTTTCACTGAAGCCTCGCCCACACTGTGTGCAAAGATAGGGCTTTTCTCCTGAGTGTGTCCTCTGGTGTGTGAAGACACCTGACTTTTCACTGAAGCCTCGCTCACAAACCTTGAAACATAGGACTTTTCTCCTGAGTGTGTCCTCTAGAGTGAGATGAGATGTGACTTTACACTGAAGCTTCGCCCACAGTCCCTGCAAACGTAGCACTTCTACCATGAGTGTGTCTTCTACTGTGTGATGAGGCCAAACTTTTCACTGAAGCCTAACCCACACTCCCTGCATACAGAGGGCTTTTCTCCTTACTGTGTCCTCTGGTGTATGATGAGACCTGACTTTACACTGAAGCCCCGCCTACACTCGGTGCACACATAGGGTTTCTCCTCAGAGTATGTCTTCTGGTATGTGAAGAGATTTGACATATCACTGAAGCCATGTCCCATTCCCTGGAATCGTAGGGCTTCTCCCATCCGAATGTACTCTGGAGTGTGATGAGACTTTACTTATCACGGAAGTTTCGCACACAGTACCTACAATCATAGGGCTTCTCCCCTGAGTCTGTCCTCTGGTGTATGATCAGACCAGACTTTTCACTGAAGCCTCGCCCACACTCCCTGCAAACATAGGGTTTCTCCCTTCTGTGTGTTTTCCTGAGTCTGAAGAGATTTGACATTTCACTGAAGCCTCGCCCACACTGCCTGCAATCATATGGCTTCACCCCTGAGTGTGTCCTCTGGTGTGTAAAGATACTTTACTTATCAGGGATGCCTCACCACTGTTCCCGCACACATAAAGCTTCTCCCCAAGTTTGTCTTCCGGTGTCCGATGATATTTTTCCTTACACTGAAGCCTGGCCCACACTGCCTGAAAAATATAGGGCTTTTCTCCTGAGTGTGTCCTCTCGTGTGTGATGAGACCTGACTTTTCACTGAAGCCTCTCCTAGTCTCGCTACAAACATAGGGTTTCTCCCCTGTGTGTGTTTTCCTGAGTCTCATGATATTTGACATTTCACTGAAGCCTCGCCCACACTCCGTGCAAACATAGTGCTTCTCCCCAGAGTGTCTCTTCTGGTGTGTGATGAGACTTGACTTATTACGGAAGCCTCACCCACAGGCCCCGCACACATAAGGCTTCACCCGTGAGTGTATTTCTGGAGTTGAAGGTGACTTATTATTCATGTAAAGTTTTGCCCACACTGCATACAATCATAGGGATTTCTCCGTAGTGTGTCCGCTGGTGTATGATGTGACCTGACTTTACACTGAATCCTCTCGCACACTCCCTGGAAACATAGGGTTTCTCCCCTGTGTGTGTCTTCCTGTGTCTGATGAGATCTGTCTTTTTACTGAAGCCTTGTCCACACCGCCTGCAAACAGTGGTTTTCTCCTCAGTGTGTCTTTTGGTGTTTGATGAGACCTGCCTTTTCACTGAAACCTGCCCACACTCCTTGCAAACATAGGGCTTCCCCCTTGAGTATGTCCTCTGGTGTATGAGGACACCTGACTTTACAATGAAGCCTCGCCCACACTCCCTACAAACATAGGGTGTATCCCCTGTGTGTCCACTTGTGTCTGATGAGATTTGTCGTTTCACTGAAGTCTCGCCACTCTCTCTGCAAAATAGGGCTTTTCCCCTGAGTGTGTCCTCTGGTGCTTGATGAGATGTGACTTTACACTGAAGCTTTGCCCACACTCCCTTCAAACATAGGGCTTCTCCCCAGAGTGTGTCTTCTGGTGTGTTATGAGAGTTGATATATCACAGATGCCTCACCCACTGTCCCCGCACACATAAGGCTTCTCCCGTGAGTGTATTTCTGGTGTCTGAAGTGACTTGATATTCATGTAAATTTTTGCCCACACTGCATACAATCATAGGGTTTTCTCCTTAGTGGGTCCTCTGGTGTATGATGTGACCTGACTTTACTCTGGACCCTCCTGCACACTCTCTGCAAACATAGGGCTTTTCTCCTGAGTGTGTCCTCTGGTGTGTGATGATATGGGACTTTATACTGAAGCTTCGCCCACACTCCCTGTCAACATAGGGTTTTTCCCCCGTGTGTGTCTTCCTGTATCTGAAGACATTTGTCATTTCACTGAAACCTCACCCACACTGCCTGCAAACATAGGGCTTTACTGCTGAGTGTGTCCTGGGGAGTGTGATGAGATGTGACTTTACACTGAAACTTGCCCCACAATTCCTGCAAACATAGGGCTTCTCCCTTGAGTGTGTGCTCTGGTGTATGATGAGACCTGACTTTACACTGAAGCCTCTCATAGTCTTCCTACAACATATGGTTTTTCCCCTGTGTGTGTTTTCCTGAGTCTCATGAGATATGATATTTCACTGAAGCCTCGCCCACACTCCCTGCAAATATAGGGTTTTTCATGAGTGTCTCCTCTGGGTTGTGATAAGATTGACTTTACACTGAAGCTTTGCCCCCAGTTCCTACAATCATAGGGCTTCTCAACGGAGTGTGTCCTCTGGTGTACGATGAGACCTGACTTTACACTGAAGCCTCGCCCACACTCCCTGCAAACATAGTGCTTCTCCCCAGTGTATGTCTTCTGGTGTGTGATGAGACTTGCCTGATTACGGAAGCCTCACCCACAAGCCCCGCACACACATAAGGCTTCTCCCGTGAGTGTATTTCTGGAGTTGGAGGTGAGTCATTATCCATGTAAATTTTTGCCCACACTGCATACAATCATAAGGCTTTCTCCTTAGTGTGTCCTCTGGTGTATGATGAGACCTGACTTTACACTGAAGCCTCGCCCACACTCCCTGCAAACATAGTGCTTCTCCCCAGTGTGTGTCTTCTGGTGTGTGATGAGACTTGCCTGATTACGGAAGCCTCACCCACAAGCCCCGCACACATAAGGCTTCTCCCGTGAGTGTATTTCTGGAGTTGGAGGTGAGTCATTATTCATGTAAATTTTTGCCCACACTGCATACAATCATAAGGCTTTCTCCTTAGTGTGTCCTCTGGTGTATGATGAGACCTGACTTTACACTGAAGCCTCGCCCACACTCCCTGCAAACATAGTGCTTCTCCCCAGTGTGTGTCTTCTGGTGTGTGATGAGACTTGCCTGATTATGGAAGCCGCACCCACAAGCCCCGCACACATAAGGCTTCTCCCGTGAGTGTATTTCTGGAGTTGGAGGTGAGTCATTATTCATGTAAATTTTTGCCCACACTGCATACAATCATAAGGCTTTCTCCTTAGTGTGTCCTCTGGTGTATGATGAGACCTAACTCTATTCTGAATACTCGCCCCACTCTCTGCAAACATAGGGCTTTTCTCCTGAGTGTGTCCTCTAGTGTGTGATGAGACCTGACTTTTTACTGAAGCCTCGCCCACACTCCCAGCAAACAGGGATTTTCTCCTGAGTGTGTCCTTGGGTGAGTTTAGATGTGACTTTACACTGAAGCTTTGCCCACAGTCCCTGCAAACATAGGGCTTCTCCTGTGATTGGTCCTCTGATATATGATTAGAACTGACTTTACACTTAAGCCTCGCCCACACTCCCTACAAAGATAGTGTTTCTCCCCTGAGTTGTCTTTCCATGTCTGATGAGATTTTTCCTTTCACTGAATCCTCACCCACTCTGCATGCAAATATAGGACTTTTCTCCTTAGTGTGCCCTCTAGTGTATGATGAGACCTGACTCTATTCTGAATACTCGCCCCAGTCTCTGCAAACATAGTGCTTCTCCCCTGAGTGTGTCCTCTGGTGTATGATGAGAACTCACTTTACTCTGAAGCCTCACCACACTCCTTGCAAACATAGGGCTTCCCTCTTGAGTATGTCCTCTGGTGTATGAGGACACCTGACATTACAATGAAGCCTTGCCCACACTCCCTACAAACATAGGGTGTCTCCCCTGTGTGTCCACTTGTGTCTGATGAGACTTGTCGTTTCACTGAAGTCTCGCCACTCTCTCTGCAAAATAGGGCTTTTCCCTTGAGTGTGTCCTCTGGTACTTGATGAGATGTGACTTTACACTGAAGCTTTGCCCACACTCCCTGCAAACATAGGGCTTCTCCCCAGAGGGTGTCTTCTGGTGTGTTATGAGACTTGATATATCACAGACGCCTCGCCCACTGTCCTTGCACACATAAGGCTTCTCCCGTGAGTGTATTTCTGGTGTCTGAAGTGACTTGATATTCATGGAAATTTTTGCCCACACAGAGTACAATCATAGGGTTTTCTCCTTAGTGGGTCCTCTGGTGTACGATGTGACCTGACTTTATTCTGGACCCTCCTCCACACTCTCTGCAAACATAGGGCTTTTCTCCTGAGTGTGTCCTCTGGTGTGTGATGATATGGGACTTTATACTGAAGCTTCGCCCACACTCCCTGCCAACATAGGGTTTCTCCCCTGTGTGTGTCTTCCTGTGTCTGAAGACATTCATCATTTCACTGAAACCTCACCCACACTGCTTGCAAAGATAGGGCTTTTCTGCTGAGTGTGTCCTCTGGAGTGTGATGAGATGTGACTTTACACTGAAACATGCCCCACAATTCCTGCAAACATAGGGCTTCTTCCTTGAATGTGTGCTCTGGTGTATCATGAGGCCTGACTTTACACTGAAGCCTCGACCACACTCTCTGCACACATAGGCTTTCACCCGAGAGTGTGTATTCTGGTGTGTGATGAGACTTGACTTATCACGGAAGCCTCGCCCACAGTCCCCGCACACATAAGGCATCTCCCGTGAGTGTATAATCTGGTGTCTGAGGTGAATTGATATTCATGTAAATTTTTGCTCACACGACATACAGTCATAGGGCTTTCTCTATAGTGTGTCCTCTGCTGTATGATGTGACCTGACTTAACTCTGAAGCCTTGCCACACTCTCTGCAAAAATAGGGCTTTTCTCCTGAGTGTGTCCTCTGGTGGGTGATGCGATGTGACTTTACACTGAAGTTTCGCCCACATTTCCTGCAAACATAGGGCTTCTCACCTGAGTGTGTCCTCTGGTGTATGATGAGACCTGACTTTATACTGAAGTCCCGTCCACACTCTCTGCACACATGTTTTCTCTCCTGAACGTGTCTTTCCATGTCTGATGAGATGTTTCCTTTGACTGAATCCTCGCCCAGTCTGCATGCAAATATAGGACTTTGCTCCTTAGTGTGTCCTCTGGTGTATGATGAGACCTGACTCTACTCTGAATACTCGCCCAGTTTCTGCAAACATAGGGCTTCTCCCCTGAGTGTGTCCTCTGGTGTATGATAAGAACTCACTTTACCCTGAAGCCTCACCACACTCCTTGCAAACATAGGGCTTCTCGCCTGAGTGTGTCCTCTGGTGTATGATGAGAACTCACTTTACTCTGAAGCCTCACCACACTCCTTGCAAACATAGGGCTTCTCCCTTGAGTGTGTCCTCTGGTGTATGAGGACACCTGACTTTACAATGAAGCCTCGCCCACACTCCCGACAATCATAGGGTGTCTCCCCTGTGTGTCCTCTTCTTTCTGATGAGATTTGCCATTTCACTGAAGTCTCGCCCACACTTCCTGCAAATATAGGGTTTTTCATGAGTGTGTCCTCTGGGTTGCGATGAGATGTGACTTTACACTGAAGCTTTGCCCCCAGTTCCTACAATCATAGGGCTTCTCACCGGAGTGTGTCCTCTGGTGTACGATGAGACCTGATTTTACACTGAAGCCTCGCCCACACTCCCTGCTAACATACGGCTTCTCCCCAGAATGTGTTTTCTGGTGTGTGATGAGACCTGACTTATCACTGAAGCCTCGCCCACACTGCCTGCAATCATATGGCTTCATCCCTGAGTGTGTCCTCTGGTGTGTAAAGATACTTTACTTAACAGGGAAGTCTCGCCACAGTACCCTACCCGCAAATATAAGGCTTCTCCCCCGAGTGTGTCTTCCGGTGTCCGATGATATATTTCCTTTCACTGAAGCCTGGCCCACACTGCCTGAAAAATATAGGGCTTTTCTCCTGAGTGTGTCTTCTCGTGTGTGTTGAGACCTGACTTTTCACTGAAGCCTCTCCCAGTCTACCTAAAAACATAGGGTTTCTCCCCTGTGTGTGTTCTCCTGAGTCTCATGAGATTTGACATTTAACTGAAGCCTCGCCCACACTCCCTGCAAACATAGGGCTTCTCCCCAGATTGTGTTTCCTGGTGTGTGATGAGACCTTACTTATCACTGAAGCCTCGCCCACACTGCCTGCAATCATATGGCTTCATCCCTGAGTGTGTCTTCTGGTGTTTAAAGATACTTTACTTATAAGGGAAGCCTCGCCACAGTACCCGCAAACATAAGCCTTCTCCCCGAGTGTGTCTTCCGATGTCCGATGATATTTTTCCTTTCACTGAAGCCTGGCCCACACTGCCTGAAAAATATAGGGATTTTCCCCTGAGTGTGTCCTCTCGTGTGTGATGAGACCTGACTTTTCACTGAAGCTTCACCCACACTCCCTGAAAACATAGGGCTTCTCCCCTGAGTGTGTCCTCTGGTGTATGATGACAACTGACTTTACCCTGTAGCCTCGCCCATACTCCCTGCAAACATAGGGCTTCTCCCCTGAGTGTGTCCTCTGATGTATGATGAGACCTGATTTTACACTGAAGCCTCGCCCACACTCCCTGCAAACATAGTGCTTCTCCCCTGAGTGTGTACTCTGGGGTAAGAAGAGAGTTGACTGATTACGGAAGCCTCACCCACAAGCCCCGCACACATAAGGCTTCTCCCTTGAGTGTATTTCTGGAGTTGGAGGTGACTTATTATTCATGTAAATTTTTGCCCACACTGCATACAATCATAGGGCTTTCTCCGTAGAGTGTCCGCTGGTGTATGATATGACCTGACTTTACTGTGGACCCTTGCAACACTTCTGCCAACATAGGCCTTTTCCCCTGAGTGTGTCCTCTGGTGTGTGATGAGATGTGACTTTGCATTGAAGTCTCGCCCACACTCCCTGCAAACATAGTGCTTCTCCCCTGAGTGTGTACTCTGGGGTAGGATGAGAATTGACTTTTCACTGAAGCCTCACCCACACTCCCTGCAAACATAGGGCTTCTCCCCAGATTGTGTTTCCTGGTGAGTGATGAGACTTGACTTATCACTGAAGCCTCGCCCACACTGCCTGCAATCATATGGCTTCAACCCTGAGTGTGTCTTCTGGTGTTTAACGGTACTTTACTTATCAGGGTAGCCTCGCCACTGTACCTGCAAACATAAGCCTTCTCCCCGAGTGTGTCTTCCGGTGTCCGATGATATTTTTCCTTTCACTGAAGCCTGGCCGACACTGCCTGAAAAATATAGGGCTTTTCCCCTGAGTGTGTCCTCTCGTGTGTGATGAGACCTGACTTTTCACTGAAGCTTCACCCACACTCCCTGAAAACATAGGGCTTCTCCCCTGAGTGTGTCCTCTGGTGTATGATGAGACCTGACTTTATACTGAAGTCCCGTCCACACTCTCTGCACACATGTTTTCTCTCCTGAATGTGTCTTTCTGTGTCTGATGAGATATTTCCTTTGACTGAATCCTCGCCCAGTCTGCATGCAAATATAGGACTTTGCTCCTTAGTGTGTCCTCTGGTGTATGATGAGACCTGACTCTACTCTGAATACTCGCCCAGTCTCTGCAAACATAGGGCTTCTCCCCTGAGTGTGTCCTCTGTTGTATGATAAGAACTCACTTTACCCTGAAGCCTCATCACACTCCTTGCAAACAGGGATTCTCGCCTGAGTGTGTCCTCTGGTGTATGATGAGAACTCACTTTACTCTGAAGCCTCACCACACTCCTTGCAAACATAGGGCTTCTCCCTTGAGTGTGTCCTCTGGTGTATGAGGACACCTGACTTTACAATGAAGCCTCGCCCACATTCCCTACATTCATAGGGTGTCTCCCCTGTGTGTCCTCTTTTGTCTGATGAGATTTGTCATTTCACTGAAGTCTCGCCCACACTTCCTGCAAATATAGGGTTTTTCATGAGTGTGTCCTCTGGATTGCGATGAGATGTGACTTTACACTGAAACTTTGCCCCCAGTTCCTACAATCATAGGGCTTCTCACCAGAGTGTGTCCTCTGGTGTACGATGAGACCTGATTTTACACTGAAATCTAACCCACACTCCCTGCTAACATAGGGCTTCTCCCCAGAATGTGTTTTCTGGTGCTGATGAGACTTGACTTATCACTGAAGCCTCGCCCACACTGCCTACAATCATATGGCTTCATCCCTGAGTGTGTCCTCTGGTGTGTAAACATACTTTACTTAACTGGGAAGCCTCGGCATAGTACCCTACCCGCAAACATAAGGCTTCTCCCCCGAGTGTGTCTTCCGGTGTCCGATGATATATTTCCTTTCACTGAAGCCTGGCCCACACTGCCTGAAAAATATAGGGCTTTTCTCCTGAGTGTGTCCTCTCGTGTGTGATGAGACCTGACTATTCACTGAAGCTTCACCCACACTCCCTGCAAACATAGGGCTTCTCCCTGAGTGTGTCCTCTGGTGTTTGATGAGACCTGACTTTACAACTGAAGCCTCGCCCACACTCCCTGAAAACATAGGGCTTCTCCCCTGAGTGTGTCCTCTGGTGTATGATGAGACCTGACTTTACAACTGAAGCCTCTCCCAGTCTCCCTACAAACATAGGGTTTCTCCCCTGTGTGTGTTTTCCTGAGTCTCATGAGATTTGTCATTTCACTGAAGCCTCGCCCACACTCCCTGCAATTATAGGGTTTTCAAGCGTGTGTCCTCTGGGTTGTGATAAGATGTGACTTTACACTGAAGCTTTTTCCCCAGTTCCTACAATCATAGGGCTTCTCACTGGAGTGTGTCCTCTGGTGTACGATGAGACCTGACTTTACACTGAAGCCTCGCCCACACTCCCTGCAAACATAGTGCTTCTCCCCAGTGTGTGTCTTCTGGTGTGTGATGAGACTTGCCTGATTACGGAAGCCTCACCCACAAGCCCCGCACACATAAGGCTTCTCCCGTGAGTGTATTTCTGGAGTTGGAGGTGAGTCATTATCCATGTAAATTTTTGCCCACACTGCATACAATCATAAGGCTTTCTCCTTAGTGTGTCCTCTGGTGTATGATGAGACCTGACTTTACACTGAAGCCTCGCCCACACTCCCTGCAAACATAGTGCTTCTCCCCAGTGTGTGTCTTCTGGTGTGTGATGAGACTTGCCTGATTACGGAAGCCTCACCCACAAGCCCCGCACACATAAGGCTTCTCCCGTGAGTGTATTTCTGGAGTTGGAGGTGAGTCATTATTCATGTAAATTTTTGCCCACACTGCATACAATCATAAGGCTTTCTCCTTAGTGTGTCCTCTGGTGTATGATGAGACCTAACTCTACTCTGAATACTCGCCCCACTCTCTGCAAACATAGGGCTTTTCTCCTGAGTGTGTCCTCTAGTGTGTGATGAGACCTGACTTTTTACTGAAGCCTCGCCCACACTCCCAGCAAACAGGGATTTTCTCCTGAGTGTGTCCTTGGGTGAGTTTAGATGTGACTTTACACTGAAGCTTTGCCCACAGTCCCTGCAAACATAGGGCTTCTCCTGTGATTGGTCCTCTGATATATGATTAGAACTGACTTTACACTTAAGCCTCGCCCACACTCCCTACAAAGATAGTGTTTCTCCCCTGAGTTGTCTTTCCATGTCTGATGAGATTTTTCCTTTCACTGAATCCTCACCCACTCTGCATGCAAATATAGGACTTTTCTCCTTAGTGTGCCCTCTAGTGTATGATGAGACCTGACTCTATTCTGAATACTCGCCCCAGTCTCTGCAAACATAGTGCTTCTCCCCTGAGTGTGTCCTCTGGTGTATGATGAGAACTCACTTTACTCTGAAGCCTCACCACACTCCTTGCAAACATAGGGCTTCCCTCTTGAGTATGTCCTCTGGTGTATGAGGACACCTGACATTACAATGAAGCCTCGCCCACACTCCCTACAAACATAGGGTGTCTCCCCTGTGTGTCCACTTGTGTCTGATGAGATTTGTCGTTTCACTGAAGTCTCGCCACTCTCTCTGCAAAATAGGGCTTTTCCCTTGAGTGTGTCCTCTGGTACTTGATGAGATGTGACTTTACACTGAAGCTTTGCCCACACTCCCTGCAAACATAGGGCTTCTCCCCAGAGGGTGTCTTCTGGTGTGTTATGAGACTTGATATATCACAGACGCCTCGCCCACTGTCCTTGCACACATAAGGCTTCTCCCGTGAGTGTATTTCTGGTGTCTGAAGTGACTTGATATTCATGGAAATTTTTGCCCACACAGAGTACAATCATAGGGTTTTCTCCTTAGTGGGTCCTCTGGTGTACGATGTGACCTGACTTTATTCTGGACCCTCCTCCACACTCTCTGCAAACATAGGGCTTTTCTCCTGAGTGTGTCCTCTGGTGTGTGATGATATGGGACTTTATACTGAAGCTTCGCCCACACTCCCTGCCAACATAGGGTTTCTCCCCTGTGTGTGTCTTCCTGTGTCTGAAGACATTCGTCATTTCACTGAAACCTCACCCACACTGCTTGCAAAGATAGGGCTTTTCTGCTGAGTGTGTCCTCTGGAGTGTGATGAGATGTGACTTTACACTGAAACATGCCCCACAATTCCTGCAAACATAGGGCTTCTTCCTTGAGTGTGTGCTCTGGTGTATCATGAGACCTGACTTTACACTGAAGCCTCGACCACACTCTCTGCACACATAGGCTTTCACCCGAGAGTGTGTATTCTGGTGTGTGATGAGACTTGACTTATCACGGAAGCCTCGCCCACAGTCCCCGCACACATAAGGCATCTCCCGTGAGTGTATAATCTGGTGTCTGAGGTGAATTGATATTCATGTAAATTTTTGCTCACACGACATACAGTCATAGGGCTTTCTCTATAGTGTGTCCTCTGCTGTATGATGTGACCTGACTTAACTCTGAAGCCTTGCCACACTCTCTGCAAAAATAGGGCTTTTCTCCTGAGTGTGTCCTCTGGTGGGTGATGCGATGTGACTTTACACTGAAGTTTCGCCCACATTTCCTGCAAACATAGGGCTTCTCACCTGAGTGTGTCCTCTGGTGTATGATGAGACCTGACTTTACACTGAAGTCCCGTCCACACTCTCTGCACACATGTTTTCTCTCCTGAACGTGTCTTTCCATGTCTGATGAGATGTTTCCTTTGACTGAATCCTCGCCCAGTCTGCATGCAAATATAGGACTTTGCTCCTTAGTGTGTCCTCTGGTGTATGATGAGACCTGACTCTACTCTGAATACTCGCCCAGTTTCTGCAAACATAGGGCTTCTCCCCTGAGTGTGTCCTCTGGTGTATGATAAGAACTCACTTTACCCTGAAGCCTCACCACACTCCTTGCAAACATAGGGCTTCTCGCCTGAGTGTGTCCTCTGGTGTATGATGAGAACTCACTTTACTCTGAAGCCTCACCACACTCCTTGCAAACATAGGGCTTCTCCCTTGAGTGTGTCCTCTGGTGTATGAGGACACCTGACTTTACAATGAAGCCTCGCCCACACTCCCTACAATCATAGGGTGTCTCCCCTGTGTGTCCTCTTTTGTCTGATGAGATTTGCCATTTCACTGAAGTCTCGCCCACACTTCCTGCAAATATAGGGTTTTTCATGAGTGTGTCCTCTGGGTTGCGATGAGATGTGACTTTACACTGAAGCTTTGCCCCCAGTTCCTACAATCATAGGGCTTCTCACCAGAGTGTGTCCTCTGGTGTACGATGAGACCTGATTTTACACTGAAGCCTCGCCCACACTCCCTGCTAACATACGGCTTCTCCCCAGAATGTGTTTTCTGGTGTGTGATGAGACCTGACTTATCACTGAAGCCTCGCCCACACTGCCTGCAATCATATGGCTTCATCCCTGAGTGTGTCCTCTGGTGTGTAAAGATACTTTACTTAACAGGGAAGTCTCGCCACGGTACCCTACCCGCAAATATAAGGCTTCTCCCCGAGTGTGTCTTCCGGTGTCTGATGATATATTTCCTTTCACTGAAACCTGGCCCACACTGCCTGAAAAATATAGGGCTTTTCTCCTGAGTGTGTCTTCTCGTGTGTGATGAGACCTGACTTTTCACTGAAGCCTCTCCCAGGCTCCCTAAAAACATAGGGTTTCTCTCCTGTGTGTGTTCTCCTGAGTCTCATGAGATTTGACATTTAACTGAAGCCTCGCCCTCACTCCCTGCAAACATAGGGCTTCTCCCCAGATTGTGTTTCCTGGTGTGTGATGAGACCTTACTTATCACTGAAGCCTCGCCCACACTGCCTGCAATCATATGGCTTCATCCCTGAGTGTGTCTTCTGGTGTTTAAAGATACTTTACTTATCAGGGAAGCCTCGCCACAGTACCCGCAAACATAAGCCTTCCCCCCGAGTGTGTCTTCCGATGTCCGATGATATTTTTCCTTTCACTGAAACCTGGCCCACACTGCCTGAAAAATATAGGGATTTTCCCCTGAGTGTGTCCTCTCGTGTGTGATGAGACCTGACTTTTCACTGAAGCTTCACCCACACTCCCTGAAAACATAGGGCTTCTCCCCTGAGTGTGTCCTCTGGTGTATGATGACAACTGACTTTACCCTGTAGCCTCGCCCATACTCCCTGCAAACATAGGGCTTCTCCCCTGAGTGTGTCCTCTGATGTATGATGAGACCTGATTTTACACTGAAGCCTCGCCCACACTCCCTGCAAACATAGTGCTTCTCCCCTGAGTGTGTACTCTGGGGTAAGAAGAGAGTTGACTGATTACGGAAGCCTCACCCACAAGCCCCGCACACATAAGGCTTCTCCCTTGAGTGTATTTCTGGAGTTGGAGGTGACTTATTATTCATGTAAATTTTTGCCCACACTGCATACAATCATAGGGCTTTCTCCGTAGTGTGTCTGCTGGTGTATGATATGACCTGACTTTACTGTGGACCCTTGCAACACTTCTGCCAACATAGGCCTTTTCCCCTGAGTGTGTCCTCTGGTGTGTGATGAGATGTGACTTTGCATTGAAGTCTCGCCCACACTCCCGGCAAACATAGGGCTTCTCCCCTGAGTGTGTACTCTGGGGTAGGATGAGAATTGACTTTTCACTGAAGCCTTCCCACACTCCCTGGAAACATATGGTTTCTCCCCTGTGTGTGTCTTCCTGTGTCTGATGAGATTTGTCGTTTCACTGATCCCTTGCCCACACCAGCTGCAAACATAGTGGTTTTCTCCACAGTGTCTCGTTTGGTGTTTAATGAGACCTGCCTTTTCACTGAAACCTCGACCACACTCCAAGCAAACATAGGGTTTCGTCGCAGAATGTGTCCCCTGGTGTATGATGAGACCTGACTTAACTCTGAAGCCACGCCACACTCTATGCAAACATAGGGCTTTGCTCCTCAGTGTGTCCTCTCGTGTGTGATGAGACCTGACGTTTCACTGAAGCTTCACCCACACTCCCTGCAAACATAGGGCTTCTCACCTGAGTGTGTCCTCTGGTGTATGATGAGAACTGACTTTACCCTGAAGCCTCACCCATACTCCCTGAAAACATAGTGCTTCTTCCCTGAATGTGTCCTCTGGTGTGTGATGAGGCCTGACTTTTCACTGAAGCCTAACCCACACTCCCTGCATACAGAGGGCTTTTCTCCTTAATGTGTCCTCTGGTGTATGATGAGACCTGACTTTACACTGAAGCCTCGTCCACACTCGGTGCACACATAGGGTTTCTCCCCAGAGTATGTCTTCTGGTATGTGAAGAGATTTGACATATCACTGAAGCCATGTCACATTCCCTGAATCGTAGGGCTTCTCCCATGAGTATGTGCTCTGGTGTATGATCAGACCAGACTTTACACTGAAGTCCCTCCCGGTCTCCCTGCAAACATAGGGTTTCTCCCCTGTGTGTGTTTTCCTGAGTCTGACGATTTGACATTTCACTGAAGCCTCGCCCACATTTCCTGCAAATATAGGGTTTTTCATGAGTGTGTCCTCTGGATTGTGATGAGATGTGACTTTACACTGAAACTTTGCCCCCAGTTCCTACAATCATAGGGCTTCTCACCAGAGTGTGTCCTCTGGTGTACGATGAGATGTGACTTTACACTAAAGCCTCGCCCACATTCCCTGCAAACATAGGGCTTCTCCCCAGATTGTGTTTCCTGGTGAGTGATGAGACTTGACTTATCACTGAAGCCTCGCCCACACTGCCTGCAATCATATGGCTTCATCCCTGAGTGTGCCTTCTGCTGTTTAAAGATACTTTACTTATCAGGGAAGCCTCACCACAGTACCCGCAAACATAAGCCTTCTCCCCGAGTGTGTCTTGGGGTGTCCGATGATATTTTTCCTTTCACTGAAGCCTGGCCCACACTACCTGAAAAATATAGGGATTTTCCCCTGAGTGTGTCCTCTCGTGTGTGATGAGACCTGACTTTTCACTGAAGCCTCGCCCACACTGCCTGTAATCATATGGCTTCATCCCTGAGTGTGTCCTCTGGTGTATTTTAAGAACTCACTTTACCCTGAAGCATCACCACACTCATTACAAACATAGGGCTTCACGCCTGAGTGTGTCCTCTGGTGTATGATGAGAAATCACTTTACTCTGAAGCCTCACCACATTCCTTGCAAACGTAGGACTTCTCCCTTGAGTGTGTCCTCTGGTGTATGAGGACACCTGACTTTACAATGAAACCTCGCCCACACTCCCCACAAACATAGGGTGTCTCCCCTGTGTGTCCTCTTGTGTCTGATGAGAGTTGTCATTTCACTGAAGTCTCGCCCACACTTCCTGCAAATATAGGGTTTTTCATGAGTGTATCCTCTAGGTTGCGACGAGATGTGACTTTACACTGAAGCTTTGCCCCCAGTTCCTACAATCATAGGGCTTCTCACCAGAGTGTGTCCTCTGGTGTACGATGAGACCTGACTTTACACTGAAGCCTCGCCCACACTCCCTGCAAACATAGTGCATCCCCCCAGAGTGTGTCTTCTGGTGTGTGATGAAACTTGACTGATTACGGAAGCCTCACCTACAAGCCCCGCACACATAAGGCTTCTCCCGTTAGTGTATTTCTGGAGTTGGAGGTGACTTATTATTCATGTAAATTTTTGCCCAACTGCATACCATCATAGGGCTTTCTCCGTAGTGTGTCCGCTCGTGTATGATGTGACCTGACTTTTCTCTGGACCCTTGAAGCACTAATGCCAACATAGGCCTTTTCCCCTGAGTGTGTCCTCTGGTGTGTGATGAGATGTGACTTTCCATTGAAGTCTCGCCCACACTTCCTGCAAACATAGTGATTCTCCCTTGTGTGTGTACTCTGGTGTAGGATGAGAATTGACTTTTCACTGAAGCCTTCTCACACTACCTGGAAACATAGTGGTTTTCTCCTCAGTGTGTCGTTTGGTGTTTAATGAGACCTGCCTTTTCACTGATACCTCACCCACACTCCAAGCAAACATAGGGTTTCCTCGCAGATTGTGTCCCCTTGAACTTAGCGGGCACGAGCTACTGATGGTCAGCCACATAGCGACTGGCACCCTCCAAGATGGACGATCAACAACTTGTCCAGTCCCCCTCCCGAATTCCCCATCACTGTTCCCCTTCCCCGGTTCCCCAATTTAAAAAAGAAAAAAAAAAAGAAACCGAATATCCGAATGAACCAATTACTAGTAATGAAATGAAATCAAATCAGTAATCAGAAAACTCCCAACAAACAAAAGTCCTGCGCCAGATGGCTTCACAGGTGAATTTTACCAAATATTCAAATAACAATGAACGCCTATCCTTCTCAACTGCCTATTCAATTAAATGCACGAAAAAGAAAAGCTCACAAGTTCATTTTAATTAGGGTACCATCACCCTAATGATTTCAAAACAGACAGACGTGACACAAAAAGACAGACGTTGCACAGCAACAGATGATCGGAGAGATCACTGTATAAGTGGCATACATGTCTCACCACTAATACAAATGGAACTTATATAAGAGAACACTGAATATCAACTGAAACTGAAAAAAAAAGCTAAATAGAGAACTCATACAACTCAACAATTTAAAAAAATCCAATTTAAAAATGGGAAGCAGACCGAACCAGACACTTTTCCAAGAAGACATACAAATGGCCAAGAAATAGTTGAAAAAAATGCTCAACTTCACTAGCTATTAGGGAAATGCATAGAAAAACCACAACGGGATACCAACTCACACCTTTTAGAATGGCAATTATCAACAAAACAAGTAAAAACAAGTGTAGGAGCAGCTGTGCGGAACATGGAACCCTCATACACTGCTGCTGAGGATGTCAATTGGCACAGCCATTGTGGAAACAAGTATGGCGTTAGGCCTGAATAGATGAATACTAGAGCTACCCGATAACCCAAAACTCCCTCTTCTGGTATGTACCCAAAACAATAAAGAAATGGGAGCCCCCATTTCTGGAGATGCTCTCATTTCTCCCCAGGCTACACAATCACAGGCCTACGTTACTGGAGGAGAAAACTCAAGTGCGAAACAGTTCCTGATAAAGAGGGTGTAAAACCAAGAAGGCCCTATGGGATCCTGGTCTTCACTTCCAGGAGAACGAGGGATGTGGGCACAGGTCACTACGGTCAAAACTCAGCTTCTGCCTCCTCTGGGCCTGTGCTGCCCTCCCCGTGCTTCTCGGCGTCTCCTCTGAGCTGACAAGGTGAGTCGTGGCACCTAGTGGGACCTGGCCACCTGGGCCTGAGCAGTCCTGATGATTGAAAGATGACACCAGCCAGCAGGGCTGTCCCAGCCCCTCTCCCCATGCCCATCTCCCGCAGGATCTGGTGCCACTTCTGCCCTACTCCTCTGGCCTGGCAGTTGTCCCTCGAGGAAGTTCATTAATTCAAGAGGCAGTACCAACATCCCATCCGGAAAAGGTCAACACCAAGCTCCCAAACGTGTCTGGCAAATGCTCTGTGAGCTCATGATCCCGCCATTGTTACCTGCACCATGCCCTTGGCCTGGCACTCCCATTTCCCCCTCTCTCCACAGGGATTAATGTTTCCTACCTGGAATCTTCAAACCGGACTCAAATGCCACCCTCTCCCGCCTCAAGTGCACTTTAAACCAATCTCTCCCTCCTCAGGCTTTTGGAATGTTACCACATCCTAGCTTGCCTCTTTCCTCCCTCAGTGGGCGCTCTCTCCGGTTCCCCCGATGCCTCCCGCATGTGGCCTAGTACCTCTGCTACCAATGGACCGCTGAATATGGTTAAGTGTCCAGATGTCTTGTGAAACAGACGAGGGGCAGGATGTCCTGGTCCTCCACTGTTTGCTTCACCTCACGTATTTACAATGCGTTCCTCTGAAAAACAATCTCAATCCTTTTAACTAGAAAGCAAACTCCCTTTCCCTTATCCCTAGGTTGCCAACTCACAAACCAAGATGAATTACTCAACTGGAAAAATCACAAACTGCTCTGTGGTCTATGGGTCTTTTTGGGACAGATGCCCTCAGGCCAAGACCCAAAGGCTAGTTTTATTTCATCTCTCCTAATCTGAGATTCAAACTTGAGGCGCACAAAGCCCAAATGCCACACACCTGGCTCTGGAAGCCATTCCCAAGCTACTTGCAAACTTCAAGGTACATCTCACCTTCTCCAAGATAAAAGGTGTCAGGGGAGAAAAACAAAACTCTATCGACCAAGCAGCTGAGAAAGCAGACACAAACAGGCCGGGGAGGGTGAATGACAGCAACACAAAATAAGCCAGACGCAAAAATATCCCTGAAACCAGGGAAGCCTTGGGGGCGTGAAGAGATGACAGAGAGCGAGCCAGAGAGGGGACTCGGCATGCCTCACCATCCCCTCGTTCAATGGGGGCAGCACGACCCCATTGGAACGGTGAAGGTCGGACACCAGCACCTTCAGGATGTCCTGAATCTACAGAAGGCAGAAAGGGAAAAACAAGGGCAGAGCGAGAGAGAGAGAAAAGTGGCTTGGAGAGAGATAATAGGGCCAGGGAAGTAAGAGGAGACGGGTTCTGGGAGACAGAACGCTGAAGGAGAGAGCAGGTCAACACCACAGCCTGTGCCATCTTTCCAACCAGCCACTTTGCTGCCTTGCCAGAGGCAGAAATCAACGCCTAGGAACAGACGGAAACCTCCCCTGAACGGTGCACTCACAAAGAGTGGAGTTGCCTGACCAGTGAATATGCCCATGAGACCCTCCCCTTGGCCCAGGATGCTAGAGACGAACCTGGCAGGGCTCCAGACCCTTATCATCTCCATTGAAAAGCCAGACTTCCAATAAAGGTTTGCTTGCACAAAGGGGATTACCGTTAAAATATAAGTTTGAGAAACATTATCTCATCTTACAGATGAGGAAACCGAGGCCCAGGGAAGGCAGTGCTTTACCTGAGATCACCCAGCAAGCTGGGGGCAGAGGTGGACTCGAAACTCCTAATCCAGTGCCGGGGGCTCTCTCCTCACCAAACCCGGGGGCTGCTCTGGTGCTTCCTAAAGGGAGAGCCTGAAGGCAAGTGGCTTCCCCTTGACGCTGGGGATACGGAAAACCACCAGAGCAGTAAGTCCAATAGCGACTACCCTTTACTGAACGTTTACTCCTCACCAGGCTCTGTGTGAAGGCATGACTATAAACACAGCAATGTCATTTAAACTTCGTAAGAGTAAGACAGTATTTACCTGGGTTTTACTGATGTGGAAACAGAGACTCAAAGAGCTGAAACAATTTTCCCCAAACCATATCCCTAGCAGAGGGAGAGACAGGATTTAACCCTCGACTTCTGAACCAGCACCTGGTCAGATTCTTCCGCAATCCAACCACTGCCCTCTGGCCCTCTGAGCACTCCTATCCCCAGTAGCTTCGCCAGCCAAGACTCACCTCCTCAGGCAAGTTGTGGTTGTCGCAGGGTTGCTGCCATGTGCCACGTGCATTCTTCCTTTTCTTCGTAGTTTCTGAATAAACATCAAGCTTGTTCTTCTTCAGACATTCTCTCAGCTGCAGAAAGTAAAAGCAGTGAGACCCACAAGAAGTATATTCACACCCTGAATTCACACCCTACTTGACAGTTTACAGAATACTCATCTTCGACGTTTGATTGAATGCCACAACAACCCTACAAGGTGTTGCAATACTCACTTCCTGAATGCAGAAACGGACAGATAACATAGTTGTTTTAAAAAAGACAGTCATGGAATTTTAATTCAGGGGTTATGCCATAAATCCGTGGCTTCCAGGGGGGCAACATCAGAGGCAGAGGCGGAAAAGGAAACCTTAAAATGATCAGACACGCGGGTCCTTTCTTATACATCTGTGCGAGCCGCACACTGGCACGTCTAAAACTCTGACATCAAGGTAGCCCAATGGCAGAAGGCAGCCGGACACCCGCCCCTAGTGAAATTGGGATGGTAACAAAGAAAAGACAACTCAAGCACCATTTCAGAGAGGAGGAGTCTATTAAAATCGTACACATCTATGTAAACGTCATCCTGAAGTATAAAAGGGTTTTTCTCTCTCAAGAGACTCCAGCAAAACCGATGCTTCAGTCCCATTTTTATCCTGCGGCTCTCAGAGCCCCCGATGTTTAGATGATGACTTGGGGAAGCTTCCCAGCTGTGAACCGCAGGTTCACGGGATCCGCTCCACGGAGGATAAGTCGATCTCACACCAAAGAGCGCTGACTGAGGGCCACTTTGGTCTCAGGATCATAGCCCATGATTAGACCCTAAAGTGGAGAACTCCAATGAAAAATGAGAAACTCTCTCTGGGAAGGAGAAATGGGGGAAAACCAAACTAAACACACCCTCCCCATTGCCACCCAGAGATGTGGTCAACGTTTTCAGATCACAGGTGAAAGGGAGGTTTTTAAGCTGTCAGTGTCTAAAGGATGGGGTACAGTCTACAGTAAACCTGAAACCTCTCTGACCTAGGTCCCATAATCCTGAGTCCCCTTCAAGCTCCAAATCTGTGCTGCGACCACAGAAAACGGACAGGGAGGGAGAAACACTAGGGGACCAAGGCGTTGAACACCCGCTTTGCGGCTGGAAAGACGGTTCCGAGGGTGACTGTGACGTATCTACGTATTCCACTCTTCCCTATGGAGGCCCGAGTCGCCACTCTGGCCATTGGGTAAGGGAGCGCAGGGCCCCAGGAGCGACATCCTGAGCAACTGGGAGTCCAGGGAGCCTATGGAGGTCAGGGAGCCCAAGAGGTCGCCCTTGGGCGGCAAGGAAGCTAGGGCACAGCCGGGAGCCCCGGGGGTTACCAGCCCAAAGTCACCCGGGAGGGCAGGGAATGGGCTGCCAGGGTGGGGCGTGGGCTTTGGGGCGGGGGTACTGGTGAGAAGATTTCCGTGGGGAGCCAACGGGTCCAAGGAAGCTGCGACCCGGCACGTTTTACCTGTTTCTTGCCCAGGCCAGTCGTGTTTCTTCCGACACCCGAGGTCGCGGGGGCGGGGGAAGCGGGACCATTCCAGCGAGATCCCGGACACCGGCTCCTGAGGCCTTCCAGCGACCACCGCGCAACTGCGAGGCTGAGCCAGAAAAGGAGGGTCGGCGGGTGCTAGGCAGCAGCGGTGGGGGCGGGGCCTAAACTCTCTAATACCATTGGTCTCTGAGAAAGGCGTCACAATGAAAGATGCTGCCGCTGGCTCCGCCCACCTCAGGGAGGGGAGGGGCGGGGCCTTCTCGCTCAGGGTGCCTGCAGCCTGCTGTGTGAACTTTCCTGAGCTCAGGCACAGGATGCTCACTACCTGTCGAACCTGAGAGACCGCACGCCCACCCTCGTCCTGGACCCTCCTGCACAGAAACCCACCCTACCCCCTTGAAACGGGGTCCCGGACCCCAGGTTTCAGGAGATGGGCTGGGACCGGACAGCAGGGGGAAAGCATGTCCCGTTCACAATCCCTTTCCTGACTCCCATAGGTCTACCCCAGACTTTCTAGTCCCAGAGATCACCCCCAGAGACCCCCGACCCAGTCTATGCACGCCACCCTATCAGAATCTCTCTTTCCTCGAGTGTCTCTATCCTGATCCCGGGAACACATCTGTCTGCTTCTCGACACATGTAGCTCCTACTTCCCAAACTCCTCCAACACCCGCACAGTACCCTTTCTTCCCGGTGCGGACTCTAGGTCCAATCAGCCATTTCTCCTTCGGATTCCTCTCCAGGACTCCATCAGGACTCTCCAAAAGGTGCGGCCGGGCCTTCCCATTCCCCTGGGGCCCCTCTGTCCTCCAGCGTGTAAGCCACTGCTGCTCATAGCCGTCCTCTTCATTCCTACAGCAGCTGAGCCATCCCCAGCCCTCTTCAAGGTTTCCCCTTATCGAACTTCTGAGAAACTCCAGGTTATTTCTCAGCCCTTCCCCTGCTTTTTTCCTGTGCCCAACTGAGCTTCAAAAGAAGCAGCAGTGTCCTGTCTTTGTCAGTGGCACCCTTCGCTCGGCAAGTGGGCTCTGTCCTTCCTGACAGCACCCCAAGTGTGACTGGTTCTTTTTCAACACGACAATCCCCTCCCTCACTCATTGCACCCACACATGAACCACTCTCATTCCCTCCAGCATATGTGCTCTCTCCTGTCTTAGGGCATTTGGGGACATTGTACTGTCCCGTGTCTCGAATACTTTTCCAGCTTTTTGGCAAGCTGATTGATGCCAACTCACCCTGTAGCATGGAGCTTCCTCAGAGAAGAAGCCTTACCCCCACTTCTGGCTCAGTCCAGCAACCCTGTTAGACACGCCCGTAGCACACTGTACATCAACTTCAAAGCCCTTTTCAGACATGCAGTGAGTTGATTAGTTACTTGTCATTCACATACTCATATGACAAATTTTAGTGAATGTCTTCTATGTGCCGGGTACTACTGTAGACATAGCGCAATCAGCGGTGAGTCTAACCAAGTCCCTGCCCTCCTGGAGTTTACACTCAGTGGTGGAAGGCCGATGATGAAAATAATATTCTCGGCCCGGCCGAGCGGCTCAGTTGGTTCAGGGTTAGTGTAAGAGCATTCGCTCTGAGCAACACGGCCGCCGCTTCGATAACCACATGGACCAGTGACACTGTGCCCGAGTTGAGCTGCCACTCAGCTGCCAACAGGTGGCAGGATGGCTCAGCTGGTGAGAGCATGTGTCCCTAACAACAAGACTGCCAGTTCGATGGTGGGCTTTGCCCTCCTGCAACTAAGACTGAACTCTGCACCTTGAGTTGAGCTGCCCGCCGCCTGGATGGCTCAGAGGGTAGAGCGTGCGCTCTTAACAACAAGGCTGCCGGTTTGACTCCCACATGGGATGGTGGCTATGCCCACCCACACCTGAGAGTGAACCGAGCACCTTGAGCTTAGCGGCCACGAGCTGCTGATGGTCAGCCACATGGCGACTGGCACCCTCCAGGATGGAAGAACAACAACTTGGCCAGTCCCCCTCCCCAATTCCCCATCACTGTTCCCCTTCCCCGGTTCCCCAATTTAAAAAAGAAAAAAAAAAAGAAACCGAATATCCGAATGAACCAATTACTAGTAATGAAATGAAATCAAATCAGTAATCAGAAAACTCCCAACAAACAAAAGTCCTGCGCCAGATGGCTTCACAGGTGAATTTTACCAAATATTCAAATAACAATGAACGCCTATCCTTCTCAACTGCCTATTCAATTAAATGCACGAAAAAGAAAAGCTCACAAGTTCATTTTAATTAGGGTACCATCACCCTAATGATTTCAAAACAGACAGACGTGACACAAAAAGACAGACGTTGCACAGCAACAGATGATCGGAGAGATCACTGTATAAGTGGCATACATGTCTCACCACTAATACAAATGGAACTTATATAAGAGAACACTGAATATCAACTGAAACTGAAAAAAAAAAAAGCTAAATAGAGAACTCATACAACTCAACAATTTAAAAAAATCCAATTTAAAAATGGGAAGCAGACCGAACCAGACACTTTTCCAAGAAGACATACAAATGGCCAAGAAATAGTTGAAAAAAATGCTCAACTTCACTAGCTATTAGGGAAATGCATAGAAAAACCACAACGGGATACCAACTCACACCTTTTAGAATGGCAATTATCAACAAAACAAGTAAAAACAAGTGTAGGAGCAGCTGTGCGGAACATGGAACCCTCATACACTGCTGCTGAGGATGTCAATTGGCACAGCCATTGTGGAAACAAGTATGGCGTTAGGCCTGAATAGATGAATACTAGAGCTACCCGATAACCCAAAACTCCCTCTTCTGGTATGTACCCAAAACAATAAAGAAATGGGAGCCCCCATTTCTGGAGATGCTCTCATTTCTCCCCAGGCTACACAATCACAGGCCTACGTTACTGGAGGAGAAAACTCAAGTGCGAAACAGTTCCTGATAAAGAGGGTGTAAAACCAAGAAGGCCCTATGGGATCCTGGTCTTCACTTCCAGGAGAACGAGGGATGTGGGCACAGGTCACTACGGTCAAAACTCAGCTTCTGCCTCCTCTGGGCCTGTGCTGCCCTCCCCGTGCTTCTCGGCGTCTCCTCTGAGCTGACAAGGTGAGTCGTGGCACCTAGTGGGACCTGGCCGCCTGGGCCTGAGCAGTCCTGATGATTGAAAGATGACACCAGCCAGCAGGGCTGTCCCAGCCCCTCTCCCCATGCCCATCTCCCGCAGGATCTGGTGCCACTTCTGCCCTACTCCTCTGGCCTGGCAGTTGTCCCTCGAGGAAGTTCATTAATTCAAGAGGCAGTACCAACATCCCATCCGGAAAAGGTCAACACCAAGCTCCCAAACGTGTCTGGCAAATGCTCTGTGAGCTCATGATCCCGCCATTGTTACCTGCACCATGCCCTTGGCCTGGCACTCCCATTTCCCCCTCTCTCCACAGGGATTAATGTTTCCTACCTGGAATCTTCAAACCGGACTCAAATGCCACCCCCTCCCGCCTCAAGTGCACTTTAAACCAATCTCTCCCTCCTCGGGCATTTGGAATGTTACCACATCCTAGCTTGCCTCTTTCCTCCCTCAGTGGGCGCTCTCTCCGGTTCCCCCGATGCCTCCCGCATGTGGCCTAGTACCTCTGCTACCAATGGACCGCTGAATATGGTTAAGTGTCCAGATGTCTTGTGAAACAGACGAGGGGCAGGATGTCCTGGTCCTCCACTGTTTGCTTCACCTCACGTATTTACAATGCGTTCCTCTGAAAAACAATCTCAATCCTTTTAACTAGAAAGCAAACTCCCTTTCCCTTATCCCTAGGTTGCCAACTCACAAACCAAGATGAATTACTCAACTGGAAAAATCACAAACTGCTCTGTGGTCTATGGGTCTTTTTGGGACAGATGCCCTCAGGCCAAGACCCAAAGGCTAGTTTTATTTCATCTCTCCTAATCTGAGATTCAAACTTGAGGCGCACAAAGCCCAAATGCCACACACCTGGCTCTGGAAGCCATTCCCAAGCTACTTGCAAACTTCAAGGTACATCTCACCTTCTCCAAGATAAAAGGTGTCAGGGGAGAAAAACAAAACTCTATCGACCAAGCAGCTGAGAAAGCAGACGCAAACAGGCCGGGGAGGGTGAATGACAGCAACACAAAATAAGCCAGACGCGAAAATATCCCTGAAACCAGGGAAGCCTTGGGGGCGTGAAGAGATGACAGAGAGCGAGCCAGAGAGGGGACTCGGCATGCCTCACCATCCCCTCGTTCAATGGGGGCAGCACGACCCCATTGGAACGGTGAAGGTCGGACACCAGCACCTTCAGGATGTCCTGAATCTACAGAAGGCAGAAAGGGAAAAACAAGGGCAGAGCGAGAGAGAGAGAAAAGTGGCTTGGAGAGAGATAATAGGGCCAGGGAAGTAAGAGGAGACGGGTTCTGGGAGACAGAACGCTGAAGGAGAGAGCAGGTCAACACCACAGCCTGTGCCATCTTTCCAACCAGCCACTTTGCTGCCTTGCCAGAGGCAGAAATCAACGCCTAGGAACAGACGGAAACCTCCCCTGAACGGTGCACTCACAAAGAGTGGAGTTGCCTGACCAGTGAATATGCCCATTAGACCCTCCCCTTGGCCCAGGATGCTAGAGACGAACCTGGCAGGGCTCCAGACCCTTATCATCTCCATTGAAAAGCCAGACTTCCAATAAAGGTTTGCTTGCACAAAGGGGATTACCGTTAAAATATAAGTTTGAGAAACATTATCTCATCTTACAGATGAGGAAACCGAGGCCCAGGGAAGGCAGTGCTTTACCTGAGATCACCCAGCAAGCTGGGGGCAGAGGTGGACTCGAAACTCCTAATCCAGTGCCGGGGGCTCTCTCCTCACCAAACCCGGGGGCTGCTCTGGTGCTTCCTAAAGGGAGAGCCTGAAGGCAAGTGGCTTCCCCTTGACGCTGGGGATACGGAAAACCACCAGAGCAGTAAGTCCAATAGCGACTACCCTTTACTGAACGTTTACTCCTCACCAGGCTCTGTGTGAAGGCATGACTATAAACACAGCAATGTCATTTAAACTTCGTAAGAGTAAGACACTATTTACCTGGGTTTTACTGATGTGGAAACAGAGACTCAAAGAGCTGAAACAATTTTCCCCAAACCATATCCCTAGCAGAGGGAGAGACAGGATTTAACCCTCGACTTCTGAACCAGCACCTGGTCAGATTCTTCCGCAATCTAACCACTGCCCTCTGGCCCTCTGAGCACTCCTATCCCCAGTAGCTTCGCCAGCCAAGACTCACCTCCTCAGGCAAGTTGTGGTTGTCGCAGGGTTGCTGCCATGTGCCACGTGCATTCTTCCTTTTCTTCGTAGTTTCTGAATAAACATCAAGCTTGTTCTTCTTCAGACATTCTCTCAGCTGCAGAAAGTAAAAGCAGTGAGACCCACAAGAAGTATATTCACACCCTGAATTCACACCCTACTTGACAGTTTACAGAATACTCATCTTCGACGTTTGATTGAATGCCACAACAACCCTACAAGGTGTTGCAATACTCACTTCCTGAATGCAGAAACGGACAGATAACATAGTTGTTTTAAAAAAGACAGTCATGGAATTTTAATTCAGGGGTTATGCCATAAATCCGTGGCTTCCAGGGGGGCAACATCAGAGGCAGAGGCGGAAAAGGAAACCTTAAAATGATCAGACACGCGGGTCCTTTCTTATACATCTGTGCGAGCCGCACACTGGCACGTCTAAAACTCTGACATCAAGGTAGCCCAATGGCAGAAGGCAGCCGGACACCCGCCCCTAGTGAAATTGGGATGGTAACAAAGAAAAGACAACTCAAGCACCATTTCAGAGAGGAGGAGTCTATTAAAATCGTACACATCTATGTAAACGTCATCCTGAAGTATAAAAGGGTTTTTCTCTCTCAAGAGACTCCAGCAAAACCGATGCTTCAGTCCCATTTTTATCCTGCGGCTCTCAGAGCCCCCGATGTTTAGATGATGACTTGGGGAAGCTTCCCAGCTGTGAACCGCAGGTTCACGGGATCCGCTCCACGGAGGATAAGTCGATCTCACACCAAAGAGCGCTGACTGAGGGCCACTTTGGTCTCAGGATCATAGCCCATGATTAGACCCTAAAGTGGAGAACTCCAATGAAAAATGAGAAACTCTCTCTGGGAAGGAGAAATGGGGGAAAACCAAACTAAACACACCCTCCCCATTGCCACCCAGAGATGTGGTCAACGTTTTCAGATCACAGGTGAAAGGGAGGTTTTTAAGCTGTCAGTGTCTAAAGGATGGGGTACAGTCTACAGTAAACCTGAAACCTCTCTGACCTAGGTCCCATAATCCTGAGTCCCCTTCAAGCTGCAAATCTGTGCTGCGACCACAGAAAACGGACAGGGAGGGAGAAACACTAGGGGACCAAGGCGTTGAACACCCGCTTTGCGGCTGGAAAGACGGTTCCGAGGGTGACTGTGACGTATCTACGTATTCCACTCTTCCCTATGGAGGCCCGAGTCGCCACTCTGGCCATTGGGTAAGGGAGCGCAGGGCCCCAGGAGCGACATCCTGAGCAACTGGGAGTCCAGGGAGCCTATGGAGGTCAGGGAGCCCAAGAGGTCGCCCTTGGGCGGCAAGGAAGCTAGGGCACAGCCGGGAGCCCCGGGGGTTACCAGCCCAAAGTCACCCGGGAGGGCAGGGAATGGGCTGCCAGGGTGGGGCGTGGGCTTTGGGGCGGGGGTACTGGTGAGAAGATTTCCGTGGGGAGCCAACGGGTCCAAGGAAGCTGCGACCCGGCACGTTTTACCTGTTTCTTGCCCAGGCCAGTCGTGTTTCTTCCGACACCCGAGGTCGCGGGGGCGGGGGAAGCGGGACCATTCCAGCGAGATCCCGGACACCGGCTCCTGAGGCCTTCCAGCGACCACCGCGCAACTGCGAGGCTGAGCCAGAAAAGGAGGGTCGGCGGGTGCTAGGCAGCAGCGGTGGGGGCGGGGCCTAAACTCTCTAATACCATTGGTCTCTGAGAAAGGCGTCACAATGAAAGATGCTGCCGCTGGCTCCGCCCACCTCAGGGAGGGGAGGGGCGGGGCCTTCTCGCTCAGGGTGCCTGCAGCCTGCTGTGTGAACTTTCCTGAGCTCAGGCACAGGATGCTCACTACCTGTCGAACCTGAGAGACCGCACGCCCACCCTCGTCCTGGACCCTCCTGCACAGAAACCCACCCTACCCCCTTGAAACGGGGTCCCGGACCCCAGGTTTCAGGAGATGGGCTGGGACCGGACAGCAGGGGGAAAGCATGTCCCGTTCACAATCCCTTTCCTGACTCCCATAGGTCTACCCCAGACTTTCTAGTCCCAGAGATCACCCCCAGAGACCCCCGACCCAGTCTATGCACGCCACCCTATCAGAATCTCTCTTTCCTCGAGTGTCTCTATCCTGATCCCGGGAACACATCTGTCTGCTTCTCGACACATGTAGCTCCTACTTCCCAAACTCCTCCAACACCCGCACAGTACCCTTTCTTCCCGGTGCGGACTCTAGGTCCAATCAGCCATTTCTCCTTCGGATTCCTCTCCAGGACTCCATCAGGACTCTCCAAAAGGTGCGGCCGGGCCTTCCCATTCCCCTGGGGCCCCTCTGCCCTCCAGCGTGTAAGCCACTGCTGCTCATAGCCGTCCTCTTCATTCCTACAGCAGCTGAGCCATCCCCAGCCCTCTTCAAGGTTTCCCCTTATCGAACTTCTGAGAAACTCCAGGTTATTTCTCAGCCCTTCCCCTGCTTTTTTCCTGTGCCCAACTGAGCTTCAAAAGAAGCAGCAGTGTCCTGTCTTTGTCAGTGGCACCCTTCGCTCGGCAAGTGGGCTCTGTCCTTCCTGACAGCACCCCAAGTGTGACTGGTTCTTTTTCAACACGACAATCCCCTCCCTCACTCATTGCACCCACACATGAACCACTCTCATTCCCTCCAGCATATGTGCTCTCTCCTGTCTTAGGGCATTTGGGGACATTGTACTGTCCCGTGTCTCGAATACTTTTCCAGCTTTTTGGCAAGCTGATTGATGCCAACTCACCCTGTAGCATGGAGCTTCCTCAGAGAAGAAGCCTTACCCCCACTTCTGGCTCAGTCCAGCAACCCTGTTAGACACGCCCGTAGCACACTGTACATCAACTTCAAAGCCCTTTTCAGACATGCAGTGAGTTGATTAGTTACTTGTCATTCACATACTCATATGACAAATTTTAGTGAATGTCTTCTATGTGCCGGGTACTACTGTAGACATAGCGCAATCAGCGGTGAGTCTAACCAAGTCCCTGCCCTCCTGGAGTTTACACTCAGTGGTGGAAGGCCGATGATGAAAATAATATTCTCGGCCCGGCCGAGCGGCTCAGTTGGTTCAGGGTTAGTGTAAGAGCATTCGCTCTGAGCAACACGGCCGCCGCTTCGATAACCACATGGACCAGTGACACTGTGCCCGAGTTGAGCTGCCACTCAGCTGCCAACAGGTGGCAGGATGGCTCAGCTGGTGAGAGCATGTGTCCCTAACAACAAGACTGCCAGTTCGATGGTGGGCTTTGCCCTCCTGCAACTAAGACTGAACTCTGCACCTTGAGTTGAGCTGCCCGCCGCCTGGATGGCTCAGAGGGTAGAGCGTGCGCTCTTAACAACAAGGCTGCCGGTTTGACTCCCACATGGGATGGTGGCTATGCCCACCCACACCTGAGAGTGAACCGAGCACCTTGAGCTTAGCGGCCACGAGCTGCTGATGGTCAGCCACATGGCGACTGGCACCCTCCAGGATGGAAGAACAACAACTTGGCCAGTCCCCCTCCCCAATTCCCCATCACTGTTCCCCTTCCCCGGTTCCCCAATTTAAAAAAGAAAAAAAAAAAAGAAACCGAATATCCGAATGAACCAATTACTAGTAATGAAATGAAATCAAATCAGTAATCAGAAAACTCCCAACAAACAAAAGTCCTGCGCCAGATGGCTTCACAGGTGAATTTTACCAAATATTCAAATAACAATGAACGCCTATCCTTCTCAACTGCCTATTCAATTAAATGCACGAAAAAGAAAAGCTCACAAGTTCATTTTAATTAGGGTACCATCACCCTAATGATTTCAAAACAGACAGACGTGACACAAAAAGACAGACGTTGCACAGCAACAGATGATCGGAGAGATCACTGTATAAGTGGCATACATGTCTCACCACTAATACAAATGGAACTTATATAAGAGAACACTGAATATCAACTGAAACTGAAAAAAAAAAAGCTAAATAGAGAACTCATACAACTCAACAATTTAAAAAAATCCAATTTAAAAATGGGAAGCAGACCGAACCAGACACTTTTCCAAGAAGACATACAAATGGCCAAGAAATAGTTGAAAAAAATGCTCAACTTCACTAGCTATTAGGGAAATGCATAGAAAAACCACAACGGGATACCAACTCACACCTTTTAGAATGGCAATTATCAACAAAACAAGTAAAAACAAGTGTAGGAGCAGCTGTGCGGAACATGGAACCCTCATACACTGCTGCTGAGGATGTCAATTGGCACAGCCATTGTGGAAACAAGTATGGCGTTAGGCCTGAATAGATGAATACTAGAGCTACCCGATAACCCAAAACTCCCTCTTCTGGTATGTACCCAAAACAATAAAGAAATGGGAGCCCCCATTTCTGGAGATGCTCTCATTTCTCCCCAGGCTACACAATCACAGGCCTACGTTACTGGAGGAGAAAACTCAAGTGCGAAACAGTTCCTGATAAAGAGGGTGTAAAACCAAGAAGGCCCTATGGGATCCTGGTCTTCACTTCCAGGAGAACGAGGGATGTGGGCACAGGTCACTACGGTCAAAACTCAGCTTCTGCCTCCTCTGGGCCTGTGCTGCCCTCCCCGTGCTTCTCGGCGTCTCCTCTGAGCTGACAAGGTGAGTCGTGGCACCTAGTGGGACCTGGCCGCCTGGGCCTGAGCAGTCCTGATGATTGAAAGATGACACCAGCCAGCAGGGCTGTCCCAGCCCCTCTCCCCATGCCCATCTCCCGCAGGATCTGGTGCCACTTCTGCCCTACTCCTCTGGCCTGGCAGTTGTCCCTCGAGGAAGTTCATTAATTCAAGAGGCAGTACCAACATCCCATCCGGAAAAGGTCAACACCAAGCTCCCAAACGTGTCTGGCAAATGCTCTGTGAGCTCATGATCCCGCCATTGTTACCTGCACCATGCCCTTGGCCTGGCACTCCCATTTCCCCCTCTCTCCACAGGGATTAATGTTTCCTACCTGGAATCTTCAAACCGGACTCAAATGCCACCCCCTCCCGCCTCAAGTGCACTTTAAACCAATCTCTCCCTCCTCGGGCATTTGGAATGTTACCACATCCTAGCTTGCCTCTTTCCTCCCTCAGTGGGCGCTCTCTCCGGTTCCCCCGATGCCTCCCGCATGTGGCCTAGTACCTCTGCTACCAATGGACCGCTGAATATGGTTAAGTGTCCAGATGTCTTGTGAAACAGACGAGGGGCAGGATGTCCTGGTCCTCCACTGTTTGCTTCACCTCACGTATTTACAATGCGTTCCTCTGAAAAACAATCTCAATCCTTTTAACTAGAAAGCAAACTCCCTTTCCCTTATCCCTAGGTTGCCAACTCACAAACCAAGATGAATTACTCAACTGGAAAAATCACAAACTGCTCTGTGGTCTATGGGTCTTTTTGGGACAGATGCCCTCAGGCCAAGACCCAAAGGCTAGTTTTATTTCATCTCTCCTAATCTGAGATTCAAACTTGAGGCGCACAAAGCCCAAATGCCACACACCTGGCTCTGGAAGCCATTCCCAAGCTACTTGCAAACTTCAAGGTACATCTCACCTTCTCCAAGATAAAAGGTGTCAGGGGAGAAAAACAAAACTCTATCGACCAAGCAGCTGAGAAAGCAGACGCAAACAGGCCGGGGAGGGTGAATGACAGCAACACAAAATAAGCCAGACGCGAAAATATCCCTGAAACCAGGGAAGCCTTGGGGGCGTGAAGAGATGACAGAGAGCGAGCCAGAGAGGGGACTCGGCATGCCTCACCATCCCCTCGTTCAATGGGGGCAGCACGACCCCATTGGAACGGTGAAGGTCGGACACCAGCACCTTCAGGATGTCCTGAATCTACAGAAGGCAGAAAGGGAAAAACAAGGGCAGAGCGAGAGAGAGAGAAAAGTGGCTTGGAGAGAGATAATAGGGCCAGGGAAGTAAGAGGAGACGGGTTCTGGGAGACAGAACGCTGAAGGAGAGAGCAGGTCAACACCACAGCCTGTGCCATCTTTCCAACCAGCCACTTTGCTGCCTTGCCAGAGGCAGAAATCAACGCCTAGGAACAGACGGAAACCTCCCCTGAACGGTGCACTCACAAAGAGTGGAGTTGCCTGACCAGTGAATATGCCCATTAGACCCTCCCCTTGGCCCAGGATGCTAGAGACGAACCTGGCAGGGCTCCAGACCCTTATCATCTCCATTGAAAAGCCAGACTTCCAATAAAGGTTTGCTTGCACAAAGGGGATTACCGTTAAAATATAAGTTTGAGAAACATTATCTCATCTTACAGATGAGGAAACCGAGGCCCAGGGAAGGCAGTGCTTTACCTGAGATCACCCAGCAAGCTGGGGGCAGAGGTGGACTCGAAACTCCTAATCCAGTGCCGGGGGCTCTCTCCTCACCAAACCCGGGGGCTGCTCTGGTGCTTCCTAAAGGGAGAGCCTGAAGGCAAGTGGCTTCCCCTTGACGCTGGGGATACGGAAAACCACCAGAGCAGTAAGTCCAATAGCGACTACCCTTTACTGAACGTTTACTCCTCACCAGGCTCTGTGTGAAGGCATGACTATAAACACAGCAATGTCATTTAAACTTCGTAAGAGTAAGACACTATTTACCTGGGTTTTACTGATGTGGAAACAGAGACTCAAAGAGCTGAAACAATTTTCCCCAAACCATATCCCTAGCAGAGGGAGAGACAGGATTTAACCCTCGACTTCTGAACCAGCACCTGGTCAGATTCTTCCGCAATCTAACCACTGCCCTCTGGCCCTCTGAGCACTCCTATCCCCAGTAGCTTCGCCAGCCAAGACTCACCTCCTCAGGCAAGTTGTGGTTGTCGCAGGGTTGCTGCCATGTGCCACGTGCATTCTTCCTTTTCTTCGTAGTTTCTGAATAAACATCAAGCTTGTTCTTCTTCAGACATTCTCTCAGCTGCAGAAAGTAAAAGCAGTGAGACCCACAAGAAGTATATTCACACCCTGAATTCACACCCTACTTGACAGTTTACAGAATACTCATCTTCGACGTTTGATTGAATGCCACAACAACCCTACAAGGTGTTGCAATACTCACTTCCTGAATGCAGAAACGGACAGATAACATAGTTGTTTTAAAAAAGACAGTCATGGAATTTTAATTCAGGGGTTATGCCATAAATCCGTGGCTTCCAGGGGGGCAACATCAGAGGCAGAGGCGGAAAAGGAAACCTTAAAATGATCAGACACGCGGGTCCTTTCTTATACATCTGTGCGAGCCGCACACTGGCACGTCTAAAACTCTGACATCAAGGTAGCCCAATGGCAGAAGGCAGCCGGACACCCGCCCCTAGTGAAATTGGGATGGTAACAAAGAAAAGACAACTCAAGCACCATTTCAGAGAGGAGGAGTCTATTAAAATCGTACACATCTATGTAAACGTCATCCTGAAGTATAAAAGGGTTTTTCTCTCTCAAGAGACTCCAGCAAAACCGATGCTTCAGTCCCATTTTTATCCTGCGGCTCTCAGAGCCCCCGATGTTTAGATGATGACTTGGGGAAGCTTCCCAGCTGTGAACCGCAGGTTCACGGGATCCGCTCCACGGAGGATAAGTCGATCTCACACCAAAGAGCGCTGACTGAGGGCCACTTTGGTCTCAGGATCATAGCCCATGATTAGACCCTAAAGTGGAGAACTCCAATGAAAAATGAGAAACTCTCTCTGGGAAGGAGAAATGGGGGAAAACCAAACTAAACACACCCTCCCCATTGCCACCCAGAGATGTGGTCAACGTTTTCAGATCACAGGTGAAAGGGAGGTTTTTAAGCTGTCAGTGTCTAAAGGATGGGGTACAGTCTACAGTAAACCTGAAACCTCTCTGACCTAGGTCCCATAATCCTGAGTCCCCTTCAAGCTGCAAATCTGTGCTGCGACCACAGAAAACGGACAGGGAGGGAGAAACACTAGGGGACCAAGGCGTTGAACACCCGCTTTGCGGCTGGAAAGACGGTTCCGAGGGTGACTGTGACGTATCTACGTATTCCACTCTTCCCTATGGAGGCCCGAGTCGCCACTCTGGCCATTGGGTAAGGGAGCGCAGGGCCCCAGGAGCGACATCCTGAGCAACTGGGAGTCCAGGGAGCCTATGGAGGTCAGGGAGCCCAAGAGGTCGCCCTTGGGCGGCAAGGAAGCTAGGGCACAGCCGGGAGCCCCGGGGGTTACCAGCCCAAAGTCACCCGGGAGGGCAGGGAATGGGCTGCCAGGGTGGGGCGTGGGCTTTGGGGCGGGGGGTACTGGTGAGAAGATTTCCGTGGGGAGCCAACGGGTCCAAGGAAGCTGCGACCCGGCACGTTTTACCTGTTTCTTGCCCAGGCCAGTCGTGTTTCTTCCGACACCCGAGGTCGCGGGGGCGGGGGAAGCGGGACCATTCCAGCGAGATCCCGGACACCGGCTCCTGAGGCCTTCCAGCGACCACCGCGCAACTGCGAGGCTGAGCCAGAAAAGGAGGGTCGGCGGGTGCTAGGCAGCAGCGGTGGGGGCGGGGCCTAAACTCTCTAATACCATTGGTCTCTGAGAAAGGCGTCACAATGAAAGATGCTGCCGCTGGCTCCGCCCACCTCAGGGAGGGGAGGGGCGGGGCCTTCTCGCTCAGGGTGCCTGCAGCCTGCTGTGTGAACTTTCCTGAGCTCAGGCACAGGATGCTCACTACCTGTCGAACCTGAGAGACCGCACGCCCACCCTCGTCCTGGACCCTCCTGCACAGAAACCCACCCTACCCCCTTGAAACGGGGTCCCGGACCCCAGGTTTCAGGAGATGGGCTGGGACCGGACAGCAGGGGGAAAGCATGTCCCGTTCACAATCCCTTTCCTGACTCCCATAGGTCTACCCCAGACTTTCTAGTCCCAGAGATCACCCCCAGAGACCCCCGACCCAGTCTATGCACGCCACCCTATCAGAATCTCTCTTTCCTCGAGTGTCTCTATCCTGATCCCGGGAACACATCTGTCTGCTTCTCGACACATGTAGCTCCTACTTCCCAAACTCCTCCAACACCCGCACAGTACCCTTTCTTCCCGGTGCGGACTCTAGGTCCAATCAGCCATTTCTCCTTCGGATTCCTCTCCAGGACTCCATCAGGACTCTCCAAAAGGTGCGGCCGGGCCTTCCCATTCCCCTGGGGCCCCTCTGCCCTCCAGCGTGTAAGCCACTGCTGCTCATAGCCGTCCTCTTCATTCCTACAGCAGCTGAGCCATCCCCAGCCCTCTTCAAGGTTTCCCCTTATCGAACTTCTGAGAAACTCCAGGTTATTTCTCAGCCCTTCCCCTGCTTTTTTCCTGTGCCCAACTGAGCTTCAAAAGAAGCAGCAGTGTCCTGTCTTTGTCAGTGGCACCCTTCGCTCGGCAAGTGGGCTCTGTCCTTCCTGACAGCACCCCAAGTGTGACTGGTTCTTTTTCAACACGACAATCCCCTCCCTCACTCATTGCACCCACACATGAACCACTCTCATTCCCTCCAGCATATGTGCTCTCTCCTGTCTTAGGGCATTTGGGGACATTGTACTGTCCCGTGTCTCGAATACTTTTCCAGCTTTTTGGCAAGCTGATTGATGCCAACTCACCCTGTAGCATGGAGCTTCCTCAGAGAAGAAGCCTTACCCCCACTTCTGGCTCAGTCCAGCAACCCTGTTAGACACGCCCGTAGCACACTGTACATCAACTTCAAAGCCCTTTTCAGACATGCAGTGAGTTGATTAGTTACTTGTCATTCACATACTCATATGACAAATTTTAGTGAATGTCTTCTATGTGCCGGGTACTACTGTAGACATAGCGCAATCAGCGGTGAGTCTAACCAAGTCCCTGCCCTCCTGGAGTTTACACTCAGTGGTGGAAGGCCGATGATGAAAATAATATTCTCGGCCCGGCCGAGCGGCTCAGTTGGTTCAGGGTTAGTGTAAGAGCATTCGCTCTGAGCAACACGGCCGCCGCTTCGATAACCACATGGACCAGTGACACTGTGCCCGAGTTGAGCTGCCACTCAGCTGCCAACAGGTGGCAGGATGGCTCAGCTGGTGAGAGCATGTGTCCCTAACAACAAGACTGCCAGTTCGATGGTGGGCTTTGCCCTCCTGCAACTAAGACTGAACTCTGCACCTTGAGTTGAGCTGCCCGCCGCCTGGATGGCTCAGAGGGTAGAGCGTGCGCTCTTAACAACAAGGCTGCCGGTTTGACTCCCACATGGGATGGTGGCTATGCCCACCCACACCTGAGAGTGAACCGAGCACCTTGAGCTTAGCGGCCACGAGCTGCTGATGGTCAGCCACATGGCGACTGGCACCCTCCAGGATGGAAGAACAACAACTTGGCCAGTCCCCCTCCCCAATTCCCCATCACTGTTCCCCTTCCCCGGTTCCCCAATTTAAAAAAGAAAAAAAAAAAGAAACCGAATATCCGAATGAACCAATTACTAGTAATGAAATGAAATCAAATCAGTAATCAGAAAACTCCCAACAAACAAAAGTCCTGCGCCAGATGGCTTCACAGGTGAATTTTACCAAATATTCAAATAACAATGAACGCCTATCCTTCTCAACTGCCTATTCAATTAAATGCACGAAAAAGAAAAGC
The DNA here is from genome assembly GCA_031876335.1 of Hipposideros larvatus. Classification (NCBI taxonomy): domain Eukaryota; kingdom Metazoa; phylum Chordata; class Mammalia; order Chiroptera; family Hipposideridae; genus Hipposideros; species Hipposideros larvatus. The sequence goes on from CM063105.1 coordinate 55,392,661, forward strand.
TCACAAGTTCATTTTAATTAGGGTACCATCACCCTAATGATTTCAAAACAGACAGACGTGACACAAAAAGACAGACGTTGCACAGCAACAGATGATCGGAGAGATCACTGTATAAGTGGCATACATGTCTCACCACTAATACAAATGGAACTTATATAAGAGAACACTGAATATCAACTGAAACTGAAAAAAAAAAAGCTAAATAGAGAACTCATACAACTCAACAATTTAAAAAAATCCAATTTAAAAATGGGAAGCAGACCGAACCAGACACTTTTCCAAGAAGACATACAAATGGCCAAGAAATAGTTGAAAAAAATGCTCAACTTCACTAGCTATTAGGGAAATGCATAGAAAAACCACAACGGGATACCAACTCACACCTTTTAGAATGGCAATTATCAACAAAACAAGTAAAAACAAGTGTAGGAGCAGCTGTGCGGAACATGGAACCCTCATACACTGCTGCTGAGGATGTCAATTGGCACAGCCATTGTGGAAACAAGTATGGCGTTAGGCCTGAATAGATGAATACTAGAGCTACCCGATAACCCAAAACTCCCTCTTCTGGTATGTACCCAAAACAATAAAGAAATGGGAGCCCCCATTTCTGGAGATGCTCTCATTTCTCCCCAGGCTACACAATCACAGGCCTACGTTACTGGAGGAGAAAACTCAAGTGCGAAACAGTTCCTGATAAAGAGGGTGTAAAACCAAGAAGGCCCTATGGGATCCTGGTCTTCACTTCCAGGAGAACGAGGGATGTGGGCACAGGTCACTACGGTCAAAACTCAGCTTCTGCCTCCTCTGGGCCTGTGCTGCCCTCCCCGTGCTTCTCGGCGTCTCCTCTGAGCTGACAAGGTGAGTCGTGGCACCTAGTGGGACCTGGCCGCCTGGGCCTGAGCAGTCCTGATGATTGAAAGATGACACCAGCCAGCAGGGCTGTCCCAGCCCCTCTCCCCATGCCCATCTCCCGCAGGATCTGGTGCCACTTCTGCCCTACTCCTCTGGCCTGGCAGTTGTCCCTCGAGGAAGTTCATTAATTCAAGAGGCAGTACCAACATCCCATCCGGAAAAGGTCAACACCAAGCTCCCAAACGTGTCTGGCAAATGCTCTGTGAGCTCATGATCCCGCCATTGTTACCTGCACCATGCCCTTGGCCTGGCACTCCCATTTCCCCCTCTCTCCACAGGGATTAATGTTTCCTACCTGGAATCTTCAAACCGGACTCAAATGCCACCCCCTCCCGCCTCAAGTGCACTTTAAACCAATCTCTCCCTCCTCGGGCATTTGGAATGTTACCACATCCTAGCTTGCCTCTTTCCTCCCTCAGTGGGCGCTCTCTCCGGTTCCCCCGATGCCTCCCGCATGTGGCCTAGTACCTCTGCTACCAATGGACCGCTGAATATGGTTAAGTGTCCAGATGTCTTGTGAAACAGACGAGGGGCAGGATGTCCTGGTCCTCCACTGTTTGCTTCACCTCACGTATTTACAATGCGTTCCTCTGAAAAACAATCTCAATCCTTTTAACTAGAAAGCAAACTCCCTTTCCCTTATCCCTAGGTTGCCAACTCACAAACCAAGATGAATTACTCAACTGGAAAAATCACAAACTGCTCTGTGGTCTATGGGTCTTTTTGGGACAGATGCCCTCAGGCCAAGACCCAAAGGCTAGTTTTATTTCATCTCTCCTAATCTGAGATTCAAACTTGAGGCGCACAAAGCCCAAATGCCACACACCTGGCTCTGGAAGCCATTCCCAAGCTACTTGCAAACTTCAAGGTACATCTCACCTTCTCCAAGATAAAAGGTGTCAGGGGAGAAAAACAAAACTCTATCGACCAAGCAGCTGAGAAAGCAGACGCAAACAGGCCGGGGAGGGTGAATGACAGCAACACAAAATAAGCCAGACGCGAAAATATCCCTGAAACCAGGGAAGCCTTGGGGGCGTGAAGAGATGACAGAGAGCGAGCCAGAGAGGGGACTCGGCATGCCTCACCATCCCCTCGTTCAATGGGGGCAGCACGACCCCATTGGAACGGTGAAGGTCGGACACCAGCACCTTCAGGATGTCCTGAATCTACAGAAGGCAGAAAGGGAAAAACAAGGGCAGAGCGAGAGAGAGAGAAAAGTGGCTTGGAGAGAGATAATAGGGCCAGGGAAGTAAGAGGAGACGGGTTCTGGGAGACAGAACGCTGAAGGAGAGAGCAGGTCAACACCACAGCCTGTGCCATCTTTCCAACCAGCCACTTTGCTGCCTTGCCAGAGGCAGAAATCAACGCCTAGGAACAGACGGAAACCTCCCCTGAACGGTGCACTCACAAAGAGTGGAGTTGCCTGACCAGTGAATATGCCCATTAGACCCTCCCCTTGGCCCAGGATGCTAGAGACGAACCTGGCAGGGCTCCAGACCCTTATCATCTCCATTGAAAAGCCAGACTTCCAATAAAGGTTTGCTTGCACAAAGGGGATTACCGTTAAAATATAAGTTTGAGAAACATTATCTCATCTTACAGATGAGGAAACCGAGGCCCAGGGAAGGCAGTGCTTTACCTGAGATCACCCAGCAAGCTGGGGGCAGAGGTGGACTCGAAACTCCTAATCCAGTGCCGGGGGCTCTCTCCTCACCAAACCCGGGGGCTGCTCTGGTGCTTCCTAAAGGGAGAGCCTGAAGGCAAGTGGCTTCCCCTTGACGCTGGGGATACGGAAAACCACCAGAGCAGTAAGTCCAATAGCGACTACCCTTTACTGAACGTTTACTCCTCACCAGGCTCTGTGTGAAGGCATGACTATAAACACAGCAATGTCATTTAAACTTCGTAAGAGTAAGACACTATTTACCTGGGTTTTACTGATGTGGAAACAGAGACTCAAAGAGCTGAAACAATTTTCCCCAAACCATATCCCTAGCAGAGGGAGAGACAGGATTTAACCCTCGACTTCTGAACCAGCACCTGGTCAGATTCTTCCGCAATCTAACCACTGCCCTCTGGCCCTCTGAGCACTCCTATCCCCAGTAGCTTCGCCAGCCAAGACTCACCTCCTCAGGCAAGTTGTGGTTGTCGCAGGGTTGCTGCCATGTGCCACGTGCATTCTTCCTTTTCTTCGTAGTTTCTGAATAAACATCAAGCTTGTTCTTCTTCAGACATTCTCTCAGCTGCAGAAAGTAAAAGCAGTGAGACCCACAAGAAGTATATTCACACCCTGAATTCACACCCTACTTGACAGTTTACAGAATACTCATCTTCGACGTTTGATTGAATGCCACAACAACCCTACAAGGTGTTGCAATACTCACTTCCTGAATGCAGAAACGGACAGATAACATAGTTGTTTTAAAAAAGACAGTCATGGAATTTTAATTCAGGGGTTATGCCATAAATCCGTGGCTTCCAGGGGGGCAACATCAGAGGCAGAGGCGGAAAAGGAAACCTTAAAATGATCAGACACGCGGGTCCTTTCTTATACATCTGTGCGAGCCGCACACTGGCACGTCTAAAACTCTGACATCAAGGTAGCCCAATGGCAGAAGGCAGCCGGACACCCGCCCCTAGTGAAATTGGGATGGTAACAAAGAAAAGACAACTCAAGCACCATTTCAGAGAGGAGGAGTCTATTAAAATCGTACACATCTATGTAAACGTCATCCTGAAGTATAAAAGGGTTTTTCTCTCTCAAGAGACTCCAGCAAAACCGATGCTTCAGTCCCATTTTTATCCTGCGGCTCTCAGAGCCCCCGATGTTTAGATGATGACTTGGGGAAGCTTCCCAGCTGTGAACCGCAGGTTCACGGGATCCGCTCCACGGAGGATAAGTCGATCTCACACCAAAGAGCGCTGACTGAGGGCCACTTTGGTCTCAGGATCATAGCCCATGATTAGACCCTAAAGTGGAGAACTCCAATGAAAAATGAGAAACTCTCTCTGGGAAGGAGAAATGGGGGAAAACCAAACTAAACACACCCTCCCCATTGCCACCCAGAGATGTGGTCAACGTTTTCAGATCACAGGTGAAAGGGAGGTTTTTAAGCTGTCAGTGTCTAAAGGATGGGGTACAGTCTACAGTAAACCTGAAACCTCTCTGACCTAGGTCCCATAATCCTGAGTCCCCTTCAAGCTGCAAATCTGTGCTGCGACCACAGAAAACGGACAGGGAGGGAGAAACACTAGGGGACCAAGGCGTTGAACACCCGCTTTGCGGCTGGAAAGACGGTTCCGAGGGTGACTGTGACGTATCTACGTATTCCACTCTTCCCTATGGAGGCCCGAGTCGCCACTCTGGCCATTGGGTAAGGGAGCGCAGGGCCCCAGGAGCGACATCCTGAGCAACTGGGAGTCCAGGGAGCCTATGGAGGTCAGGGAGCCCAAGAGGTCGCCCTTGGGCGGCAAGGAAGCTAGGGCACAGCCGGGAGCCCCGGGGGTTACCAGCCCAAAGTCACCCGGGAGGGCAGGGAATGGGCTGCCAGGGTGGGGCGTGGGCTTTGGGGCGGGGGTACTGGTGAGAAGATTTCCGTGGGGAGCCAACGGGTCCAAGGAAGCTGCGACCCGGCACGTTTTACCTGTTTCTTGCCCAGGCCAGTCGTGTTTCTTCCGACACCCGAGGTCGCGGGGGCGGGGGAAGCGGGACCATTCCAGCGAGATCCCGGACACCGGCTCCTGAGGCCTTCCAGCGACCACCGCGCAACTGCGAGGCTGAGCCAGAAAAGGAGGGTCGGCGGGTGCTAGGCAGCAGCGGTGGGGGCGGGGCCTAAACTCTCTAATACCATTGGTCTCTGAGAAAGGCGTCACAATGAAAGATGCTGCCGCTGGCTCCGCCCACCTCAGGGAGGGGAGGGGCGGGGCCTTCTCGCTCAGGGTGCCTGCAGCCTGCTGTGTGAACTTTCCTGAGCTCAGGCACAGGATGCTCACTACCTGTCGAACCTGAGAGACCGCACGCCCACCCTCGTCCTGGACCCTCCTGCACAGAAACCCACCCTACCCCCTTGAAACGGGGTCCCGGACCCCAGGTTTCAGGAGATGGGCTGGGACCGGACAGCAGGGGGAAAGCATGTCCCGTTCACAATCCCTTTCCTGACTCCCATAGGTCTACCCCAGACTTTCTAGTCCCAGAGATCACCCCCAGAGACCCCCGACCCAGTCTATGCACGCCACCCTATCAGAATCTCTCTTTCCTCGAGTGTCTCTATCCTGATCCCGGGAACACATCTGTCTGCTTCTCGACACATGTAGCTCCTACTTCCCAAACTCCTCCAACACCCGCACAGTACCCTTTCTTCCCGGTGCGGACTCTAGGTCCAATCAGCCATTTCTCCTTCGGATTCCTCTCCAGGACTCCATCAGGACTCTCCAAAAGGTGCGGCCGGGCCTTCCCATTCCCCTGGGGCCCCTCTGCCCTCCAGCGTGTAAGCCACTGCTGCTCATAGCCGTCCTCTTCATTCCTACAGCAGCTGAGCCATCCCCAGCCCTCTTCAAGGTTTCCCCTTATCGAACTTCTGAGAAACTCCAGGTTATTTCTCAGCCCTTCCCCTGCTTTTTTCCTGTGCCCAACTGAGCTTCAAAAGAAGCAGCAGTGTCCTGTCTTTGTCAGTGGCACCCTTCGCTCGGCAAGTGGGCTCTGTCCTTCCTGACAGCACCCCAAGTGTGACTGGTTCTTTTTCAACACGACAATCCCCTCCCTCACTCATTGCACCCACACATGAACCACTCTCATTCCCTCCAGCATATGTGCTCTCTCCTGTCTTAGGGCATTTGGGGACATTGTACTGTCCCGTGTCTCGAATACTTTTCCAGCTTTTTGGCAAGCTGATTGATGCCAACTCACCCTGTAGCATGGAGCTTCCTCAGAGAAGAAGCCTTACCCCCACTTCTGGCTCAGTCCAGCAACCCTGTTAGACACGCCCGTAGCACACTGTACATCAACTTCAAAGCCCTTTTCAGACATGCAGTGAGTTGATTAGTTACTTGTCATTCACATACTCATATGACAAATTTTAGTGAATGTCTTCTATGTGCCGGGTACTACTGTAGACATAGCGCAATCAGCGGTGAGTCTAACCAAGTCCCTGCCCTCCTGGAGTTTACACTCAGTGGTGGAAGGCCGATGATGAAAATAATATTCTCGGCCCGGCCGAGCGGCTCAGTTGGTTCAGGGTTAGTGTAAGAGCATTCGCTCTGAGCAACACGGCCGCCGCTTCGATAACCACATGGACCAGTGACACTGTGCCCGAGTTGAGCTGCCACTCAGCTGCCAACAGGTGGCAGGATGGCTCAGCTGGTGAGAGCATGTGTCCCTAACAACAAGACTGCCAGTTCGATGGTGGGCTTTGCCCTCCTGCAACTAAGACTGAACTCTGCACCTTGAGTTGAGCTGCCCGCCGCCTGGATGGCTCAGAGGGTAGAGCGTGCGCTCTTAACAACAAGGCTGCCGGTTTGACTCCCACATGGGATGGTGGCTATGCCCACCCACACCTGAGAGTGAACCGAGCACCTTGAGCTTAGCGGCCACGAGCTGCTGATGGTCAGCCACATGGCGACTGGCACCCTCCAGGATGGAAGAACAACAACTTGGCCAGTCCCCCTCCCCAATTCCCCATCACTGTTCCCCTTCCCCGGTTCCCCAATTTAAAAAAGAAAAAAAAAAAGAAACCGAATATCCGAATGAACCAATTACTAGTAATGAAATGAAATCAAATCAGTAATCAGAAAACTCCCAACAAACAAAAGTCCTGCGCCAGATGGCTTCACAGGTGAATTTTACCAAATATTCAAATAACAATGAACGCCTATCCTTCTCAACTGCCTATTCAATTAAATGCACGAAAAAGAAAAGCTCACAAGTTCATTTTAATTAGGGTACCATCACCCTAATGATTTCAAAACAGACAGACGTGACACAAAAAGACAGACGTTGCACAGCAACAGATGATCGGAGAGATCACTGTATAAGTGGCATACATGTCTCACCACTAATACAAATGGAACTTATATAAGAGAACACTGAATATCAACTGAAACTGAAAAAAAAAAAAGCTAAATAGAGAACTCATACAACTCAACAATTTAAAAAAATCCAATTTAAAAATGGGAAGCAGACCGAACCAGACACTTTTCCAAGAAGACATACAAATGGCCAAGAAATAGTTGAAAAAAATGCTCAACTTCACTAGCTATTAGGGAAATGCATAGAAAAACCACAACGGGATACCAACTCACACCTTTTAGAATGGCAATTATCAACAAAACAAGTAAAAACAAGTGTAGGAGCAGCTGTGCGGAACATGGAACCCTCATACACTGCTGCTGAGGATGTCAATTGGCACAGCCATTGTGGAAACAAGTATGGCGTTAGGCCTGAATAGATGAATACTAGAGCTACCCGATAACCCAAAACTCCCTCTTCTGGTATGTACCCAAAACAATAAAGAAATGGGAGCCCCCATTTCTGGAGATGCTCTCATTTCTCCCCAGGCTACACAATCACAGGCCTACGTTACTGGAGGAGAAAACTCAAGTGCGAAACAGTTCCTGATAAAGAGGGTGTAAAACCAAGAAGGCCCTATGGGATCCTGGTCTTCACTTCCAGGAGAACGAGGGATGTGGGCACAGGTCACTACGGTCAAAACTCAGCTTCTGCCTCCTCTGGGCCTGTGCTGCCCTCCCCGTGCTTCTCGGCGTCTCCTCTGAGCTGACAAGGTGAGTCGTGGCACCTAGTGGGACCTGGCCGCCTGGGCCTGAGCAGTCCTGATGATTGAAAGATGACACCAGCCAGCAGGGCTGTCCCAGCCCCTCTCCCCATGCCCATCTCCCGCAGGATCTGGTGCCACTTCTGCCCTACTCCTCTGGCCTGGCAGTTGTCCCTCGAGGAAGTTCATTAATTCAAGAGGCAGTACCAACATCCCATCCGGAAAAGGTCAACACCAAGCTCCCAAACGTGTCTGGCAAATGCTCTGTGAGCTCATGATCCCGCCATTGTTACCTGCACCATGCCCTTGGCCTGGCACTCCCATTTCCCCCTCTCTCCACAGGGATTAATGTTTCCTACCTGGAATCTTCAAACCGGACTCAAATGCCACCCCCTCCCGCCTCAAGTGCACTTTAAACCAATCTCTCCCTCCTCGGGCATTTGGAATGTTACCACATCCTAGCTTGCCTCTTTCCTCCCTCAGTGGGCGCTCTCTCCGGTTCCCCCGATGCCTCCCGCATGTGGCCTAGTACCTCTGCTACCAATGGACCGCTGAATATGGTTAAGTGTCCAGATGTCTTGTGAAACAGACGAGGGGCAGGATGTCCTGGTCCTCCACTGTTTGCTTCACCTCACGTATTTACAATGCGTTCCTCTGAAAAACAATCTCAATCCTTTTAACTAGAAAGCAAACTCCCTTTCCCTTATCCCTAGGTTGCCAACTCACAAACCAAGATGAATTACTCAACTGGAAAAATCACAAACTGCTCTGTGGTCTATGGGTCTTTTTGGGACAGATGCCCTCAGGCCAAGACCCAAAGGCTAGTTTTATTTCATCTCTCCTAATCTGAGATTCAAACTTGAGGCGCACAAAGCCCAAATGCCACACACCTGGCTCTGGAAGCCATTCCCAAGCTACTTGCAAACTTCAAGGTACATCTCACCTTCTCCAAGATAAAAGGTGTCAGGGGAGAAAAACAAAACTCTATCGACCAAGCAGCTGAGAAAGCAGACGCAAACAGGCCGGGGAGGGTGAATGACAGCAACACAAAATAAGCCAGACGCGAAAATATCCCTGAAACCAGGGAAGCCTTGGGGGCGTGAAGAGATGACAGAGAGCGAGCCAGAGAGGGGACTCGGCATGCCTCACCATCCCCTCGTTCAATGGGGGCAGCACGACCCCATTGGAACGGTGAAGGTCGGACACCAGCACCTTCAGGATGTCCTGAATCTACAGAAGGCAGAAAGGGAAAAACAAGGGCAGAGCGAGAGAGAGAGAAAAGTGGCTTGGAGAGAGATAATAGGGCCAGGGAAGTAAGAGGAGACGGGTTCTGGGAGACAGAACGCTGAAGGAGAGAGCAGGTCAACACCACAGCCTGTGCCATCTTTCCAACCAGCCACTTTGCTGCCTTGCCAGAGGCAGAAATCAACGCCTAGGAACAGACGGAAACCTCCCCTGAACGATGCACTCACAAAGAGTGGAGTTGCCTGACCAGTGAATATGCCCATGAGACCCTCCCCTTGGCCCAGGATGCTAGAGACGAACCTGGCAGGGCTCCAGACCTTTATCATCTCCATTGAAAAGCCAGACTTCCAATAAAGGTTTGCTTGCACAAAGGGGATTACCGTTAAAATATAAGTTTGAAAAACATTATCTCATCTTACAGATGAGGAAACCGAGGCCCAGGGAAGGCAGTGCTTTTCCTGAGATCACCCAGCAAGCTGGTGGCAGAGGTAACTCGAAACTCCTAATCCAGTGCCGGGGGCTCTCTCCTCACCAAACCCGGGGGCTGCTCTGGTGCTTCCTAAAGGGAGAGCCTGAAGGCAAGTGGCTTCCCCTTGACGCTGGGGATACGGAAAACCACCAGAGCAGTAAGTCCAATAGCGACTACCCTTTACTGAACGTTTACTCCTCACCAGGCTCTGTGCGAAGGCATGACTATAAACACAGCAATGTCATTTAAACTTCGTAAGAGTAAGACAGTATTTACCTGGGTTTTACTGATGTGGAAACAGAGACTCAAAGAGCTGAAACAATTTTCCCCAAACCATATCCCTAGCAGAGGGAGAGACAGGATTTAACCCTCGACTTCTGAACCAGCACCTGGTCAGATTCTTCCGCAATCTAACTCTGGCCCTCTGAGCACTCCTATCCCCAGTAGCTTCGCCAGCCAAGACTCACCTCCTCAGGCAAGTTGTGGTTGTCGCAGGGTTACTGCCATGTGCCACGTGCATTCTTCCTTTTCTTCATAGTTTCTGAATAAACATCAAGCTTGTTCTTCTTCAGACATTCTCTCAGCTGCAGAAAGTAAAAGCAGTGAGACCCACAAGAAGTATATTCACACCCTGAATTCACACCCTACTTGACAGTTTACAAAATACTCATCTTCGACGTTTGGTTGAATGCCACAACAACCCTACAAGGTGTTGCAATACTCACTTCCTGAATGCAGAAACGGACAGATAACATAGTTGTTTTAAAAAAGACAGTCATGGAATTTTAATTCAGGGGTTATGCCATAAATCCGTGGCTTCCAGGGAGGCAACATCAGAGGCAGAGGCGGAAGAGGAAACCTTAAAATGATCAGACACGCGGGTCCTTTCTTATACATCTGTGCGAGCCGCACACTGGCACGTCTAAAACTCTGACATCAAGGTAGCCCAATGGCAGAAGGCAGCCGGACACCCGCCCCTAGTGAAATTGGGATGGTAACAAAGAAAAGACCACTCAAGCACCATTTCAGAGAGGAGGAGTCTATTAAAATCGTACACATCTATGTAAACGTCATCCTGAAGTATAAAAGGGTTTTTCTCTCTCAAGAGACTCCAGCAAAACCAATGCTTCAGTCCCATTTTTATCCTGCGGCTCTCAGAGCCCCCGATGTTTAGATGATGACTTGGGGAAGCTTCCCAGCTGTGAACCGCAGGTTCACGGGATCCGCTCCACGGAGGATAAGTCGATCTCACACCAAAGAGCGCTGACTGAGGGCCACTTTGGTCTCAGGATCATAGCCCATGATTAGACCGTAAAGTGGAGAACTCCAATGAAAAATGAGAAACTCTCTCTGGGAAGGAGAAATGGGGGAAAACCAAACTAAACACACCCTCCCCATTGCCACCCAGAGATGTGGTCAACGTTTTCAGATCACAGGTGAAAGGGAGGTTTTTAAGCTGTCAGTGTCTAAAGGATGGGGTACAGTCTACAGTAAACCTGAAACCTCTCTGACCTAGGTCCCATAATCCCGAGTCCCCTTCAAGCTGCAAATCTGTGCTGCGACCACAGAAAACGGACAGGGAGGGAGAAACACTAGGGGACTAAGGCGTTGAACACCCGCTTCGCGGCTGGAAAGACGGTTCCGAGGGTGACTGTGACGTATCTACGTATTCCACTCTTCCCTATGGAGGCCCGAGTCGCCACTCTGGCCGTTGGGTAAGGGAGTGCAGGGCCCCAGGAGCGACGTCCTGAGCAACTGGGAGTCCAGGGAGCCTACGGAGGTCAGGGAGCCCAAGAGGTCGCCCTTGGGCGGCAAGGAAGCTAGGGCCCAGCAGGGAGCCCCGGGGGTTACCAGCCCAAAGTCACCCGGGAGGGCAGGGAATGGGCTGCCAGGGTGGGGCGTGGGCTTTGGGGCGGGGGTACTGGTGAGAAGATTTCCGTGGGGAGCCAACGGGTCCAAGGAAGCTGCGACCCGGCACGTTTTACCTGTTTCTTGCCCAGGCCAGTCGTGTTTCTTCCGACACCCGAGGTCGCGGGGGCGGGGGAAGCGGGACCATTCCAGCGAGATCCCGGACACCGGCTCCCGAGGACTTCCAGCGACCACCGCGCAACTGCGAGGCTGAGCCAGAAAAGGAGGGTCGGCGGGTGCTAGGCAGCAGCGGTGGGGGCGGGGCCTAAACTCTCTAATACCATTGGTCTCTGAGAAAGGCGTCACAATGAAAGATGCTGCCGCTGGCTCCGCCCACCTCAGGGAGGGGAGGGGCGGGGCCTTCTGGCTCAGGGTGCCTGCAGCCTGCTGTGTGAACTTTCCTGAGCTCAGGCACAGGATGCTCACTACCTGTCGAACCTGAGAGACAGCACGCCCACCCTTGTCCTGCACCCTCCTGCACAGAAACCCACCCTACCCCCTTGAAACGGGGTCCCGGACCCCAGGTTTCAGGAGATGGGCTGGGACCGGACAGCAGGGGGAAAGCATGTCCCGTTCACAATCCCTTTCCTGACTCCCATAGGTCTACCCCAGACTTTCTAGTCCCAGAGATCACCCCCAGAGACCCCCGACCCAGTCTATGCACGCCACCCTATCAGAATCTCTCTTTCCTCGAGTGTCTCTATCCTGATCCCGGGAACACATCTGTCTGCTTCTCGACACATGTAGCTCCTACTTCCCAAACTCCTCCAACACCCGCACAGTACCCTTTCTTCCCGGTGCGGACTCTAGGTCCAATCAGCCATTTCTCCTTCGGATTCCTCTCCAGGACTCCATCAGGACTCTCCAAAAGGTGCGGCCGGGCCTTCCCATTCCCCTGGGGCCCCTCTGCCCTCCAGCGTGTAAGCCACTGCTGCTCATAGCCGTCCTCTTCATTCCTACAGCAGCTGAGCCATCCCCAGCCCTCTTCAAGGTTTCCCCTTATCGAACTTCTGAGAAACTCCAGGTTATTTCTCAGCCCTTCCCCTGCTTTTTTCCTGTGCCCAACTGAGCTTCAAAAGAAGCAGCAGTGTCCTGTCTTTGTCAGTGGCACCCTTCGCTCGGCAAGTGGGCTCTGTCCTTCCTGACAGCACCCCAAGTGTGACTGGTTCTTTTTCAACACGACAATCCCCTCCCTCACTCATTGCACCCACACATGAACCACTCTCATTCCCTCCAGCATATGTGCTGTCTCCTGTCTTAGGGCATTTGGGGACATTGTACTGTCCCGTGTCTCGAATACTTTTCCAGCTTTTTGGCAAGCTGATTGATGCCAACTCACCCTGTAGCATGGAGCTTCCTCAGAGAAGAAGCCTTACCCCCACTTCTGGCTCAGTCCAGCAACCCTGTTAGACACGCCCGTAGCACACTGTACATCAACTTCAAAGCCCTTTTCAGACATGCAGTGAGTTGATTAGTTACTTGTCATTCACATACTCATATGAAAATTTTTAGTGAATGTCTTCTATGTGCCGGGTACTACTGTAGACATAGCGCAATCAGCGGTGAGTCTAACCAAGTCCCTGCCCTCCTGGAGTTTACACTCAGTGGTGGAAGGCCGATGATGAAAATAATATTCTCGGCCCGGCCGAGCGGCACAGTTGGTTCAGGGTTAGTGTAAGAGCATTCGCTCTGAGCAACACGGCCGCCGCTTCGATAACCACATGGACCAGTGACACTGTGCCCGAGTTGAGCTGCCACTCAGCTGCCAACAGGTGGCAGGATGGCTCAGCTGGTGAGAGCATGTGTCCCTAACAACAAGACTGCCAGTTCGATGGTGGGCTTTGCCCTCCTGCAACTAAGACTGAACTCTGCACCTTGAGTTGAGCTGCCCGCCGCCTGGATGGCTCAGAGGGTACAGCGTGCGCTCTTAACAACAAGGCTGCCGGTTCGACTCCCACATGGGATGGTGGCTATGCCCACCCACACCTGAGAGTGAACCGAGCACCTTGAGCTTAGTGGCCACGAGCTGCTGATGGTCAGCCACATGGCGACTGGCACCCTCCAGGATGGAAGAACAACAACTTGGCCAGTCCCCCTCCCCAATTCCCCATCACTGTTCCCCTTCCCCGGTTCCCCAATTTAAAAAAGAAAAAAAAAAAGAAACCGAATATCCGAATGAACCAAATACTAGTAATGAAATGAAATCAAATCAGTAATCAGAAAACTCCCAACAAACTAAAGTCCTGCACCAGATGGCTTCACAGGTGAATTTTACCAAATATTCAAATAACAATGAACGCCTATCCTTCTCAACTGCCTATTCAAATAAATGCACGAAAAAGAAAAGCTCACAAATTCATTTTAATTAGGGTACCATCACCCTAACGATTTCAAAACAGACAGACATGACACAAAAAGACAGACGTTGCACAGCAACAGATGATCGGAGAGATCACTGTATAAGTGACATACATGTCTCACCACTAAGACAAATGGAACTTATATAAGAGAACACTGAATATCAACTGAAACTGAAAAAAAAACAAGCTAAATAGAGAACTCATACAACTCAACAATTTAAAAAAATCCAATTTAAAAATGGGAAGCAGACCAAACCAGACACTTTTCCAAGAAGACATACAAATGGCCAAGAAATAGTTGAAAAAAAGGCTCAACTTCACTAGCTATTAGGGAAATGCATAGAAAAACCACAATGGGATACCAACTCACACCTTTTAGAATGGCAATTATCAACAAAACAAGTAAAAACAAGTGTAGGAGCAGCTGTGCGGAACATGGAACCCTCATACACTACTGCTGAGGATGTCAATTGGCACAGCCATTGTGGAAACAAGTATGGCGTTAGGCCTGAATAGATGAATACTAGAGTTACCCGATAACCCAAAACTCCCTCTTCTGGTATGTACCCAAAACAAGAAAGAAATGGGAGCCCCCATTTCTGGAGATGCTCTCATTTCTCCCCAGGCTACACAATCACAGGCCTACGTTACTGGAGGAGAAAACTCAAGTGCGAAACAGTTCCTGATAAAGAGGGTGTAAAACCAAGAAGGCGCTATGGGATCCTGGTCTTCACTTCCAGGAGAACGAGGGATGTGGGCACAGGTCACTACGGTCAAAACTCAGCTTCTGCCTCCTCTGGGCCTGTGCTGCCCTCCCCGTGCTTCTCGGCGTCTCCTCTGAGCTGACAAGGTGAGTCGTGGCACCTAGGGGGACCTGGCCGCCTGGGCCTGAGCAGTCCTGATGATTGAAAGATGACACCAGCCAGCAGGGCTGTCCCAGCCCCTCTCCCCATGCCCATCTCCCGCAGGATCTGGTGCCACTTCTGCCCTACTCCTCTGGCCTGGCAGTTGTCCCTCGAGGAAGTTCATTAATTCAAGAGGCAGTACCAACATCCCATCCGGAAAAGGTCAACACCAAGCTCCCAAACGTGTCTGGCAAATGCTCTGTGAGCTCATAATCCCGCCATTGTTACCTGCACCATGCCCTTGGCCTGGCACTCCCATTTCCCCCTCTCTCCACAGGGATTAATGTTTCCTACCTGGAATCTTCAAACCGGACTCAAATGCCACCCCCTCCCGCCTCAAGTGCACTTTAAACCAATCTCTCCCTCGTCGGGCATTTGGAATGTTACCACATCCTAGCTTGCCTCTTTCCTCCCTCAGTGGGCGCTCTCTCCGGTTCCCCCGATGCCTCCCGCATGTGGCCTAGTACCTCTGCTACCAATGGACCGCTGAATATGGTTAAGTGTCCAGATGTCTTGTGAAACAGACGAGGGGCAGGATGTCCTGGTCCTCCACTGTTTGCTTCACCTCACGTTTTTACAATGAGTTCCTCTGAAAAATAATCTCAATCCTTTTAACTAGAAAGCAAACTCCCTTTCCCTTATCCCTAGGTTGCCAACTCACAAACCAAGATGAATTACTCAACTGGAAAAATCACAAACTGCTCTGTGGTCTATGGGTCTTTTTGGGACAGATGCCCTCAGGCCAAGACCCAAAGGCTAGTTTTATTTCATCTCTCCTAATCTGAGATTCAAACTTGAGGCGCACAAAGCCCAAATGCCACACACCTGGCTCTGGAAGCCATTCCCAAGCTACTTGCAAACTTCCAGGTACATCTCACCTTCTCCAAGATAAAAGGTGTCAGGGGAGAAAAACAAAACTCTATCGACCAAGCAGCTGAGAAAGCAGACGCAAACAGGCCGGGGAGGGTGAATGACAGCAACACAAAATAAGCCAGACGCGAAAATATCCCTGAAACCAGGGAAGCCTTGGGGGCGTGAAGAGATGACAGAGAGCGAGCCAGAGAGGGGACTCGGCATGCCTCACCATCCCCACATTCAATGGGGGCAGCACGACCCCATTGGAACGGTGAAGGTCGGACACCAGCACCTTCAGGATGTCCTGAATCTACAGAAGGCAGAAAGGGAAATCAAGGGCAGAGCGAGAGAGAGAGAAAAGTGGCTTGGAGAGAGCTAATAGGGCCAGGGAAGTAAGAGGAGACGGGTTCTGGGAGACAGAACGCTGAAGGAGAGAGCAGGTCAACACCACAGCCTGTGCCATCTTTCCAACCAGCCACTTTGCTGCCTTGCCAGAGGCAGAAATCAACGCCTAGGAACAGACGGAAACCTCCCCTGAACGATGCACTCACAAAGAGTGGAGTTGCCTGACCAGTGAATATGCCCATGAGACCCTCCCCTTGGCCCAGGATGCTAGAGACGAACCTGGCAGGGCTCCAGACCTTTATCATCTCCATTGAAAAGCCAGACTTCCAATAAAGGTTTGCTTGCACAAAGGGGATTACCGTTAAAATATAAGTTTGAAAAACATTATCTCATCTTACAGATGAGGAAACCGAGGCCCAGGGAAGGCAGTGCTTTTCCTGAGATCACCCAGCAAGCTGGTGGCAGAGGTAACTCGAAACTCCTAATCCAGTGCCGGGGGCTCTCTCCTCACCAAACCCGGGGGCTGCTCTGGTGCTTCCTAAAGGGAGAGCCTGAAGGCAAGTGGCTTCCCCTTGACGCTGGGGATACGGAAAACCACCAGAGCAGTAAGTCCAATAGCGACTACCCTTTACTGAACGTTTACTCCTCACCAGGCTCTGTGCGAAGGCATGACTGTAAACACAGCAATGTCATTTAAACTTCGTAAGAGTAAGACAGTATTTACCTGGGTTTTACTGATGTGGAAACAGAGACTCAGAGCTGAAACAATTTTCCCCAAACCATATCCCTAGCAGAGGGAGAGACAGGATTTAACCCTCGACTTCTGAACCAGCACCTGGTCAGATTCTTCCGCAATCTAACTCTGGCCCTCTGAGCACTCCTATCCCCAGTAGCTTCGCCACCAAGACTCACCTCCTCAGGCAAGTTGTGGTTGTCGCAGGGTTACTGCCATGTGCCACGTGCATTCTTCCTTTTCTTCATAGTTTCTGAATAAACATCAAGCTTGTTCTTCTTCAGACATTCTCTCAGCTGCAGAAAGTAAAAGCAGTGAGACCCACAAGAAGTATATTCACACCCTGAATTCACACCCTACTTGACAGTTTACAAAATACTCATCTTCGACGTTTGATTGAATGCCACAACAACCCTACAAGGTGTTGCAATACTCACTTCCTGAATGCAGAAACGGACAGATAACATAGTTGTTTTAAAAAAGACAGTCATGGAATTTTAATTCAGGGGTTATGCCATAAATCCGTGGCTTCCAGGGAGGCAACATCAGAGGCAGAGGCGGAAGAGGAAACCTTAAAATGATCAGACACGCGGGTCCTTTCTTATACATCTGTGCGAGCCGCACACTGGCACGTCTAAAACTCTGACATCAAGGTAGCCCAATGGCAGAAGGCAGCCGGACACCCGCCCCTAGTGAAATTGGGATGGTAACAAAGAAAAGACCACTCAAGCACCATTTCAGAGAGGAGGAGTCTATTAAAATCGTACACATCTATGTAAACGTCATCCTGAAGTATAAAAGGGTTTTTCTCTCTCAAGAGACTCCAGCAAAACCGATGCTTCAGTCCCATTTTTATCCTGCGGCTCTCAGAGCCCCCGATGTTTAGATGATGACTTGGGGAAGCTTCCCAGCTGTGAACCGCAGGTTCACGGGATCCGCTCCACGGAGGATAGGTCGATCTCACACCAAAGAGCGCTGACTGAGGGCCACTTTGGTCTCAGGATCATAGCCCATGATTAGACCGTAAAGTGGAGAACTCCAATGAAAAATGAGAAACTCTCTCTGGGAAGGAGAAATGGGGGAAAACCAAACTAAACACACCCTCCCCATTGCCACCCAGAGATGTGGTCAACGTTTTCAGATCACAGGTGAAAGGGAGGTTTTTAAGCTGTCAGTGTCTAAAGGATGGGGTACAGTCTACAGTAAACCTGAAACCTCTCTGACCTAGGTCCCATAATCCCGAGTCCCCTTCAAGCTGCAAATCTGTGCTGCGACCACAGAAAACGGACAGGGAGGGAGAAACACTAGGGGACTAAGGCGTTGAACACCCGCTTCGCGGCTGGAAAGACGGTTCCGAGGGTGACTGTGACGTATCTACGTATTCCACTCTTCCCTATGGAGGCCCGAGTCGCCACTCTGGCCGTTGGGTAAGGGAGTGCAGGGCCCCAGGAGCGACGTCCTGAGCAACTGGGAGTCCAGGGAGCCTACG
Source organism: Hipposideros larvatus (assembly GCA_031876335.1). Lineage (NCBI taxonomy): Eukaryota > Metazoa > Chordata > Mammalia > Chiroptera > Hipposideridae > Hipposideros > Hipposideros larvatus. The sequence continues at coordinate 55,410,652 of CM063105.1, forward strand.
GAGGTCAGGGAGCCCAAGAGGTCGCCCTTGGGCGGCAAGGAAGCTAGGGCCCAGCCGGGAGCCCCGGGGGTTACCAGCCCAAAGTCACCCGGGAGGGCAGGGAATGGGCTGCCAGGGTGGGGCGTGGGCTTTGGGGCGGGGGGTACTGGTGAGAAGATTTCCGTGGGGAGCCAACGGGTCCAAGGAAGCTGCGACCCGGCACGTTTTACCTGTTTCTTGCCCAGGCCAGTCGTGTTTCTTCCGACACCCGAGGTCGCGGGGGCGGGGGAAGCGGGACCATTCCAGCGAGATCCCGGACACCGGCTCCCGAGGACTTCCAGCGACCACCGCGCAACTGCGAGGCAGAGCCAGAAAAGGAGGGTCGGCGGGTGCTAGGCAGCAGCGGTGGGGGCGGGGCCTAAACTCTCTAATACCATTGGTCTCTGAGAAAGGCGTCACAATGAAAGATGCTGCCGCTGGCTCCGCCCACCTCAGGGAGGGGAGGGGCGTGGCCTTCTCGCTCAGGGTGCCTGCAGCCTGCTGTGTGAACTTTCCTGAGCTCAGGCACAGGATGCTCACTACCTGTCGAACCTGAGAGACCGCACGCCCACCCTCGTCCTGCACCCTCCTGCACAGAAACCCACCCTACCCCCTTGAAACGGGGTCCCGGACCCCAGGTTTCAGGAGATGGGCTGGGACCGGACAGCAGGGGGAAAGCATGTCCCGTTCACAATCCCTTTCCTGACTCCCATAGGTCTACCCCAGACTTTCTAGTCCCAGAGATCACCCCCAGAGACCCCCGACCCAGTCTATGCATGCCACCCTATCAGAATCTCTCTTTCCTCGAGGGTCTCTATCCTGATCCCGGGAACACATCTGTCTGCTTCTCGACACATGTAGCTCCTACTTCCCAAACTCCTCCAACACCCCCACAGTACCCTTTCTTCCCGGTGCGGACTCTAGGTCCAATCAGCCATTTCTCCTTTGGATTCCTCTCCAGGACTCCACCAGGACTCTCCAAAGGTGCGGCCGGGCCTTCCCATTCCCCTGGGGCCCCTCTGCCCTCCAGCGTGTAAGCCACTGCTGCTCATAGCCGTCCTCTTCATTCCTACAGCAGCTGAGCCATCCCCAGCCCTCTTCAAGGTTTCCCCTTATCGAACTTCTGAGAAACTCCAGGTTATTTCTCAGCCCTTCCCCTGCTTTTTTCCTGTGCCCAACTGAGCTTCAAAAGAAGAAGCAGTGTCCTGTCTTTGTCAGTGGCACCCTTCGCTCGGCAAGTGGGCTCTGTCCTTCCTGACAGCACCCCAAGTGTGACTGGTTCTTTTTCAACACGACAATCCCCTCCCTCACTCATTGCACCCACACATGAACCACTCTCATTCCCTCCAGCATATGTGCTCTCTCCTGTCTTAGGGCATTTGGGGACATTGTACTGTCCCGTGTCTCGAATACTTTTCCAGCTTTTTGGCAAGCTGATTGATGCCAACTCACCCTGTAGCATGGAGCTTCCTCAGAGAAGAAGCCTTACCCCCACTTCTGGCTCAGTCCAGCAACCCTGTTAGACACGCCCGTAGCACACTGTACATCAACTTCAAAGCCCTTTTCAGACATGCAGTGAGTTGATTAGTTACTTGTCATTCACATACTCATATGAAAATGTTTAGTGAATGTCTTCTATGTGCCGGGTACTACTGTAGACATAGCGCAATCAGCGGTGAGTCTAACCAAGTCCCTGCCCTCCTGGAGTTTACACTCAGTGGTGGAAGGCCGATGATGAAAATAATATTCTCGGCCCGGCCGAGCGGCACAGTTGGTTCAGGGTTAGTGTAAGAGCATTCGCTCTGAGCAACACGGCCGCCGCTTCGATAACCACATGGACCAGTGACACTGTGCCCGAGTTGAGCTGCCACTCAGCTGCCAACAGGTGGCAGGATGGCTCAGCTGGTGAGAGCATGTGTCCCTAACAACAAGACTGCCAGTTCGATGGTGGGCTTTGCCCTCCTGCAACTAAGACTGAACTCTGCACCTTGAGTTGAGCTGCCCGCCGCCTGGATGGCTCAGAGGGTAGAGCGTGCGCTCTTAACAACAAGGCTGCCGGTTCGACTCCCACATGGGATGGTGGCTATGCCCACCCACACCTGAGAGTGAACCGAGCACCTTGAGCTTAGCGGCCACGAGCTGCTGATGGTCAGCCACATGGCGACTGGCACCCTCCAGGATGGAAGAACAACAACTTGGCCAGTCCCCCTCCCCAATTCCCCATCACTGTTCCCCTTCCCCGGTTCCCCAATTTAAAAAAGAAAAAAAAAAAAGAAACCGAATATCCGAATGAACCAAATACTAGTAATGAAATGAAATCAAATCAGTAATCAGAAAACTCCCAACAAACAAAAGTCCTGCGCCAGATGGCTTCACAGGTGAATTTTACCAAATATTCAAATAACAATGAACGCCTATCCTTCTCAACTGCCTATTCAAATAAATGCACGAAAAAGAAAAGCTCACAAGTTCATTTTAATTAGGGTACCATCACCCTAATGATTTCAAAACAGACAGACATGACACAAAAAGACAGACGTTGCACAGCAACAGATGATCGGAGAGATCACTGTATAAGTGACATACATGTCTCACCACTAAGACAAATGGAACTTATATAAGAGAACACTGAATATCAACTGAAACTGAAAAAAAAAAAACAAGCTAAATAGAGAACTCATACAACTCAACAATTTAAAAAAATCCAATTTAAAAATGGGAAGCAGACCAAACCAGACACTTTTCCAAGAAGACATACAAATGGCCAAGAAATAGTTGAAAAAAAGGCTCAACTTCACTAGCTATTAGGGAAATGCATAGAAAAACCACAATGGGATACCAACTCACACCTTTTAGAATGGCAATTATCAACAAAACAAGTAAAAACAAGTGTAGGAGCAGCTGTGCGGAACATGGAACCCTCATACACTACTGCTGAGGATGTCAATTGGCACAGCCATTGTGGAAACAAGTATGGCGTTAGGCCTGAATAGATGAATACTAGAGTTACCCGATAACCCAAAACTCCCTCTTCTGGTATGTACCCAAAACAAGAAAGAAATGGGAGCCCCCATTTCTGGAGATGCTCTCATTTCTCCCCAGGCTACACAATCACAGGCCTACGTTACTGGAGGAGAAAACTCAAGTGCGAAACAGTTCCTGATAAAGAGGGTGTAAAACCAAGAAGGCGCTATGGGATCCTGGTCTTCACTTCCAGGAGAACGAGGGATGTGGGCACAGGTCACTACGGTCAAAACTCAGCTTCTGCCTCCTCTGGGCCTGTGCTGCCCTCCCCGTGCTTCTCGGCGTCTCCTCTGAGCTGACAAGGTGAGTCGTGGCACCTAGGGGGACCTGGCCGCCTGGGCCTGAGCAGTCCTGATGATTGAAAGATGACACCAGCCAGCAGGGCTGTCCCAGCCCCTCTCCCCATGCCCATCTCCCGCAGGATCTGGTGCCACTTCTGCCCTACTCCTCTGGCCTGGCAGTTGTCCCTCGAGGAAGTTCATTAATTCAAGAGGCAGTACCAACATCCCATCCGGAAAAGGTCAACACCAAGCTCCCAAACGTGTCTGGCAAATGCTCTGTGAGCTCATAATCCCGCCATTGTTACCTGCACCATGCCCTTGGCCTGGCACTCCCATTTCCCCCTCTCTCCACAGGGATTAATGTTTCCTACCTGGAATCTTCAAACCGGACTCAAATGCCACCCCCTCCCGCCTCAAGTGCACTTTAAACCAATCTCTCCCTCGTCGGGCATTTGGAATGTTACCACATCCTAGCTTGCCTCTTTCCTCCCTCAGTGGGCGCTCTCTCCGGTTCCCCCGATGCCTCCCGCATGTGGCCTAGTACCTCTGCTACCAATGGACCGCTGAATATGGTTAAGTGTCCAGATGTCTTGTGAAACAGACGAGGGGCAGGATGTCCTGGTCCTCCACTGTTTGCTTCACCTCACGTTTTTACAATGAGTTCCTCTGAAAAATAATCTCAATCCTTTTAACTAGAAAGCAAACTCCCTTTCCCTTATCCCTAGGTTGCCAACTCACAAACCAAGATGAATTACTCAACTGGAAAAATCACAAACTGCTCTGTGGTCTATGGGTCTTTTTGGGACAGATGCCCTCAGGCCAAGACCCAAAGGCTAGTTTTATTTCATCTCTCCTAATCTGAGATTCAAACTTGAGGCGCACAAAGCCCAAATGCCACACACCTGGCTCTGGAAGCCATTCCCAAGCTACTTGCAAACTTCCAGGTACATCTCACCTTCTCCAAGATAAAAGGTGTCAGGGGAGAAAAACAAAACTCTATCGACCAAGCAGCTGAGAAAGCAGACGCAAACAGGCCGGGGAGGGTGAATGACAGCAACACAAAATAAGCCAGACGCGAAAATATCCCTGAAACCAGGGAAGCCTTGGGGGCGTGAAGAGATGACAGAGAGCGAGCCAGAGAGGGGACTCGGCATGCCTCACCATCCCCACATTCAATGGGGGCAGCACGACCCCATTGGAACGGTGAAGGTCGGACACCAGCACCTTCAGGATGTCCTGAATCTACAGAAGGCAGAAAGGGAAATCAAGGGCAGAGCGAGAGAGAGAGAAAAGTGGCTTGGAGAGAGCTAATAGGGCCAGGGAAGTAAGAGGAGACGGGTTCTGGGAGACAGAACGCTGAAGGAGAGAGCAGGTCAACACCACAGCCTGTGCCATCTTTCCAACCAGCCACTTTGCTGCCTTGCCAGAGGCAGAAATCAACGCCTAGGAACAGACGGAAACCTCCCCTGAACGATGCACTCACAAAGAGTGGAGTTGCCTGACCAGTGAATATGCCCATGAGACCCTCCCCTTGGCCCAGGATGCTAGAGACGAACCTGGCAGGGCTCCAGACCTTTATCATCTCCATTGAAAAGCCAGACTTCCAATAAAGGTTTGCTTGCACAAAGGGGATTACCGTTAAAATATAAGTTTGAAAAACATTATCTCATCTTACAGATGAGGAAACCGAGGCCCAGGGAAGGCAGTGCTTTTCCTGAGATCACCCAGCAAGCTGGTGGCAGAGGTAACTCGAAACTCCTAATCCAGTGCCGGGGGCTCTCTCCTCACCAAACCCGGGGGCTGCTCTGGTGCTTCCTAAAGGGAGAGCCTGAAGGCAAGTGGCTTCCCCTTGACGCTGGGGATACGGAAAACCACCAGAGCAGTAAGTCCAATAGCGACTACCCTTTACTGAACGTTTACTCCTCACCAGGCTCTGTGCGAAGGCATGACTGTAAACACAGCAATGTCATTTAAACTTCGTAAGAGTAAGACAGTATTTACCTGGGTTTTACTGATGTGGAAACAGAGACTCAAAGAGCTGAAACAATTTTCCCCAAACCATATCCCTAGCAGAGGGAGAGACAGGATTTAACCCTCGACTTCTGAACCAGCACCTGGTCAGATTCTTCCGCAATCTAACTCTGGCCCTCTGAGCACTCCTATCCCCAGTAGCTTCGCCAGCCAAGACTCACCTCCTCAGGCAAGTTGTGGTTGTCGCAGGGTTACTGCCATGTGCCACGTGCATTCTTCCTTTTCTTCATAGTTTCTGAATAAACATCAAGCTTGTTCTTCTTCAGACATTCTCTCAGCTGCAGAAAGTAAAAGCAGTGAGACCCACAAGAAGTATATTCACACCCTGAATTCACACCCTACTTGACAGTTTACAAAATACTCATCTTCGACGTTTGATTGAATGCCACAACAACCCTACAAGGTGTTGCAATACTCACTTCCTGAATGCAGAAACGGACAGATAACATAGTTGTTTTAAAAAAGACAGTCATGGAATTTTAATTCAGGGGTTATGCCATAAATCCGTGGCTTCCAGGGAGGCAACATCAGAGGCAGAGGCGGAAGAGGAAACCTTAAAATGATCAGACACGCGGGTCCTTTCTTATACATCTGTGCGAGCCGCACACTGGCACGTCTAAAACTCTGACATCAAGGTAGCCCAATGGCAGAAGGCAGCCGGACACCCGCCCCTAGTGAAATTGGGATGGTAACAAAGAAAAGACCACTCAAGCACCATTTCAGAGAGGAGGAGTCTATTAAAATCGTACACATCTATGTAAACGTCATCCTGAAGTATAAAAGGGTTTTTCTCTCTCAAGAGACTCCAGCAAAACCGATGCTTCAGTCCCATTTTTATCCTGCGGCTCTCAGAGCCCCCGATGTTTAGATGATGACTTGGGGAAGCTTCCCAGCTGTGAACCGCAGGTTCACGGGATCCGCTCCACGGAGGATAAGTCGATCTCACACCAAAGAGCGCTGACTGAGGGCCACTTTGGTCTCAGGATCATAGCCCATGATTAGACCGTAAAGTGGAGAACTCCAATGAAAAATGAGAAACTCTCTCTGGGAAGGAGAAATGGGGGAAAACCAAACTAAACACACCCTCCCCATTGCCACCCAGAGATGTGGTCAACGTTTTCAGATCACAGGTGAAAGGGAGGTTTTTAAGCTGTCAGTGTCTAAAGGATGGGGTACAGTCTACAGTAAACCTGAAACCTCTCTGACCTAGGTCCCATAATCCCGAGTCCCCTTCAAGCTGCAAATCTGTGCTGCGACCACAGAAAACGGACAGGGAGGGAGAAACACTAGGGGACTAAGGCGTTGAACACCCGCTTCGCGGCTGGAAAGACGGTTCCGAGGGTGACTGTGACGTATCTACGTATTCCACTCTTCCCTATGGAGGCCCGAGTCGCCACTCTGGCCGTTGGGTAAGGGAGTGCAGGGCCCCAGGAGCGACGTCCTGAGCAACTGGGAGTCCAGGGAGCCTACGGAGGTCAGGGAGCCCAAGAGGTCGCCCTTGGGCGGCAAGGAAGCTAGGGCCCAGCCGGGAGCCCCGGGGGTTACCAGCCCAAAGTCACCCGGGAGGGCAGGGAATGGGCTGCCAGGGTGGGGCGTGGGCTTTGGGGCGGGGGTACTGGTGAGAAGATTTCCGTGGGGAGCCAACGGGTCCAAGGAAGCTGCAACCCGGCACGTTTTACCTGTTTCTTGCCCAGGCCAGTCGTGTTTCTTCCGACACCCGAGGTCGCGGGGGCGGGGGAAGCGGGACCATTCCAGCGAGATCCCGGACACCGGCTCCCGAGGACTTCCAGCGACCACCGCGCAACTGCGAGGCAGAGCCAGAAAAGGAGGGTCGGCGGGTGCTAGGCAGCAGCGGTGGGGGCGGGGCCTAAACTCTCTAATACCATTGGTCTCTGAGAAAGGCGTCACAATGAAAGATGCTGCCGCTGGCTCCGCCCACCTCAGGGAGGGGAGGGGCGTGGCCTTCTCGCTCAGGGTGCCTGCAGCCTGCTGTGTGAACTTTCCTGAGCTCAGGCACAGGATGCTCACTACCTGTCGAACCTGAGAGACCGCACGCCCACCCTCGTCCTGCACCCTCCTGCACAGAAACCCACCCTACCCCCTTGAAACGGGGTCCCGGACCCCAGGTTTCAGGAGATGGGCTGGGACCGGACAGCAGGGGGAAAGCATGTCCCGTTCACAATCCCTTTCCTGACTCCCATAGGTCTACCCCAGACTTTCTAGTCCCAGAGATCACCCCCAGAGACCCCCGACCCAGTCTATGCATGCCACCCTATCAGAATCTCTCTTTCCTCGAGGGTCTCTATCCTGATCCCGGGAACACATCTGTCTGCTTCTCGACACATGTAGCTCCTACTTCCCAAACTCCTCCAACACCCCCACAGTACCCTTTCTTCCCGGTGCGGACTCTAGGTCCAATCAGCCATTTCTCCTTTGGATTCCTCTCCAGGACTCCACCAGGACTCTCCAAAGGTGCGGCCGGGCCTTCCCATTCCCCTGGGGCCCCTCTGCCCTCCAGCGTGTAAGCCACTGCTGCTCATAGCCGTCCTCTTCATTCCTACAGCAGCTGAGCCATCCCCAGCCCTCTTCAAGGTTTCCCCTTATCGAACTTCTGAGAAACTCCAGGTTATTTCTCAGCCCTTCCCCTGCTTTTTTCCTGTGCCCAACTGAGCTTCAAAAGAAGAAGCAGTGTCCTGTCTTTGTCAGTGGCACCCTTCGCTCGGCAAGTGGGCTCTGTCCTTCCTGACAGCACCCCAAGTGTGACTGGTTCTTTTTCAACACGACAATCCCCTCCCTCACTCATTGCACCCACACATGAACCACTCTCATTCCCTCCAGCATATGTGCTCTCTCCTGTCTTAGGGCATTTGGGGACATTGTACTGTCCCGTGTCTCGAATACTTTTCCAGCTTTTTGGCAAGCTGATTGATGCCAACTCACCCTGTAGCATGGAGCTTCCTCAGAGAAGAAGCCTTACCCCCACTTCTGGCTCAGTCCAGCAACCCTGTTAGACACGCCCGTAGCACACTGTACATCAACTTCAAAGCCCTTTTCAGACATGCAGTGAGTTGATTAGTTACTTGTCATTCACATACTCATATGAAAATTTTTAGTGAATGTCTTCTATGTGCCGGGTACTACTGTAGACATAGCGCAATCAGCGGTGAGTCTAACCAAGTCCCTGCCCTCCTGGAGTTTACACTCAGTGGTGGAAGGCCGATGATGAAAATAATATTCTCGGCCCGGCCGAGCGGCACAGTTGGTTCAGGGTTAGTGTAAGAGCATTCGCTCTGAGCAACACGGCCGCCGCTTCGATAACCACATGGACCAGTGACACTGTGCCCGAGTTGAGCTGCCACTCAGCTGCCAACAGGTGGCAGGATGGCTCATCTGGTGAGAGCATGTGTCCCTAACAACAAGACTGCCAGTTCGATGGTGGGCTTTGCCCTCCTGCAACTAAGACTGAACTCTGCACCTTGAGTTGAGCTGCCCGCCGCCTGGATGGCTCAGAGGGTAGAGCGTGCGCTCTTAACAACAAGGCTGCCGGTTCGACTCCCACATGGGATGGTGGCTATGCCCACCCACACCTGAGAGTGAACCGAGCACCTTGAGCTTAGCGGCCACGAGCTGCTGATGGTCAGCCACATGGCGACTGGCACCCTCCAGGATGGAAGAACAACAACTTGGCCAGTCCCCCTCCCCAATTCCCCATCACTGTTCCCCTTCCCCGGTTCCCCAATTTAAAAAAGAAAAAAAAAAAAAGAAACCGAATATCCGAATGAACCAAATACTAGTAATGAAATGAAATCAAATCAGTAATCAGAAAACTCCCAACAAACTAAAGTCCTGCGCCAGATGGCTTCACAGGTGAATTTTACCAAATATTCAAATAACAATGAACGCCTATCCTTCTCAACTGCCTATTCAAATAAATGCACGAAAAAGAAAAGCTCACCAGTTCATTTTAATTAGGGTACCATCACCCTAATGATTTCAAAACAGACAGACATGACACAAAAAGACAGACGTTGCACAGCAACAGATGATCGGAGAGATCACTGTATAAGTGACATACATGTCTCACCACTAAGACAAATGGAACTTATATAAGAGAACACTGAATATCAACTGAAACTGAAAAAAAAACAAGCTAAATAGAGAACTCATACAACTCAACAATTTAAAAAAATCCAATTTAAAAATGGGAAGCAGACCAAACCAGACACTTTTCCAAGAAGACATACAAATGGCCAAGAAATAGTTGAAAAAAAGGCTCAACTTCACTAGCTATTAGGGAAATGCATAGAAAAACCACAATGGGATACCAACTCACACCTTTTAGAATGGCAATTATCAACAAAACAAGTAAAAACAAGTGTAGGAGCAGCTGTGCGGAACATGGAACCCTCATACACTGCTGCTGAGAATGTCAATTGGCACAGCCATTGTGGAAACAAGTATGGCGTTAGGCCTGAATAGATGAATACTAGAGTTACCCGATAACCCAAAACTCCCTCTTCTGGTATGTACCCAAAACAAGAAAGAAATGGGAGCCCCCATTTCTGGAGATGCTCTCATTTCTCCCCAGGCTACACAATCACAGGCCTACGTTACTGGAGGAGAAAACTCAAGTGCGAAACTGTTCCTGATAAAGAGGGTGTAAAACCAAGAAGGCGCTATGGGATCCTGGTCTTCACTTCCAGGAGAACGAGGGATGTGGGCACAGGTCACTACGGTCAAAACTCAGCTTCTGCCTCCTCTGGGCCTGTGCTGCCCTCCCCGTGCTTCTCGGCGTCTCCTCTGAGCTGACAAGGTGAGTCGTGGCACCTAGGGGGACCTGGCCGCCTGGGCCTGAGCAGTCCTGATGATTGAAAGATGACACCAGCCAGCAGGGCTGTCCCAGCCCCTCTCCCCATGCCCATCTCCCGCAGGATCTGGTGCCACTTCTGCCCTACTCCTCTGGCCTGGCAGTTGTCCCTCGAGGAAGTTCATTAATTCAAGAGGCAGTACCAACATCCCATCCGGAAAAGGTCAACACCAAGCTCCCAAACGTGTCTGGCAAATGCTCTGTGAGCTCATAATCCCGCCATTGTTACCTGCACCATGCCCTTGGCCTGGCACTCCCATTTCCCCCTCTCTCCACAGGGATTAATGTTTCCTACCTGGAATCTTCAAACCGGACTCAAATGCCACCCCCTCCCGCCTCAAGTGCACTTTAAACCAATCTCTCCCTCGTCGGGCATTTGGAATGTTACCACATCCTAGCTTGCCTCTTTCCTCCCTCAGTGGGCGCTCTCTCCGGTTCCCCTGATGCCTCCCGCATGTGGCCTAGTACCTCTGCTACCAATGGACCGCTGAATATGGTTAAGTGTCCAGATGTCTTGTGAAACAGACGAGGGGCAGGATGTCCTGGTCCTCCACTGTTTGCTTCACCTCACGTTTTTACAATGAGTTCCTCTGAAAAATAATCTCAATCCTTTTAACTAGAAAGCAAACTCCCTTTCCCTTATCCCTAGGTTGCCAACTCACAAACCAAGATGAATTACTCAACTGGAAAAATCACAAACTGCTCTGTGGTCTATGGGTCTTTTTGGGACAGATGCCCTCAGGCCAAGACCCAAAGGCTAGTTTTATTTCATCTCTCCTAATCTGAGATTCAAACTTGAGGCGCACAAAGCCCAAATGCCACACACCTGGCTCTGGAAGCCATTCCCAAGCTACTTGCAAACTTCCAGGTACATCTCACCTTCTCCAAGATAAAAGGTGTCAGGGGAGAAAAACAAAACTCTATCGACCAAGCAGCTGAGAAAGCAGACGCAAACAGGCCGGGGAGGGTGAATGACAGCAACACAAAGTAAGCCAGACGCGAAAATATCCCTGAAACCAGGGAAGCCTTGGGGGCGTGAAGAGATGACAGAGAGCGAGCCAGAGAGGGGACTCGGCATGCCTCACCATCCGCACATTCAATGGGGGCAGCACGACCCCATTGGAACGGTGAAGGTCGGACACCAGCACCTTCAGGATGTCCTGAATCTACAGAAGGCAGAAAGGGAAATCAAGGGCAGAGCGAGAGAGAGAGAAAAGTGGCTTGGAGAGAGCTAATAGGGCCAGGGAAGTAAGAGGAGACGGGTTCTGGGAGACAGAACGCTGAAGGAGAGAGCAGGTCAACACCACAGCCTGTGCCATCTTTCCAACCAGCCACTTTGCTGCCTTGCCAGAGGCAGAAATCAACGCCTAGGAACAGACGGAAACCTCCCCTGAACGATGCACTCACAAAGAGTGGAGTTGCCTGACCAGTGAATATGCCCATGAGACCCTCCCCTTGGCCCAGGATGCTAGAGACGAACCTGGCAGGGCTCCAGACCTTTATCATCTCCATTGAAAAGCCAGACTTCCAATAAAGGTTTGCTTGCACAAAGGGGATTACCGTTAAAATATAAGTTTGAAAAACATTATCTCATCTTACAGATGAGGAAACCGAGGCCCAGGGAAGGCAGTGCTTTTCCTGAGATCACCCAGCAAGCTGGTGGCAGAGGTAACTCGAAACTCCTAATCCAGTGCCGGGGGCTCTCTCCTCACCAAACCCGGGGGCTGCTCTGGTGCTTCCTAAAGGGAGAGCCTGAAGGCAAGTGGCTTCCCCTTGACGCTGGGGATACGGAAAACCACCAGAGCAGTAAGTCCAATAGCGACTACCCTTTACTGAACGTTTACTCCTCACCAGGCTCTGTGCGAAGGCATGACTGTAAACACAGCAATGTCATTTAAACTTCGTAAGAGTAAGACAGTATTTACCTGGGTTTTACTGATGTGGAAACAGAGACTCAAAGAGCTGAAACAATTTTCCCCAAACCATATCCCTAGCAGAGGGAGAGACAGGATTTAACCCTCGACTTCTGAACCAGCACCTGGTCAGATTCTTCCGCAATCTAACTCTGGCCCTCTGAGCACTCCTATCCCCAGTAGCTTCGCCAGCCAAGACTCACCTCCTCAGGCAAGTTGTGGTTGTCGCAGGGTTACTGCCATGTGCCACGTGCATTCTTCCTTTTCTTCATAGTTTCTGAATAAACATCAAGCTTGTTCTTCTTCAGACATTCTCTCAGCTGCAGAAAGTAAAAGCAGTGAGACCCACAAGAAGTATATTCACACCCTGAATTCACACCCTACTTGACAGTTTACAAAATACTCATCTTCGACGTTTGATTGAATGCCACAACAACCCTACAAGGTGTTGCAATACTCACTTCCTGAATGCAGAAACGGACAGATAACATAGTTGTTTTAAAAAAGACAGTCATGGAATTTTAATTCAGGGGTTATGCCATAAATCCGTGGCTTCCAGGGAGGCAACATCAGAGGCAGAGGCGGAAGAGGAAACCTTAAAATGATCAGACACGCGGGTCCTTTCTTATACATCTGTGCGAGCCGCACACTGGCACGTCTAAAACTCTGACATCAAGGTAGCCCAATGGCAGAAGGCAGCCGGACACCCGCCCCTAGTGAAATTGGGATGGTAACAAAGAAAAGACCACTCAAGCACCATTTCAGAGAGGAGGAGTCTATTAAAATCGTACACATCTATGTAAACGTCATCCTGAAGTATAAAAGGGTTTTTCTCTCTCAAGAGACTCCAGCAAAACCGATGCTTCAGTCCCATTTTTATCCTGCGGCTCTCAGAGCCCCCGATGTTTAGATGATGACTTGGGGAAGCTTCCCAGCTGTGAACCGCAGGTTCACGGGATCCGCTCCACGGAGGATAAGTCGATCTCACACCAAAGAGCGCTGACTGAGGGCCACTTTGGTCTCAGGATCATAGCCCATGATTAGACCGTAAAGTGGAGAACTCCAATGAAAAATGAGAAACTCTCTCTGGGAAGGAGAAATGGGGGAAAACCAAACTAAACACACCCTCCCCATTGCCACCCAGAGATGTGGTCAACGTTTTCAGATCACAGGTGAAAGGGAGGTTTTTAAGCTGTCAGTGTCTAAAGGATGGGGTACAGTCTACAGTAAACCTGAAACCTCTCTGACCTAGGTCCCATAATCCCGAGTCCCCTTCAAGCTGCAAATCTGTGCTGCGACCACAGAAAACGGACAGGGAGGGAGAAACACTAGGGGACTAAGGCGTTGAACACCCGCTTCGCGGCTGGAAAGACGGTTCCGAGGGTGACTGTGACGTATCTACGTATTCCACTCTTCCCTATGGAGGCCCGAGTCGCCACTCTGGCCGTTGGGTAAGGGAGTGCAGGGCCCCAGGAGCGACGTCCTGAGCAACTGGGAGTCCAGGGAGCCTACGGAGGTCAGGGAGCCCAAGAGGTCGCCCTTGGGCGGCAAGGAAGCTAGGGCCCAGCCGGGAGCCCCGGGGGTTACCAGCCCAAAGTCACCCGGGAGGGCAGGGAATGGGCTGCCAGGGTGGGGCGTGGGCTTTGGGGCGGGGGTACTGGTGAGAAGATTTCCGTGGGGAGCCAACGGGTCCAAGGAAGCTGCGACCCGGCACGTTTTACCTGTTTCTTGCCCAGGCCAGTCGTGTTTCTTCCGACACCCGAGGTCGCGGGGGCGGGGGAAGCGGGACCATTCCAGCGAGATCCCGGACACCGGCTCCCGAGGACTTCCAGCGACCACCGCGCAACTGCGAGGCAGAGCCAGAAAAGGAGGGTCGGCGGGTGCTAGGCAGCAGCGGTGGGGGCGGGGCCTAAACTCTCTAATACCATTGGTCTCTGAGAAAGGCGTCACAATGAAAGATGCTGCCGCTGGCTCCGCCCACCTCAGGGAGGGGAGGGGCGTGGCCTTCTCGCTCAGGGTGCCTGCAGCCTGCTGTGTGAACTTTCCTGAGCTCAGGCACAGGATGCTCACTACCTGTCGAACCTGAGAGACCGCACGCCCACCCTCGTCCTGCACCCTCCTGCACAGAAACCCACCCTACCCCCTTGAAACGGGGTCCCGGACCCCAGGTTTCAGGAGATGGGCTGGGACCGGACAGCAGGGGGAAAGCATGTCCCGTTCACAATCCCTTTCCTGACTCCCATAGGTCTACCCCAGACTTTCTAGTCCCAGAGATCACCCCCAGAGACCCCCGACCCAGTCTATGCATGCCACCCTATCAGAATCTCTCTTTCCTCGAGGGTCTCTATCCTGATCCCGGGAACACATCTGTCTGCTTCTCGACACATGTAGCTCCTACTTCCCAAACTCCTCCAACACCCCCACAGTACCCTTTCTTCCCGGTGCGGACTCTAGGTCCAATCAGCCATTTCTCCTTTGGATTCCTCTCCAGGACTCCACCAGGACTCTCCAAAGGTGCGGCCGGGCCTTCCCATTCCCCTGGGGCCCCTCTGCCCTCCAGCGTGTAAGCCACTGCTGCTCATAGCCGTCCTCTTCATTCCTACAGCAGCTGAGCCATCCCCAGCCCTCTTCAAGGTTTCCCCTTATCGAACTTCTGAGAAACTCCAGGTTATTTCTCAGCCCTTCCCCTGCTTTTTTCCTGTGCCCAACTGAGCTTCAAAAGAAGAAGCAGTGTCCTGTCTTTGTCAGTGGCACCCTTCGCTCGGCAAGTGGGCTCTGTCCTTCCTGACAGCACCCCAAGTGTGACTGGTTCTTTTTCAACACGACAATCCCCTCCCTCACTCATTGCACCCACACATGAACCACTCTCATTCCCTCCAGCATATGTGCTCTCTCCTGTCTTAGGGCATTTGGGGACATTGTACTGTCCCGTGTCTCGAATACTTTTCCAGCTTTTTGGCAAGCTGATTGATGCCAACTCACCCTGTAGCATGGAGCTTCCTCAGAGAAGAAGCCTTACCCCCACTTCTGGCTCAGTCCAGCAACCATGTTAGACACGCCCGTAGCACACTGTACATCAACTTCAAAGCCCTTTTCAGACATGCAGTGAGTTGATTAGTTACTTGTCATTCACATACTCATATGAAAATTTTTAGTGAATGTCTTCTATGTGCCGGGTACTACTGTAGACATAGCGCAATCAGCGGTGAGTCTAACCAAGTCCCTGCCCTCCTGGAGTTTACACTCAGTGGTGGAAGGCCGATGATGAAAATAATATTCTCGGCCCGGCCGAGCGGCACAGTTGGTTCAGGGTTAGTGTAAGAGCATTCGCTCTGAGCAACACGGCCGCCGCTTCGATAACCACATGGACCAGTGACACTGTGCCCGAGTTGAGCTGCCACTCAGCTGCCAACAGGTGGCAGGATGGCTCATCTGGTGAGAGCATGTGTCCCTAACAACAAGACTGCCAGTTCGATGGTGGGCTTTGCCCTCCTGCAACTAAGACTGAACTCTGCACCTTGAGTTGAGCTGCCCGCCGCCTGGATGGCTCAGAGGGTAGAGCGTGCGCTCTTAACAACAAGGCTGCCGGTTCGACTCCCACATGGGATGGTGGCTATGCCCACCCACACCTGAGAGTGAACCGAGCACCTTGAGCTTAGCGGCCACGAGCTGCTGATGGTCAGCCACATGGCGACTGGCACCCTCCAGGATGGAAGAACAACAACTTGGCCAGTCCCCCTCCCCAATTCCCCATCACTGTTCCCCTTCCCCGGTTCCCCAATTTAAAAAAGAAAAAAAAAAAAAGAAACCGAATATCCGAATGAACCAAATACTAGTAATGAAATGAAATCAAATCAGTAATCAGAAAACTCCCAACAAACTAAAGTCCTGCGCCAGATGGCTTCACAGGTGAATTTTACCAAATATTCAAATAACAATGAACGCCTATCCTTCTCAACTGCCTATTCAAATAAATGCACGAAAAAGAAAAGCTCACAAGTTCATTTTAATTAGGGTACCATCACCCTAATGATTTCAAAACAGACAGACATGACACAAAAAGACAGACGTTGCACAGCAACAGATGATCGGAGAGATCACTGTATAAGTGACATACATGTCTCACCACTAAGACAAATGGAACTTATATAAGAGAACACTGAATATCAACTGAAACTGAAAAAAAAAAAAAGCTAAATAGAGAACTCATACAACTCAACAATTTAAAAAAATCCAATTTAAAAATGGGAAGCAGACCAAACCAGACACTTTTCCAAGAAGACATACAAATGGCCAAGAAATAGTTGAAAAAAAGGCTCAACTTCACTAGCTATTAGGGAAATGCATAGAAAAACCACAATGGGATACCAACTCCCACCTTTTAGAATGGCAATTATCAACAAAACAAGTAAAAACAAGTGTAGGAGCAGCTGTGCGGAACATGGAACCCTCATACACTGCTGCTGAGAATGTCAATTGGCACAGCCATTGTGGAAACAAGTATGGCGTTAGGCCTGAATAGATGAATACTAGAGTTACCCGATAACCCAAAACTCCCTCTTCTGGTATGTACCCAAAACAAGAAAGAAATGGGAGCCCCCATTTCTGGAGATGCTCTCATTTCTCCCCAGGCTACACAATCACAGGCCTACGTTACTGGAGGAGAAAACTCAAGTGCGAAACAGTTCCTGATAAAGAGGGTGTAAAACCAAGAAGGCGCTATGGGATCCTGGTCTTCACTTCCAGGAGAACGAGGGATGTGGGCACAGGTCACTACGGTCAAAACTCAGCTTCTGCCTCCTCTGGGCCTGTGCTGCCCTCCCCGTGCTTCTCGGCGTCTCCTCTGAGCTGACAAGGTGAGTCGTGGCACCTAGGGGGACCTGGCCGCCTGGGCCTGAGCAGTCCTGATGATTGAAAGATGACACCAGCCAGCAGGGCTGTCCCAGCCCCTCTCCCCATGCCCATCTCCCGCAGGATCTGGTGCCACTTCTGCCCTACTCCTCTGGCCTGGCAGTTGTCCCTCGAGGAAGTTCATTAATTCAAGAGGCAGTACCAACATCCCATCCGGAAAAGGTCAACACCAAGCTCCCAAACGTGTCTGGCAAATGCTCTGTGAGCTCATAATCCCGCCATTGTTACCTGCACCATGCCCTTGGCCTGGCACTCCCATTTCCCCCTCTCTCCACAGGGATTAATGTTTCCTACCTGGAATCTTCAAACCGGACTCAAATGCCACCCCCTCCCGCCTCAAGTGCACTTTAAACCAATCTCTCCCTCGTCGGGCATTTGGAATGTTACCACATCCTAGCTTGCCTCTTTCCTCCCTCAGTGGGCGCTCTCTCCGGTTCCCCTGATGCCTCCCGCATGTGGCCTAGTACCTCTGCTACCAATGGACCGCTGAATATGGTTAAGTGTCCAGATGTCTTGTGAAACAGACGAGGGGCAGGATGTCCTGGTCCTCCACTGTTTGCTTCACCTCACGTTTTTACAATGAGTTCCTCTGAAAAATAATCTCAATCCTTTTAACTAGAAAGCAAACTCCCTTTCCCTTATCCCTAGGTTGCCAACTCACAAACCAAGATGAATTACTCAACTGGAAAAATCACAAACTGCTCTGTGGTCTATGGGTCTTTTTGGGACAGATGCCCTCAGGCCAAGACCCAAAGGCTAGTTTTATTTCATCTCTCCTAATCTGAGATTCAAACTTGAGGCGCACAAAGCCCAAATGCCACACACCTGGCTCTGGAAGCCATTCCCAAGCTACTTGCAAACTTCCAGGTACATCTCACCTTCTCCAAGATAAAAGGTGTCAGGGGAGAAAAACAAAACTCTATCGACCAAGCAGCTGAGAAAGCAGACGCAAACAGGCCGGGGAGGGTGAATGACAGCAACACAAAGTAAGCCAGACGCGAAAATATCCCTGAAACCAGGGAAGCCTTGGGGGCGTGAAGAGATGACAGAGAGCGAGCCAGAGAGGGGACTCGGCATGCCTCACCATCCGCACATTCAATGGGGGCAGCACGACCCCATTGGAACGGTGAAGGTCGGACACCAGCACCTTCAGGATGTCCTGAATCTACAGAAGGCAGAAAGGGAAATCAAGGGCAGAGCGAGAGAGAGAGAAAAGTGGCTTGGAGAGAGCTAATAGGGCCAGGGAAGTAAGAGGAGACGGGTTCTGGGAGACAGAACGCTGAAGGAGAGAGCAGGTCAACACCACAGCCTGTGCCATCTTTCCAACCAGCCACTTTGCTGCCTTGCCAGAGGCAGAAATCAACGCCTAGGAACAGACGGAAACCTCCCCTGAACGATGCACTCACAAAGAGTGGAGTTGCCTGACCAGTGAATATGCCCATGAGACCCTCCCCTTGGCCCAGGATGCTAGAGACGAACCTGGCAGGGCTCCAGACCTTTATCATCTCCATTGAAAAGCCAGACTTCCAATAAAGGTTTGCTTGCACAAAGGGGATTACCGTTAAAATATAAGTTTGAAAAACATTATCTCATCTTACAGATGAGGAAACCGAGGCCCAGGGAAGGCAGTGCTTTTCCTGAGATCACCCAGCAAGCTGGTGGCAGAGGTAACTCGAAACTCCTAATCCAGTGCCGGGGGCTCTCTCCTCACCAAACCCGGGGGCTGCTCTGGTGCTTCCTAAAGGGAGAGCCTGAAGGCAAGTGGCTTCCCCTTGACGCTGGGGATACGGAAAACCACCAGAGCAGTAAGTCCAATAGCGACTACCCTTTACTGAACGTTTACTCCTCACCAGGCTCTGTGCGAAGGCATTACTATAAACACAGCAATGTCATTTAAACTTCGTAAGAGTAAGACAGTATTTACCTGGGTTTTACTGATGTGGAAACAGAGACTCAAAGAGCTGAAACAATTTTCCCCAAACCATATCCCTAGCAGAGGGAGAGACAGGATTTAACCCTCGACTTCTGAACCAGCACCTGGTCAGATTCTTCCGCAATCTAACCACTGCCCTCTGGCCCTCTGAGCACTCCTATCCCCAGTAGCTTCGCCAGCCAAGACTCACCTCCTCAGGCAAGTTGTGGTTGTCGCAGGGTTACTGCCCTGTGCCACGTGCATTCTTCCTTTTCTTCGCAGTTTCTGAATAAACATCAAGCTTGTTCTTCTTCAGACATTCTCTCAGCTGCAGAAAGTAAAAGCAGTGAGACCCACAAGAAGTATATTCACACCCTGAATTCACACCCTACTTGACAGTTTACAAAATACTCATCTTCAACGTTTGATTGAATGCCACAACAACCCTACAAGGTGTTGCAATACTCACTTCCTGAATGCAGAAACGGACAGATAACATAGTTGTTTTAAAAAAGAGAGTCATGGAATTTTAATTCAGGGGTTATGCCATAAATCCGTGGCTTCCAGGGGGGCAACATCAGAGGCAGAGGCGGAAAAGGAAACCTTAAAATGATCAGACACGTGGGTCCTTTCTTATACATCTGTGCGAGCCGCACACTGGCACGTCTAAAACTCTGACATCAAGGTAGCCCAATGGCAGAAGGCAGCCGGACACCCGCCCCTAGTGAAATTGGGATGGTAACAAAGAAAAGACAACTCAAGCACCATTTCACAGAGGAGGAGTCTATTAAAATCTTACACATCTATGTAAACGTCTTCCTGAAGTATAAAACGGTTTTTCTCTCTCAAGAGACTCCAGCAAAACCGATGCTTCAGTCCCATTTTTAACCTGTGGCTCTCAGAGCCCCCGATGTTTAGATGATGACTTGGGGAAGCTTCCCAGCTGTGAACCGCAGGTTCATGGGATCCGCTCCACGGAGGATAAGTCGATCTCACACCAAAGAGCGCTGACTGAGGGCCACTTTGGTCTCAGGAGCATAGCTTATGATTAGACCGTAAAGTGGAGAACTCAAATGAAAAATGAAAAACTCTCTCTGGGAAGGAGAAATGGGGGAAAACCAAACTAAACACACCCTCCCCATTGCCACCCAGAGATGTGGTCAACGTTTTCAGATCACAGGTGAAAGGGAGGTTTTTAAGCTGTCAGTGTCTAAAGGATGGGGTACAGTCTACAGTAAACCTGAAACCTCTCTGACCTAGGTCCCATAATCCCGAGTCCCCTTCAAGCTGCAAATCTGTGCTGCGACCACAGAAAACGGACAGGGAGGGAGAAACACTAGGGGACTAAGGCGTTGAACACCCGCTTCGCGGCTGCAAAGACGGTTCCGAGGGTGACTGTGACGTATCTACGTATTCCACTCTTCCCTATGGAGGCCCGAGTCACCACTCTGGCCGTTGGGTAAGGGAGTGCAGGGCCCCAGGAGCGACGTCCTGAGCAACTGGGAGTCCAGGGAGCCTACGGAGGTCAGGGAGCCCAAGAGGTCGCCCTTGGGCGGCAAGGAAGCTAGGGCCCAGCCGGGAGCCCCGGGGGTTACCAGCCCAAAGTCACCCGGGAGGGCAGGGAATGGGCTGCCAGGGTGGGGCGTGGGCTTTGGGGCGGGGGTACTGGTGAGAAGATTTCCGTGGGGAGCCAACGGGTCCAAGGAAGCTGCGACCCGGCACGTTTTACCTGTTTCTTGCCCAGGCCAGTCGTGTTTCTTCCGACACCCGAGGTCGCGGGGGCGGGGGAAGCGGGACCATTCCAGCGAGATCCCGGACACCGGCTCCCGAGGACTTCCAGCGACCACCGCGCAACTGCGAGGCAGAGCCAGAAAAGGAGGGTCGGCGGGTGCTAGGCAGCAGCGGTGGGGGCGGGGCCTAAACTCTCTAATACCATTGGTCTCTGAGAAAGGCGTCACAATGAAAGATGCTGCCGCTGGCTCCGCCCACCTCAGGGAGGGGAGGGGCGTGGCCTTCTCGCTCAGGGTGCCTGCAGCCTGCTGTGTGAACTTTCCTGAGCTCAGGCACAGGATGCTCACTACCTGTCGAACCTGAGAGACCGCACGCCCACCCTCGTCCTGCACCCTCCTGCACAGAAACCCACCCTACCCCCTTGAAACGGGGTCCCGGACCCCAGGTTTCAGGAGATGGGCTGGGACCGGACAGCAGGGGGAAAGCATGTCCCGTTCACAATCCCTTTCCTGACTCCCATAGGTCTACCCCAGACTTTCTAGTCCCAGAGATCACCCCCAGAGACCCCCGACCCAGTCTATGCATGCCACCCTATCAGAATCTCTCTTTCCTCGAGGGTCTCTATCCTGATCCCGGGAACACATCTGTCTGCTTCTCGACACATGTAGCTCCTACTTCCCAAACTCCTCCAACACCCCCACAGTACCCTTTCTTCCCGGTGCGGACTCTAGGTCCAATCAGCCATTTCTCCTTTGGATTCCTCTCCAGGACTCCACCAGGACTCTCCAAAGGTGCGGCCGGGCCTTCCCATTCCCCTGGGGCCCCTCTGCCCTCCAGCGTGTAAGCCACTGCTGCTCATAGCCGTCCTCTTCATTCCTACAGCAGCTGAGCCATCCCCAGCCCTCTTCAAGGTTTCCCCTTATCGAACTTCTGAGAAACTCCAGGTTATTTCTCAGCCCTTCCCCTGCTTTTTTCCTGTGCCCAACTGAGCTTCAAAAGAAGAAGCAGTGTCCTGTCTTTGTCAGTGGCACCCTTCGCTCGGCAAGTGGGCTCTGTCCTTCCTGACAGCACCCCAAGTGTGACTGGTTCTTTTTCAACACGACAATCCCCTCCCTCACTCATTGCACCCACACATGAACCACTCTCATTCCCTCCAGCATATGTGCTCTCTCCTGTCTTAGGGCATTTGGGGACATTGTACTGTCCCGTGTCTCGAATACTTTTCCAGCTTTTTGGCAAGCTGATTGATGCCAACTCACCCTGTAGCATGGAGCTTCCTCAGAGAAGAAGCCTTACCCCCACTTCTGGCTCAGTCCAGCAACCCTGTTAGACACGCCCGTAGCACACTGTACATCAACTTCAAAGCCCTTTTCAGACATGCAGTGAGTTGATTAGTTACTTGTCATTCACATACTCATATGAAAATTTTTAGTGAATGTCTTCTATGTGCCGGGTACTACTGTAGACATAGCGCAATCAGCGGTGAGTCTAACCAAGTCCCTGCCCTCCTGGAGTTTACACTCAGTGGTGGAAGGCCGATGATGAAAATAATATTCTCGGCCCGGCCGAGCGGCACAGTTGGTTCAGGGTTAGTGTAAGAGCATTCGCTCTGAGCAACACGGCCGCCGCTTCGATAACCACATGGACCAGTGACACTGTGCCCGAGTTGAGCTGCCACTCAGCTGCCAACAGGTGGCAGGATGGCTCATCTGGTGAGAGCATGTGTCCCTAACAACAAGACTGCCAGTTCGATGGTGGGCTTTGCCCTCCTGCAACTAAGACTGAACTCTGCACCTTGAGTTGAGCTGCCCGCCGCCTGGATGGCTCAGAGGGTAGAGCGTGCGCTCTTAACAACAAGGCTGCCGGTTCGACTCCCACATGGGATGGTGGCTATGCCCACCCACACCTGAGAGTGAACCGAGCACCTTGAGCTTAGCGGCCACGAGCTGCTGATGGTCAGCCACATGGCGACTGGCACCCTCCAGGATGGAAGAACAACAACTTGGCCAGTCCCCCTCCCCAATTCCCCATCACTGTTCCCCTTCCCCGGTTCCCCAATTTAAAAAAGAAAAAAAAAAAAAGAAACCGAATATCCGAATGAACCAAATACTAGTAATGAAATGAAATCAAATCAGTAATCAGAAAACTCCCAACAAACTAAAGTCCTGCGCCAGATGGCTTCACAGGTGAATTTTACCAAATATTCAAATAACAATGAACGCCTATCCTTCTCAACTGCCTATTCAAATAAATGCACGAAAAAGAAAAGCTCACCAGTTCATTTTAATTAGGGTACCATCACCCTAATGATTTCAAAACAGACAGACATGACACAAAAAGACAGACGTTGCACAGCAACAGATGATCGGAGAGATCACTGTATAAGTGACATACATGTCTCACCACTAAGACAAATGGAACTTATATAAGAGAACACTGAATATCAACTGAAACTGAAAAAAAAACAAGCTAAATAGAGAACTCATACAACTCAACAATTTAAAAAAATCCAATTTAAAAATGGGAAGCAGACCAAACCAGACACTTTTCCAAGAAGACATACAAATGGCCAAGAAATAGTTGAAAAAAAGGCTCAACTTCACTAGCTATTAGGGAAATGCATAGAAAAACCACAATGGGATACCAACTCACACCTTTTAGAATGGCAATTATCAACAAAACAAGTAAAAACAAGTGTAGGAGCAGCTGTGCGGAACATGGAACCCTCATACACTGCTGCTGAGAATGTCAATTGGCACAGCCATTGTGGAAACAAGTATGGCGTTAGGCCTGAATAGATGAATACTAGAGTTACCCGATAACCCAAAACTCCCTCTTCTGGTATGTACCCAAAACAAGAAAGAAATGGGAGCCCCCATTTCTGGAGATGCTCTCATTTCTCCCCAGGCTACACAATCACAGGCCTACGTTACTGGAGGAGAAAACTCAAGTGCGAAACTGTTCCTGATAAAGAGGGTGTAAAACCAAGAAGGCGCTATGGGATCCTGGTCTTCACTTCCAGGAGAACGAGGGATGTGGGCACAGGTCACTACGGTCAAAACTCAGCTTCTGCCTCCTCTGGGCCTGTGCTGCCCTCCCCGTGCTTCTCGGCGTCTCCTCTGAGCT
Source organism: Hipposideros larvatus (assembly GCA_031876335.1). Lineage (NCBI taxonomy): Eukaryota > Metazoa > Chordata > Mammalia > Chiroptera > Hipposideridae > Hipposideros > Hipposideros larvatus. Next base: position 55,434,466 of record CM063105.1, read on the forward strand.
GACAAGGTGAGTCGTGGCACCTAGGGGGACCTGGCCGCCTGGGCCTGAGCAGTCCTGATGATTGAAAGATGACACCAGCCAGCAGGGCTGTCCCAGCCCCTCTCCCCATGCCCATCTCCCGCAGGATCTGGTGCCACTTCTGCCCTACTCCTCTGGCCTGGCAGTTGTCCCTCGAGGAAGTTCATTAATTCAAGAGGCAGTACCAACATCCCATCCGGAAAAGGTCAACACCAAGCTCCCAAACGTGTCTGGCAAATGCTCTGTGAGCTCATAATCCCGCCATTGTTACCTGCACCATGCCCTTGGCCTGGCACTCCCATTTCCCCCTCTCTCCACAGGGATTAATGTTTCCTACCTGGAATCTTCAAACCGGACTCAAATGCCACCCCCTCCCGCCTCAAGTGCACTTTAAACCAATCTCTCCCTCGTCGGGCATTTGGAATGTTACCACATCCTAGCTTGCCTCTTTCCTCCCTCAGTGGGCGCTCTCTCCGGTTCCCCTGATGCCTCCCGCATGTGGCCTAGTACCTCTGCTACCAATGGACCGCTGAATATGGTTAAGTGTCCAGATGTCTTGTGAAACAGACGAGGGGCAGGATGTCCTGGTCCTCCACTGTTTGCTTCACCTCACGTTTTTACAATGAGTTCCTCTGAAAAATAATCTCAATCCTTTTAACTAGAAAGCAAACTCCCTTTCCCTTATCCCTAGGTTGCCAACTCACAAACCAAGATGAATTACTCAACTGGAAAAATCACAAACTGCTCTGTGGTCTATGGGTCTTTTTGGGACAGATGCCCTCAGGCCAAGACCCAAAGGCTAGTTTTATTTCATCTCTCCTAATCTGAGATTCAAACTTGAGGCGCACAAAGCCCAAATGCCACACACCTGGCTCTGGAAGCCATTCCCAAGCTACTTGCAAACTTCCAGGTACATCTCACCTTCTCCAAGATAAAAGGTGTCAGGGGAGAAAAACAAAACTCTATCGACCAAGCAGCTGAGAAAGCAGACGCAAACAGGCCGGGGAGGGTGAATGACAGCAACACAAAGTAAGCCAGACGCGAAAATATCCCTGAAACCAGGGAAGCCTTGGGGGCGTGAAGAGATGACAGAGAGCGAGCCAGAGAGGGGACTCGGCATGCCTCACCATCCGCACATTCAATGGGGGCAGCACGACCCCATTGGAACGGTGAAGGTCGGACACCAGCACCTTCAGGATGTCCTGAATCTACAGAAGGCAGAAAGGGAAATCAAGGGCAGAGCGAGAGAGAGAGAAAAGTGGCTTGGAGAGAGCTAATAGGGCCAGGGAAGTAAGAGGAGACGGGTTCTGGGAGACAGAACGCTGAAGGAGAGAGCAGGTCAACACCACAGCCTGTGCCATCTTTCCAACCAGCCACTTTGCTGCCTTGCCAGAGGCAGAAATCAACGCCTAGGAACAGACGGAAACCTCCCCTGAACGATGCACTCACAAAGAGTGGAGTTGCCTGACCAGTGAATATGCCCATGAGACCCTCCCCTTGGCCCAGGATGCTAGAGACGAACCTGGCAGGGCTCCAGACCTTTATCATCTCCATTGAAAAGCCAGACTTCCAATAAAGGTTTGCTTGCACAAAGGGGATTACCGTTAAAATATAAGTTTGAAAAACATTATCTCATCTTACAGATGAGGAAACCGAGGCCCAGGGAAGGCAGTGCTTTTCCTGAGATCACCCAGCAAGCTGGTGGCAGAGGTAACTCGAAACTCCTAATCCAGTGCCGGGGGCTCTCTCCTCACCAAACCCGGGGGCTGCTCTGGTGCTTCCTAAAGGGAGAGCCTGAAGGCAAGTGGCTTCCCCTTGACGCTGGGGATACGGAAAACCACCAGAGCAGTAAGTCCAATAGCGACTACCCTTTACTGAACGTTTACTCCTCACCAGGCTCTGTGCGAAGGCATGACTGTAAACACAGCAATGTCATTTAAACTTCGTAAGAGTAAGACAGTATTTACCTGGGTTTTACTGATGTGGAAACAGAGACTCAAAGAGCTGAAACAATTTTCCCCAAACCATATCCCTAGCAGAGGGAGAGACAGGATTTAACCCTCGACTTCTGAACCAGCACCTGGTCAGATTCTTCCGCAATCTAACTCTGGCCCTCTGAGCACTCCTATCCCCAGTAGCTTCGCCAGCCAAGACTCACCTCCTCAGGCAAGTTGTGGTTGTCGCAGGGTTACTGCCATGTGCCACGTGCATTCTTCCTTTTCTTCATAGTTTCTGAATAAACATCAAGCTTGTTCTTCTTCAGACATTCTCTCAGCTGCAGAAAGTAAAAGCAGTGAGACCCACAAGAAGTATATTCACACCCTGAATTCACACCCTACTTGACAGTTTACAAAATACTCATCTTCGACGTTTGATTGAATGCCACAACAACCCTACAAGGTGTTGCAATACTCACTTCCTGAATGCAGAAACGGACAGATAACATAGTTGTTTTAAAAAAGACAGTCATGGAATTTTAATTCAGGGGTTATGCCATAAATCCGTGGCTTCCAGGGAGGCAACATCAGAGGCAGAGGCGGAAGAGGAAACCTTAAAATGATCAGACACGCGGGTCCTTTCTTATACATCTGTGCGAGCCGCACACTGGCACGTCTAAAACTCTGACATCAAGGTAGCCCAATGGCAGAAGGCAGCCGGACACCCGCCCCTAGTGAAATTGGGATGGTAACAAAGAAAAGACCACTCAAGCACCATTTCAGAGAGGAGGAGTCTATTAAAATCGTACACATCTATGTAAACGTCATCCTGAAGTATAAAAGGGTTTTTCTCTCTCAAGAGACTCCAGCAAAACCGATGCTTCAGTCCCATTTTTATCCTGCGGCTCTCAGAGCCCCCGATGTTTAGATGATGACTTGGGGAAGCTTCCCAGCTGTGAACCGCAGGTTCACGGGATCCGCTCCACGGAGGATAAGTCGATCTCACACCAAAGAGCGCTGACTGAGGGCCACTTTGGTCTCAGGATCATAGCCCATGATTAGACCGTAAAGTGGAGAACTCCAATGAAAAATGAGAAACTCTCTCTGGGAAGGAGAAATGGGGGAAAACCAAACTAAACACACCCTCCCCATTGCCACCCAGAGATGTGGTCAACGTTTTCAGATCACAGGTGAAAGGGAGGTTTTTAAGCTGTCAGTGTCTAAAGGATGGGGTACAGTCTACAGTAAACCTGAAACCTCTCTGACCTAGGTCCCATAATCCCGAGTCCCCTTCAAGCTGCAAATCTGTGCTGCGACCACAGAAAACGGACAGGGAGGGAGAAACACTAGGGGACTAAGGCGTTGAACACCCGCTTCGCGGCTGGAAAGACGGTTCCGAGGGTGACTGTGACGTATCTACGTATTCCACTCTTCCCTATGGAGGCCCGAGTCGCCACTCTGGCCGTTGGGTAAGGGAGTGCAGGGCCCCAGGAGCGACGTCCTGAGCAACTGGGAGTCCAGGGAGCCTACGGAGGTCAGGGAGCCCAAGAGGTCGCCCTTGGGCGGCAAGGAAGCTAGGGCCCAGCCGGGAGCCCCGGGGGTTACCAGCCCAAAGTCACCCGGGAGGGCAGGGAATGGGCTGCCAGGGTGGGGCGTGGGCTTTGGGGCGGGGGTACTGGTGAGAAGATTTCCGTGGGGAGCCAACGGGTCCAAGGAAGCTGCGACCCGGCACGTTTTACCTGTTTCTTGCCCAGGCCAGTCGTGTTTCTTCCGACACCCGAGGTCGCGGGGGCGGGGGAAGCGGGACCATTCCAGCGAGATCCCGGACACCGGCTCCCGAGGACTTCCAGCGACCACCGCGCAACTGCGAGGCAGAGCCAGAAAAGGAGGGTCGGCGGGTGCTAGGCAGCAGCGGTGGGGGCGGGGCCTAAACTCTCTAATACCATTGGTCTCTGAGAAAGGCGTCACAATGAAAGATGCTGCCGCTGGCTCCGCCCACCTCAGGGAGGGGAGGGGCGTGGCCTTCTCGCTCAGGGTGCCTGCAGCCTGCTGTGTGAACTTTCCTGAGCTCAGGCACAGGATGCTCACTACCTGTCGAACCTGAGAGACCGCACGCCCACCCTCGTCCTGCACCCTCCTGCACAGAAACCCACCCTACCCCCTTGAAACGGGGTCCCGGACCCCAGGTTTCAGGAGATGGGCTGGGACCGGACAGCAGGGGGAAAGCATGTCCCGTTCACAATCCCTTTCCTGACTCCCATAGGTCTACCCCAGACTTTCTAGTCCCAGAGATCACCCCCAGAGACCCCCGACCCAGTCTATGCATGCCACCCTATCAGAATCTCTCTTTCCTCGAGGGTCTCTATCCTGATCCCGGGAACACATCTGTCTGCTTCTCGACACATGTAGCTCCTACTTCCCAAACTCCTCCAACACCCCCACAGTACCCTTTCTTCCCGGTGCGGACTCTAGGTCCAATCAGCCATTTCTCCTTTGGATTCCTCTCCAGGACTCCACCAGGACTCTCCAAAGGTGCGGCCGGGCCTTCCCATTCCCCTGGGGCCCCTCTGCCCTCCAGCGTGTAAGCCACTGCTGCTCATAGCCGTCCTCTTCATTCCTACAGCAGCTGAGCCATCCCCAGCCCTCTTCAAGGTTTCCCCTTATCGAACTTCTGAGAAACTCCAGGTTATTTCTCAGCCCTTCCCCTGCTTTTTTCCTGTGCCCAACTGAGCTTCAAAAGAAGAAGCAGTGTCCTGTCTTTGTCAGTGGCACCCTTCGCTCGGCAAGTGGGCTCTGTCCTTCCTGACAGCACCCCAAGTGTGACTGGTTCTTTTTCAACACGACAATCCCCTCCCTCACTCATTGCACCCACACATGAACCACTCTCATTCCCTCCAGCATATGTGCTCTCTCCTGTCTTAGGGCATTTGGGGACATTGTACTGTCCCGTGTCTCGAATACTTTTCCAGCTTTTTGGCAAGCTGATTGATGCCAACTCACCCTGTAGCATGGAGCTTCCTCAGAGAAGAAGCCTTACCCCCACTTCTGGCTCAGTCCAGCAACCCTGTTAGACACGCCCGTAGCACACTGTACATCAACTTCAAAGCCCTTTTCAGACATGCAGTGAGTTGATTAGTTACTTGTCATTCACATACTCATATGAAAATTTTTAGTGAATGTCTTCTATGTGCCGGGTACTACTGTAGACATAGCGCAATCAGCGGTGAGTCTAACCAAGTCCCTGCCCTCCTGGAGTTTACACTCAGTGGTGGAAGGCCGATGATGAAAATAATATTCTCGGCCCGGCCGAGCGGCACAGTTGGTTCAGGGTTAGTGTAAGAGCATTCGCTCTGAGCAACACGGCCGCCGCTTCGATAACCACATGGACCAGTGACACTGTGCCCGAGTTGAGCTGCCACTCAGCTGCCAACAGGTGGCAGGATGGCTCATCTGGTGAGAGCATGTGTCCCTAACAACAAGACTGCCAGTTCGATGGTGGGCTTTGCCCTCCTGCAACTAAGACTGAACTCTGCACCTTGAGTTGAGCTGCCCGCCGCCTGGATGGCTCAGAGGGTAGAGCGTGCGCTCTTAACAACAAGGCTGCCGGTTCGACTCCCACATGGGATGGTGGCTATGCCCACCCACACCTGAGAGTGAACCGAGCACCTTGAGCTTAGCGGCCACGAGCTGCTGATGGTCAGCCACATGGCGACTGGCACCCTCCAGGATGGAAGAACAACAACTTGGCCAGTCCCCCTCCCCAATTCCCCATCACTGTTCCCCTTCCCCGGTTCCCCAATTTAAAAAAGAAAAAAAAAAAGAAACCGAATATCCGAATGAACCAAATACTAGTAATGAAATGAAATCAAATCAGTAATCAGAAAACTCCCAACAAACTAAAGTCCTGCGCCAGATGGCTTCACAGGTGGATTTTACCAAATATTCAAATGAGAATGAACGCCTATCCTTCTCAACTGCCTATTCAAATAAATTCATGGAAAAGAAATGCTCATAAGTTCATTTTTATTAGGGTACCATCACCCTAATGATTTCAAAACAGATGGACGTGACACAAAAAGACAGACGTTGCACAGCAACTGATGATCGGAGAGATCACTGTATAAATGACATACAAGTCTAACCACCTAGACAAATGGAACTTATATAAAAGTACACTGAATATTAACTGAAACTGAAAAAAAACAATCTAAATAGAGAACTCATACAACTCAACAATTTAAAAAATCCAATCTAAAAATGGGAAGCAGACCTGACCAGACAGGTTTCCAAGAAGACATACAAATTTCCAAGAAATAGTTGGAAAAAATGCTCAACTTCACTAGCTATTAGGGAAACGCATAGAAAAACCACAATGGGATACCACCTCACAACTTTTAGAATGGCTATTATCAACAAGACAATAATAACAAGTGTAGGAGTGGCTGTTCAGAAAATGGAGCCCTCATACACTGCTGCTGAGCATTTAAATTGGTACAGCCACTGTGGAAAATAGTATGGACATAGGCCTGAAAAGATTAAGAACAGACTTGCAAGATAACCCCAAAATTCCTCTCCTGGTATGTACCCAAAAAAATTTAAATAAATGGGAGCCCTCATTTCAGGAGATGCTATCATTTCTCCCCAGGTTACAGAATTACAGGCCTACATTACTGGAGTAGAAAAAACAAGTGCAAAACAGTTCTTGATAAAGAGGGTTTAAAAACAAGAAGGGGCTATCACAATTATTTCCCGCTACATAAATATTCTGTGTAAACGTGATTGTAAATGGTGGCATATACACCACCCCATGGGTATGTCACAGGTTATCTAGCCTTCCTCCTTTTGTTAAATGTAGCTTGATTTTAACTTTTTTTCTGCAATGAATATTGTCATACAGTGCACACATCTTTTCTAAGTTCCTTAGGGTAAACTACTAGCTATAGTGTTTCTGGATGATTGAGTCCATAGCACTTTTTTTCCTGTGCTGCCCAAGTCTTTTGAGGTGATGCCAGGAAGGAAATTAGGCTCAAACTTTAAGCTAACAATTGAGCACTGAGAAAAAATTATGTGGATAATTTTCTCAGTATTTTACTATTTCAATTCCATTTTCCAATAAATTATCTGTTTAATAGATGTAAGGTTATTAGTATAAATATAATTAGTTTTGTCTAATAGCATTGTCTCAACTACAAGTCTGTTTATAGAAGTTTCACCGTTATTCTTAACATGTTCACTCATGTGAGTTCACTAACCATATTTAAAATGAGATAAACAGCTGTCTCACTCGTAACAATCATCAAAACAACACAGATTGGTCGAGTGGTTCAGTTGGATAAGAATTGTCTTAAGAGCGCAAGCTCTGAGCAACTTGCACTCTGAGCAACAGGACCGCCAGTTCAATTCCCATAGGGGCCAGTGACAATGCGCCCTAGCTGAGCTGCCAACCGGTGGCAGGATGGCTCAGTGGATACAGCATGTGCAGTTAACAACAAGGCTGCCTGGTTCGACTCCCACATAGGATGGTGGCTATGCCCACCTACAACTAAGATTGAACACAGCACCTTGAGCTTAGAGGCCACGAGCTGCTGTCAGGAAGCCAGCTGGAGACTGGCGCCATCTACAACGAAGATTGTAGAACAACAACTTGGCTGGTCGCCATCCCCCATTCCCCAACACTGTTCACCTCCCACAATCCCCCAATTAAAAAAATGTATAAGATTGAAAATGTGCTCTGTATCAGACATTTATATGCATAATCTCGTTAATTTCACAAAATCTCTACCTTGTGGATATAATGAGCAATTTACAAATGACAACCACAGACATTGTGAGGTGCAGCGTTACAGCCTGTTAGAAGGCAGTGCAAAAGCGTCTTCATAGGTCTTTCATGTTAACACCTATTTCATGCTCACTATGAAACAGTGAAAGTTCTAAGCTAGATAAATGGGGAATTTTACAAGTGACAAAACAAAGACCCTGAGAGGTTTGTGACCTGTCCCAAGGTACATAGCTAGTAAAGGGTAGACCCAGGCTCAAATCCCAGAGGCCCAATGCTTAGGAATTCCCTCTTTCATAACTGCTGCAATCTCACATGAAGAAATGAGAACAGCACCACAGCACCTGCCAAGTGGATCAGTTGGTTAAGAGTGCGAGCTCTGAGCAACAGGGTCGCCGGTTTGACTCCCACATGGGCCAGTGAGCTGCACCCGAGCTGAGCTGCCACTGAGATGCTGACAGGCAGGAAACTTGCTCAGTGGTTAGAGCGTGTGCTCTTAGCAACAAGGTTGCCGGTTGGACTCCCACATGGGATGGTGTGCTATGCCCACCCCCCGCAACTAAGATTGAAAACAGCACTTTGAGCTGAGCGGCCTCGAGATGCCGATGGGCGGCCGGATGGCAATGACTTGGAGCTGAGCTAGCTGCACCCTCAACTAAAATTGAAGGACAACAACTTGTCTGTTCCCCTTCCCCAAATTCTCCAATAGTGTGCATGGCTTTCTGGGTCAGGAACTCTATCAGGACCCCCATTCACACGGCCTCCTATTTCCAGCCACACTGAGCGCCCCAATGGAGGGTTCCGAGGGCTGTGGCTTTGCTCGAACCTCACCTGGTTCCCACCAACTGTGCTTCCAAGGGTCTACACTGCGCTTACAAAGAGCGGCATGTACCAGCAGTTTATGGGGGGTAGGGAGTGGGTCCATATGACCCCTCATAGGACTCTATGTGTTCTTCCAAGACCACAGCTAACCCTCAGATGTGACTTGGACCCCGCTTTTGTGAGGGGATGAACAGGAAGGGTATGAGCTCCACACCCTCAGGCCTTGAACTTTTGGGGTCCAACCCCCGATTTCCACCAGCAGAGGAGCCTGCGTCCTTCAAGATCAAGGGTCTGGGGACCCCCTCACAGGGCCCACCCAAGTACCATGATGCCAACCCAAGCCTGGGCTGGGCATCCCCAGCAAGTCCTGGGCAAGGGGTAGGGGCCGGGGATGGTGTGGGATCCAGCTTTTACCTTGCCTCTTCCTGCCTCAGTCTCCCCATCTGTAATAGGGTTAATTATGGTGCCCGCCCACAGGGTGTAGGGAGAATAAAAGGAAGAGACATGAAGTGCTCAGCGAGCTGCCTGTTAAACATGGTGACAGTGAGGCCTTTTAGGTTCCACCGCAGGCCTTAAGCAACCCAGCCCTCAGGGGTGTGAGGCTGTGCCAGCAGGGACTACACAGCCTGATGAAACAGGCTCCAGAGTCAGCAGGGGACCATGGGGCAGTGGGCAGCTCAGCTGTCAGCCCTCAGTCCAGCCCTCCTTGCCTGGCTGGGATCCTTCGCCTTGCTGCTTGTACCAGCCAGAACTCAGGGCTCGCCCCGGCTTAGGGGAGGTGGTCTGCACCCAAGTCCTTCCTCAGCCTTCCCTCCTACCTTCTCCTCAGTTCCGTCCATTGCTGGCCATGGTCCTTGAGCCTGGAGAGCCGGAGGCAGAGGCCCTGGATGGGGAGTTCTGAGGCAGTGTCCAGCACGTGTGTGGCCAGCGGGCTGCTGACTGGCTCCATGCCTCTGTCCTGGGCCATGAGACGGTGGCAGGGATGAGTATGTGGGCCCAAGCGGTGTCCACACTAGACTTAGAGTAAACAGCCCCAGCCGGGCAGAGTCCCTAACTGTCCCTTTGGGGGAGGGGGGCTGCAATTAATGATCAGCATGCGAGGCTGCGGTGTTAGCACACTGAAATACAGTTCATACACCAGCTGACCTGTCCCCCATCCTCCCCCACTGGGCCCCCATCCGCTCCACCCAGCCACTGAAGGGTACCTCTGTCACAGAAGCCTCCCTTTCCACCCCACTTTGCTGCTGGTCAGTGCTGGTATGGATGGCCAGACACGGTCTCCTTGTTCTCCCAGAACACAGCTCTCTGTCCCCTGGCTCATGGATCACCGGACCTTAGCCCCAGCCAGACGAGGGGACAGAAACCCCGGTCCCTGCCTGACTGCCTACCTCCGGGGAGCCCAGGTGTCGCTGGAGCATGCACAGCTGCAGGACGGCCCCGGAGCTCATGCCTGGCTAATTTGGGACACCCTGAGGCGGTCAGAGGTCACCCCACACCCGCCACCCTCAGAGTTGGGGAAGGCCTGGGGCACCTCCTCCTGCCGGCCCCTGTCTCTCTTCTGTCACCTCCCAATACCCGGAGACCAAGTGTCTGACCAAACCGGGAGGGGGGCAGGGTAGGTCCACCTCGGTGCCCACCAGTAGGGCCGCAGGGAACTTCGTTCAGGAGGGGGCACAGGTGGGCAAACTGGGCCAACAAACCTGCGGGGGCCACCGAGGCTCTTCCAGGGGCCGGAAATGGTGTCCAGGGGACGGGCGGAATGATGGGGTGGGACTCGAGCAGGTGCTGGGCAGGACAGGGGCTCAAGGGGAGGGTCTCGGGGGTGGGACAGGGGCTCAAGGGGTGGGTCTCGGGGGGGCGAGTCTGGGTCTGGGTGTCAAAGACACATTTACTGAGTTTCAGAGCAGTTTACCCTGCTCAGGCCCCAAGAGGCCTGCCTGACTCCAGCTGTGGAGGACTCTGTGCTCTTCTGGCTTCTTGGCTGAACGGTCCGCCCAGTGACGCCCTCAACTGCAGACGTCAGGCAGCACTCACTTCTCTGAGCCTCCTCTTCAAACCGAGGACTGGCTGCCAGCAGCTGACAGTTGGGCAGGAGGAGTGTGTAAACATCCTGCTCCTTCCACAAGGTGATCTGAGGCCGTGTGAGACAGCGGAGCAAGGCTGAAGCCCAAATGCCTTTTTACCACAGCTCTGGGAATCGCTCTCCATGATGTTCACACAGGTCAGCCCTGTCCTTTGAAGGAGAGAAGGTACAAGGGCATGGGTGGCAGAGGTGGATTTCGGGGGCCATCTTGGAGTCTGGCGGCCATGCTAGGAATTTGGTCTGTTGCTGAATGGGGAGGAAGAGGGTACAGACCAGTCTCCCCTCACCTTGACTTGCTCAGCCTTCCAGGAGAGTTCCAGGCTAGTCCTGGTGGAAGTGGAGGTGACCACCACCTGGGTCCCTCTCCCCATTGTATTTCAGCTCCAGCTTCTCTGCCAGCATCACTCTGTAGCTCTGCCCCTCTCCCATGGCCCTTGGCTTCCAAGCCACAGACTATTTACAGTCTTCTATTCAAGGGGGAGGAGTGCACAGGGAAGGGAAACAAAAGCATGGACACACACCTTCTTTTTAAAAATGCATTAAAAAAAGAATAGTGGGTATTTAGTATTGAAATCCACATGGTTTATGGAGATTCTTCATAAGCCTGGCACAGGGACAGGGATGGGAACAGGTGGGTCATTGCTGCAGGTGGTGCATGGGCTTTGGGTGTCCCCCTGGGTGGCCTACACTCCTCTGTGTCTCCTCTAAGGGGTGGGGGTCTGGAATTCAGCCTCCCTGAGCCCATCGTAGCAGGAACAGAACTGAGACGGCTCAGGTCTCCCCGGGAAGCGGGGGTAACTCATGTGTGAGAGGGTATGATGGGGGCCTCACTGACTGTGGTGCCTTCTCTCTGTTTGAAGTTGGTTCTGGTCGCAAGGAAACAGTGGTCCCTTGGAGCTGTCCGCGCCCTCACTCCCCCAGTGGCAGGTGGCTGCCCTGTTCTGCCTGACTCCCACTCACTGTGTCCACAGGGATCTGGGCCCCTGGGCCCCTGGGGACATTACCTGTGAATGGGTGGCCAGGAATGACCAACACTGTGCACGTCTGCTCTGTTTGTGGCATTGTCCCATCATACTTCACTAACAAACGTCAGTTTAAAGACACAATAACTAAGAATTTTGAGGGCTGGCAGAGTGGCGCGTTGGTTAGGAGTTGGCTTGGGATGCCAGCTCTGAGCAGCAGGGTCCCGGTTCGAATCCCACATGAGGGCCAATGTCACTGCCCTCTACAGCTAAGATACTGAAAAACAGTTCGACCTGGAGCTGGGCTCCCGTGAGTTGCCGGCAACGGCATAGGCTTCAGTGAGGCTGCAGTGGGCTGCCCTGAGCTACCGTGAATGCCTGGCAGCCGGCATGAGCTGCCAAGAGCCACTGTGAGCGGCTGTCCAGTCCCTGCAAGCGACTGCCTCACCTGGGAAGAGTGCAATGATAATACCAACATGGGTCAGTGAAGCGACGTCCTCCACAAGTAGACTGAACAAAAGGACAGCAACTTGTCTGTTCCCTTCCCCAATTCCTCAATAAAATCTTAAAAAAAAAAAATTTCAAGGCGGTGACAAGTGCATTAAACATAACGGGGCCAGGTACAAGGTAGGTGTGTTACAGAAGGTGCTGTGTGGTGGGCCACGCACATGAGGCGTGCAGGGCCTCAGAGACCCACTTACAGTGGGACCAATTTCTGCAGGTGCTGTCCCCACAGTCAATTCTCATCAGGGCCTGCGAGTGCCTTGTCTCGGAACATTCTCAGTACTGTTTTCCTGGGCCCAGGTATGCTCTGAGGCTGCCAGGCTCAGTGGGAAGGGCAGTGGCCCGGAGGGAGGTGCCCCCTGACCCCACGCTTCTTCTCAGGGCAGCCGAGTCTATGCAGAGAAAAGTGTGACCACCCAACCTGTGAATCTGTCTCCCTGGCCCGAACCCTCTCCTTACGTTCCTATGTCCACCATGAAGACCCAGAGGACGTGAGCACTGACAAGTGTTTAGGGAACAGCCCACACTCCCCGCAAACATAGGGCTTCTCCCCTGAGTGTGTCCCCTGATGCTGAATCAGATACACCAGGCAGGGTTCCTGATTGCAGGTGATTTCCTGCTGATGTTCCTGGAAGAACCTGACAGGGGTGACTGCTGCCCACATGCTGGCTGAGGAGTTTCTTACTGGAGAAGGCCACAGGGCAGTGACTCCAGACTCATGCCCTTCCGGGGTTGAGCTCCTGTGGCTGAGCGTGCGAGTTCTCTGTGGCCCTCCTGACACCTCTGCTTTCAGTGGTGAGAGGGGAATGAAGAGTGTGGCCCTGAGATTTGTATGGAAACAAAATTTATTAGAACAGGAGGCCAAAGAAACCATGGAGGACATTGGTGTAACATCCACATTGCACTTAAGCAGCTATTTATCTAACTCATGTCTCATCATGAAAGTGGAGGATTTGCTTAACCAGTTATTTGTGTCCTCATTACACTCTTGGGGGTAAGGGGTCAGAAGATTCCCTCTGAAGCCCGCTCAGGCTGGGGTATCAAGTGTGTGGTGGCTACATTTGTCCTGTGACTGTTGTCATGAGACTTAATGCGAATGACACTCATACTCCCCCGCAAACATGAGGCTTTTCCCCTGAGTGTATCTTCTGGTGTCTGATGTGACTTGATTTTTGTGCAAAGTTTTTCCCACACTGCGTACAAACATAGGGCTTCTCCCCTGAGTGTGTCCTCTGGTGTATGCTGAGATGTGACGTTCGACTGAAGGCTTGCCCACACTCCCTGCAAACGTAGGGTTTCTCCCCTGACTGTGTCCTCTGGTGTATGATGAGATATGACATTCGACTGAAGGCTCGCCCACGTTCCCTGCAAACATAGGGCTTCTCCCCTGAGTGTGTCCTCTGGTGTGTGATGAGATGTGACTTTTGACTGAAGCCTCGCCCACACTCCTTGCAAACATAGGGTTTCTCCCCTGAGTGTGTCCTCTGGTGTGTGATGAGATGTGACTTTTGATTGAAGCCTCGCCCACACTCCCCGCAAACATAGGGCGTCTCCCCTGAGTGTGTCCTCTCGTGTCTGAGGAGGTTTGAGTTTACACTGAAGCCTTGCCCACACTCCCCGCAAACATATGGCTTCTCCCCAGAGTGTGTCCTCTTGTGTCTGAGGAGATTTGAGTTTTCACTGAAGCCTCGCCCACACTCCCCGCAAACATAGGGCTTCTCCCCTAAGTGTGTCCCCTGATGCTGAATCAGATTCACCAGGCAGGGTTCCTCTGATTGCAGGTGATTTCCTGCTGATGTTCCTGGAAGGACCTGACAGGGGTGACTGCTGCCCACATGCTGGCTGAGGAGTTTCTTACTGGAGAAGGCCACAGAGCAGGAGGAACAGGGATGGATCTTTGGTTTTGTTCCTGCCGCAAGAGAAAGTTTGAGTCAGGGCAGGTGTTGACTAGGCTGCCTGGAACGTATGCTCTGTGTCCTGCTGAGACCGGCCCCACTGGTCATTCTCCGTGTGTTGACAAGACAAGCCCTGTCTCCCACAAAGTGTTGCTTTACAGTCTATTGTTTCATTCCATTTTTTACACACTACATCTTCACAAATCCAGAAAGCCGCTATCAAGGGCCTTTTCTGCACACTGCCCAGAATAGGGACTATCAAGAAGCATCAGAGGCAGTTTCAGTCCTTATATAGATGGCACTGCAGTGACCTTTCCCCATAGACTTCTCTTGTAAGTCACATTAAAGAGGAAAACCACAGGCCCTAAATGGTGCCACTCGTGCTAAAAGCCCATGAAACCAAACCTAGATTTAATACCTGATCTAACTGTAGTCTCAGCCTCTCCCAGACACCATCTTCAACAACCAGTCTGGAGTTTTCTGGTCAATACCAGTAAAGGTTGTCTGTGGACCCTCTCCATCCCACCCTGTAGAAAGAAGAGGCAATCTACCTGATAAAATCTCTTCCCCCAAAGATGTCTCCGCTCACACATAATCCTTTCTTTTGTTAATAGCTCCCTTGCCCACCCTTCTTCATATAAAAACCGTGCGTCTTGTACAATCCTTTGGGGCGCCATGGTAGTTGCTACATGGGTTTCTGCTGACTCATGAATAAAGCCAATTAGAACCTCAAATGTACTTGTCTGAATTTAGTCTTTTAAAAAGCGTATCACATGAAACAGTGTCAGCAGCTTTTTTACTCTGTTGAGAGCTGACTTAGGTGGAATTGTCCTCAGTGACGTCCTACGTGGGGAAAGGATCTCTGAAGTCAGGAGACACCCAGCCTGGGGACCCACAAATATGGAGGGAGGATAGAGTCAAGGTTACAGGGAGCATCTGCATAGCCCTGAATCTGAGTCTCACATTTGAAAAGCATGAGGACCCCTATGGGCCTGGGTCTCCATCGGGAAGTGAGACTCAGACTGGACAAGACAAAGTGCCTAGGTCCCATTGACTGCAAATGGATTTTAATCTGAAATGCAACTGGGGGATAAAAAAATGCAAACAAAAATAAAAAATATCAAAATTGTTCCTAAGAGTCAAACGTGTATTAAATGAATCCTTCATTTCCGAAGCATTTGATTTGAAATTCTACTGACTTTAGACTGGATTGTACCCTACGAATTGGGCTAGGAACATTTCCAAGAACCCTTTCTTTTCTTGCCATTTTGAAGAAAAGCCAAGCTGCCCACCTGTCCTTGCCCTGAGCTTTCGCTTCCACTTTCGGCCCAACTTGATGCCCAGCTGGTGGCCGTACTCGTCCCCATACCAGACCAGCAGTTCACAGCCCGGCCTGACGACCTGGCAGGTTCGGTAGAAAATCTGCCTGTGATACTGAAAGGCCACCAGGTTCTGCTCTTCGTCATGCCGGGCACAGTTCACATACCTGGGATTGAGACAGGCGAAAGGAAGGAAAACCACAGGTGATAAGTTCCCACTACGTGTCGGATCCACACCCAGCTCCCCTCCTGATACTGAAAGCCTTCATGCTCTGATGTCGCCCCCTGCCCCCTGCACTCCTGGGTGATGTTCTCTCCACATCTAAGCCCCTCTTACAATGTCCTGTGGACTCCTGCATCCAGGTGCTGCCTAAAAAGCTTCCCCCTGCCCTTGGCGGTCTCCATCACAGCACAGTAAGACAGGACAATAAAGCTCATTGACATTCCATACCCCCCGATAAAAGAGAGCCCCTCAAGGAAAGGGGCTGAGTCGTGAGGCCAAGGGGCCCATGGCCAGCCTGTGACTCATTCGTGCTCTGCAGGCTTCAGGACCCAGGTCTGCTTAGAACCGCGGCTACGGTGCTTTGCTTCCTCACAGATCAAAGGTACCTTGTTTTAGGCTATCCTGGCACTGTGAACTTCTCAAAAATGGGAAAATTATAGTTAAATATTCCTAAAATCAATTGTGTCATGTCTGCCTGCTGTAATTTGTCCCTAAGGACCAGGGTTGTGTGATCTGTGTCAGTAACAAATCCCACTGTCTAAATAAGTGTTCATTAGATAAATTAAAGTGAATCCACTGTCCCCAGTGAATCTAGGCCCATCAAGGACTTTTCCAGGACCCAAAGTTTGTCTACTATAGAGATGTACATTTTGAGGACATGTGCTATATTTTATCTCCATTTTCCTAAAGTCTCTTGGTACGAAAGAGCACTGTGTGGAGAAAAAAGAGGAACAGGGGGCTGAGGGGGACCATCGAGGGAGGCTTGATGAGAAGGGGAGGACTAGGGTCTTGTGGTCAATGAGTGTCCTGTCTAGAACCCAGGGACCGACCGGCCTTACCTCATCCAGTTGGCCTGGGATTTGTCCGTTCCATCCACATACTCATAGCAGTTTCCCCCTTTCTTGATCTGAGGTTCAGGAAAAGAAGTTAAAGGCTTTGTTTTGGTGGGAAGGTAGTAGAAGAATTATCCTACTCTACCCAGGCGCTTTCAGCCTGCATGGATCCCACTGCCAGCTGTGAGCACAGGATGTGCCTCTCACTCACCATCCACACGCCAGAGTCCACCTGTCCACTCAGCAGGAGCCCCACATGGAGGAGGCGCTCCGCAGTGCCTGCACCACTCTGCTTCCACTTACCCTCCTGTGTCCAAACGGGAGCGCCATGTTCTCACAAATTGCACTCAGCACATAGAACTAAATGTACCGTCCTCATGTATGTCCCAGCATGTAGGTGGGGGCCCCCAACCCACAGGGGACAGGGGACAGGTGGATGCTTCTCACCTCCCAGGTGTATCCGTTCTTAGTCGCCTCTTCATCTTCTGTGACATGGCCCTCATACGGGCCAAAGTTCAGACCCAGCGGCAAATCAGACGCCTCGTTCCACACTCCGAACCCAGCCTCAGGGATGCCTGAGGGTCTGATTATCAGCCCAGGGGGCAGAGTGAGGACTGAGCGGTTGGGGTGCCCCTTGTTCACCGCACTGTCCTTTACAAATGTAGGGGGCCCATGAGTAGCACAGCTGTCAATGAAGTAGATTCGACACTTCTCGCAATCTGGAGGCGAGAGCAACAGGGGTTAGGGAAGGTGTGGTGCATGTTCCTGAACATAGAGAGCTTCATAGACAGCATGGGCAGTCACATCACTGAGCCTCAATCCTGTACTCCAGGCCACAAGAGGATGGGAATGACGGATCCACATGACCATCCGACACTATTGTATCAAGACGTAATAGCCTTGCACCGGCCGAGTGGCACGTTGGTTAAAAGCTGGCTTGGGATGCTAGAGGGCCCCGGTTGGGATCCCACATATGAGGGCCAGTGACACTGCCCTCTACAGCTAAGATGCTGAACAACAGCTCAACCTGGAACTGGGCTGCCGTGGGTCGCCGGCGACGGCGTAGGCTGCAGCCCATGGTGCAGTGGGTTGTTGTGGGCTACCGTGTGTGGCCAGCAGCCAGCATGACCAGCCATCCAGAGGCTGGCAAGTGACTGCCTCACCAGGGAAGAGCGCAATGATAATACCAACATGGGCCAGTGAAGTGACTTCCTCCACAACTAGACTGAAGAACAAAAGGAAAGCAACTTATCTGTTTCCTTTCCTCTGATTCTTCAACGCTGTTCCTCTCCCCCAATTCCCCATTCAAAAAAAATCTTTAAAAAAAGGGGCCGACCGAGTGGCTCAGTTGGTGAAGAGCTCGCTCAAGAGTTTGAGCTCTGAGCAACAGCGGTTCAATGTCCAGCCCGAGCTGAGCTGCCACTGATCTGCCAAAAGGTGGCAGGATGACTCAGCTAAAATAATAATAATAATAATAATAATAAATAAATAAAATGAAATAAAATTAGCATAAAAAATATGTAACAGCCTTGTTTGTGAGGGTCACTTACACAGGTAGTCATCATCCTCGGGCTTGCTGGCCTCTTGGTACATACGGCCCCTTATTTCCTGTGGGATACACATCTTCACTTCAATCTTTTTCCTAGGTCCTAAGTTGGAGAAGAGTAGGTGAATGAGGTTGTCTCTGGGGTGCTAGTCCCTGTTTTGCCGGAAAACACAAAATGTCCTCCTATCAAATCATCACCTGTCTTTCTGTATACTCTGTTTTTCCTTCCTTAACTGTTGGTTCAGAGACTCAGACTCCACACTGACTACAGGTTCAATTTTAGTTTCTAGCTCTTCCCATTATCAGGCTTAACTTCCAAGCCTTTAGCTTTACAAAATGGTTCATTCACATATCTACTCATTCAGAAAATATTTGTTGAGGGCACATTATGTGTTAGGCATTGAGCAAAGACCTGGGTATACAACACCAGTAAAGCATGGTCCCTATTATCATAGCTGGATTTACTGGACAACTTGGATGTGTCAATTATTTTAAATGCAACTTAATGCTTTGAAACAATGTATGAACTAGGTATCCTTATCTTCACTTTACAGATTAGCTTTCAGGAGCCCAGAGAATGTATAAGATTTGCCCAGAGCCCCAGTGCTAACCTCAGGTCTCAGCTTAGTCCAGATTAAACCCAAAGTCCACCCCACATACCTAGTCCATACTTATCAACCTTTCCAGAGGACTCAGAGGAACTAAAGACCCCAAACTCTTTTCTCTTACCCAATTTTATTCTACAGCGCATTCCAGAGGTCCTTGCTTCTCCAGGAGGGAACGCTGGTTTCTGGGCCTGCTCTGAGCCACTTGTCTTAGGCAAATGTGCTGTTCCTGACAATTCCTTCAAAGCAGGTTTGTTCCTTGATGCTTCCCTGGGTGTTGCCTTCAATATAAGAGCCACATATTAAAAGATAACCTGTGTTTCCTTAATTCTTTAGGGCTTATGGTGTGTTTTCATAGGCATGGTTTTAATTAATACTTCAACCACCCTTGGAAGTTTCTGGGGCGTGTGAACATTAGAGGCAACAGAAAGGGCCTATGTGGGCAGTGTGTCCAAGACGAGAACCCATGCCCAAAGGCTCTTGCCTTCCAACTTTCTCTGTAAGAGTCAGGGATATTGGGACTAGAACCAGGAAATGGTTTGGAGAAACATACGTATCTAGACAATAAAGAAAATGATGCTAAATTTGCAAATTTCTCTATCTTGGAAATAATATTTGTAATTTGATTAGCTGGTTCCCATCGGTTCTGTTTGAACAAGGTTGTATAACCCGCTAGTTCTCTTTAGTTTCCTGCTTAGTAACATGGTCATTCTTAATGGGATAGTGACCATGACATGTATCAATGTTCACCAAAGTGTTCTGTGAGCCATTTAACACCACATGCATGTGAGATTACAGACCTGCTTTCAATTTACCACTTCAGCCGTCTCCATATTTGACATCTAACTCACAGGTATTATCATCAGCATCCACTGACGCTCTTACTTCTAGTTTAATTTGTAAATGTGAAATCACTCATTCAGAAAACATTCAGGGGACCCTCAGGGGCCCTAAGCTGAGCCTGGGACTTCTGAGAAGAATCAGGTGTGGACCAGCTTCTCAACGAGCTGGCAATGCAGAGGCAGGCATTGATTCCAAACAACTCCAAACCACATGATTAAGCTCAGAGAAAGAAACTGTTACTTCCTCTTACAGGAATGAGCATTTGAAAGCAGCTGCTAAGGGATGAGTATCTGTGGAATAGTGAGTGACTGACATGAAGTCCTGAAGTCGTTGTATTATGTGTTGCTTCTCAGTCGTCAGCTCTGAGGCTCCTCAGGGACAGGATGTGTTTCCTTTCCCTAGAGGGGGAAGCTCTGAGGCTGGGGTTCTCTAACCTCCTTCACCTGGGACCGCCCGCTGCACACATTGCCTGCATACGAGAAAGCTTCCATGAGTCAGAAGGTCATGGTGCACCTCTCAATGTAGCATCAGAGAAAGAAGTGAGGTTGAGTTCATTAGTCAGATGAATGATGTAAACATGTATGAATGAAACAGTGTAAACTTTATAAAATGGTGAACATTCTAATGAGTTTGTAAGTGGTTTAGAGAAAGACCTTGGATTAGATTACACCACCTCTGACACTGCGATCCAGACATACAATCAAACGTTTCAGTACTTCTGAAACCTCAGTTTCCTCATCTATACATGTGATAGTTATAGTACCCCTACCTCATAATTGTTGTAAGTTTATCCATATAAAATTCTTAAAATAAAGTCTGAAATATTGTGAAAATAAAACAAGTGGTAGCTCATATTTCTGGTGTCATTAACTATTAAAAATGATGAAGATATCCACATTGGATAGAAGAGATCAGAAAAGGGAGGCAGTAGTCCCTAGAATACTCTGCAATTCATACTCTTACCTGCATTTGGATCCATGAGGAATATTTTCTTGTCAACAGGGTTTGGGAAATACTCACCTTCTGGCGTTTACTCTGTTCCACTCTGAAGGCCACCCGAGAAGGTTTGACTGAAAGATGATGAGAAATCAGTGTTTTAGTTGTTAAATGTTTCCAAAATCTTGAGATTCTTATTAGGGACACAGAATCCTGAATCAGAGAGTGACAAAAACAAACCATTGGAAATGGTTTCTGAGGTATCATTAAGGCCTATGCTTCTATTGGGGACATCAACTAATTTTCTTAAAACGTTTAAAAATAGACAAAGCTTCATCTACATTTGATCCTACATTCATAAGGTATCTCTTACACTTATTTAAAAAATAAATTGGCTTTTCATGACAAAAATACTCCACAAACTAGGAACAGAAGGAAATTACCTCAATATAAAGGTCATATATGAAAAGTCCTCCTCTAACAGTGAAAATCTGAAACGTGGGCCAGCCGAGTGTCGCATTGGTTAAAAACTGGGATGCCAGAGGGCCCCGGTTAGGATCCCACATATGAGGGCCAGTGACACTGCCCTCCACAGCTAAGGTGCTGAACAACAGCTCAACCTGGAGCTGGGCTGCTGTGAGTCGCTGGCACGGTGGAGGCTACAGGCCCTGTGGCAGTGGGTTGCCATGGGCTACCGTGTGCGGCCAGCAGCCAGCATGAGCAGCCAGTAGCCACCGTGAGCAGCCGACCAGAAGCCGGTGACTGATCTGCCTTGATTGTGAAGAGCACAATGATGGTGCCAACTTGGGCCAGTGAAGCAACGTCCTCCACAACTAGATTGAAGAACAAAAGGACAGCAACTTGTCTGTTCCCCTTCCCCAATTCCCCAGCGCTGTTCCCTTCCCCCATTCCCCAATAAAAATCTTTAAAAAAATAGACAAAGCTTCATCTCTGTTTCATCCTATGTTCATAAGGTTTCAATCTATATTCAATTTATTTAAAAAATAAATTGGCCTTTCATGACAAAAATATTCAGCAAATTAAGAACAGAAAGAAATTATCCCAATATAATAAAGATCATATATGAATAGTCTACCTCTAACATCATGCCCTACAGTGAAAAACTGAAAGCTTTTCCTCTAAGATCAGGAACAAGACAAGGATGCCCACTCCTGCCTCTTCTACTCAGCACTGTGGAGGAGAGACTTGCATGAGATGACCAATATCGGACCCTCACGCTAGATCCAGCGAGATGCAGGCCAGAACAGGCATTGCATCCTCCAGAATCCCCAGAAACTGTCTCATCGACCCCTCCACTATGCTGGCTCACGCTGGTTCCTGGAACAACCATTGCCCTTCCCCAAGCTAGCATGTAAGTATGTCCCTCTTATCTGGCGTGGTCACACTCCATACCGCCATCCACCTTGCCCTGTTCTGTATAAACCCTTAGCCCCTGTCACACTTCACGGGAGGGCATCCATGCTGTTTCGCTGCAACCCAAGACGTGCCTTGTGTGGAAGTTCCCTTAATAAACTCTTGATGCAATGATGGAGTTGTCAGCTTTTTTTATTTGGTCTCTCGGCCCCAGGAAATGTTTTGTAACATACGTAGCACTAGAAGTCCTAGCCAGAGCATTATATTTAAAAAAGGAAACAAAAAGGTATCTAATTTGTAAAGCAAGGAGTACAATTATGTCTGTTTTCAGATGACATGATCTTTGATCTTATGTATAGAAATTCCTAAAGACTCCACGAAAATACCCCATTAGAACAAATAAATCCATTCAGCAGAGTTCCTGGATATAAAATAGACACTCAAAAATCAGTTGTATTTCTATGCACAACAATGAAGAATCCAAAAATGAACTTAAGAAAACAATCCCTTCTATAATAGCATCAAAAGTAATTAAATAATAATTAATAAACCTAACCAAGCAGGTGAAAGACCTGTACACTGAAAACAATAAAACATTGCTGAAATAAAATTAAAGAAGGCACAAGTAAATGGAAAGGCATTTCATGTTCATGGATTGGGAGACATAATATTGTAAAGATGTACATACTACCTAAAACAATCTAAAGATTCAATGTATGTATACAAAATGTCCAAACAGTACAGAATCTTTACCAAAATTTATTCGAGTCAAACAGAGTATATGCCTGGAAGCAAGAGCTCAACAGACTGAGAAAAATGCATATCAGAATGACAGTTTGCAGCTTCTTTTAAGCATTTGGAATTAAGGAGGGAATATAAGGAAGATTACATGAAGGTGGGAAAAAGCAATGTGGGCAGTGGATTACAGGATAGTTAACCAGATTATGTGCTCTCTTGAGGGTGGATAAGCTTCAGAGGGGTCTAAAAAGAGGCATTTCAAAGCTGTGTTAACCTGGAGGCACAGAAACAATCAACAGGGTTTGCTTAAGGCACGGATAAACCTTTACTAAAAACATTATAGGGGAGCCAGTCGAGTGGCTCAGTAGGTTAAGAGCGCGAGCTCTGAGCAAGAGGGTCGCCAGTTCGATTCCCACATGGGCCAGTGAGCTGCGCCCGAGCTGAGCTTCCGCTGAGCTGTCAACGGGCAGCCAGATGGCTCAGTGGTTAGAGCATGCGCTCTTAGTAACAAGGTTGTCTGTTCGACTCCCGCATGGGATGGTGGGCTACGCCCACCGACAACTAAGATTGAACATGGAACCTTGAGCTGAGCTGTCGTCGGGCAGCCAGATGGCGACTGGACTTGGAGCTGAGCTAGCTGCGCCCTCCACAACTAAGACTGAAAGACAACACTTGGCTGTTCCCCTTCCCCAATTCCCCATTCCCAAATAAAATCTTAAAAACAAACAAATGAACAAACAAAATGTTATAGACATGGGGTGTGAATACCCACCATGACCTGCCTTATTAGGAATTTATGATCAGATCACCCTGTGAGGTTACTTTCCCTAAAACTCATTTTTCATCCACTAATGTAATTCTGGTCCAAATCCCAATGGCATGTTTTGCAGAAATAGAAAAAGCCATCTTAAACTTAATATGGAACCTGAAGGAATTCTGAAAAGCAAACGTTATCTTGAGAAAGAAGAACAAAGCTGGAGGTCTCACACTTTCTGATTTTGAAACATATTACAAAGCTACAGTAATCAAAAGAGCATGGTACTGGCATAAAATCAGAACCATAAACCAACGGAACAGAATAGTGAGCCTGGAAAGAAACTCTTGAGTATGTGGTCAAATGATCTTCATCAAGGGTGCAAAGACTACACAAAATGGGAAAAGACTAATCTCTTCAACAAATGGTGCTGGGAAAACAGAATATACGCACACAGAAGAATGAAGATGGACCCTTGTCATATACCATACATACAGAAATCAACTCAAAATGGATTAAAAAACCTAAATATAAGACCTGAGACTATAAAACTCTTAGAGGAAAAGTTTCAAATAGGCAATGCTTTCTTGGATATGACACAAAAAGCACAAGCATCAAAGGCAAAATAGACAAATAGGACTACATTAAGCTTACAAATTTCTGTGCAGCAAAGGAAAAATCAACAAACCATACAGGCAACATACGGAATTGGAGAACATATTTGTAAAACATCTATCTGGTAAGGGCTAATATCTGGAATATATAGAGAACTTCTATAACTCAATAATAAAATACCAAATAACCCCATTAAAATTGGGTGCTATGGACTGAATTATGCCCATGCCAATTCATACGGAAACACTAACCCCCGATGTGATGGCATTTGGAGATAGGTCCTTTGGGAGGTAATTAGGGTTAGATGGGGTCAAGAGAATGGGACTCTCATGCTGGGATCAGGACCCTTATAAGTAGAGAGATAAGCTCTCTCTCTCTCTCTCTCTCTCTCTCTCTCTCTCTCTCTCTCTCTCTCTCCAGAAACATGCACACACAAAGAAGAGGTTATGCGAGCACACAGTGAGAGGGAAGCTGCCTACAAGCCAGGAAGAGAACTTGACCATGCTGACACCCTGATCTCAGATTTCCAGCCTGCAGAACTGTGAGAAATCAAATTTCCGCAGTTTAAGCCATCCAGTCTGTGGTGTTTCATTATGGCAGCCTGCGTTGACTAATCCAATGGGAAAAGTACTTCAATAGACATTTCTCCCAAGAAGATAGACAAATGGGCAACAAGCATATGAAAAGATGATCAATACCAGTATTCATCAGGGAAATGCAAATTAAAGCCACAGTGAGATGTGATTTAACAAGTGTGGGCAGAAAGGTGGAGAAATTAGAACCTTACATGCTGTTAGTGGGAATGCAAAATGGCTCAGCCACTATGGAAAACAATATAAATGTTCCTCCAAAAATTATAAGTATAACTGCCATATGCCCTATCAATCCAAATTTTGGGTGTATATCCAAAATAACTGAAAACAGGATCTCAAATAAATATTTGTACCCCCATGGCCGTTATAGCATTATTCACAGTAGCCAAGATGGGAAAGCAATCTAAATGTCCATCGATGGATGAATGGATAAAGAAAATATGGTGTATACATACGAAGTCTACAATTAAGTTTGCGAACTCGTCCTACAAAAAGTGTTACATACCTCATTGTTGAATATCACTACCGTTAACTTCGAAATACTCCCCTTGAGAAGCTATGCACCGCCGATGCTAGCTTGAGAAGCTATACACCGATGCCAGCGCCTACTCCACCCTTCAAAGCAATTTTGGAACTCTTTTTCTGGAATGGCCACCAGAGCTGTTGTCACATTACCCTTGATGTAATGAATGTCATCAAAATGTCTTCCTTTCAATGTTTCCTTTATTTTGAGGTACAGAAAGAAGTCATGGGGGCCCAAATCAGGTGAGCAGGGAGGGTGTTCCAATACAGTGATTTGTTTACTGGCTAAAAACACCCTCACAGACAGAGCCATATGGGCTGGTGCATTGTCGTGATGCAAGAGCTCTTTCGGAACCATTTCTCTACACACCTTTCTCATGCCAAGATTTTCAGTTAAGATTTTTCTGACTGTTTTTCTATCGATGTTTACTTGGTCTGCTATGCTTCTCACAGTCAGCCAATGATTTTGACCCACAATTCCATGAATTTTTTCAATGTTTTCATCAGTTCTGCTCATTACTGGCCGCCCTGACCTCTCTTCATCAGTGACGCGTTCTCTCCCCTCAGAAAAACGTTTAATCCATTTGTGCACTGCCCTTTTCTTCAAGGCATTATCCCCATAAACTTGGATTTGCATGTCTCTGATTTCACTTCCACTCTTGCCAGGTTGAACAAGAAATTTAATGTGTGTTTGTTGCTCTAATTCAAGCTCTGAAATTCTCATGACAGTACGCAAAAACACTCAACAACGCCACTCAGCAAGACACTGCCACACATCAACATGAACACAGCTGTGAGACACTGATATACCACGGTTATGAAACTTAGAGAGCTGTTTGTACAGTGCTGCCAATGTAAGTGCACAGTGGTAGTTTCACGAACCTAACTGTCAGACCTCGTACAATGGGATATTATTCAGCCTTAAAAAGAAAGAAATCCTGTCATATGCTACAACATGGAGGAACCCTGAGGACATTACTCTGAGTAAAATAAACCAATGACAGAAAGACAAATACTGCATGATTCCACTTAAGTAAGGTATCTAAAGTAATCAAATTCATGGAAATACAACAGAATGGTGGCTGCCAAGGGGACACGTGGGAGACAGACCTTAGGGAGACTAAACTGCTGTCTGAGAAGCTCTCCCAGAATCAAGACAGAAAATCAGGTTCATTCTGGGGTAAGAAGATCATGGTGTGATAAAATATACATAAATAAATCACATATCTTTACATAATAGCTTAAGCATTTCCTCATCTAGGTCATTTAATCCAATAACTGAATTATTAATAGTATGAGTTTAATGTTAGAAAGCTCTTTGGTGGATTTACAGTTTAACTAAGGTTTCTTTAATTGCCCTTTAGTTAACAGTGTTCAGCAAAAATAATGTTTTGTTAAATGATAAATTGTAAATATTTGGAAAGTATGGAGAATTGCACTGGAACACCTATACATCCACCATTCAGCCTGATGTCAGGATATTGCCACAACAGCTTCAGACCTTTTTATTTCTATTTCAAAATTCAAAAACAAACAAAAAGCTAACCGAGGCATATAGCCAAGTCTCTTGGCAGATCCTCCTCCTTCTTTTGGGATGATAACTATTCTGAATTTGTTATTTCTTATTCAGAGTCAGGTTTCTATCCAGTTACTGCTTACTAATGTATCTTTAAATATATAATTATTTTACACATTTAAAACCTGATAGGAACAGCCCCCTCCTGTAGAACATACTGTTTTCTGGGCGTCTTCTTGTTTGCCGAACAAGCAAACACTGTTTCCTAACCCTGACGGGCAGCTCAGACCTGCCCCAGGTCAGTCTTAGGACGGCGCCTCTAAGTCCTGCTGGCCTCTCACTTGCTTCCTTGGAGTCCATTCTTCATCAGAATCCTCAGTGTTATCTGCCTGGGCTCTCATGTCCTGCTTCTGGTGACTTAGGAAAGCTGGTCTAGGGGCTCTGAGACCTGGAAAGAAGCAAAATCTCTGTCCTAAAAGGGAAGAGCCCATTGGGGGATAAAAGCACCAGGAGCCCAAGCAGTTCCATCGGACGGACCGGCCTGGCTGAGGTGCCTGTAGAAGGAGAATCGGCTGAGAGCGGTTGACAGCCCTCCACTGCCCGGAGCCACTGTCCTCTCCATCCTGGCTGGGTGTCCGGAGAAGGAAAACGCGGGGAGCCCGGCAAGGATTGGAGCGTGTGGGGGAGTCTGAGGGGCACCGACGGGGTGGAGGCCTCCGCCGGCCATGACACACCGGCGGCTGGGCTGGGCTCGGCTTCATCAGCGCCCCTTGCCGCTCGGCCCTTCTCGGGAACCGCGGCAAAGGCATCCGGAGGCGCATGGCTGTGGGCATTTGAGGGGAGTCTTGAGGTGCGGGGCCAGGGAAGCCCCAGGAAGACTGAGACACCCCTGACTGCTCGGAAGGGGTCTGACTGACATCAGGAATGTTCCAGGGATAGGAAACGAGTTTTCACCACTGAAGGGTTTTGGGGATTCCTCCTGGGGGTCCTGGAAAAACCTGGCCAGAAAGCAATTACGGTCTCTAAGCACCAGCGATTTGGGGTCTCTCAGGCTGCGGGACTCGGCTGCCTCAGGTTGAAGGGATTTGGGGTCTCAGGTGGGGGAGATGTGGGGTCCCTCAGGCTGATGGTGTTTGCGGTCTGCCAGGACAAGAGTGGGCGTCTTTCCGGCTGAAGAGATTTTGGGTGCTCAGGCTGAGGGAATTTGAGGCTGAGGAGGTTTGAGGTCTCTCATGAAGGGGCTCTAGGCTCCCTGACATTGAGGTAAGTTAGGGTCTTTGAAACTGAAGAGATGACGAGGTCCCAGGATGAGGACATTTAGGACCTGAGGCTGGGGAATTTGGCCTTCGTGTGGGTGCCGTATTTAGGGTTTCTCAGGCTGAGGGGCTTGGGGGTTTCAGGGCGTTTCAGGTGGTCTAACTAAGTATTGGTGGATTTAGTGTTTATCGGGGCAAAAGACTTGAGGTCCCTCCAGGTTAGCGGATTTGAGGTCCCTCAGGTGACGGGATTTGGAGCCTGTCAGGGTGAGGGGATTGAGGTTCTCTGAGGCGGGGGATTTGAAGGGTCTCGGACTAAGGGTTTACAAGGGTTTCACATGACAAAGGCCCCTGTTTTCCTGTCAGTCTCCTGGCCCTTCAGCAGCACTGACTAACCTGGCGGAGCTCCGTCTCCTAGTCCATGTGTGTTTCCCGCCCTCAGGAGTTAAGATGCGGCAGAGGGCGAGGCACCCGCCTATATAGCCGGGCACATGCCACCAATCACTGCTGCGATCACAGTCCTGCCACTGACTGGCGGTCAGAAGAAGCCAATAGGACGGGGCATGGGGCGGAGCCTATCTGTCAGTCAGGAGCAGAAACCAATCCTCAGCAGAGGCGGGGCGGCGGACGGGTCCTCACGCCTCCTGTGGAAGGTCCCACCCCACCCCGCCCAGATTGGCTGCTCTGGGTCCTGTACGTGTCTGTCAAGAAGCCTTCGAGAGGACGCGCAGTCTGGCAGTTCTCATTGCTTGTGTTCCAGCCCACCCCTCGGAACCCAGCACCCACCTGAGGCTGAGCCTGGATTGCCCACCTCGCGGCAGGTCTTTAGGGTGGACGTGGCCATCCTGTGGACGACAGATTCTTTGTTCCACCAGGCTATAATCAGGATCCCAAACTTTCTCCTAGGCCCATTTGTACCCTTGCCGGTAAAATCCACTTTTATTTTTATTTTTTAGTTTCAGGTGTACAAAGCAATATAATATGTAATATCCATTTTAGCAAGAACTGTATATAACTAGTGTGAGGTGAATATTGCATTACATTCTGGGGGAACCTGTAGTTCAGTAAATTCTGATAAGACAATGTGTAGATACAGAATTTTATTTTGTGCCCATATGATTCAAAGGTTTAAACACAATAAATGAAATAATAAATATTTTAGAAAAACCACTGGGAGGTTTTTTTTTTAATTTTATTGGGCAGTTGGGGGAGGGTAACAGTATTGGGGAATTGGGGAAGAGGACCACCCAAGTTATTGTTCTTCAGTCTTTGTTGTGGAGGGCGCCAGTCGCCATCTGGCTTACCGTCGGCAGCTCGTGGCCCCTAAGCTCAAGGTGCTGTGTTAAATTAGTTGCAGGTGGGCATAGCCACCATCCCATGTGGGAGCCGAAACATCACCCTTGTTTTTAGGAGCGCACGCTGTATCCACTGAGTCATCCAGGCATCAGCTCAGCTCAAGGTGCCGAGTTCAGTCTTAGTTGTGGGTGGGTGTAGCCCACAACTGAACAGGCAATCTTGTTGTTACACCAGCTGAGCCATCCTACCACCTGTTGGCAGCTCAGCGACAGCTCAGCTCGGGCGCAGCGTCACTGGCCCATGTGGGAATCAAACTGGTGGCCCTGTTGCTCAGAGCTCATGCTCTTAAGCCAACTCTTAACCAACTGAGCCACTCAGCCGGCCCCCACTGGGAGATTTTTAACTCTCAAAGTAGTGGCATTATGAGTAATAGGTATGTTTAAGTAATATAGGTCTAAAAAGGCTTCAGAAATAAGAAGATATAGATAAAACAAAACAAAAACAAAAACCCTACAAGTATTTTGCATAAAAATGAGACATCAAATACAAAGACAGGGGCCAAAAGAGCAGGGTCAGCTCAATATCCAGTGGCTTTCACAAGATAAAATGGGAAGAGTGTTTCTGGCCCTTATCTAGTTTTGATCACAGAAATATAACATGATTTCCATGTATTGTAAATAAGCCAACTAACTGCCGATTATTACTGTAAACTTTAATAAAAGGAAATCTCAGTAATGGGGAGTTGGGAGGCCAGAAGGTGGCGCTCTCACATTGTACCACCCAAGGTCACTTACACACTCCAACAGGAGAATCTGCCAACTTGATCAGAAATCCCTCCTTTTTCTTTTAATTGAAAAAAATATATGTATAAATATTTCCTGTAGATAATTTAAATACTCCTTAAAAAAATGAAAAGCAGGGCCTGCCAAGTGGCGTGTTGGTTAAGAACTGGCTTGGGACGCCAGAGGGCCCCGGATCGGATCCCACATATAAGAGCCAGTGACACTGCCCTGTACAGTTAAGATGCTGTACAACAGCTCAACCTGGAGCTGGGCTGTCATGAGTCACCGGCGACGGCATAGGCTGTAGCCCGTGCTGCAGTGGGTTGCCATAAGCTACCGTGCGTGGCTGGCAGCCAGCATGAGCTTCCGTGAGCTGCCATGAGCAGCCATCCAATGGCCGGCTACCGATCTGCCTCACCCGGGAAGAGCACAATGATAACACCAACTTGGGCCAGTGAAGCCACATACTCCACAAATAGATTGAAGAACAAAACGACAGCAACTTGTCTGTTCCCTTTCCCCAATTCCCCAGCGCTGTTCCCATCCCCCAACTCCCCAATAAAAATCTAAAAATAAAAAAAGAATGAAAAGCATTAGGATATAAACATACATTGCTGCACGTGCAAGGTTTGACAATTAAGTTCGTGAACTTGCCACCGTGTGCTTACATTGGCAGCAGTGTACAAACAGCTCAGCAAGATTTCATAACCTTGGTATATCAATGTCTCACAGCTGTGTTTGTGTCAATGTGTGGTGGTGTCTTGATGAGTGGCATTCGTTATTGCTGCCACGTGTTTTTGCGTGCTGTCGTGAGAATGTCAGAGCTTGAATTAGAGCAACTAACATTAAATTTCTTGTTCAACTTGGCAAGAGTGGAAGTGAAATCAGAGACATCTTAGTCCAAGTTTATGGGGATAATGCCTTGAAGAAAATTGCAGTGTACACATGGATTAAATGTTTTTCTGAGGGGAGAGAACACATCACTGATGAAGAGAGATCCGGGCAGCCAGTAACAAGCAGAACTGAAGAAAACATTGGAAGAATTCATCAAATTGTGCGTCCAAATTGTTGGCTGACTGTGAGAAGCACAGCAGACCGAGTAAACATTGATAGAAAAACAGTTAGTAAAATCCTCACTGAAAATCTTGGTATGAGAAAAGTGTGTGGAAATATGGTCCCAAAGGAGCTCATTGATAAAAAAAAAAGCAAAGGAGAGTCGAAGTTTGCCAAGACCGTTTAGAGAGGCAAGACGATGTTTTGGGCCGTGTTATCACTGGTGATGAAACATAGGTGTACCAATACGACCCTGAAACAAGGCGCACAATGGAAGTCAGCCAATTCTCCACCACCAAAAACGGTCCATCAGTCCAAAACCAGAGTCAAAATGATGTTACTAACCTTTTTTGATATCAACAAGATTATTCATTATGAATTTATACCAACTGGACAAGCAATTAATCAGGTTTGCTATTTGGGGGTGCTGAAAAGGCTGCATGAAAAAGTTAGGCAGAAACTACTTGAACTTTTCACCAACAACTCATGGCTCTTGCAACACGACAATGCAACAGCTCCCACAGCACTCTCTGTGAGGGAGTATTTAGCCAGTAAACAGATCACTGGATTGGAACACCCTCCCTTCTCACCTGAGCTGGTTCCCAATTAATTCTTTCTGTACCTGAAGATAAAGGAAATATTGAAAGGAAGACATTTTGATGACATTCAGGACGTCAAGGTTAATATGATGACATCTCTGATGGCCATTCCAGAAAAGAGTTTCAAAATTGCTTTGAAGGGTGGGCTAGGCAGTGGAGTCAGTGGATTGCTTCTCAAAGGGAGCACTTCGAAGGTGACCATAGTGATATTCAGCAATGAGGTATGTAGCACTTTTTCTAGGATAAGTTTGCTAAGTTAATTGTCAGAGCTTGTGTGTGTGTGTGTGTGTGTGTGTGTTATATATGCAGAGTTTGCCAAAAAAAAATTATACACATTTTAAGAAAGGAAAAAGCTGTGTTGAAATTGTAATACTCAATATATACTGATAACAAAAGATGAATACTAGTCACCTTTACTTCTGCAATTACAAGAGGTGCTCAAAGTGGTTACCATCAGCGTAATTTTAATGTTTTTTTTTCCTTTCTTGAAATGTTCATGCATTTTTTGTACCCTCTTTATATAACTTTAAAAGGACAGAACAAAAATCCTGTACAACCTCATTAAATCCAGTGGTCCACACTGCCTTCCTTATCTGAATGATAGGACCTTGACCACACAAATTGACCAATTGGTACGCAAAGCTCAATTCCGGCAGGAAATTTCTCATAGTTCAAACTATCATACTGTGTCATGTAGTTACTGTTCTTGTCCATAGACAGCTGGTCCCTAACACTGTTGTTAAATTTTATATTCCTGAAAAACGAGGGAGCTGAACGAGGCATCATTTTTAATGTAAAAGCATGTAAGAGAAGATTGAGCTTCAGTTGCCAATTTCAAGATTATTAGATGTATGTCCTTAGAAAAGTCATTTAATTTCTCTAAACTTGGTCAGCAAGTAAGAAAAAAACTCCACTAAACTTGCCTACAATAAAGTAGTGACAGAAACATCAAATATATTTGAAAGCACTTTGAAATTGGCAAGTTTTCTCTCTTCATTATCATTTTTTTTTGGTCGAACATTTCTACATGTATGAATTGACACGAAAGTAGTTTGGTTTCTGGATTCTACATCTTCATGTGGCTTAGTTTCTGGTTTGCTGCTAATTTGAGAACAAGGGGTAGGAGGGTTAAGGTTAAGGTCAGGATCAGGGTCAGAGTCACTGTTAGTGTCAGAGTCAGAGGATTGCAGGGTCAGTGTCAGGGACAAGGACAGGGTAAAGCAAAGACTAGGGTGTGATGTGCTGAGGTTATGGAGGGTTAGGATTAGGTATATGTGGCACTTTCAGATACTTCCATTATCGTGTGTCATTAAATGCCAATTTTCATGCATTATTGTGCCATGAACACAACCATTCACTGAAATAAGTTTCCAACTATATTTGAAAGTAGCAATGTCAGAAGTATGGATATGTATTATTTTATACATGTGTCGTCCAACATGGTTTCACATAGTTTACAGAACACATTCTGTAGACTGTTTACATAGTCAACAGAACACATTCATTCACTGAAATAACTGTTCTCATCTTTTCAAGAAAACACTATTAGAAACATTGCATATACATGTGCATTTTAATGCTGTTTACATGCATTACAGTATAGAAAACTCATCCTTTTACAGAGAAACACTGTTCTCAACATTGTAGGCACAAAAGTATTACTCTTAGAAACATTCCTTCTACATATGTCTTTAAAAACTACTATCATGCATTACAGTGCTGTGGACAAAAAGAGGTTCTACGGCAAGTAACCTCACAGGATTATCTGATCATAAATTCTTAACTGGGATCGCCCGAGTGGCGCGGTGATTAAGAGCGGGCTTGGGACGGCACAGGGCCCCGGATCGGATCCCACATATGAGGGCGAGTGACACTGCCCCTTACAGCTAAGATGCTGAACAAAAGCTCAACCTGGAGCTGGGCTGCCGTTAGTCGTTAGTCGCTGGTGACGGTGTAGCCTGCAGCCATTGCTGCAGTGAGTGGCCATGGGCTACCGTGTGTAGCCAGCAGCCAGCATGAATGGCCAAGTAGCTGGCGACTGGTCTGCCTCGCCCAGGATGAGCGCAATGATGGTGCCAACTTGGGCCATTGAAGCAAAGTCCTGCACAACTAGACTGAAGAACAAAAGGACAGCAACTTGTCTCTTCCCCTTCCCCCAATTTCCCAGTGCTGTTCCCATCCCCCAAATCCCTAATAAAAATCATTAAAAAAAGAAAAAAAAAGTCGTTGTTGGAGGAGGCCATTTAGCTCAGGTGGTTAGAGAGCGGACTCATAACACCAAGGTTGCCGGTTTGATTCCCACATGGAACAGTGAGCTGGCCATCCACAACTTGATTCAAAGCAATGACTTGACTTGGAGCTGATGGGTCCTAGAAAAACACACTGTTAAACAATAAAGTTAAAAAAATAAAAATTTATTTTTGACCAATCAGGATAATCCCTGAGATTCCCTTTGCATGGTATCCTCACTGGGGGTGGGGTGGGGAGGATGGCTGAGGGACATGAAGACACTGGGTGGGGTCAGGCCTTAGGGAAGCTGCCAGACAACTCTGTCCCAGTTCCTTGCTTTTCCCAGGAGAGGGAATCTCAGAAAAACAAGAGGAAAACCAAAAGAAAACATAGGTCCTGGATGGCTAGGATTTTCCCTATTTTATGTTTGTATTTTCCCAGTTTTAGGGTCCATTTTATGAATGTGTATTTTTACTAGTAAATCACCCATTTTGATGAAATAGTTTTGTCTTGTTTTAATTTTAATTTATTATCTCTTTTTAAAATTGTTACAATTAATGAACAAATGTTGATGCACAATTATTCACTAAAATGAATTTTATTGGGATGCCAACAATCAGGCCCAGTCTCGGTGCTGACACCTCTATGTGTTAAAGCCCACACTGGTCATCCAACCGGACATGTTAATGCTGACAGCTGGGGTGCCTGGTGACAGAATTGGGGTGTTATGATAGGAGATGAGAACAGGAGAAGAAAATGCCTGATGAAGTCTCCACACTGTGCTGATGACAGAGACTACATTCCCTACCCAAGGAGGAAGATGTTGGTAGTTCTATGCACAGGAAGTGATAGGATAAGTTCGCTAACTGAGAAAGACCAAGCTGGTCACTGTGGAGGTTGCACTGGATGAGAGAGCGTGGGAAACAGGGAGACCAGTGAGAAGACTGAGAGGTGCTGCCAGCCGAGCTGAGGCGAGGACCATGCGTCTAGAGAGGAGCAGGGGTGTGAAGGCCAAGAGGGGCTGTGATGTGTGCTGTCCTGAGGACAAAGCTGGCAGAGATGCCGGAGTCAGCACTCAGAGGACTTTGGCTGTGTGGACACAATCAGGAGAGCTCATTCTGCTGCAAGGAGATGATTTCTAAACTCTTGATTCCTCCAGCCCATAGAAGGCAGAGAAGAGACCAAGACAGGAAGAGGGAAGGGAGTGAGTGCCGATCACATGTTGGGCATAGCTGACCTGCATCACCTCACCAACCCCTCACAGCCACCGTGCGAGGGAGTAGTTATCCCCACCTGGTAGCCCAGGAGACGGAGTTTCCATGCCTTTGCCTGAAGTCACACAGCTAGTACTTCGATGGGGACAGAATCAGCTCTGCGTCTGTCTGGGGCTCAGGCACGCCCCGTAAGGAAAGTGCCATCCCAGACTCCACTCTGAGCTGCCAGGAACCTCTTGTCAGTTGTGTCCTCAGAGGTAGGGAACATGGGCAGAAGCAGAGCCGTGCTCTGGGCTGAGGAAGAACAGATAGATATTAAAAGGCCTGAGCACAGGCAGGGCACAAAAGTGGGGGAGTCATTGTCCTAGGGATCTGGTGCTGCTTGTCCACCTGTGAAGGGTCAAGCCACCTCCGCCCTCACAACGTGTCCCCAGCTGCCTGCCCAAGTCCCACCCCAAAGCCAGCCTGAGGGAGTGCATGGCAAGCTGGGACATAGGTTATGTGCAGATTGTCTTCAAATAGAATGACCAAGGTTCCACCCAATGCTGCAGGACTATTTGGATCAGTCTGTCCAGGATCCCGTGTGTGCAAGCTCTGCTGTCCCATGTAGGCCAGATTCAACCTTGGTTCTGGACTCAGAAATGTGTTAGAATCAGGTTTCCATTTAAATACCTGTGAAATGGATACAATAACTGTGTGTTCCTCATTTGGAAAACGGGAGCAGTAGGTGAGATGGGGCCTGTGAAGGGCCTAAACAGGAATTATTTCAAATTGAGCCTAGTCCCAGAGGCCTGGATTCTCAATTTAATGCAGAGGAAGGAAACGCTTTTCTCTGCCGCCATCTCGTGTGAGGGGTAGGAATAACACCTGTTTGTATAGCACCTCTGAATGTAATTCTCTGCTGCCATCTACTGTTCATATTGGCAATAACACCTGTTTGTGTGTCACATGTAAATTATTTTACTTAATGCTCCAAGTTTGTGGGCAGCTTTACAACAACGGTTACACTCCAGCTTGTTTCTTCACACGCTTGAAATGCCGATATCATCACCAATATCAACTTCAATGAAAAGGGGAAAGAAACTTAGTAAATGATACATAAATATGTCCTACTCAAGGTTCATTTTTTGTAAATAATAAAGAATGCAAAAAGACAAGGATACCTCCTGGAAGTTCGATATTTTGCCTCTAAGAATTTTGTAAGATCCTTGGGCAGTTATTGGGACCTCAGTAGGCGGTAAGATAGGCTATCAACTGTGATTTCGCATTTGGGTTCGTTGTAACTTAAATTAGTGAGGTTACAATAGTTGGATTTTAATTAAGTTTTGAGGTGTTTTGTGGTGGTTTTTTTTGTTTCATTGACTTAATTACTACATTTAGAAAACAATCTGATTCACTGTTATGCAGCATACAGTACTTTAATTTTTAATTTCGTTAAATGTACTTCTCATGTTAAAGGAAACTCATTATCATTTTTAAGTGCCCTATCTTGAATTTATTGGCATGGAGTCTGTTAGCAGTATCCCGATAGGAAGGACTGCATGTGGTGAGGGAGGGGGTTGTTTGATGGTTTCTTTTCTTTTGTTAGACGATAAACTAAACTCATGCTTTATTCCACCATTTTCTCATTGGGATGAATACTTGTTTCAGTTTGGCTCTTACCACCCCTCCCTCCACAAGTAGTTCAGCCCATCAGTCATCTTCCCTTCCCAGTCTATTCAGCACTGGTTCTTCCCTTGTGTGTGAAGTATGTTCATCTCTCACTCACCAATGTAGCATCTTGTTTTGGCCATGTTCAGCTGATTGTCCTACTGTTGTCTCCCACCATCAGATTTCCCTCTTTGGAAATGATCCTACTCTGACATCTTCCACTTGTTCACCAGCTATTCTCTTAGTGGTTCAATGTGAGCCATCGTCTGTACCTGTCACTCAGGTAAAACCACTCCAAGGCAGATCTCCCAGAGGCTGCTTGTCCTCATGTCTGTAGTGCTCATCGCAGTTGATCACTTGATCACTGCTTCTCCCTGAAACGCTCTCCTTCCTGAATGCTGCACGAATGAAGCTCCCCTGAGCTGTCCCCTCCTCCAGGCTGGTGTTCTGGCTCCAGGTCCCCCTGCCCAACACCAACAGGCAAAGGAGGCCATATGGATCTTGATTTAACTCTCTCTCTCTCTCTCTCTCTCTCTCTCTCTCTCTCTCTTTCTCTCTCTCTCTCTCCTTTTTTTTTTAATATATTTATTGGGGAAGTGGGGGATGGGAACAGTGCTGGGGAATTGGGGGAAGAGGAACAGACAAGTTGCTGTCGTTTTGTTCTTCAGTCTTCTTGTGGAGGACGTTGCTTCACTGGCCCAAGTTGGCACCATCATTGCACTCTTCCCGGGTGAAGCAGATCAGTCGCCGACTTCTGGACAGCCGCTCACTGCGACTGCTGGCCGCTCACGCTGGCTGCTGGCTACACACGGTAGCCCATGGCAACCCACTGCCACAGGGGCTGCAGCCTACACCATCGCCAGCGATTCATGGCAGCCCAGCTCCAGGTTGAGCTGTTGTTCAGCATCTTAGCTGTGGAGGGCATTGTCACTGGCCCTCATATATGGGATACGAACCGGGGCCCTCTGGCATCCCTATCCAGTTCTTAACCATCGCGCCACTCGCCCGGCCCCTCTGTCTCCTTTTTAAAAAGCCCTTTTGGCTGCTTGATCTTTTAGTGCCATGGTTTCCGATGTTGCTTCTATTCATCTGGCTTCTGTATTGTATCACCTGCTCAGACAGCCTCAGTCAACTTCATGTCCATCACTACCCCCTTGTCTTGGCTGTTTTCATTCAAATGGACCAGTGAAACCTAACCTACAGAGTTCCCCAACTGAGTTGTTCTCTTCTCCCAGTATCCAATGCTTCATCCTGACTTTCTAATGTGAGTCCGTCCCATTCTCCCTGTCACATCCTGGACCGCCAAGGTCTTTTCTTCCTCTTTCCTTCCCTATCCAAGCAACTGCCAGCCTCTGCAGACTTAACCATCCCAATCTATTTTCTATCCATGCTCCCATTCCTTCACCCACTGTATTCTTGTGAGTTTTCCAGAGAAACAGACCAATAGGATATGAAGATATACAGAAAGAGATGTATGTTAATGAGCAGGATTATGGGACTAAGGAAGCTGGCAAGTCCAAAATCAGGTGTTCATATATATACTACATAATTTGATTTTTGATTACTCACTCAGATTTGTATTTTTGTGATTTAATCTTGGTAGGTGTTGTGTTTCCAGAAATGCATCCAAGACTTTTACTGTTTTTGTGCTATTTTTCATTTTCCACTTACATCATGTTTATTTCCCGCTGCAGAGATATTTTATGTAAGTGCATTATAAATGGTTGCATAAATGCCATCCAATGGGTATGTCATGCATTAGGAAGCCTTCCTGCTGTTAAATGTGCATTGACTTTAACTGTTTTTCTGCAATGAATATTCTCATACTGTGCATGCCTCTCTTTCTTTGTTCCTTAGAATAAACTCCTAGGTGTTGTGTTTCTGGATCACTGGGTCTGTAAGCACTTTTTCCTGCTCGGAACAAGTTTCCTGAGGTGATGTCAGGAAGGAAATTAGGCTCAAAGTTAAGCTACCAGTCGAGCACTGAGAACAATTTATGTAGATGATTTTGTCAGTATCTTTCTATCCCAATTCAATTATCTGGAAATTATCTGTTTAATAGATTGAAAAATATGAGTATAAATAGTTTTGTTGAATACCAAAAAGTCTCAAGTACCTTATAGAAGTTTCACTTTATTATTTTCTTTTTTAAGATTTTATTGGGGAATTGGGGGAGGGGAACAGTGTTGGGGAAATGGGGCAGGGGAACAGCCAAGTTGTTCTTCAATCTTAGTTGTGTAGGGCACAGCAAGCTTGACTCCAAGTCCAGTCACGTGCTCAGCTCAAGGTGCTGAGTTCAGTTTTAGTTGCGGTTGGGTATAGTCACCATCCCATGCAGGAGTCGAACCAGCAGCCTGGTTGTTAAGATCACACGTTCTATCCACTGAGCCATGCGGGTGGCAGCTGAGCTCAAGGTGCCGAGTTCAGTCTTACTTGCAGGGGGAATAGCCCACCATCTCGAATATGCAGTCTTGTTGTTAGGAGCATGTGCTCTCACCAGCTGAGCCATCCTGCCACCTGTTGGCAGCTCAGCAACAGCTCAGCTCCAGCGCAGTGTCACTGGCCCATGTGTGAATGGTACCAGTGACCCTGTTGCTCAGAGCTCACACTTGTGAGTAAGCTCTTAATTGACTGAGCCACCCGGCCAGCCCTCACTTTATTCTTAATAAGTCCAGTCATGTGAGTTTCCTAACCATATTTACAATGAGATAAACAGCTGACTCATAGCCATCATCATCAAAACAATGAATAACACTTATTGAGGATTTGTTCTGTAGCAGACATTGTGGTAAGCTTTTCATATACATAATCTAATTAACTTAACAAAAGCCCTAGCAGGTGGATATAATGAGCTCTAATTTACAAATGACAAACACAGTCCTTGTGAGGGGCAACCTTACAGCCTGTCAGGAAGCAGAGCAAAGGCCTCAGCAGAGGTCTTTCTGGTTAACACCTATTTCGTGCTCACTAGGAAGCAAGGAATGTTCTGAGCTCTAAAAATGGGGAATTTTACAAGTCACAAAACAAAGACCCTGAGAGGTGTGACCTGTCCCAAGCAACAGGTAACAAAGGGTAGACTTAGTAAAGGGTAGTCTCTAGTAAAGATAGACCCAGGCTCAAATTCCAGCGGCCCAGTGCTTAGGAGCGCCATCTCTCCGAACTACTGCAATCGCACATGAAGATGTGAAAAGTAGAAAAGGAACGACTCCGGGCTAAGTGATTAGGAAGAATTTCCCCCCTCTGCCTGACAAGAGAGCAGGCTGGTGATCAGAGAAAGGGTTGGACTTTGGGCCCCACCAGGCCTCTCCACCAGTAGTATCCTCTGTGGGAAACAACCAGTCCAACCCAGGAGTTCTCTGACTCTGGGATTTTCTCTCACAATGCCAACTCACCCTGTAGAATTGAGCTTCCTCAGAGAAGCCTTACCCCCACTTCTGGCTCAGCCCAGCAACCCTGTTAAGACACCCCTGTAGCACACTGTACTTCAACTTTAAAGCACTATTCAGACTTGTACTTAGCTGATTAGTTATTTGTCATTCACATATTCAGATGACAAATTTTAGTGAATGTCTACTATGTGCCGGGTACTACTGTAGACATAGTGCAATCAGCAGTCAGTCTAACAAAGTCCCTGCCCTCGTGGAGATTACACTCAGTGGTGTAAGGCTGAAAATGAAAATAATATTTTCAGGCCTGCCGAGAGGCTCAGGTGGTTCAGAGTTAGCGTAAGAGCGTGTGCTCTGAGCAACACAGCCGCCGGTTCAATTCCCACATGGACCAGTGACTCTGTGCCCGAGTGGAGCTGCCACTGAGCTGTCAACAGATGGCAGGATGTCTCAGCTGGTGAGAGCACATGCCCCTAACAACAAGACTGCCTGTTCCATGGTCGGCTTCGCCCTCCTGCAACTAAGACTGAACTCTGCACCTTGAGTTGAGCTGGCGCCTGGATGGCTCAGCAGGTAGAGCGTGCGCTCTTAACAACAAGGCTGCCGATTTGTCTCCCACATGGGATGGTGGCTATGCCCACCTGCAACTAAGTTTGAACAGAGCACGGTGAGATTACAGGCCACGAACGGCTGATAGGCAGCCGCACGGCGACTGGCACCCTCCAACTTTGAAGAATAACAACTTGGATGGTCCCTCTCCCCAATTCCCCAACACTGTTCCCCTTCCCCAACTCCCCAATGTAAAAGAAAAGAAATGAAAGAAACAGAATATCTGAGCTAACCGATTACTAGTAATGAAATGAAATCAAATCAGTAATCAGGAAATTCCCAACAAACAAAAGCCCTGCACCAGATGGCTTCACAGGTGAAGTTTACCAAATATTCAAATAAGAATTAATGCCTATCCTTCTCAACTACCTATTCAAAAAACTGCAGGAAAAAGAAAAGTTCACAAGTTCATTTTTATTAGGGTACCATCACCCTAGTAAGTTCAAAACAGACAGATATTACACAAAAAGAAAAGTATAGACCAATATCCACGATGAACTTTGATGCAAAACACCTTCAACAAAATATTAGTAAGAC
The DNA here is from genome assembly GCA_031876335.1 of Hipposideros larvatus. NCBI lineage: Eukaryota > Metazoa > Chordata > Mammalia > Chiroptera > Hipposideridae > Hipposideros > Hipposideros larvatus. Next base: position 55,475,491 of record CM063105.1, read on the forward strand.
AGATTTGGCAATGCATGAAAAAGATCATACCCCATGACCAAGAGTGATTTATTCCTGGGATGCAAGTTTGGTTCAATACACACAAATCAAATAACATAATGCACCACATAAATAAAATGAAATATAAGAATCATATCAGTAGATGCAAAAGAAGATTTTTACAAAATCCAGCATAGATGTATGAAAAAAATGGTTAGCTTGAATCAATTGATTGACTTTTAAACTCTGACGTCTATACCTCATTAGGTCTGGCCCACCCAGAATAACCTGTTTATGATTTGCTGGAATCAATCGATTATGACTTAAACGCTGATTGCTACACCTGATTAGGCTAGGCCCACCCAGAATAACCACTCTATGTTTAGCTTGAATCAATTGATTGACTTTAACTCTGACTTCCATACCTGAGTAGGCCTGCCCACCCAGAATAAGCTCTCTATCATTAGCTTGAATCATACGATTATGATTTAACTCTGACTACTACTCCTAATTAGGCCTGGTACACCCAGAATAACCATTCTATCATTAGCTTGAATCAATTGATTTACTTTTTGTTTTTTAATTCCACAATAATTTATTTATTTATTTTTATTTATTCTTTTTATTAAATTATTTTTTATTATGAAATACACATTTTTAGAATTAGTTTCAGCTGTACAACACAGTGCAATAATTATACGTTTTACCCCTTGAAGTGACAACCCTCCTCCACCAATCCGCCGCCCCATTTTCCCCCAATATCATACATATCTATTACAATTCGCTTGACTCCAAACCCCACACTGTACTCCACGTCCCATGACTATATATATATATATATATATATATATATATATATATATATGTATATATTCACTTGTAGTTGACATACAACATTATACAACATCACCTTCAGGTGTACAGTGCAGTGATCAAGCCTCTTCCCCATCCATGATGCAAGACATGTGACCACTTGACACCCTACAAAATATTCACATTATGAATTACATTCCTCGAACTGTCCCCCATTTCCCCATGGCAACACTGCAGCTCCGTATTTATGCTGTCCTGCCCCCGCCCTCTCACCCTCATGCCCACCCCTCCAACAACAGCCATCAGCTTCACCCCCACATCTCTGAGATCGCCTCTGTTCACTTTCCTCGCCTATTCAGTTTTTTAGAATCCACATGTAAGTGAAATCATATCGTATTGGTCTTTCTCTGACTGTTATTTCACTTAACATAATAGTCCCTAAGTCCAAACAATTGATTGACTTTTAAACTCTGACTTCTACACCTGATTAGGCTTGGTCCACCCAGATACCCTCTCTATGATTAACTTGAATCAATTATTTATGACTTATCTCTGACTTCTACACCTGATTAGGCCTGGCCTACTCAGGATATCTTCTCTTTGATTAGCTCGAGTTAACTGATTATGACTTAACTCTGACTTTACACCTGATTAGGCATGGCCCACCCAGAATAACCACTGTATGATTAGCTTGAATCAATTGATTGACTTAAACTCTGACTTCTATACCTGATTAGGCCTGTCCACCCAGAATAAACTCTCTATGATTAGCTTGAATCAATCGATTATGATTTAACTCCGACTACTACTCCTAATTAGGCCTGGTCCACTTAGACAAACCACTCTATCATTAGCTTGAATCAATTGATTGACTTTTACACTCTGACTTCTAGACCTGATTAGGTCTGGTCCACCCAGAATACCCTCTCTATTATTCACTTGAATCAATTATTTATGACTTAACTCTGACTTCTACACCTGATTAGGCCTGGCCCACCCATGAAAACTTCTCTTTGACTAGCTCGAATCAATTGATTATGACTTTACTCTGACATCTATACCTGATTAGGCTTGGTCCACCCAGAATACCCTCTCTATGATTAGCTTGAATCAATTATTTATGACTTAACGCTGATTCAACACTGATTAGACCAGGCCCATCCAGAATACCCACTCTATAATTAGCTTCAATCACTCAATTATGACTTAACTCTGACTTCTCCACCTGATTAGGCCTGCCCCCCCAAAAAAAAAATAACCACTCTATGATTAGCTCGAATCAGTTCATTGACTTTTAAATTCTGACTTCTATACCTGATTTGGCCTGGCTCATGCAGAATACCTTCTCTATGATTAACTTGAATCAATTATTTATGACTTAACACTGACTTCTGCACCTGATTAGGCCTAGTCCACTCAGAATACCTTCTCTTTGATTAGCTCGAGTCAATTGATTATGACTTAACCCTGACTTCTATACCTGCTTACCCTCGCCCACCCAGAATAACCAATATATGATTACTCGAATCAATTGATTGGGAGTTAACTCTGACTTCCAAACCTGATTAGGCCTGGCACACCCGGAATACTCTCCCTATATTTAGCTTGAATCAATCGATTTTCACTTAACTCTGACTTCTCCACCTGATAGGCCTGGACCACCAGAATACCCTCTCTATGATTACCTAGAATCAATCCATTATGATTTATATCTGATTTCATCTCCTGATTAGTCCTGGCTCCCCCAAAATAACCACTCTATGATTAGCTTGAATCAATTCATTATCTTTAAACGCTGACTTCTACACCTGATTAGGCTAGGCCCACCCAGAATAACCTCTCTATGATTAGCTTGAATCAATTGATTGACTTAAACTCTGAATTCCATACCTGATTCGGGCTGTCCACCCAGATTAACCACTTTATGATTAGCTTGAATGAATTGATTGATTTTTAAACTCTGACTTCTATACCTGATTAGGTCTGGCCTGCCCAGAATAACCTCTTTATGATTACCTTGAATCAACCAATTATGACTTAAACTCTGACTTCTATACCTGATTAGTCCTGGCCCACCTAGAATAACCACTCTGTGATTAGCTTGAATCAATTGATCGACTTAAACTCTGACTTCTATACCTGATTAGGCCTGTCCACCCAGAATAACATCTCTATGATTAGCTTGAATCAATCGATTAAGATTTAACTCCGACTACTACTCCTAATTAGGCCTCATCCACCCAGAATAACCATTCTCTCATTAGCTTAATCAATTTATTGAATTATTGTTTTTAATTCCACAGTAATTTATTTTTTTATTAATTTATTTTTTATTATGAAATACACATTTTTAGAATTACTTTGAGCTGTATAACACCGTGCAATAGTTATACTTTTTACCCCTCGAAGTGACAACCCTCCTGGACCAATCCGCCTCCTCATTTCCTCCAATATCATACATATCTGTTACAATTAATTCCCTTGACTCCACTCCCACAATGTACTCCACGTCCCATGACTATATATATATATATATATATATATATACATATTCACTTATAGTTGACATACAATATTATACAACATCAGCTTCAGGTGTACAGTGCAGTGATCAAGCCTCTTCCCCATCCATGATACAAGACATGTGACCACCTGACACCCTACAAAATATTCACATTATCAATTACATTCCTCAAACTGTCGCCCCCATGTCCCGATGACAGCACTGCAGTTGCGTATTTATGCTGCCCAGCCCCCTCCCTCTCTCCCTCATCCCCACCCCCCAACCAACAGCCATCAGCTGCACCCCACATCTCTCAGACTGCCTCTGTTCACTTTCCTCACCTATTCAGTTTTTTAGAGTCCACATGTAAGTGAAATCATATGGTATTTGTCTTTCTCCGACTGACTTATTTCACTTAACATAATAGTCCCTAAGTCCAAACAATTGATTGACTTTTAAATTCTCACTTCTACAGCTGATTAGGCCTGGCCCACCTATGATAACTTCTCTTTGATTAGCTCGAGTCAATTGATTATGACTTTACTCTGACTCCTACACCTGATTAGGCCTGGCCCATCCAGTATACCCTCTCTATGATTGACCTCAATCAATTGATTATGACTTAAGTCTGACTTCAACACCTGATTATGCCTGGCCCACCCAGAATAACCTTTTATGATTAGCTGAATTAATCGATTGACTTTAAACTCTGACATCCATACCTGATTAGGTTTGGCCCACCCAGAGTATCCTCTTTATGATTAACTTGAATCAATCGATTAAGACTTAATTTTGACTTATACACCTGATTAGGTTAGGCCCAACCCGCGTACCCTCTCTATGATTAGCTTGAGTCAATTGATTATGACTTAACTCTGACTTCCACACCTGATTAGGTAAACACCCAGAATACCCACTTTATGATTAACTTGAATCAATCGATTATGACTTAACACTGACTCTACAACTGATTACGCCTGGCTGACTGAAAATAACCTCTTTAAGACTAGTTTGAATCAATCGATTATGACTTAACTCTGATTTCTACACCTGATTAGGCCAGGCCCATCAGAATATTATCTCTATAATTACCTTCAATCAATCGATTATGACTTAAGTCTGATTTCTACACCTGATTAGGACTGGCCCACCCATAATAACCTCTCTATGATTAGCTTGAATCAATCCATTATGACTTAACTCTGACTTCTACAGCTCATTGGGCCTGGGTCCCGCAAAATAACCACTTTATGATTAGCTTGAATCAATTGATTGACTTAAACTCTGAGTTCTATATCTGATTAAGCCTGGCCCACCAAAGAAAAAACACTCTGTGATTAGCTTGAATCAATTGATTGACTTAAACTCTGACTTCTATACCTGGTTAGGCCTGGCCCACCAAGAATAACCACTCCATGATTAGCTTCAATCAACTGATTGACTTTTGAACTCTGACTTCTATACTTGATTAGGCCTGGCCCATCCAAAATAAATTCTCTTTGATTAGCTCGAGTATCGATTATGACTTAACTCTGACTTCTATACCTGATGAGGCCAGGCCCACCCAGAATACCCTCTCTAGGATTAGCTCGAGTCAATTGATTATGACTTCACTCTGACTTCTATACCTGATGAGGCCAGGCCCACCCAGAATACCCTCTCTAGGATTAGCTCGAGTCAATTGATTATGACTTCACTCTGACTTCTATACCTGATTAGGCCTGGCACACCCAGAATAACCACTCTATTATTAGTTCGAATCAATTGATTGACTTTCAAACTCTGACTTCTATACTTGATTATGCCTGGCCCATCCAGAATAAGTTCTCTTTGATTAGCTCGAGTCAATCGATTATGACTTAACTTTGACTTCTACACCTGATTAGGGCACTCCAACCAGAATACCGTCTTATGATTAGCTTGAATCAATTATTTATGACTTAACTCTGACTTCTACACCTGATTAGGCCTGGCCCACCCAGGGCAACTTCTCTTTTATTAGCTTGAGTCAATTGATTATGACTTAATCTTGACTTCTATACCTGATTAGCCTGGCCCACCCAGAATAACCACTCTATGATTAGCTCGAGTCAATTGATTGACTCTTAAACTCTGACTTCTATACCTGATTAGTCCTGGCCCACCTAGAATAACCACTCTATGATTAGCTTGAATCAATTGATTGACTTAAACTCTGACTTCTATACCTGATTAGGCCTGTCCACCCAGAATAACCTCTCTATGATTAGCTTGAATCAATCGATTAGGATTTAACTCCGACTACTACTCCTAATTAGGCCTCATCCACCAAGAATAACCATTCTCTTATTAGCTTAATCAATTTATTGAATTATTGTTTTTAATTCCACAGTAATTTATTTTTTATTAATTTATTTTTTATTATGAAATACACATTTTTAGAATTACTTTGAGCTGTATAACACCGTGCAATAGTTATACTTTTTACCCCTCGAAGTGACAACCCTCCTGCACCAATCCGCCTCCTCATTTCCTCCAATATCATACATATCTGTTACAATTAATTCCCTTGACTCCACTCCCACAATGTACTCCACGTCCCATGACTATATATATATATATATATATATATATATATATATATATATATATTCACTTATAGTTGACATACAATATTATACAACATCAGCTTCAGGTGTACAGTGCAGTGATCAAGCCTCTTCCCCATCCATGATACAAGACATGTGACCACCTGACACCCTACAAAATATTCACATTATCAATTACATTCCTCAAACTGTCGCCCCCATGTCCCCATGACAGCACTGCAGTTGCGTATTTATGCTGCCCAGCCCCCTCCCTCTCTCCCTCATCCCCACCCCCCAACCAACAGCCATCAGCTGTACCCCACATCTCTCAGGCCGCCTCTGTTCACTTTCCTCACCTATTCAGTTTTTTAGAGTCCACATGTAAGTGAAATCATATGGTATTTGTCTTTCTCCGACTGACTTATTTCACTTAACATAATAGTCCCTAAGTCCAAACAATTGATTGACTTTTAAACTCTGACTCCTACACCTGATTAGGCCAGGCCCACCAGAATACCCACTCTATGTTTGCTCGAGTCAATTGATTAAGACTTAACTCTGACTTCGACACCTGATTAGGCCTTGCCCACCATAATACCCTGTCTATGATTAGCTTCAATCTATTGAATGCCTTTTAAACTCTGACTGCTATACCTGATTAGGCAGGCCCAACCAGAATGACTTCTCTTTGATTAGCTCGAGTCAATCGATTGTGACTTAACTCTGACTTCTATACCTGATTATGCCGGGCCCACCCAAAATAACCTTTTATGATTAGCTGAATTAATTGATTGACTCTTAAACTCTGACTTGTATACCTGATTAGGTTAGGCCCATCCAGAATACCCTCTTTATGATAAACTTGAAACAATCGATTAAGACTTAATTTTGGCGTATACACCTGATTAGACCAGGGCCACTCCGGATACCCTCTAAAGATTAGCTCGAGTCAATTGATTATGACTTAACTCTGACTTCCACACCTGAAGAGGGAAGTCCACCCAGAATACCCACTTTATGATTAACTTGAATCAATCGATTATGACTTAAGTCTACTCTACAACTGATTAGGCCTGGCCCACCAAAAATACCTCTTCATGACTAGCTTGAATCATTCGATTATGACTTAACTCTACTTTCTATACTTGATTTGGCCTGGCCCACAAGGAATGCCCTCTCTCTAATTAGCTTGAGTCAGTTGATTATGACTTAACCCTGGCTTCTACACATGGTTACGCCTGGCCCACACGAATAACCACAAATGCTTAGCTTGAATCTATTGAGTTTTAAACTTGACTTCTACACCTGATTAGGCCTGGCCCACCCAGAATAACCACTCTATGATTAGCTGCATCAATTGATTGAATTTTAAACTCTGAATTCTACACCTGATTGGGCTGGGCCCATCCAGAATAAGTTCTCTTGATTAGCTCGAGTCAATCGATTATGACTTAACTCTGACTTCTACACCTGATTGATCCAGGCCCAATCAGAACACCCTCTCTATAATTAGCTTGAATCAATTGATTGACTTTTAAACTCTGACTTCTGTACCTGATTGTTCCTCGCCTACCCAGAATAACCTCTTCATGATTAGCTTCACTCAACAGACTGACTTTTAAACTCTGATTCCTACACCTGATTAGACTCAGCCCAAAAAATACCCTCTCTATGATTGCTTCAATCAATTAATTACTTTTTAAACTCTGACTTCTATACCTCATTATGCCTGGCCCACCCAGAAAAACCTCTTTATGATTAGCTTAAATCAATTGATTGACTTTTAAACTGTACTTCTATACCTGATTAGGGCAAGCCCACCCCGAATACCCTCGCTATGATTAGCTTGAATCAATCCATTATGACTAAAGTCTGACACCTACACCTCATTAGGCCAGGCCCACCAGAATACCCTCTCTATGATTAGCTTGAATCAATTGATTGACTTTTAAACTCTGCCTTCCATACCTGATTAGCTCTGTCCACCCAGAATAAGCTCTCTATGATTAGCTTGAATCAATCGATTATGATTTAACTCCGACTACTACTCCTAAGTAGGTCTGGTCCACCCAGAATAATCACTCTATCTTTAGTGAATCAATAGAATGACTATTACACTCTGACATCTATACCTGATTAGGCTTGGTCAACCCAGAATACCCTCTCTATAAATAAATTGAATCAATTATATGTGACTTAATTCTGACTTCTACATCTGATTAGGCCTGGACCACCCATGATAATTTCTCCTTGATTAGCTCGAGTCAATTGATTATGACTTAACCCTGACTTCTATACCTGATTAGCCTGGCCCACCCCGATAACAACTCTATGATTAGCTTGAATGAATTGATTGACTTAAACTCTGACTTCTACACCTGATTAGGACTGGCTCACACAGAATAACCAGTCAGTGATTAGCTTGAATCAATCGATTACTACTTAACTCTGACTTACACACCTGATTAGGTAGGCCCACCCAGAATAGCAACTTTATGATTAACTTGAATCAATCGATTATTACTTAACTCTGACTCTACGCCTGATTACGCCTGGCCCCCAAAAATAACCTCTTTAGGACTAGCTTGAATCAATCGATTATGACTTAACCCTGCTTTCTACACCTGATTAGGCCAGGCCCACCAGAATATTATCTCTATAATTACCTTCAATCAATTGATTATGACTGAAGTCTGACTTCTACACCTGATTAGGTCTGGCCCACCCAGAATAACCTCTCTATGATTAGCTTGAATCAATCCACTATGACTTAAGTCTGACTTCTACACCTGATTAGGCCTGGCTCCCCCAAAATGACCACTCTATGATTAGCTTGAATCAATTAGTTGACTTTAAATGCTGGCTTCTACACCTGATTAGACCTGGCCCACCGAGAATAACCTCTATATTTAAGCTTGAATTGATTGCTTTAAATTCTGAGTTCCATACGTGATTAGGCCTGGCCCACCAACAATAAACACTCTGTGATTAACTTGAATCAATTGATTGACTTAAACTCTGACTTCTATACCTGATTAGGCCTGTCCACCCAAAAAAAACCTCTCTATGATTAGCTTGAATCAATCAATTATGATTTGATTCTGACCACTACTCCTAATTAGGCCAGGTCCACCCAGAATAACCACTCTATCATTAGCTTCAATCAATTGATTGACTTTTTTTTTCATTCCACAGCAATTCATTTTTTATTGATTTATTTTTTTGTTGTTTTATTTTTTTTAGAAATACACATTTCTAGAATTAGTTTCAACTGTACAACACAGTGCAATAGTTATAACTTTTACCCCTCGAAGTGACAACCCTCCTCCTCCAATCCGCCGCCCCATTTCCTCCAATATCATGCATATCTATTACAATTCCCTTGACTCCACTCCCACACTGTACTCCACGTCCCATGACTATATATATATATATATATATATATATATATATATATATATGTGTATATATATATGTATATATATGTATGTATATATATATATATATGTATATATGTATGTATATATTCACTTATAGTTGACATACAATATTATACAACATCAGCTTCAAGTGTACAGCGCAGTGATCAAGCCCTTCCACATCCATGATGCAAGACATGTGACCACCTGACACCCTACAAATATACACATTATCAATTACATTCCTCGAACTGTCCCCCATGTCCCCATGGCAACACTGCAGCTGCGTATTTATGCTCTCCAGCCCCCTCCCTCTCTCCCTCATCCCCACCCCCCCAACCAACAGCCATCAGCTGCACCCCCACATCTCTGAGACCGCCTCTGTTCACTTTCCTCACCCATTCAGTTTTTTAGAGTCCACATATAAGTGAAATCATATGGTATTTGTCTTTCTCCGACTGACTTATTTCACTTAACATAATAGTCCCTAAGTCCAAACACCTGATTGACATTAAACTCTGACTTCTCCACCTGATTAGGCCTGTCCACCTAGAATAACCTATGTATGATTAGCTTGAATCAATGGATTATGACTTAAGTCTGACTTTTATACGTGATTAGGCCAGACCCACCCAGAATAACCACTCTATGATTAGCTCGAGTGAATTGATTGACTTTTAAACTCTGACTTCTTCACCTGATTAGGCTAGGCCCATCCAGAAGAACTTCTCTTTGATTAGCTCGAGTCAATCGATTATGACTTAACTCTGACTACTACATCTGATTAAGCATAGCCCACCCAGAATAACCACTCTATGATTACCTAGAATCAATTGATTTACTTTAAACTCTGATTCTATACCTGATTAGGCCTGGTCCACCCAGAAAAATCCTCTTTATGATTAGCTTGAATCAATCGATTATGGCTTAACTCTGACTTCTATATGTGATTAGCCCGGCCCATCCAGAATATCTTCTCTTTGATTAGCTCGAGTCAATTGATTATGCCTTAACTCTGACTTCTATTCCTGATTAGGCCTGGCCCATCCAGAATAACTTCTCTTTGATTAGCTAGAGTCAATCAATTATGACTTACCTCTGACTTCTACACTTGATTGAGCCTTGCCCACCCAGAATAACCACTCTATGATTAGCTCGAATCAATTGATTGACACTAAACTCTGACTTCTACACCTGATGAGGCCAGGCCCACCAAGAATAAACACTCTATGATTAACTTGAATCAATCGATTGACTTTTAAACTATGACTTCTACAGCTGATTAGGCTTGGTCCACCCAGAATAACTTCTCTTTGATTAGCTAGAGTCCATTGTTTATGACTTAACCCTGACTTCTGCACCTGATCAGGCCTGGCCCATACAGAATAACTCTTTGATTAGCTCGAGTCAATTGATTATGACTTAACTCTGACTTCTATACCTGATTAAGCCTTGGCAACCAAGAATACCCTCTCTATGATTAACTTGAATCAATTGTTTATGATGTAAGTCTGACCTCTACACCTGATTATGTCTGACCCACCTAGAATAACCACTGATTATTAGAAGTCTCAATTGATTCACTTTAAACTCTCATTTCCACACCTGATTAGGCCTGGCTCACCAAGAACACCCTCTCTATAATTAGCTTGAATCAATCGATTATGACTGAACTCTGACTTCAACACCTGATTAGGCCAAGCCCATCCTGAAAACCCTTTCCATAATTAGCTTCAATCTATCAATTATGACTTAACTCTGACTTCTACACCTGAATGGGCATGGCACCCCCCAAATAACGACTCTACGATTAGTTTGAATCAATTGATTGACTTTTAAACTGTGACTTCTACACCTGATTGGCCTGGCCCACCTAGAATAACCACTCCATGATTAGATGAATCAATTGATTGACTTTTAAACTGTGACTTCTACACCTGATTGGCCTGGCCCACCTAGAATAACCACTCCATGATTAGATGACTCAATTGATTGACTTTAAACTCTGACTTCTACACCTGATTAGGCTTGGTCCACCCAGAATAACTTCTCTTTGATTAGCTAGAGTCAAATGATTATGACTTCACCCTGACTTCTAACCTGATCATGCCTGGCTCACCCAGAATACCTTCTCTATGATTAGCTTGACTCAATTGATTAAAATGTAACTCTGACATATACACCTGATTAGGCCTGGCCCACCCAGAATACTCTGTCTATGATTAACTTGAATCAATCGATTGACTTTTAAACTCTGACTGCTACACATGATTAAGCCTAGCCCAGCTGGAATAACCACTCTATGATTAGCTTCAATCAATTGATTGACTTAAACTCTGACTTCTATACCTGATTACACCTGGCCCATCCAGAATAATCACTCTATGATTAGCTTGAATCAATCGATTATCTCTTAACTCTGACTTCTCCATCTGATAGGCCTGGCCCACCCAGAATACTCTCTCTTGATTAGCTCGAGTCTATTGATTATGACTTAACCCTGGCTTCTACACCTGATTAGGCCTGGCCCACCCAGAATAACCACAAATGATTATCTTGAATCTATTGCATTTTAAACTCTGACTTCTACACCTGATTAGGCAAGGCCCACCAGAATATTAACTCTATATTTAGCTTCAATCAATCGATTATGACTTAAATCTGACTTTTACAACTGATTAGGCCTGGCCCACCTAGAATAACCACCCTATTATTACCTTGAATCAATTGATTGACCTTTAAACTCTGACTCGTACACCTGATTAGGCCTGGCCCATCCAGAATAACTTTTCTTTGATTAGCTCGAGTCAATCGATTATGACTTAATTCTGACTTCTACACCTGATTAGGCCATGCCCACCAGAATACCCTCTTTATGATTAACTTGAATCAGTTGATTGACTTAAACACTGACTTGTATACCTACTTAGGCCTGGCCCACCCAGAATAACCACTCTGTAACTAGCTTGAATCAATTGATTGCCTTAAACTCTGACTTCCATACCTGATTAGGCCTGCCCACCCAGAATAACTTCTCTATGATTAGCTTGAATCAATCGATTATGACTTAACTCTGACTACTACTCCTAATTAGGCCTGGCCCACCCAGAATAACCACTCAAGCATTAGCTTGAATCAATTGATTGACTTTTTCTCATTTTAATTCCACAGTAATTTATTTGTTTTTTTTTTGTTTTTTTTTAAAGATTTTATTGGGGAATTGAGGGGAGGGGAACAGCGTTGGGAATCGGGGAAGGGGAACAGACAGGTAGACAAGTTGTTGTTTTTCAGTATAGTTGTGGAGGATGTTGCTTCACTGGCCCAAGCTGGCACCATCATTGCGCTCTTCCCGATTGAGGCAGATCAGTCGCCGGTCTCTGGATGGCCGCTCACTGCGGCTGTTGGCCGCTCACGCTGGCTGCTGGCTACACAGGGTAGCTTATAGCAGCCCACTGCAGCAGGGAACTGCAGCTTATGCCGTCGCCGGCGACTCACAGCAGCCCAGCCCCAGGTCGAGCTGTTGTTCAGCATCTCAGCTGTGGAGAGCAGTGTCACTGGCCCTCATATGTGGGATCCGAACCGGGGCCCTCTGGCATCCCAAGCCAGTTCTTAACCAACGCGCCACTCGGCCGGCCCTATTTGTTTATTTTTATTAAATAATTTTTATTATGAAATACACATTTTTAGAATTAGTTTCAGCTGTACAATAGTGCAATAGTTATAATTTTTACCCCTCAAAGTGACAACCCTCCTCCCCCAATCTGCCGCCCCATTTCCCCCCAATATCCTACATTTGTATTACAATTCCCTTGACTCCACTCCCACACTGTACTCCACGTCCCATGACTATATGTGTATATATATATATATATATATATATATATATATATATGTATATATATATATGTATATAATCATTTATAGTTGACATACAATATTATACAACATCAGCTTCAGGTGTACAGTGCAGTGATCAAGCCTCTTCCCCATCCATGATGCAAGATATGTGACCACCTGACACACTACAAATATTCACATTATCAATTGTATTCCTCGAACTGTCCCCCATGTCCCCATGGCAACACTGCAGCTGCGTATTTATGCTGTCCAGCCCCCTCCCTCTCTCCCTCAGCCCCACCCTCCCAACCAACAGCCATCAGCTGTAGCCTCACATCTCTGAGACCGCTTCTGTTCACTTTCCTCGCCTAATGAGTTTTTTAGAGTCCACATGTAAGTGAAAGCATATGGTATTTGTATTTGCCGACTGACTTATTTCACTTAACATAAAAGTCCCTAAGTCCAAACAATTTATTGACTTCTAAACTCTGAATTCTATACCTGATTAGGCTTGGTCGACCCAGAAAACTGTCTCTATGATTAACTTGAATCAATTATTATGACTTAACTCTGACTTGTACACCTGATCAGGCCTGGCCCACCCAGGATAACAACTCTTTGAACAGCTCGAGTCAATTGATTATGACTTAACCCTGACTTCTATACCTGATTGGCCTGGCCTACCCTGAATAACTACTCTATGATTAGCTCGAGTCAATTGACTGAGTTTTAAATCTGACTTCCACACCTGATTAGGCCTGGCCCACCCTGAATAACCACTCTATGATTAGCTCGAGTCAATTGATTGAGTTTTAAATCTGACTTCCACACCTGATTAGGCCTGGCCCACCCGGAATACCCTCTCTATAATTAGCTTGAATCAATTGATTATCACTTAACTCTGACTTCTCCACCTGATAGGCCTGTCCACCCAGAATAACCTTTTACGATTAGCTAAATTAATTTGACTTTTAAACTCTGATAACTACACCTGATTAGGTCTGGCCCAACGAGAATACCCTCTTTATGATTAAATTGAATCAATTGATTAAGACTTAATTTTGACTTCAACACCTGATTAGGCCAGGCCTAATGGTTCATTCACATATCTACTCATTCAGAAAATATTTGTTGAGGGCACATTATGTGTTAGGCATTGAGCAAAGACCTGGGTATACAACACCAATAAAGCATGGTCCCTATTATCATACCTGGATTTACTGGACAACTTGGATGTGTCAATTATTTTAAATGCAACTTAATGCTTTCAAACAATGTATGAGCTAGGTATTCTTATCTTCACTTTACAGATTAGCTTTCAGGAGCCCAGAGAATGTATAAGATTTGCCCAGAGCCCCAGTGCTAACCTCAGGTCTCAGCTTAGTCCAGATTAAACCCAAAGTCCACCCCACATACCTAGTCCATATTATCAACCTTTCCAGAGGACTCAGAGGAACTAAAGACCCCAAACTCTTTTCTCTTACCCAATTTTATTCTACAGCACATTCCAGAGGTACTTGCTTCTCCAGGAGGGGACACTGGTTTCTGGGCCTGCTCTGAGCCACTTGTCTTCGGCAAATGTGCTGTTCCTGACAATTCCTTCAAAGCAGGTTTGTTCCTTGATGCTTCCCTGGGTGTTGCCTTCAATATGAGAGCCACATATTAAAATATAACCTGTGTTTCCTTAATTCTTTAGGGCTTATGGTGTGTTTTCATAGGAATGGCTTTTTAATACTTCAACCACCCTTGGAAGGTCCTGGGGAGTGTGAACATTAGAGGGAACAGAAAGGGCCTATGTGGGCAGTGTGTCCAAGACGAGAACTCATGCCCTAAGGCTCTTGCCTTCCAACTTTCTCCTTAAGAGTCAGGGATATTGGGACTAGAACCAAGAAATGGTTTGGAGAGACATACGTATCTAGACAATAAAGAAAATGATGCTAAAAGTTTCAAATTGCTCTACCCACCAAGGGTTTATGTGCCAGGCGGGCACTATCCAGAAGGAGGTTGCTATGGTCTGAATGTTTCTTTCCCCACCTCACCCCCAGGCATATGTTGAAATCCTAACCCCCAAATATGATGGCATTTGGAGGTGGGGCCATTGTGCTGAGGTGCTGAGGTCATAAGGCTGAAGCCCTCACAGATGGGATAGCACCTTATAAAAGAGGCTCCAGAGAGAGAAACCCTGTCCCTGCCATCAGGTGAGGGCACAGAACGAAGGGGACCGCTATGAACCAGGAAGAGGGCCCAAATGGCACCACGCTGGCACCTTGACCTTGGACTTCCACCCTCCAGAACTGTGAGAAATAAATTTCTGTTGTTGATTAGCTACCCAGTCTGTGGTATTTGGTAATGGCAGCCCAATCGGATTAAGAGAGGAAGGCAAGGGCACAGCTGGGAGAGTGGCATCGGAGAGGGGGTCACGTGTCTCTGTGATGCCGCTCAGCAGCTCGGGGTGTGAATTGGGGGTCTTAGAACCTCAAGGTTCTGGGCCGGCCGCGTTGCGCGATGGTTAAGAACTCGCTTGGGATGCCAGAGGGCCCCAGTTCGGATCCCACATATGAGGGCCAGTGAACACTGCCCTCCACAGTTAAGATGCTGAACAACAGCTCAACTTGGAGCTGGGCTGCCGTGAGTCGCCAGTGACGGCGTAGGCTGCAGCCCATGTGGCAGTGGGTTGCCATGGGCTACCGTGTGTAGCCAGCAGCCAGCGTGAGCGGCCAGCAGCCAGCGTGAGCGGCCATCAGCCGCAGTGAGCGGCCGTCCAGAAGCCGGTGACTGATCTGCCTCGCCCGGGAAGAGCGCAATGATGGTGCCAACTTGGGCCAGTGAAGCAACGTCCTCCACAACTAGACTGAAGAACAAAATGACAGCAACTTGTCTGTTCCCCTTCCCCAATCTCCCAGCACTGTTTCCATCCCCCCAATTCCCCAATAAAAATCTTTAAAAAAAAAAAGGACCTCAAGGTTCTATTCATGCATTATTTGCAGATGAGGGGTGAGGTTCGGTGGGGTATGCAAATCAGGCAGCCTCTAAATGGCCAAAAATCTGCTTCTTTGAGCTGTGCTTAAACCATTGGATAGATACAAATTTGAGTTGCAAGGTGGTAGGGGTTTTGAGCCAACAGGACTCAGCCTGCTCTGAAGATATGTACACTTGGGCCCCAGGCTATCTTTGTATCATTCGTACAACACAACCTGAACACTTGCTTTTCCAATCTGTAAATGTCTATATCCAGCTGGAGACTGCCTCCTTCTCAAGGGGTCTTCCTTTCTCTAGGTGCTCCAAGAGGGAAAAATCATCTGGAGGCTTGTTCTGTGTCCAGGACTTTGGTATGCTACTGAAAGGAGCTGCTGTTTAGCCAGAGGCTCTGGCAACCCCTTCTGCGAATCCACCAGGGGCCTCCCTGTCATTTCTTCGCCTCTAGGGCACGTCCCCCCAGGATAAACTGACTTCTGGAAGGAATGGTTTCTAAACCTGATTAGAAGCACAGAGACCATGCACGGAACCTGACTAGACCTGGGGCTCCATTAAGGATGCAGACTTAGACTGAAAGGCAGCTTGGGAGACTCTCTCCTCTAAACACCTTTGCACACTCCTTTTAGAATCAAAGGATAGACCCTCACAGAGGGAAAATAATCTCACTTAGTGGCAGAGCTGGGACAAGGACCTAGGACTCGTGCAGGCAGGGCCTTTCCACAGGCCTCTCTAGCTCCCTATACAGAGTGAGCATTAAGAACCAAGTTGTGCACAAGGGCTGGATAACTCACATCACCAGTGCCACTGTCACAGCCTCTCTGCTATGGGGAAGATGATTTGATTTGGGTTTTGTCACATCCCACACCCAGACTCTCATGTACCTTCAAACACACATAGATGATTATCCTCCTGTTGGCTTTCTTCAGTCACGGAGAGCTAAGCAAGTAGAAATTTTCCTTGGGAGTGAGTCTGGGTAAGTAGGCCCTTTGAAAAGTATCTAACTCAGCAGCAAACAAAATGATTTCACATACCTACCATCGAGGCAATGGCAGGTGAGGGACATACAGGTGGGGGGTTGGGTGGGCGTTGAGCACGAAGAACAGGGCTGGCATGAGAGTATCAGTGAAATGCTTTGTTTCAACAGAACTGAATATAAGCCAAACCCCCAAATCATAATTAAAAGGGGAAGTCCCAAAGGAGATCGAATTTGGAAGGGGAGGCCAGAAATCTGGGAGAGCAAAAGCCAAACTAGCTCAGTGAGGAAAGGAAATGGGGCGTAGAGGAGGCCTGTAGGGAGGCTGAACCTCAGGGCCTGCGAGGGGGCGGATTTGAGAAGGGCAAACAGAGGTGACCCAAAGTGAGCCCATCTTCGGGAATGAGAAAAGATCCTGTGAGGAAGACATGGAACCAAAGCCAATCCTGTTGTGATCTGGAGAGGGATGAGATCTGAGGGCAAGCAGAGCTCAAGAGGGGACTCCCCCACACAGCAGAGGGTGTGGCTGCCCACGCGCATGCTGTCGCCAGGGGGATACTGTGTCTGAGGTGCTTTTGGGTAATACTGAGTTTGAGGAATCCTACCATGTAGGAGTGCTCCTACCATGTTGGAGCACAGCCCTACTCTGAGGATAACTTGACCAGGGGCAAGAAACCAGGACTCCTTGTTAGGGTCCATCTGAGCAAGACGGACTACCAGCAGGAGGAGGGGGAAGAGACCAAAACAGGAAGAGGGCGGTATGAGTGGGGGCTACCAACTGAGACTTGGCTAACCACCATCTTCTGGGAAGTACAGTTGCCCAGGGGCCCCTCTGACCCAGGCAGTCTTGGGGGTAACCAGGCTAGGACTAACCAGGGTCTGGCCCTTGAGCAATCTGAGAGACCAGCAACAGGCCTCCCCCGTCTGTAGGGGTGGGAGTGGAGGTAAGAATCATGGCTCCTCAGCCCACCTGCTGCCTAGAAACGGGAAACAATGTGTCTGGCAGCACATAGTAGTAACTGAGCCTGAACACTGATTTCAGTACTTTTGGAAAAGAGAGATGCTGGGGGCCCTGTCCCCATCCTCACCCTCACACTTGGCCAGGGACCCCTCTTCAGACGAGCAGTGAGCCACCTTTGTGACATCATGTGACAAATAATGAAGACTATGACTTAAGTAGCTGGTTGCCCCATGACCAACTCTCTAGAATTTTGGGACAGTATTTACTGGGCAGCCTTGCTGTGGCCAAAGACACTTGGGATCCAAGTGTTCAGTGATATGGTCCCAGGTGGCAAACGCTCCTGATCTACACTGGCCCGATGGCTCGTCGGAGTACCTATGAGACAGACGAAGCCAAGCTGGCCCCATTCGGGGAAGGAGAGCCAGCAACAGGTGTCCCATCTGATTCATCCCCGGAACCAAATGTGGATTCCAGGGAGATTCAGGGGACCCATGGCGAAAAAGCCATGAGCGAAGGTCCAGGCCCCCAAGACAATCCACCACCACAGGCCCCAAACCAAGGTGCTGCCAATGTGGAAGGCAACAGGGCCATTCTTGGGTTCTCCTTCCCAAGAAAGCTTCGGATGATAGTGGAAGATGACACCTTCACATCTGTGCGCTGGAATGACGATGGGGACATTGTGATCATCGAGAAAGATCTCTTCCAGGGGGAGATTCTTAGCCGGAAGGGAGCCGAATGAATCTTTGAAACAGACAGCTTGAAGAGTTTCATCCGCCTGATGAACCTCTATGGATTCAGCAAAATACGCCCAAACGACCCTTCGGATTACTCTCCAGGGAACAAGAGAGTGATGGTAAAGTAGGAATCCTCCCATCCCCCCATGTTTTCTGTTACTCCAACATCTTCCTGGCAGACCAAGAAGACTGATATCCTGAATGGGGTTCCTTGCTGGGGATAACTCTTTTTCACTTGAGACAATATTTATCAAAAAAATGAGAAAGTATAGATTTTCATATGAAATGAGAATCCCCTTAGACATAACCTGCAGGGATGACTAAAGACCCTGAGAGGCCAGTTAATATCTAAAATGATTAATTGTGTTTCAGATGTACCGCAACTGCAACTTTCAGAGAGACAAGCCTCTGCTCATTGAGAACGTCAAGAGAAAATACAACATGTTGATCACTGCTTGCCCAAGGGCCGGCAGAACAACTGCAAAGAGAAAGAAGGAGGTGGC
The DNA here is from genome assembly GCA_031876335.1 of Hipposideros larvatus. Lineage (NCBI taxonomy): Eukaryota > Metazoa > Chordata > Mammalia > Chiroptera > Hipposideridae > Hipposideros > Hipposideros larvatus. The sequence goes on from CM063105.1 coordinate 55,494,756, forward strand.
CCCTACACGACACTCCCTACGAATACAACTCAAGAAATGCGCTAAAGAAGCTGACAAGAGAGCCCAGGAGGAAGGCCCAAATGCTCAGGGACCCAGCAGGTTCTCTGATATCTTGTCCATTGGCAACACAGCTAGATTTGCCATGTAAGACTCTTCCTCAAGTGAGCCAGGTGGCCCAAGTGGGGAGGGCACATCCAGCAACACCATGTTTGCGCCCACAGCTACTGCCACAAGGGATGGTGCAGGAGAACTGCCCAGTCACCCCTCACGTTATGGTTCGGTGATGTCGTTGTACCACAAATGTTATTCCATCCTGCTGGCTGGCCTTTCAGTCATGGCCCCACGCGAGGCTCCTGAAGGGGACGTGGAGGACGAGGGCTCCTCAGATTACAAGCGTGCGTTCTGTGAGCATTTCAAGGCCAATCCAAGTCCCTAAGCTCACAGGCCATTGGTGACAGATCAAATCATCCCCTTGTAACCATGAATCTACTTCCAGCCCTAACAAAGAACAGCAATCCTCTGTGGCAGGAAATAAACAATTGAATGAGAATTGTGAGTCTGTTCTTTGTTTGCATGCTACACACACCTCATCAGATGAGACCAAGTAGGCTGGAAACCCTGGCCCAAGACAACAGGCATTGGTCCCCATTGTCCCCTTTCATTGGAAGCAGCAGCATTTTCAGAAACTCAGCTAAGGGTGTGGCTATTGAGTCCTGGGGCAAGACCCCGAACATATGGTCCCCTGAGCCTCACCTGCTGGTCAGGAGACAGAACAGTCAGGCTCCTGACCTTGGGGGAATCACCCTAGTTTTAAATTTGATTTTTTTTAATTGTTGAGTTGTATGAGTTCTCTTTTTAGTTTGTTTTTCAGTTTCAGTTCCTATTCAGTATTATTGTATATAAGTTCCAGGTGTCTTAGTGTTTAAACATTTATATAGTTTATACAGTGATCCTCTCCTATTAGTCTAGTAAACACCTGACACTATACATAGCTGTTGCACGTTATCAACTATATTCTCCATGCTGTATATACATCCTCATGACTATTTTGTAACTACCTCTTTGTATGTCTCAATCTCTTCACCTTTCTCACCCAGGTCCCCAACCCTCCCCTCCTCTGGCAACCATCAGTTTGTCCTCTGTATCAGTGAGTCTGTTTCTCTTCTGCTTGCTCATTTATTTTGTTCTGTAGATTCCATGTATAAGTAAGCTCATATGGCATTTGTCTTTCTCTGTGTGGCTTATTTCACTTAGCATAATACCCTCTAGGGCCACCCATGTTGTCACAAATGGTAAGATTCCGTTCTTTTTTATGACTGAGCAATATTCCATTGTATATATGTACTATAATTTCTTTATCACATGGTCTATGAATGGGCATTTCGGATGTTTCCATATCTTGGCTGCTCTAAGCAGTGCTGCAGTAAACACATGGTTGCATATGTTTTTTCAAATTAGTGTTCTGGGTTTCTTTGGATCAACACCCAGGAGTCAAATTGCTGGGTCATAAGGTAGCTCAAGTTTTAATTTTCTGAGGAACCTCCATATTCATTTCCATGGTGGCAGCACCAATTTGCAATCCTGCCAATGGTGAATGAGGGTTCTCTTTTCTCCACATCCTTGACAGCACTTGTTCTTTAAGATTTCACTATTTTTAATGGGCCACTCATACTTCATTGTACATGCACATGTACCACATTTTCTTTATCCAATCAGCTGTTGCTGTGCACTTGGACAGCTTCCACATCTTGGCTATTGTAAATAATTCTGCAGTGACCATAGAGGTGCGCATATATCTTTTCAAATTAGTGTTTTGGATTTCTTTGGAGAATACCCAGAAGTGGAATTACTGGGTCATAAGACAGTTCTTTTTTTAATTCTTTGAAGAACTTCCAAATCGTTTTCCATAGTGGTTGCACCAACTTGCAATCCCACCAACATTGTAGAAGGGTTTCCCTTTCTTTACATCCTTGCGAAGAATTGCTGTTTGTTGCTTTATTGATGATAACCATCCTGACAGGTGTGAGGTGATATCTCACTGTGGTTTCGATTTGCATTTCTCGCATCAGAGAAATGACTAGTAACATTGAGCATCTTCTCACATGTCTGCTGGCCATCTGTATTTCCTCTTTGGAGAAATGTCTATACAGGTCCTCTCCCCATTTTTAAATTGTATCGTTTGTTTTTTCAGTGCTGAGTTGTAGGAGATCTTTGTAAGTTGTGGATATTAACCCTTTCTCAGATGTATCATTGGCGAATGTCTTAATCCCATATAGTAGTCTCTTCATTTTTTGGTTTTTCTTTAAATATTTTATTGGGGAATGGTGGGAGGGGAACAGCGTTGAGGAATCGGGGAAGGGGAAGAGACAAGGTTCTGTCCTTTTGTTCTTCAATCTAGTTGTGGAGGACGTCGCTTCATTGGCCCATGTCGGTATTGTGATCATTGTGCTCTTCCTGGGCAAGGCAGATCGCAGGCCGGCCATTGGAGGGCAGCTCACGGTGGCTCATGGCAGCTCACGACAGCTGAAGCCGGCTACTGGCCAGCCCCACTGCTGCCTGCCTACTCAGTCGCCGGAGACTCCCGGCACCCCAGCTTCAGGTCGAGCTGTTGTTCACCATCTTAGCGGTAGAGGGCGCAGTGTCACTGGTCCTCATGTGGGATCCGGACCAGGACCCTGCTGCTCAGAGCTGGCGCTCCCAAGCCAACTCCTCAGCAATGCGCGCCACTCGGCCAGCCCTCTTTTCGTTTCTTTGATGGTTTTCTTTGCTGTGCAAAACCTTTTTAGTTTGATGTAGTCTCATTTGTTTGTTTTTTCTTTTATTGCCCTTGCCCGAGGAGATATGTCAGAAAAAAAATATCACGAAGGGTAACGTCAGAGAATTTACTGCCTATATTTTCTTGTACGAGTTTTATGGTTTTGGGTCTTCCTTTTAAGTCTTTAATCAATGTTGAATTTATTCTTGCATGCGGTGTAAGAAGGTGGGCTAGTTTCATGTATCTTTTTGCATGTATCTGTCTAGTTTCTCCAACAACGCCATTTATTGAAGAGACTGTCATTTCCCCAGTTGTATATTCTGACATCCTATAGGGTCATAGATTAAATGACCATGTAGGCGTGGGTGTATTTCTTGGTTGTCTGTTCTGCTCCATTCATCTATGTGTCCGTTTTAATGCCAGTACCATGTTGTTTTGATTCCTATAGCCGTTTAGCATGGTTTGCTATCAAGTGGCATAGAAGCACCAACTTTGTTCTTCTTTCTCAAAATTGCTGTGGTTATGCAGGGTCTTTTGTGGTTCCATATACATTTTAGTATTATTTGTTCCATGTCTGTGAAAAATGCCATTGGTATGTGATAGGGATTGCATGGCATGTCTAGATTGCTTTGTGTAGTATGGATTTTTAATGGTCGTATTTCTTCCTATTCGTAAGTATGGCATACACTTCCATTTGTTTGTATCTACTTTCATTTTTTTCTTCAGTGTCTGATAGCTTTCCAAGTGCAGGTCTCTTAACTCTGATTAAATTTATTCCTAAGTAGCTTATCTTTAAAAAAATGTAATTGTAAAGAGGATTGTTACCTTAATGACTATTTCTGGCAGTGCATTATTCATGTAATAAAATGTATCCAATTTCTGAATATTAACTTTGTATCCTGCAAATTTACTGAATTGACTTATTAACTCTAATCGTTTTTTGGGTGGAATCATGAAGTTTCTATCTATATAGGGTCATGTCTTCTACAAATAATGCCAGTTTTATTTCCTCATTTCCCACTTGGATGCCTTTTATTTCATTTTCTTGTCTGATGGCTGTGGCCAAGAGTTAGAATACTATGTTGAATAAAAGTGGTGAGACACAGCATCCTTCATTTATTCCTGATCTTACAGAGAATGCTGTCAGCTTTTCCCTGTTGAGAATGATGTGTGCCCTAGGTTTGTCATACAACATTTTTCTTATGTTGAGATGTGTTCCCTCTATTCCAACTTTACTGAGCATTTTTTTTTATCATACATCAATGCTGGATTTTGTAAAAATCTTCTTTTGCATCTACTGATATGATTCTTGTATTTCATTTTATTTATGTGGTGCATTATGTTATTTGATTTGTGTGTATTGAACCAAACTTGCATCCCAGGAATAAATCACTCTTGGTCATGGGGTATGATCTTTTTCATGCATTGCCAAATCTGTCTTACTAATATTTTGTTGAAGGTGTTTTGCATCAAAGTTCATCGTGGATATTGGTCTATACTTTTCTTTTTGTGTAATGTCTGTCTGTTTTGAACTTACTAGGGTGATGGTACCCTAATAAAAATGAACTTGTGAGCTTTTCTTTTTCCTGCAGTTTTTTGAATAGGTAGTTGAGAAGGATAGGCATTAATTCTTATTTGAATATTTGGTAAACTTCACCTGTGAAGCCATCTGGTGCAGGACTTTTGTTTATTGGGAATTTTCTGATTACTGATTTGATTTGATTTCATTTCATTACTAGTAATCGGTTAGTTCAGATATTCTGTTTCTTTCATTTCCTTTCTTTTACATTGGGGAGTTGGGGAAGGGGAACAGTGTTGGGAAATTGGGGAGGGGGACCAGCCAAGTTGTTATTCTTCAAAGTTGGAAGGTGCCAGTCGCCGTGCGGCTGCCAATCAGCCGTTCGTGGCCTGTAATCTCACCGTGCTCTGTTCAAACTTAGTTGCAGGTGGGCATAGCCACCATCCCATGTGGGAGACAAATCGGCAGCCTTGTTGTTAAGAGCACACACTCTACCTGCTGAGCCATCCAGGCGCCAGCTCAACTCAAGGTGCAGAGTTCAGTCTTAGTTGCAGGAGGGCGAAGCCGACCATGGAACAGGCAGTCTTGTTGTTAGGGGCATGTGCTCTCACCAGCTGAGACATCCTGCCACCTGTTGATAGCTCAGTGGCAGCTCCACTTGGGCACAGAGTCACTGGTCCATGTGGGAATTGAACCGGCGGCTGTGTTGCTCAGAGCACACGCTCTTACACTAACTCTGAACCACCTGAGCCTCTCGGCAGGCCTGAAAATATTATTTTCATTTTCAGCCTTACACCACTGAGTGTAAACTCCACGAGGGCAGGGACTTTGTTAGACTCACTGCTGATTGCACTATGTCTACAGTAGTACCCGGCACATAGTAGACATTCACTAAAATTTCTCATCTGAATATGTGAATGACAAATAACTAATCAGCTAAGTACAAGTCTGAATAGTGCTTTGAAGTTGAAGTACAGTGTGCTACAGGGGTGTCTTAACAGGGTTGCTGGGCTGAGCCAGAAGTGGGGTTAAGGCTTCTCTGAGGAAGCTCAATTCTACAGGGTGAGTTGGCATTGTGAGAGAAAATCCCAGAGTCAGAGAACTCCTGGGGTGGACTGGTTGTTTCCCACAGAGGATACTACTGGTGGACAGGCCTGGTGGAGCCCAAAGTCCAACCCTTTCTCTGGTCACCAGCCTGCTCTCTTGTCAGGCAGAAGGGGGAAATTCTTCCTAATTACTTAGCCCGGAGTGGCTCCTTTTCTAATTTTCACATCTTCATGTGCGATTGCAGCAGTTCGGAGAGATGGCTCTCCTAACCATTGGGCCACTGGAATTTGAGCCTGGGTCTATCTTTACTAGAGACTACCCTTTACTAAGTCTACCCTTTGTTATCTGTTGCTTGGGACAGGTCACACCTCTCAGGGTCTTTGTTTTGTGACTTGTAAAAGTCCCCATTTTTAGAGCTCAGAACATTCATTGCTTCCTAGTGAGCACAAAATAGGTGTTAACCAGAAAGACCTCTGCTGAGGCCTTTGCTCTGCTTCCTGACAGGCTGTAAGGTTGCCCCTCACAAGAACTGTGCTTGTCATTTGTAAATTAGAGCTCATTATATCCACCTGCTAGGGCTTTTGTTAAGTTAGTTAGATTATGTATATGAAAAGCTTAACACAATGTCTGCTACAGAACAAATCCTCAATAAATGTTATTCATTGTTTTGATGATGATGGCTATGAGTCAGCTGTTTATCTCATTGTAAATATGGTTAGGAAACTCACATGACTGGACTTATTAAGAATAAAGTGAGAGGTGGCCGAGTGGCTCAGTCAATTAAGAGCTTACTCACGAGTGTGAGCTCTGAGCAACAGGGTCACTGGTTCCATTCACACATGGGCTAGTGACACTGCGCTGGAGCTGAGCTGCTGCTGAGCTGCCAACAGGTGGCAGGATGGCTCAGCTGGTGAGAGCACATGCTCTTAACAACAAGCCTGCGTATTCGAGATGGTGGGCTATTCCCCCTGCAACTAAGACTGAACTCAGCACCTTGAGCTGAGCTGCCACCCGCATGGCTCAGTGGATAGAACATGTGCTCTTAACAACCAGGCTGCTGGTTTGACTCCTGCATGGGATGCTGACTATGCCCAACTGCAACTAAAACTGAACTCAGCACCTTGAACTGAGCGCGTGACTGGACTTGGAGCCGAGCTTGCTGTGCCCTACACAACTAAGATTGAAGAACAACAACTTGGCTGTTCCCCTCCCCCATTTCCCCAACACTGTTCCCCTCCCCCAATTCCCCAATAAAATCTTAAAAAAGAAAATAATAAAGTGAAACTTCTATAAGGTACTTGAGACTTTTGGGTATTCAACAAAACTATTTATACTCATATTTTTCAATCTATTAAACAGATAATTTACCAGATAATTGAATTGGGATAGAAAGATACTGACAAAATCATCTACATAAATTGTTCTCAGTGCTCGACTGGTAGCTTAACTTTGAGCCTAATTTCCTTCCTGACATCACCTCAGGAGACTTGTTCAGAGCAGGAAAAAATGCTTACAGACCCAGTGATCCAGAAACACAACACCTAGGAGTTTATTCTAAGGAACAAAGAAAGAGAGGCATGCACAGTATGAGAATATTCATTGCAGAAAAACAGTTAAAGTCAATGCACATTTAACAACAGGAAGGCTTCCTAATGCATGACATACCCATTGGCTGGCATTTATGCAACCATTTATAATGCACTTACATAAAATATTTCTGCAGCAGGAAATAATCATGATGTAAGTGGAATATGAAAAATAGCACAAAAACAGTAAAAGTCTTGGATGCATTTCTAGAAACACAAAACCTACCAAGACTAAATCACAAAAACAAAAATCTGAGTGAGTAATCAAAAATCAAATTAAGTAGTATATATATGAACACCTGATTTTGGACTTGCCAGCTTCCTTAGTCCCATAATCCTGCTCATTAACATACATCTCTTTCTGTATATCTTCATATCCTATTGGTCTGTTTCTCTGGAAAACTGACAAGAATACAATGGGTGAAGGAATGGGAGCATGGATAGAAAATAGATTGGGATGGTTAAGTCTGCAGAGGCTGGCAGTTGCTTGGATAGGGAAGGAAAGAGGAAGAAAAGACCTTGGCGGTCCAGGATGTGACAGGGAGAATGGGACGGACTCACATTAGATAGTCAGGATGAAGCTCTGGATACTGGGAGAAGAGAACAACTCAGTTGGGGAACTCTGTAGGTTAGGTTTCACTGGTCCATTTGAATGAAAACAGCCAAGACAAGGGGGTAGTGATGGACATGAAGTTGACTGAGGCTGTCTGAGCAGGTGATACAATACAGAAGCCAGATGAATAGAAGCAACATCGGAAACCATGGCACTAAAAGATCAAGCAGCCAAAAGGGCTTTTTAAAAAGGAGACAGAGGGGCCGGGCGAGTGGCGCGATGTTTAAGAACTGGATAGGGACGCCAGAGGTCCCCAGTTCGTATCCCACATATGAGGGCCAGTGACAATGCCCTCCACAGCTAAGATGCTGAACAACAGCTCAACCTGGAGCTGGGCTGCCATGAATCGCTGGCGATGGTGTAGGCTGCAGCCCCTGTGGCAGTGGGTTGCCATGGGCTACCGTGTGTAGCCAGCAGCCAGCGTGTGTGGCCAGCAGCCGCAGTGAGCGGCCGTCCAGAAGTCAGCGACTGATCTGCTTCACCTGGGAAGAGCGCAATGATGGTGCCAACTTGGGCCAGTGAAGCAACGTCCTCCACAAGAAGACTGAAGAACAAAACGACAGCAACTTGTCTGTTCCTCTTCCCCCAATTCCCCAGCACTGTTCCCATCCCCCAATTCCCCAATAAAAATCTTTAAAAAAAAAGGAGAGAGAGAGAAAGAGAGAGACAGAGAGAGAGAGAGAGAGAGAGAGAGAGAATCAAAATCCATATGGCCTCCTGTGCCTGTTGGTGTTGGGCAGGGGGACCTGGAACCAGAACAGCAGCGTGGGGGAGGGGACAGCTCAGGGGAGCTTCATTCGTGCAGCATTCAGGATGGAGAGCGTTTCAGGGAGAAGCAGTGATCAAGTGATCAACCGCGACGAGCACTACAGACCTGAGGACAAGCAGCCTCTGGGAGATCTGCCTTGGAGTGGTTTTACCTGAGTGACAGGTACAGACGATGGCTCACATTGAACCACTAAGAGAATAGCTGGTGAACAAGTGGAAGATGTCAGAGTAGGATCATTTCCAAAGAGGGAAATCTGATGGTGGGAGACAACAGCAGGACAATCAGCTGAACATGGCCAAAACAAGATGCTACATTGGTGAGTAAGAGATGAACATATTACACACACAAGGGAAGAACCAGTGCTGAATAGACTGGGAAGGGAAGATGACTGATGGGCTGAATTTCTTGTGGAGGGAGGGGCGGTAAGAGCCAAACTGAAACAAGTATTCATCCCAATGAGAAAATGGTGGAATAAAGCATGATTTTAGTTTATCTTCTAACAAAAGAAAAGAAACCATCAAACAACCCCCTCCCCCACCACATGCAGTCCTTCCTATCGGGATACTGCTAACAGACTCCATGCCAATAAATTCAAGATAGGGCACTTAAAAATGATAATGAGTTTCCTTTAAGATGAGAAATACATTTAACGAAATTAAAAATTAAAGTACTGTATGCTGCATAACAGTGAATCAGATTGTTTTCTAAATGTAGTAATTAAGTCAATGAAGCAAAAAAAAGCACCACAAAACACCTCAAAACTTAATTAAATTCCAACTACTGTAACCTCACTAATTTAAGTTACAACGAACCGAAATGCGAAATCACAGTTGATAGCGTATCTTACTGCCTACTGAGGTCCCAATAACTGCCCAAGGATCTTACAAAATTCTTAGAGGCAAAATATCGAACTTCCAGGAGGTATCCTTGTCTTTTTGCATTCTTTATTATTTACAAAAAATGAACCTTGAGTAGAACATATTTATGTATCATTTACTAAGTTTCTTTCCCCTTTTCATTGAAGTTGATATTGGTGATGATATCGGCATTTCAAGCGTGTGAAGAAACAAGCTGGAGTGTAACCGTTGTTGTAAACCTGCCCACAAACTTGGAGCATTAAGTAAAATAATTTACATGACACACAAACAGGTGTTATTCCCAATATGAACAGTAGATGGCAGCAGAGAATTACATTCAGAGGGGCTATACAAACAGGTGTTATTCCTACCCCTCACACGAGATGGCGGCAGAGAAAAGCGTTTCCTTCCTCTGCATTAAATTGAGAATCCAGGCCTCTGGGACTAGGCTCAATTTGAAATAAACCCTGTTTAGGCCCTTCACAGGCCCCATCTCACCTACTGCTCCCGTTTTCCAAATGAGGAACACACAGTTATTGTATCCATTTCACAGGTATTTAAATGGCAAACTGATTGTAACACAGTTCTGAGTCCAGAACCAAGGTTGAATCTGGCCTACATGGGACAGCAGAGCTTGCACACACGGGATCCTGGACAGACTGATCCAAATAGTCCTGCAGCATTGGGTGGAACCTTAGTCATTCTATTTGAAGACAATCTGCACATAACCTATGGCCCAGGTTGCCATGCACTCCCCCAGGCTGGCTTTAGGGTGGGACTTGGGCAGGCAGCTGGGGACACGTTGTGAGGGCGGAGGTGGCTTGACCCTTCACAGGTGGACAAGCAGCACCAGATCCCTAGGACAATGACTCCCCCACTTTTGTGCCCTGACTGTGCTCAGGCCTTTTAATATCTATCTGTTCTTCCTCAGCCCAGAGCACGGCTCTGCTTCTGCCCATGTTCCCTACCTCTGAGGACACAACTGACAAGAGGTTCCTGGCAGCTCAGAGTGGAGTCTGGGAAGGCACTTTCCTTACGGAGCGTGCCTGAGTCCCAGACAGACGCAGAGCTGATTCTGTTCCCATCGAAGTACTAGCTGTGTGACTTCAGGCAAAGGCATGGAAACTCCGTCTCCTGGGCTACCAGGTGGGGATAACTACTCCCTCGCACGGTGGCTGTGAGGGGTTGGTGAGGTGATGCAGGTCAGCTATGCCCAACATGTGATCAGCACTCACTCCCTTCCCTCTTCCCGTCTTGGTCTCTTCTCTGCCTTCTATGGGCTGGAGGAATCAAGAGTTTAGAAATCATCTCCTTGCAGCAGAATGAGCTCTCCTGATTGTGTCCACACAGCCAAAGTCCTCTGAGTGCTGACTCCGACATCTGTGCCAGATTTGTCCTCAGGACAGCACACATCACAACCCCTCTTGGCCTTCACACCCCTGCTCCTCTCTAGACTCATGGTCCTCACCTCAGCTCGGCTGGCAGCACCTCTCAGTCTTCTCACTGGTCTCCCTGTTTCCCATGCTCTCTCATCCAGTGTAACCTCCACAGTGACCAGCTTGGTCTTTCTCAGTTAGCGAACTTATCCTATCACTTCCTGTGCATAGAACTACCAACATCTTCCTCCTAGGGTGGGGAATGTAGTCTCTGTCATCAGCACAGTGTGGAGACTTCATCAGGCATTTTCTTCTCCTGGTCTCATCTCCTATCATAACACCCCAATTCTGTCACCAGGCACCCCAGCTGTCAGCATTAACATGTTCGGTTGGATGACCAGTGTGGGCTTTAACACATAGAGGTGTCAGCACCGAGACTGGGCCTGATTGTTGGCATCCCAATAAAATTCACTTTAGTGAATAATTGTGCATCAACATTTGTTCATTAATTGTAACAATTTTAAAAGAGAGGATAAATTAAAATTAAAACAAGACAAAGCTATTTCATCAAAATGGGTGATTTCCTAGTAAAAATACACATTCATAAAATGGACCCTAAAACTGGGAAAATACAAACATAAAACAGGGAAAATACTAGCCATCCAGGACCTGTTTCCTGTTGGTTCTCCTCTTGTTGTTCTGGGATTCCCTCTCCTGGGAAAAGCAAGGAACAGGGACAGAGTTGTTTGGCACCTTCCCTAAGGCCTGACCTCACCCAGTGTCTTCATGTCCCTCAGCCATCCTCCCGACCCCACCCCCAGTGAGGATACCATGCAAAGGGAAACTCAGGGATTAGTCTGATTGGTCAAAAAGAAATTTTTATTTTTTTTAACTTTATTGTTTAACAGTGTGTTTTTCTAGGATCCATCAGCTCCAAGTCAAATCATTGCTTTGAATCAAGCTCACTGTTCCATGTGGGAATCAAACCGGCAACCTTGGTGTTATGAGTCCGCTCTCTAACCACCTGAGCTAAATGGCCTCCTCCAACAACAACTTTTTTTTTCTTTTTTAAATGATTTTTATTAGGAATTTGGGGGATGGGAACAGCACTGGGAAATTGGGGGAAGGGGAACAGACAAGTTGCTGTCCTTTTGTTGGCGTGGGCATAATTCAGTCCATAGCACCCAATTTTAATGGGGTTATTTGGTATTTTATTATTGAGTTATAGATGTTACAGATGTTCTCTATATATTCCGGATATTAGCCCTTACCAGATAGATGTTTTACAAATATGTTCTCCAATTCCGTATGTTGTCTGTGTGGTTTGTTGATTTTTCCTTTGCTGCACAGACAATTGTAAGCTTAATGTAGTCCCATTTGTCTATTTTTGCCTTTGATGCTTGTGCTTTTCGTGTCATATCCAAGAAAGCATTCCCTATTTGTAACTTTTCCTCTAAGAGTTTTATGGTCTCAGGTCTTATATTTAGGTTTTTAATCCATTTTGAGTTGATTTCTGTATGTATGGTATATGACAAGTGTCCATCTTCATTCTTCTGTGTGCGTATATTCTGTTTTACCAGCACCATTTGTTGAAGAGATTATCCTTTTCCCATTTTGTGTAGTCTTTGCACCCTTGATGAAGATCATTTGACCACATACTCAAGAGTTTCTTTCCAGGCTCACTATTCTGTTCCGTTGGTTTATGGTTCTGACTTTATGCCAGAACCATGCTCTTTTGATTACTGTAGCTTTGTAATATGTTTCAAAATCAGAAAGTGTGAGATCTCCAGCTTTGTTCTTCTTTCTCAAGATTGCGTTTGCTTTTCAGCATTCCTTCAGGTTCCATATTAAGTATAAGATGGCTTTTTCTATTTCTGCAAAACATGCCATTGGGATTTGGACCAGAATTACGTTAGTGGATGAAAAAGGAGTTTTAGGGAAAGTAACCTCACAGGGTGATCTGATCATAAATTCCTAATAAGGCAGGTCATGGAGGCTAGTCACACCTCAGGTCTATACCATTTTGTTTGTTTGTTCATTTGTTTGTTTTTAAGATTTTATTGGGGAATGGGGAATTGGGAAAGGGGAACAGCCAAGTGTTGTTCTTCAGTCTTAGTTGTGGAGGGCGCAGCTAGCTCAGCTCCAAGTCCAGTCGCCATCTGGCTGCCCGACGGCAGCTCAGCTCAAGGTTCCATGTTCAATCTTAGTTGTCGGTGGGCGTAGCCCACCATCCCATGCGGCAGTCGAACAGGCAACCTTGTTACTAAGAGCGCATGCTCTAACCACTGAGCCGTCTGGCTGCCCGTTGACAGCTCAGTGGAAGCTCAGCTCGGGCGCAGCTCACTGGCCCATGTGGGAATCGAACTGGCGACCCTCTTGCTCAGAGCTCGCGCTCTTAACCTACTGAGCCACTCGGCTGGCTCCCCTATTATGTTTTTAGTAAAAGGTTTATCCGTGCCTTAAGCAAGCCCTGTTGATTGTTTCTGTGCATCCAGGTTAACACAACTTTGAAATGCCTCTTTTCAGACCCCTCTGAAGCTTATCCACCCTCAAGAGAGCACATAATCTGGTTAACTATCCTGTAATCCACTGCCCACATTGCTTTTTCCCACCTTCATGTAATCTTCCTTATATTCCCTCCTTAATTCCAAATGCATAAAAGAAGCTGCAAACTGTCATTCTGATATGCATTTTTCTCAGTCTGTTGAGCTCTTGCTTCCAGGCATATACTCTGTTTGACTCGAATAAATTTTGGTAAAGATTCTGTACTGTTTGGACATTTTGTATACATACATTGAATCTTTAGGTTGTTTTAGGTAGTATGTACATCTTTACAATATTAGGTCTCCCAATCCATGAACATGAAATGCCTTTCCATTTACTTGTGCCTTCTTTAATTTTATTTCAGCAATGTTTTATTGTTTTCAGTGTACAGGTCTTTCACCTGCTTGGTTAGGTTTATTAATTATTATTTAATTACTTTTGATGCTATTATAGAAGGGATTGTTTTCTTAAGTTCATTTTTGGATTCTTCATTGTTGTGCATAGAAATACAACTGATTTTTGAGTGTCTATTTTATATCCAGGAACTCTGCTGAATGGATTTATTTGTTCTAGCGGGGTATTTTCGTGGAGTCTTTAGGAATTTCTATACATAAGATCATGTCATCTGCAAACAGACATAATTGTACTCCTTGCCTTACAAATTAGATACCTTTTTGTTTCCTTTTTTAAATATAATGCTCTGGCTAGGACTTCTAGTGCTACATATGTTACAAAACATTTCCTGGGGCCGAGAGACCAAATAAAAAAATCTGACAACTCCATCATTGCATCAAGAGTTTATTAAGGGAACTTCCACACAAGGCACGTCTTGGGTTGCAGCAAGACACCATGGATGCCCTCCCGTGAAGTGTGACAGGGGCTAAGGGTTTATACAGAACAGGGCAAGGTGGATGGCGGTATGGAGTGTGACCACGCCAGATAAGAGTGACATCCTTACATGCTAGCTTGGGGAAGGGCAATGGCTGTTCCAGGAACCAGCATGAGCCAGCATAGTGGAGGGGTCGATGAGACAGTTTCTGGGGATTCTGGAGGATGCAATGCCTGTTCTGGCCTGCATCTCGCTGGATCTAGCGTGAGGGTCCGATATTGGTCATCTCATGCAAGTCTCTCCTCCACAGTGCTGAGTAGAAGAGGCAGGAGTGGGCATCCTTGTCTTGTTCTTGATCTTAGAGGAAAAGCTTTCAGTTTTTCACTGTAGGGCATGATGTTAGAGGTAGACTATTCATATATGATCTTTATTATATTGGGATAATTTCTTTCTGTTCTTAATTTGCTGAATATTTTTGTCATGAAAGGCCAATTTATTTTTTAAATAAATTGAATATAGATTGAAACCTTATGAACATAGGATGAAACAGAGATGAAGCTTTGTCTATTTTTTTAAAGATTTTTATTGGGGAATGGGGGAAGGGAACAGCGCTGGGGAATTGGGGAAGGGGAACAGACAAGTTGCTGTCCTTTTGTTCTTCAATCTAGTTGTGGAGGACGTTGCTTCACTGGCCCAAGTTGGCACCATCATTGTGCTCTTCACAATCAAGGCAGATCAGTCACCGGCTTCTGGTTGGCCGCTCACGGCGGCTACTGGCTGCTCATGCTGGCTGCTGGCCGCACACGGTAGCCCATGGCAACCCACTGCCACAGGGCCTGTAGCCTACACTGTCGCCAGCGACTCACAGCAGCCCAGCTCCAGGTTGAGCTGTTGTTCAGCACCTTAGCTGCGGAGGGCAGTGTCACTGGCCCTCATTTGTGGGATCCTAACCGGGGCCCTCTGGCATCCCAGTTTTTAACCAATGCGACACTCGGCTGGCCCACGTTTCAGATTTTCACTGTTAGAGGAGGACTTTTCATATATGACCTTTATATTGAGGTAATTTCCTTCTGTTCCTAGTTTGTGGAGTATTTTTGTCATGAAAGGCCAATTTATTTTTTAAATAAATGTAAGAGATACCTTATGAATGTAGGATCAAATGTAGATGAAGCTTTGTCTATTTTTAAACGTTTTAAGAACATTAGTTGATGTCCCCAATAGAAGCATAGGCCTTAATGATACCTCAGAAACCATTTCCAATGGTTTGTTTTTGTCACTCTCTGATTCAGGATTCTGTGTCCCTAATAAGAATCTCAAGATTTTGGAAACATTTAACAACTAAAACACTGCTTTCTCATCATCTTTCAGTCAAACCTTCTCGGGTGGCCTTCAGAGGGAACAGAGTAAACGCCAGAAGGTGAGTATTTCCCAAATCCTGTTGATAAGAAAATCTTCCTCATGGATCCAAATGCAGGTAAGAGTATGAATTGCAGAGTATTCTAGGGACTACTGCCTCCCTTTTCTGATCTCTTCCATCCAATGTGGATATCTTCATCATTTTTAATAGTTAATGACACCAGAAATATGAGCTACCACTTGTTTTATTTTCACAATATTTCAGAATTTATTTTAAGAATTTTATATGGATAAACTTACAGCAATCCTGAGGTAGGTACTATAATTATCACATTCATAGATGAGGAAACTGAGGTTTCAGAAGTACTGAAACGTTTGATTGTATGTCTGGATCGCAGTGTCAGAGGTGGTGTAATCTAATCCAAGGTCCTTCTCTAAACCACTTACAAACTCGTTAGAATGTTCACTATTTTATAAAGTTTACACTGTTTCATTCATACATATTTACATCATTCATCTGACTAATGAACTCAACCTCACTTCTTTCTCTGATGCTACATTGAGAGGTGCACCATGACCTTCTGACACAGGGAAGCTTTCTCGTATGCAGGCAATGTGCTCAGTGGGCGGTCCAAGGTGAAGGAGGTTAGAGAACCCCAGCCTCAGAGCTTCCCCCTCTAGGTAAAGGAAACGCATCCTGTCCCTGATGAGCCTCAGAGCTGACGACTGAGAAGCAACAAATAATACAACGACTTCAGGACTTCATGTCAGTCACTCACTATTCCACAGATACTCATCCCTTAGCAGCTGCTTTCAAATGCTCATTCCTGTAAGAGGAAGTAACAGTTTCTTTCTCTGAGCTTAATCATGTGGTTTGGAGTTGTTTGGAATCAATGCCTGCCTCTGCATTGCCAGCTCGTTGAGAAGCTGGTCCACACCTGATTCTTCTCAGAAGTCCTGGGCTCAGCTCAGGGCCCTTGAGGGTCCCCTGAATGTTTTCTGAATGAGTGATTTCACATTTACAAATTAAACTAGAAGTAAGAGGGTCAGTGGATGCTGAAGATAATACCTGTGAGTTAGATTTCAAATATGGAGACGGCTGAAGTGGTAAATTGATAGCAGGACTCTAATCTCCCATGCATGTTGTGTTAAATGGCTCACAGAACACTTTGGTGAACATTGATACATGTCATGGTCACTATCCCAATAAGAATGACCATGTTACGAAGCAGGAAACTAAAGAGAACTAGCGGGTTATACAACCTTATTCAAACAGAACCGATGGGAACCAGCTAATCAAATTACAAATATTATTTCCAAGATAGAGAAATTTGCAAATGTAGCATCATTTTCTTTATTGTCTAGATACGTATGTCTCTCCAAACCATTTCTTGGTTCTAGTCCCAATATCCCTGACTCTTACAGAGAAAGTTGGAAGGCAAGAGCCTTAGGGCATGGGTTCTCATCTTGGACACACTGCCCACATAGGCCCTTTCTGTTGCCTCTAATGTTCACACGCCCCAGAAACTTCCAAGCGTGGTTGAAGTATTAATTAAAACCATGCCTATGAAAACACACCATAAGCCCTAAAGAATTAAGGAAACACAGGTTATCTTTTAATATGTGGCTCTCATATTGAAGGCAACACCCAGGGAAGCATCAAGGAACAAACCTGCTTTGAAGGCATTGTCAGGAACAGCACATTTGCCGAAGGCAAGTGGCTCAGAGCAGGTCCAGAAACGAGCGTCCCCTCCTGGAGAAGCAAGTACCTCTGGAATGTGCTGTAGAATAAAATTGGGTAAGAGAAAAGAGTTTGGGGTCTTTAGTTCCTCTGAGTCCTCTGGAAAGGTTGATAAGTACGGACTAGGTATGTGGGGTGGACTTTGGGTTTAATCTGGACTAAGCTGAGACCTGAGGTTAGCACTGGAGCTCTGGGCAAATCTTATACATTCTCTGGGCTCCTGAAAGCTAATCTGTAAAGTGAAGATAAGGATACCTAGCTCATACATTGTTTGAAAGCATTAAGTTGCATTTAAAATAATTGACACATCCAAGTTGTCCAGTAAATCCAGCTATGATAATAGGGACCATGCTTTATTGGTGTTGTATACCCAGGTCTTTGCTCAATGCCTAACACATAATGTGCCCTCAACAAATATTTTCTGAATGAGTAGATATGGGAATGAACCATTTTGTAAAGCAAAAGGCTTGGAAGTTAAGCCTGATAATGGGAAGAGCTAGAAACTAAAATTGAACCTGTAGTCAGTGTGGAGTCTGAGTCTCTGAACCAACAGTTAAGGAAGGAAAAACAGAGTATACAGAAAGACAGGTGATGATTTGATAGGAGGACTTTTTGTGTTTTCTGGCAAAACAGGGACTGGTACCCCAGAGCCCACCTCGTTCACCTACTCTTCTCCAACTTAGGACCTAGGAAAAAGATTGAAGTGAAGATGTGTATCCCACAGGAAATAAGGGGCCGTATGTACCAAGAGGCCAGCAAGCCCGAGGATGATGACTACCTGTGTAAGTGACCCTCACAAACAAGGCTGTTACATCTTTTTTTATGCTAATTTTATTTCATTTTATTTTATTTATTTATTTATTATTATTATTATTATTATTTTTAGCTGAGTCATCCTGCCACCTTTTGGCAGATCAGTGGCAGCTCAGCTCGGGCCGGACATTGAACCGCTGTTGCTCAGAGCTCAAACTCTTGAGCGAGCTCTTCACCAACTGAGCCACTCGGTCGGCCCCTTTTTTAAAGATATTTTTAAAATGGGGAATTGGGGGAGAGGAACAGCGTTGAGAATCAGGGGAAAGGAAACAGATAAGTTGCTTTCCTTTTGTTCTTCAGTCTAGTTGTGGAGGAAGTCACTTCACTGGCCCATGTTGGTATTACCATTGCGCTCTTCCCTGGGGAGGCAGTCACTTGCCAGCCTCTGGACGGCTGGTCATGCTGGCTGCTGGCCACACACGGTAGCCCACAGCAACCCACTGCACCATGGGCTGCAGCCTACGCCGTCGCCGGCGACTCACGGCAGCCCAGTTCCAGGTTGAGCTGTTGTTCAGCATCTTAGCTGTAGAGGGCAGTGTCACTGGCCCTCATATGTGGGATCCCAACCGGGGCCCTCTAGCATCCCAAGCCAGCTCTTAACCAACGTGCCACTCGGCCGGTGCAAGGCTATTACGTCTTGATACAATAGTGTCGGATGGTCATGTGGTTCCCGTCATTCCCGTCCTCTCGTGGCCTGTAGTACAGGATTGAGGCTCAGTGATGTGACTGCCCATGCTGTCTATGAAGCTCTCTATGTTCAGGAACATGCACCACACCTTCCCTAACCCCTGTTGCTCTCGCCTCCAGATTGCGAGAAGTGTCGAATCTACTTCATTGACAGCTGTGCTACTCATGGGCCCCCTACATTTGTAAAGGACAGTGCGGTGAACAAGGGGCACCCCAACCGCTCAGTCCTCACTCTGCCCCCTGGGCTGATAATCAGACCCTCAGGCATCCCTGAGGCTGGATTCGGAGTGTGGAACGAGGCGTCTGATTTGCCGCTGGGTCTGAACTTTGGCCCGTATGAGGGCCATGTCACAGAAGATGAAGAGGCGACTAAGAACGGATACACCTGGGAGGTGAGAAGCATCCACCTGTTCCCTGTCCCCTGTGGGATGGGGGCCCCCACCTACATGGTGGGACATACATGAGGACGGTACATTTAGTTCTATGTGCTGAGTGCAATTTGTGAGAACATGGCGCTCCCGTTTGGACACAGGAGGGTAAGTGGAAGCAGAGTGGTGCAGACACAGCAGAGCGCCTCCTCCATGTGGGGCTCCTGCTGAGTAGACAGGTGGACTCTGGCGTGTGGATGGTGAGTGAGAGGCACATCCTGTGCTCACAGCTGGCAGTGGGATCCATGCAGGCTGAAAGCGCCTGGGTAGAGTAGGATGATTCTTCTACTACCTTCCCACCAAAACAAAGCCTTTAACTTCTTTTCCTGAACCTCAGATCAAGAAAGGGGGAAACTGCTATGAGTATGTGGATGGAACGGACAAATCCCAGGCCAACTGGATGAGGTAAGGCCGGTCAGTCCCTGGGTTCTAGACAGGACACTCATTGACCACAAGACCCTAGTCCTCCCCTTCTCATCAAGCCTCCCTCGATGGTCCCCCTCAGCCCCCTGTTCCTCTTTTTTCTCCACACAGTGCTCTTTCGTACCAAGAGACTTTAGGAAAACGGAGATAAAATATAGCACATGTCCTCAAAATGTACATCTCTATAGTAGACAAACTTTGGGTCCTGGAAAAGACCTTGATGGGCCTAGATTCACTGGGGACAGTGGATTCATTTTAATTTATCTAATGAACACTTATTTAGACAGTGGGATTTGTTACGGACACAGATCACACAACCCTGGTACTTAGGGACAAATTACAGCAGGCAGACATGACACAATTGATTTTAGGAATATTTAACTATAATTTTCCCATTTTTGAGAAGTTCACAGTGCCAGGATAGCCTAAAACAAGGGACCTTTGATCTGTGAGGAAGCAAAGCACCCTAGCCGCGGTTCTAAGCAGACCTGGGTCCTGAAGCCTGCAGAGCACGAACGAGTCACAGGCTGGCCATGGGCCCCTTGGCCTCACGACCCAGCCCCTTTCCTTGAGGGGCTCTCTTTTATCGGGGGGTATAGAATGTCGATGGGCTTTATTGTCCTGTCTTACTGTGCTGTGACAGAGACTGCCAAGGGCAGGTGGAAGCTTTCTACACAGCACCTGGATGCAGGAGTCCACAGGACATTGTGAGAGGGGCTTAGATGTGGACAGAACATCCCCCAGGAGTGGTGTGCATGGGGCATTGGGCGACATCAGAGTCTGAAGGCTTTCAGTATTAGGAGGGGTGCTGGGCGTGGATCCGACACGTTGTGGGTACTTAGCGCCTTTGGTTTTCCTTCCTTCCGCCTGTCTCCATCCCAGGTATGTGAACTGAGCCCGGCATGACGAAGAGCAGAACCTGGTGGCCTATCAGTATCACAGGCAGATTTTCTACCGAACCTGCCAGGTCGTCAGGCCGGGCTGTGAACTGCTGTTCTGGTATGGGGACGAGTATGGCCAGGAGCTGGGCATCCAGTTGGACTGCAAGTGCAAGCAAAAGGTCAGGGCAAGGACAGGTGGGCAGCTTGGCTCTTCTTCAAAATGGCAAGAGAAGAAAGGGTTCTTGGAAATGCCCCTGACCTAACTCGTAGAGTACAAACCAGTCTAAAGTCAGTAGAATTTCAAATCAGATGCTTCAGAAATGAAGGATTGGTTTCATACACCTTTGACTCTTAGGAACAATTTTGATGTTTTTTATTTTTGTTCTCATTTTTTTATCTCCCAGCTCCATTTCAGATTAAAATCAGTTTACAGTGAATGGGTCCTAGGCACTTTGTCTTGTCCAGTCTGAGTCCCACTTCCCGAAGGAGACCCAGGCCCATAGGGGTCCTCAGTCAAAAACCTTTTCGAATGGGAGACTCAGATTCAGGGCTACGCAGATGGTCCCTGTAACGACGTCTCTATCCTCCCTCCACATTTGTCAGTCCCCAGGCTCGGTGTCTCCTAACTCCACAGATCTCTTCCCCACGTAGGATGTCACAGAGCACAATTTCACCTAAGTCATCAAGAGTGTTCACTGCTTTCAACAGAGTAAAATAGCTGCTGACACTGTGTCATGTGATACGCTTTTTAAAAGACTAAATTCAGACAAGTACATTTGAGGTTCTAATTGGCTTTATTCATGAATCAGCAGAAACCCATGTAGCAACTACCAGGGCGCCCCAAAGGATTGTATAAGATGGGCGGTTTTTATATGAAGAAGAGTGGGCAAGGAAGCTATTAACAAAATAATGGATTATGTGTGAGCGGAGACATCTTTGGGAGAAGAGTTTCTATCAGGCAGATTGTGTCTACTTTCCACGGGGGAGGGATTGAGAGGGTCCACAGACAACGTTTACTGGTATTGACCAGAAAACTCCAGAATGGTTGATGAAGACGGTATCTGGGAGAAGCTGAGACTACAGTTAGATCAGGTATTAAATCTAGGTTTGGTTTCATGGGCTTTTAGCACGAGTGGCACCGTTTAGGGCCTGTGGTTTTTCTCTTTAATGTGACTTACAAGAGAAGTCTATGGGGAAGAGTCACTGCAGTGCCATCTATATAAGGAGTGAAACTCCCTCTGATGCTTCTTGAAAGTCCCTACTCTAGGCAGTGTTTAGAAAAGTCCCTTGATAGGGGCTTTCTGGATTTCTGAAGGTGTAGTGCATAACAAATGGAATGAAAAAATGGACTGTAAAACAACACTTTGTGGGAGACAGAGCTTGTCTTGTCAACACACGGAGAATGACCAATGGGGCCGGTCTCAGCAGGACACAGAGCATACGGCCCAGGCAGCCTTGTCAACACCTGCCCTGACTCAAACTTTCTCTTTCGGCAGGAACAAAACCAAAGATCCATCCCTGTTCCTCCTGCTCTGTGGCCTTCTCCAGTCACAAGAAGAAACACTCAGGGGAGAAACCCTATGTTTGCAAGGAGTGTGGGCGAGGATTCAATCAAAAGTCAAATCTCATCAGACACCAGAGGACACACTCTGGGGAGAAACCCTATGTTTGCAGGGAGTGTGGGCGAGGCTTCAGTGATAAGTCAAATCTCGTCAGATACAAGAGGACACACTCAGGGGAGAAGCCCTATGTTTGCAGGGAGTGTGGGCGAGGCTTCAGTAGAAAGTCAAAGCTCATAAGACACCAGAGGACACACTCAGGGGAGAAACCTGTTGCCTTACAGCAGATTCCAAGACCACCCCCTCTGCATTAGCCCCTGACCCTATTAATCATGAGAGAGTGTCTCGGTATGACCGAGGCCGGGTGGAATGATATCGGTAAAGCTCTCTCAGGGGGGTGTCTCAGTATGACTGGGACCTGATGGAATGATATCAGTTATCTCCCCTGGGAGGACACAGTAAAGTCAGTGTCCTGGGGCTGTGTAGTGATGTATGAAGGCATAGCATTTGTTGGAATACAATGGGATGGGTTAATGGAAAACAGCCTTAAGGCACACAATTACACACGGTTACTAATTTACAGCAGTTTTACTTCTTTGAAAATTCTCAATAAAAACCATGCGCTGACCCGATTCGGGGCTCAGTCTTCTCTGGCTGAGTCCCTTGGTCTCGCTCTTATCTTACTTTTGTCTCTTGTTCTTATTCAATCTGCGTCGCTCCTCTCGAGTCCCATTTGCCCTTGCCACGCAGGACGTGACAGAAACCCTATGTTTGCAGGGAGTGTGGGTGAGGCTTCAGTGATAAGTCAAATCTTATCACACACCAGAGGACACACTCAGAGGAGAAGCCCTATGTTTGTGGGGGAGTATGAGTGAGTCATTAGCATTAAATTGCATGTCAACAGCCACAGGACAAATGTAAGTATCACACACTTAATACTCCAGCCTGAGGGGTCTTCAGAGGGAACCTTCTGAGCTTCAACCCCCAAGAGTGTAATGAGGACACAGATAACTGGTTACACAAATCCTACACATTCCTGAGGAAATGAGATAGATAAATAGCTGCTTAAGTGCTATGTGGATGTTACAAAAATCTCCTCCATGGATTCTTTGGCTTCCTGTTCTAATAAATTTTGTCTCCATACAAATCTCAGGGCCACACACTTCATTCCCCTCTCACCACTGAAGGCAGAGGTTTCCAGGAGGGCCACAGAGAACTCGCACGTTCAGCCACAGGAGCTCAACCCCGGAACAGCATGAGTCTGCAGTCACTGTAGTTAGTTTACCACCCAGGGAGAGAAATCTGCGGTTTGAGGCAGACTCACCGGGGAAGGGCATTCCCTGGACTCCTGGGAAGTGTGTCCTTTTCTCCTAAGAGGCCCCACTTCCTCCCTTGGCTTCCTTCTCTTGGCTCCTCTCCTGGTTTCCTAAACCTCTGCAGCCTCAGAGGTGAAAGCCAGGCAGGGACGTGTGTGTGTGTGTGTGTGTGTGTGTGTGTGTGTGTGTGTGTGTGTGTGCGCGTGCCTGGCTCTGTCTGGGCACTTGGTCTCCCTCACCCTTTCCTTCCTGTCCCTTGAGGGTCAGCATCTCATAGTACGAAGCGTGTGGACTCCAGATTAGACCATAGTGTGTTTGACAGCTCTGCCCTCACCAGCTGTGTGACCTAGGGCAAGACGCTCAGCTTTTCTGTGCCTGTTTTCTATCCGATGCATGGGAATGGTGACCCTGGCCTCGTGGGCTGCCATCACAGCTGAGTCAGCAGAGACACTATCTGGCTCAGAGGATGGCTGAGAACGTGTGTCTGTCTCTGAACACCTGTCAGTGCCCACGTCTTCGTGCTGGACATAGGAACATAAGGAGAGGGTTTGGGCCTGGGAGCCAGATTCACAAGTTGGGCGGTCACACTTTTCTCTGCATAGACTCGGCTGCCCTGAGAAGAAGGCGTGGGTTCAGGGGGCACCTCCTTCCAGGCCACTGCCCTTCCCAACTGAACCTGGCAGGCTCAGAGTGTCCCTGGGCCCAGGCACACAGTACTGAGAATAGTGAAGGCGCTGACCGCTCCAAGAGGCCACTGTTTCCTTGGGACCAGATCCGACTCCAAACAGAGAAGGCACCACAGTCAGTGAGGCCCCCATCACACCCTCTCCCACATGTGTTACCACCGCTTCCCGGGGAGAACTGAGCCCTCTCAGTCCTGGTCCTGCTATGGTGGGCTCAGGGAGGCTTAATTCCAACTCCCCACCCCTTAGAGGAGACACAGAGGAGTGTAAGCCACCCAGGGGGACACCCAAACCTCATGCACAACCTGCAGCAATGACCCACCTGTCCTCGTCCCTGTCCCTATGCCAGGCTTATGAAGAGTCTACATAAACCATGTGGATTTCAATACTAAATAACTACTATTCTTTTTTTAATTCATGTTTTAAAAGAAGGTGTGTGTCCATGCTTTTGATTCCCTTCCCTGTGCACTCCTCCCCCTTGGACAGAAGACTGTAAATAATCTGTGGCTTGGAAGCCAGGGGCCGTGGGACAGGGTCAGAGCTACTGAGTGATGCTGGCAGAGAAGCTGGAGCTGAAATACAGTGGGGAGGGGGACCCATGTTGTGGTCACCTCCACTTCCACCAGGACTAGCCTGGAACTCTCCTGGAAGGCTGAGCAATTCAAGGTGAGGGGAGACTGGTCTGTACCCTTTTCCTCCCCATTCAGCAACAGACCAAATTCCTAGCGTGACCACCAGCTTGCAAGATGGTCCCTGAAATCCACCTCTGCCACCCACGCCCTTGTACCTTCTCTCCTTCAAAGAACAAAGCTCACCTGTGTTGTGCACATCATGGAGAGCGATTCCCAGAGCTGTTGTTAAAAGGCATTTGGGCTTCAGCCTTGCTCCGCTGTCTTACAGGGCCTCAGATCACCTTGTGCAGGGAGCAGAGTTTACACATCCCTCCTGCCCAACTGTCAGCTGCTGGCAGCCAGTCCTCAGTTTGAAGAGGAGGCTCAGAGAAGTAAGTGCTGCCTGACGTCTGCAGTTGAGGGCGTCACCGGGCGGACCGGTCAGCCAAGAACCCAGAACAGCAGAGTCCTCCACAGCTGCAATCAGGCAGGCCTCCTGGGGTCTGAGCAGGGTAAACTGCTCTGAAACTCAGTAAATGTGTCTGACCCTGAGACCCTGCCCCGCCCCTTCAGCCCCTGTCCCACCCCTTGAGCCCCTGTCCTGCCCAGCACCTGCTGGAACCCCACCCCATCATTCCGCAGGTGACCTGGACTCCATGTCTGGCTCCTGGAGTAGCCTTGGGGGACCCCGCAGGCCTATTGGCCCAGTTCCCCTGCCTGGGCCCATTCCTGAACGAAGTCCCCTGGGGCCCTACTGGTGGGCAACGAGATGGACCTACTCCGCCCCACTCCCGGTTTGGTCACACACTTGGTCCCCAGTCTTGAGAGGTGACAGAGGAGAGACAGGGGCCCGCCAGGGGAGGTGCCCTTGGTCATCACCCCCCCTCCCCCCCGAGGGTGACGTGTGTGGGGTGACCTCTGACCTCCTTGAGGTGTCCTGAATCAGCCAGGCATGAGCTATGGGGCCGTCCTGTGGCTGCACACGCCCCAGCAACACCTTGGCTCCCTGGAGGTAGGGGGCCAGGCAGGGACCGGGGTTTCTGTCCCATCATCTCTCTGGGGCTAAGGTCCGGTGACCCATGAGCCAGGGGCAGCGACCTGTGTTCTGGGAGAACAAGGAGACCGGGTCTGGTCATCCACACCAGCACTGACCAGCAGCAAAGAGGTGTGGAAGGGACGGCCTGTGTGGCAGAGGTACCCTTCAGTGGCTGGGTGGAGCGGATGGGGGTCAAGTCAGCTGGTTTATGAACTGTATTTCAGCATGCTAACACCACAGCCTCGCATGCTGATCATTAATTCCAGGCCCCCCTCCCGCAAAGGGACACTTAGGGACACTGCCCGGCTGGGGCTGTTTACTCTAAGGCTGGTGTGGACACCGCTTGGGCCCACGCGCTCATCCCTGCCCCCATCTCGTGGCCCAGGACAGAGGCATGGAGCCAGTCAGTAGCCCACTGACCACACACGTGCTGGACACTGCCTCAGGTCTCCCTGCCCAGGGCCTCTGCCTCCGGCTCTCCAGGCTCGAGGACCATGGCCAGCAATGGACGGAACTGAGGAAAAGGTAGGAGGGAGGGCTGGGGCAGGACTTGGGTGCAGACCACCTCCCCTAAGCCGGGGCCAGCCCTGAGTTCTGGCTGGTACAAGCAGCAAGGTGAAGGATCCCAGACAGGCAAGGAGGGCGGCACTGAGGGCTGACGGCTGAGCTGCCCACTGCCCCACGGTCCCCTGCTGACTCGAAATAGGAGACCGTGTGGATGTGGGTCCGGATAGAGTTCCTGACCCAGAAAGCCATGCACACTATTAAGTGAAAAATACAGGTTATAAAGCAATATGAGACGTATGATCCATTTTATGTTTAAGTTTGTAAATAATACTTATGCATGAGAATATCAGGCCAAACGTAAAGTGATTATTGCTCATGGTTCTTCCCCTTCTCTTGAGGTTTCCTAAAAAGACAGTGCAGTGGGGTCCCTGGGCTGCTCCAGGCCCTAGCATCATCCCGAGCGAGGCTGCAGGGGCATCTGAGGCTGCGGAGCATGCAGACTCAGAGAGCCAGGCAGAGGTGGTACCTCATCCCCTTCCGCCCACCCCTCCCCAGCTACACTGACCCTGACTGCCGCTGTCCTGGGCTCTTGCCACTTGGCCAGATGAAGGCAGGCACCTACAAGCTGTTCTTCGACACCGAGGGCTACTGGAAGAAAAGGGGGCAGTAGAGCTTCTACCCGTATGTGGAAGTGAGGGCCTCGGGTTTGCCGGAGGGTGGAGGCCTGTGGTTCACGGTGACCGTGGTGAGGTCCAGCAGTGGCCAGCGCCCCTCCCACTCTCCCAGGGCAGTGACAGGCAGGGACTTCACCTGCCTTGGGCCCCCAGAAAGAAGGTGGCCTTGCCTTGTCCCTGGGTCAGGCTGTGGGGGTAGGGCCGAGGCTGACTCAGCCCCCGTGGACAGAGGTGTTCACCAAGCCCATCCAGCTCACTGCTCCTGACCGTACTGCCTCCCACTTCACCCGGCCCTGTTCAGGGTGCATCCCTTTGGGAACCCTGAAGGCCTAGGGCCCCTCAAGCCAATCTCCTTCTCTGGGTAGTACTCAGTCCCATCCCCAGCTCTAACCTGGTTTCCAGTTCTCTACTATCGGGCTCTAGCTGGCTCGGGGGCTCCTGTTCCCCTTGATCCAGCCCCTGACCCACAGTCTGGGCTGCTGGAGTCTCCCAGGCAGCTTTAGGACCAGGGTACTGATGAGCTGTGTGCGGGCACCTCACTGTCTTCTGGTGCCTCCTCGGCCCTCACAGGTAGTTTTCACCATCACCAACGAGACCCAGAAGTTCCACGTCCCCCTGCTTGTGAACCCCTGGTCCTGTACCACATACCATAGGACTTGACTGCCAGCTGGCCTCGAGCAACGATCCCATCACCATGGCCCCTAACCCACTCCCTGCCCTCCACAGTGGGTTCCATGCTCGTCATGGGGCCTCAGACCCCAGTATCTGTGGGGGGTTCTGGCCCCTCATTTCCTAGTGGCAGCTGTGACTTGGGCATTAATAAAGTCGGTGTTGGCATCTGCACGGCTGCTGCAGTCACTGGGCAGAGCTCGGCTGGTGCTGCCCACCCGAGTTGGGAGGGCGTGTGGATGGGCAGCAGAGGAGGGAGCCGAAGGGCCACGGCCCTGAAAGTGCTTCTCCCACAGCAGGCGACCGGACACGCTGCACACGTGAAAAGCCTTCATTTGCAGATCAGACAAACCTAAGAAACGAAGGCCTGCTGTCCTGGATGTGTAAAAGGGGGTGCCACCCAGCCAGAAGTCCAGGGCAAGGGCTACATTGGGATGGCCACGAGTCCCGCCGGGCACTTTCCCAGTGTCTGCCCAGCCACAGCCGTCTCCAGGGTCTTGAAGGCCACGTTGTCAAGGGGGATCCCAAAGGCCAGGAGCTTTGCTTTGTAGAAGGTCACTGTGGGCCTGTGGGGACAGAGAAGTGTCAGAGGACGTGCAGGGAACACAGCCAGCCTGACCCTCACTCAGGCCCACCAAGCCCAGAATAGGAGGGTGTGGGGGTGGGGGAACTGCCAAGCTAAGCTTTACCAGCTTCTCACTCTAGGCCAGATCTGCCCCTAAACTCAGGACCACAGTGGGGGACACTGCCATCTTCCCTGTGTCACAGACGGGGAGACTGAGGATTCCTGAAAAGCTGAGCAAAGTCAGAGTGCAGGAGTAGTCACATGAACTATGTGGGTTCACACTCGGGTGTTCCAGTCGTCGCTGAGAGAGAGACAGAGAGAGAGAGAGAGAGAGAGAGAGAGGGAGAAAGAGAGAGAACAAGTTCCTGAGTTGCACAGATTATTTCTCACAAGAGGACACTACTGGTGGAGAGGCCTGGTGGGGGCCCAAAGTCCAAGTTTTTCTCTGATCACCAGCCTGGTCCATTGTCATATGGAGAAAATTATTTTTAATTGCTTAGCTCAGACTGGCTCTTTCTCTAATTTGTATTTCTTCTCAATTCTCTCTTTTTTTAAAAGATTTTATTGGGGATTTGGGGCGGGGAAGAGTGTTGGAGAATTTGGGGAAGGGGAACAGAAAAGTTGTTGTCCTTCAATTTTAGTTGAGGGTGCAGCTAGCTCAGCTCCAAGTCATTGCCATCCAGCCGCCCATCAGCATCTCGAGGCCGCTCAGCTCAAAGTGCTGTGTTCAATCTTAGTTGCGGGGGGGTGGGCATAGCACACCATCCCATGTGGGAGTCCAACCGGCAACCTTGTTGCTAAGAGCACACGCTCTAACCACTGAGCGAGTTTCCTGCCTGTCGGCATCTCAGTGGCAGCTCAACTCAGGTGCAGCTCACTGGCCCATGTGGGAGTCAAGCCGGCGACCCTGTTGCTCAGAGCTCGCGCTCTTAACCAACTGATCCACTTGGCAGGTCCTCTTCTAATTTCTTCATGTGAGATTGCAGCAGTTATGAAAGAGGGAATTCCTAAGTATTGGGCCTCTGGAATTTGAGCCTGGGTCTACCCTTTACTAGCTATGTACCTTGGGACAGGTCACAAACCTCTCAGGGTCTTTGTTTTTTCACTTGTAAAATTCCCCATTTATCTAGCTTAGAACTTTCACTGTTTCATAGTGAGCATGAAATAGGTGTTAACATGAAAGACCTACGAAGACACTTTTGCACTGCCTTCTAACAGGCTGTAACACTGCACCTCACAATGTCTGTGGTTGTCATTTGTAAATTGCTCATTATATCCACAAGCTAGAGATTTTGTGAAATTAACGAGATTATGCATATAAATGTCTGATACAGAGCACATTTTCAATCTTATACATTTTTTTTAATTGGGGGATTGTGGGAGGTGAACAGTGTTGGGGAATTGGGGGTGGCGACCAGCCAAGTTGTTGTTCTTCAATCTTCGTTGTAGATGGCGCCAGTCTCCAGCTGGCTTCCTAACAGCAGCTCGTGGCCTCTAAGCTCAAGGTGCTGTGTTCAATCTTAGTTGTAGGTGGGCATAGCCACCATCCTATGCGGGAGTCGAACCAGGCAGCCTTGTTGTTAACTGCACATGCTGTATCCACTGAGCCATCCTGCCACAGGTTGGCAGCTCAGCTAGGGCGCATTGTCATTGGCCCCTATGGGAATTGAACTGGCAGTCCTGTTGCGCAGAGTGCAAGTTGCTCAGAGCTTGCGCTCTTAAGACAATTCTTATCCAACTGAGCCACTCGGCCAATCTGTGTTGTTTTGATGATTGTTACGAGTGAGACAGCTGTTTATCTCATTTTAAATATGGTTAGTGAACTCACATGAGTGAACATGTTAAGAATAACGGTGAAACTTCTATAAACAGACTTGCAATTGAGACAATACTATTAGACAAAACTAATTATATTTATACTAATAACCTTACATGATTAAACAGATAATTTATTGGAAAATGGAATTGAAATAGTAAAATACTGAGAAAATTATCCACATAATTTTTTCTCAGTGCTCAATTGTTAGCTTAAAGTTTGAGCCTAATTTCCTTCCTGGCATCACCTCAAAAGACTTGGGCAGCGCAGGAAAAAAAGTGCTAAGGACTCAATGATCCAGAAACACTATAGCTAGTAGTTTACCCTAAGGAACTTAGAAAAGATGTGTGCACTGTATGACAATATTCATTGCAGAAAAAAAGTTAAAATCAAGCTACATTTAACAAAAGGAGGAAGGCTAGATAACCTGTGACATACCCATGGGGTGGTGTATATGCCACAATTTACAATCACGTTTACACAGAATATTTATGTGTCGGGAAATAATTGTGATAGCCCCCTCTTGTTTTTAAACCCTCTTTATCAAGAACTGTTTTGCACTTGTTTTTTCTACTCCAGTAATGTAGGCCTGTAATTCTGTAACCTGGGGAGAAATGATAGCATCTCCTGAAATGAGGGCTCCCATTTATTTAAATTTTTGGGGGTACATACCAGAAGAGGGATTTTTGGGTTATTTTGCAAGTCTGTTCTTAACCTTTTCAGGCCTATGTCCATACTATTTTCCACAGTGGCTGTATCAATTTACATCCTCAGCAGCAGTGTATGAGGGCTCCATTTTCTGCACAGCCACTCCTACACTTGTTATTATTGTCTTGTTGATAATAGCCATTCTAAAAGTTGTGAGGTGGTATCCCATTGTGGTTTTTCTAACCATTTCCCTAATAGCTAGTGAAGTTGAGCATTTTTTTTCAACTATTTCTTGGCCATTTGTATGTCTTCTTGGAAAGTGTCTGGTTAGGTCGGCTTCCCATTTTTAAATTGGATTTTTTTAAATTGTTGAGTTGTATGAGTTCTCTATTTAGCTTGTTTTTTTTTTCAGTTTCAGTTGATATTCAGTGTTCTTTTATATAAGTTCCATTTGTCTTAGTGGTTAGACATGTATGTCATTTACACAGTGATCTCTCTGATCATCTGTTGTTGTGCAACATCTGTATTTTTGTGCCACGTCTCTCTGTTTTGAAATCATCAGGGTGATGGTACCCTAATAAAAATGAACTTGTGAGCTTTTCTTTGTCGTGCATTTATTTGAATCGGCAGTTGAGAAGGATAGGCGTTCATTCTTATTTGAATATTTGATAAAATTCACCTGTGAAGCCACCTGGTGCAGGACTTTTGTTTGTTGGGAGTTTTCTGATTACTGATTTGATTTCATTTCATTACTAGTAATTGGTTCATTCAGATATTCTGTTTCTTTTTTTTTCTTTTTTAGATTGGGAAACCGGGGAAGGGGAACGGTGATGGGGAATTGGGGAAGGGGACTGGCCAAGTTGTTGTTCTTCAATCTTGGAGGGTGCCAGTCGCCATGTGGCTGACCATCAGCAGCTCGTGGCCTCTAAGCTCAAGGTGCTTGGTTCACTCTCAGTTGTGGGTGGGCATAGCCTCCATTACATGTGTGAGTCGAACAAGTAGCCTTGTTGTTAAGAGCACACGCTCTACCCTCTGAGCCATCCAGGTGGCAGCTCAAGTCAAGGTGCAGAGTTCAGTCTTAGTTGCAGGAGGGCAAAGCCCACCATCGAACTGGCAGTTTGTTGTTAGGGTCACAGGCTCTCACCAGCTGAGGCATCCTGCCACCTGTTGGCAGCTGAGTGGCAGCTCAACTCGGGCACAGTGTCACTGGTTCATGTGGTTATCGAAGCGGCGGCCGTATTGCTCAGAGCGAATGCTCTTACACTAACCCTGAACAAACTGAGCCGCTCGGCGGGGTCGATAATGTTATGTTCCTCATCGGCCTTCCACCACTGAGTGTAAACTCCAGGAGGGCAGACACTTTGTTAGACTCACCGCTGATTGCGCTATGTCTACGGAAGTACCCGGCACATGGAAGACATTCACTAAAATTTGTCATATGAATATGTGAATGACAAGTAACTAATCAACTCACTGCATGTCTGAAAAGTGCTTTGAAGTTGATGTACAGTGTGCTACGGGCGTGTCTAACAGGGTTGCTGGACTGAGCCAGAAGTGGGGGTAAGGCTTCTTCTCTGAGGAAGCTCCATGCTACAGGGTGAGTTGGCATCAATCAGCTTCCCAAAAAGCTGGAAAAGTATTCGAGACACGGGACAGTACAATGTCCCCAAATGCCCTAAGACAGGAGAGAGCACATATTCTGGAGGGAATGAGAGTGGTTCATGTGTGGGTGCAATGAGTGAGGGAGGGGATTGTCGTGTTGTAAAAGAACCAGTCACACTTTTGGTGCTGTCAGGAAGGACAGAGCCCACTTGCAGAGCCCAGGGTGCCACTGACAAAGACAGGACACTGCTTCTTCTTTGAAGCTCAGTTGGGCACAGGAAAAAAGCAGGGGAAGGGCTGAGAAATAACCTGGAGTTTCTCAGAACTTCAATAAGGGGAAACCTTGAAGAGGGCTGGGGATGGCTCAGCTGCTGTAGGAATGAAGAGGACCGCTATGAGCAGCAGTGGCTTACACCATGGAGGGCAAGGGGGCCCCAGGGGGATGGGAAGCCCCGGCTGCAACTTTTGGAAAGTCCTGATGGAGTCCTGGAGAGGAATCCGAAGGAGAAATGGCTGATTGGATATAGAGTCCGCACCGGGAAGAAAGGGCACTGTGGGGGTGATGGAGGAGTTTGGGAAGTAGGAGCTACATGTGTCGAGAAGCAGACAGATGTGTTCCCAGGATCAGGATAGAGATCCTCGAGAAAAGAGAGATTCTGATAGGATGGCGTGCATAGACTGGGTTGAGGTTTCTGGGGGTGATCTCTGGGACTAGAAAGTCTGGGGTAGACCTATGGGAGTCAGGAAAGGGATTGTGCAGGGGACGTGCTTTCCCCCTGCTGTCCGGTCCTAGCCCATCTCCGGAAACCTGGAGTCCGGGATCCCGTTTGCAGGGGTAGGGTGGGTTTCTGTGCAGGAGGGTCCAGGACGAGGGTGGGCTTGCAGTCTATCAGGTTCGCCAGGTAGTGAGCATCCTGTGCCTGAGCTCAGGAAACTTCACACAGCAGGCTGCAGGCACCCTGAGCGAGAGGGCCCCGCCCCTCCCCTCCCTGAGTGGGCGGAGACAGCGGCTGCATCTTTCATTGTGACGCCTTTCTCAGAGACCAATGGTAGTAGAGAGTTTAGGCCCCGCCCCCACCGCTGCTGCCTAGCACCCGCGGTCCCTCCTTTTATGGCTCAGCCTCGCAGTTGCGCGGTGGTCGCTGGAAGTCCTGGGGGGGGGGGAGCCGGTGTCCGGGATCTCGCTGGAATGGTCCCGCTTCCCCGCCCCCGCGAACTCAGGTGTCGGAAGAAACACTACTGGCCTGGGCAAGAAACAGTTAAAATGTGCCGGGTCGCAGCTTCCTTGGACCCGTTGGCTCCCCTCCAAAATCTTCCCACCAGTAACCCCGCCCCAAAGCCCGCGCCCCAACCTGGCAACCCTTTCCCTGCCCTGACTCTTGGCTCCCGGGTGACTTTGGGCTGGTAACCCCCGGGGCTCCCGCCTGGGTCCTAGCTTGCTTGCCGCCCAAGGGTGACCTCTTGGGTTCCCTGACCTCTGTAGGCTCCCTGGACTCCCAGTTGCTAAGGATGTCGCTCCTGGGGCCCTGCGCTCCCTTACCCAATGGCCAGAGTGGCGACTCGGGCCTCCCTAGGGAAGAGTGGAATACGTAGATATGTCACAGTCACCCTGGGAACCGTCTTTCCAGCCACGAAGCTGGTGTTCAACGACTTAGTCCCCTAGTGTTTTTCCCTCCCTGTCCGTTTTCTGTGGTCGCAGCACAGATTTGCAGCTTGAAGGGGACTCGGGATTATGGGACCTAGGTCAGAGAGGTTTCAGGATTACTGTAGACTGTACCCCATCCTTTAGACACTGACAGCTTAAAAACCTCCCTTACACCTGTGATCTGAAAACGTTGACCACATCTCTGGTTGGCAATGGGGAGGATGTGTTTCGTTTGCTTTTCCCCCATTTATCCTTCCCAGAGAGAGTTTCTCATTTTTCATTTGAGTTCTCCACTTTACAGTCTAATCATGTGCTATGACCCTGAGACCAAAGTGGCCCTCAGTCAGCGCTCTTTGGTGTGAGATCGACTTATCCTCCGTGGAGCGGATCCCGTGAACCTGCGGTTCACAGCTGGGAAGCTTCCCCAAGTCATCATCTAAAAATCAGGGGCTCTGAGAGCCACAGCATAAAAATGGGACTGAAGCATCGGTTTTGCTGGAGTCTCTTGAGAGAGAAAAACCCTTTTATACTTCAGGATGACGTTTACATAGATGAGTACGATTTGAACAGACTTCTCCTCTCTGAAATGGTGCTTGAGTTGTCTTTTCTTTGCTACCATCCCAAATTCACTAGGGGCGGGTGTCCGGCTGCCTTCTGCCATTAGGCTACCTTGATGTCAGAGTTTTAGACGTGCCAGTGTGCGACTCGAACAGATGTATAAGAAAGGACCCGCATGTCTGATCATTTTAAGGTTTCCTTTTCTGCCTCTGCCTCTGATGTTGCCCCCCTGGAAGCCACGGATTGATGGCATAACCCCTGAATTTGAATTCCATGATTGCCTTTTTAAAAACAACTATGTTATCTGTCCATTTCTGCATTCAGGAAGTGAGTATTGCAACACCTTGTAGGGTTGTTGTGGCACTCAATCAAATGTCGAAGATGAGTATTTTGTAAACTGTCAAGTAGGGTGTGAATTCAGGGTGGGAATATACTTCTTGTGGGTCTCACTGCTTTTACTTTCTGCAGCTGAGAGAATGTCTGAAGAAGAACAAGCTTGGTGTTTATTCAGAAACTACGAAGAAAAGGAAGAATGCACGTGGCACATGGCAGTAACCCTGCGACAACCACAACTTGCCTGAGGAGGTGAGTCTTCTCTGGCCAAGCTACTGGGGATAGGAGTGCTCAGAGGGCGAGAGGGCTGTGGTTAGATTGCAGAAGAATCTGACCAGGTACTGGTTCAGAAGTCTGGGGTTAAATCCTGTCTCTCCCTCTGCTAACGATATGGTTTGGGGAAAATTGTTTCAGCTCTTTGAGTCTCTGTTTCCACATCAGTAAAAGCCAGGTAAATAGTGTCTTACTCTTACGAAGTTTAAATGAGATTGCTGTGTTTATAGTCATCCCTTCACACAGAGCCTGGTGAGGAGTAAACGTTCAGTAAAGGGTAGTCGCTATTGGACTTACTGCTCTGGTGGTTTTCTGTATCCCCAGCGTCAAGGGGAAGCCACTTGCCTTCAGGCTATCCCTTTCGGAAGCACCAGAGCAGCCCCCGGGGTTGGTGAGGAGAGAGCTCCAGGCACTGGATTAGGAGTTTCGAGTCCACCTCTGCCACCAGCTTGCTGGGTGATCTCAGGAAAAGCCCTGCCTTCCCTGGGCCTCGGTTTTCTCATCTGTAAGATCAGATAATGTTTTTTAAACTTATATTTTCACGGTAGTCACCTTTGTGCAAGCAAACCTTTATTGGAAGTCTGGCTTTTCAGTGGAGATGATAAGGGTCTGGAGCCCTGCCAGGTTCGTCTCTAGCAACCTTGGCCAAGGGGAGGGTCTAATGGGCATATTCACTGGTCAGGCAAGTCCACTCTTTGTGAGTGCATCGTTCAGGGGAGTTTTCCATCTGTTCCTAGGCGTTGATTTCTGCCTCTGGCAAGGCAGCAAAGTGGCTGGTTGGAAAGATGGCACAGGCTGTGGTGTTGACCTTCTCTCTCCTTCAGCGTTCTGTTTCCCAGAACCCATCTCCTCTTATGTCCCTGGCCCTATTGAATCTCTCCAAGCCACTTCTCTCTCTATCTCTCTCAGCCCTTGTTTTTCCCTTTCTGCCTTCTGTAGATTCAGGACATTCTGAAGGTGCTGGTGTCCGACCGTAACCATTCCAATGGGGTCGTGCTGCCCCCATTGAATGAGGGGAAGGTGAGGCATGCCGTGTCCTCTCTCTGGCTCGCTCTCTGTGAGCTCTTCACTCCCCCAAGGCTTCCCTGGTTTCAGGGATATATGCGTCTGGCTTCTTTTGTGTTGCTGTCATTCACCCTCCCTGGCCTGTTTGCGTCCGCTTTCTCAGCTGCTTGGTTGATAGAGTTTTGTTTTTCTCCACTGACACCTTTTATCTTGGTGAAGGTGAGATGTACCTTAAAGTTTGGAAGCAGCATGGGAATAGCTTCCAGAGCCAGGTGTGTGGCATTTGGGCTTTGTGAGCCTCAAGTTTGAATCTCAGAGTAGGAGAGATGAAATAAAACTAAGCGTTCGGGTCTTGTCCTGTGGGCATCTGTCCCCAAAAGACCCATGGACCACAGAGCAATTTGTGATTTTCCCGTTGAGTAATTCATCTTGGTTTGTGAGTTGGCAACCTAGGGATAAGAGAAAGGGAGTTTGCTTTCTAGTTAAAAGGATTGAGCTTATTTTTCAGAGGAAGTCATTTTAAAAATGTGAGGTGAAGCAAACAGTGGAGGACCAGGACATCCTGCCCCTAGTCTGTTTCACAAGTCATCTGGACACTTAACCACATTCAGCGGTCCATTGGTAGCAGAGGTACTAGGCCACATGCGGGAGGCATCAGGGTAACCGCAGAGAGTGCCCACTGAGGGAGGAAAGAGGCAAGCTAGGATGTGGTAACATTCCAAATGCCCGACGAGGGAGAGATTGGTTTGAAGTGCACTTGAGGCGGGAGGGAGTGGCATTTGAGTCCGGTTTGAAGATTCGAGATAGGAAATAGCTATCCCTGTGGAGAAAGGAGAAAATGGGAGTGCCAGGCCAAGGGCATGGTGCAGGTAACAATGGCGGGATTATGAGCTCACAGAGCATTTGCCAGAAATGTTTGGGAGCTTGGTGTTGACCTGTTCCAGATGGGATGTTGGTACTGCCTCTTGAATTAATGACCTTCCTCGAGGGACAACTGCCAGGCCAGAGGAGTAGGGCAGAAGTGGCGCCAGATCCTGCGGGAGATGGGCATGGGGAGAGGGGCTGGGACAGCCCTGCTGGCTGGTGTCATCATTCAATCATCAGGACTGCTCAGGCCCAGGCGGCCAGGTCCCCCTTGGTGCCATGACTCACCTTGTCAGCTCAGAGGAGACGCGGAGAAGCACGGGGAGGTCAGCACAGGCCCAGAGGAGGCAGAAGCTGAGTTTTGACCGTAGGAGACCAAAATGATAAATTATTCAAGATTCCTGTTAAGCTGTGGAGTATTTCTGTGTTCCTGTCTAGAGAACAAACCAAATAGAAACTTACTAACACTGCAATATACTTGGTTATCTAAGCCGCAGCCTCTTTAATCTCATATCTACTCTGTCTTGATTGCATCATTATACTCGCGCTGTATTTAATCTCATGCTATTTCATACTGTAATATTTTATGTTTAGTTATGCTAGCTGTTTAAGGGTTCAGGGGTTTACAGGTGTAGGGTTGGGGGTAGGGAGTTAGGGGTAAGGGTCAAGGCTGGAGATTAGGTCAACGGTCCTTGTCAGTCACTGGTGTCCAGCTATGGGTGAATGGTCTCTCTAAGTGGTCTGCATATGGGATCCATGGTTCAGCACTGGTAACTGCTTGTATCTGAACACATGGGTCCACTGTCTGTGCTCCACTCTTCAGTCCTGCTCTGTCATCCGGGGACAGTTCTGTGGTCGGTCTCCAAAGCCTGAGGCCCAAAGTTGACTCCATACTCTGGCTCTGCATCTGGTGTCTGGGGTGTGTGGTCTGGTTGTGTCTAGCCTCAGTTCTGGGGTTGATGTCTGGGGTACAGGTCCAGTTCTGGTTCCAGGGTTTGGTGTCTAGAATCTAGCACCCATGATCCAACATCCCATGTCAGGCTCTGGCAGCTGGTGGCTGCCATCTATTATCTGGGTTTCTGCTTTGGGACTGTGGCTCAGCTTGGGGTCTGGGTTCTGCTGCAGGGCCCTGGTCCTAGTGTCTGTGGTCTGGCTCTGCGTCCAAGGTAGGATTGGGCAGTCCAGGTTCCAGGATGCATGGTCTTTGCCCAGGGACCTCAATGTGGCTCTGGCATCAGGTGTCTGTCAATTGATGGTCGTTGGCTCTAATGCAACACCAACAGGAACCAACAAGTTTGAGTGCAGTGACATGAAAAATTGATTCAGTACAAACAGCTCAATTGTGACACAGCATGGCTGTTTGGACAGCACTGCTGAGGAGCAACTCAGTAGTTTTACATCTCATTTATGGTGCATCAGGACCCTTGCGTGAAGTAACCCTGGGGTGAGGCCCCTCTGTGGCTAGACAGCTCTGGTCTGTGTTGCTGCACGAGCACAACTCTGGTCTGGTCCTGTCTCCTCTGCTCTGCCAGACATCTTCCACAAGCTGTTCAGTGTTGGAGACAGATGAATTACTTACTGCAAATGTCTCCCTGAAGTGAAGTTTGCATGAGAAAATGCTTTGTGAAAATGGCTATTAATTTCCTTTTAAAAATTTGAGTAAAGTTAGCCAGCCAGGGCCCTTAGGTGTGCTCTTTGCCAGAGCTTCCACTTGTGTTATCTGGCATGTGAAGGGTGAGGAGAAACCCGGATGCAAGCTTTTCATCCCAGGTCCATCCAGCATGTGAGGAGCAGAGGGGTTGCCTAGGCAAATAGGCAAAGTGATAGCTGGTGGAAAATCTGAATTCTGGCTTTTGCCATGATGTGAAGGGCAGAGGTGCTCCTCGCGCAAGGAACAAGGAACCTTGAGATGACGTCTCCGTTTTGGCTGCAGGAAGCATGTGAGGGCAGAGGGGATACCTGGGGTAAGGCGATTCGTAAAACTTGGAGATAATATCTCCATTCCAGCTTCAACCAGTGTGTGAGGAACAGAGAATGTGCATTGGGTAACGGTTGTGTGTGTCAGCTGTCTGGTGTTCTGAGTCCTTTCGAAAGGCTGGTTTCATGTGAATGCCTCCTCCAGATCAGTTTCTCATGTATACTTCCTCCATTACCAATTTAAGTGAGCACTTCCTATGGGACCACTTTCCCAGATAATGAATCAGCAGAGGGCGTGAGTCTACTATGAGAGCAAGGGGGCAGAGCCTCTTGTCAGAACTGGAGGCTAGCATTGCAGGAGAAGGGGGCGTGGCAGCCTCGCTCTAGATTGCAGGGGTGCATGACAACCGGGGGACAGCCCCACATGAAAGCCAGGGCCCAGAGCCTCCCAAGGGTACAGGGAGCAAGCACTTTGCTTGAGAGGTGGGGTTCCATAACACAGTACAGTCAAGAGCAACAGACTCTAGCTTCCCTGGCGGTCTGATTATGTCAGCAATTTTGTACCCTAAGCGGTACATTGTTTTTCATGGAAATTTGTTGTTTTATATTGTAGGCCTGTAATTCTTAGGAATTACTCACTTAAATCTGTCCAAACAAGAGTCTAGTAGGCATCCCAGGTATGATAAAGTTTGAAACACAAAATCATAAATTATAATATAATAAATAATTATAAAAAATAACAATTTTATTCAATAATGTAATCAAATAAAAACCACTGCAATTTGTCAAACAAGGGTGCAACATCACTAGTCCCTGTAATAATAGACATTGCATGTTGGTTCAATAAAAATCCTGGGGGTGAGAAATTTTGAAACATGGGACTGCACAAAGTCTGATGTCACAATCAGGACAACGGAACCTGGTTTCCTTTTGGATTCTCTTTCCATTGCCATCTCGTTTTGAGCAACAAACCACACACATCTTTGTAGGTGCTGACTTTTTTTCGGTTGGTGGGATGAAGTCCATGAAGTGATGACCAGTCAGGTGTTCCGGGTTGACAACACCAACAGCACGACGTCCAGGTCTATTCACAGCCATTGATAGTGTTTGGTGGTTCACAAAGTTCCATTCAGCAACTTTGCAAATGAAGTCCGAATGAACCAGAGGCTTGTCACTCTTTTCTCTATGCAGAATGTAGGCAATCCACAAGCATTGCTCAAGAAGATGCCTGAAGATCTTCTTGTAGTACTTCTTTTGCTGTTCCGCATTGCTGGGTAGAATGTAATTGCTTGGTCAGCTCTGTCGACACCTCCCATGTTTTTATTGTAGTCTATCACTACTTGTGGGTTCATGACTTCCTTCCCACCTTTTGTGCGTACCGTTGATAGTCGATGTATTAAGAACTGTACTCATTAGGTGCACATCTTTCTTGTCACGCCATCGCAGTGCCATCTTCTTGCCTTTCTGCCAGGCAACCATTTTTCCCGTTTTCAGCTTCTTCTTGCCAAACATTGATGGCATGTCATGCCGGTTAGCCCTAACTGTTCCAT
Source organism: Hipposideros larvatus (assembly GCA_031876335.1). Taxonomy (NCBI): domain Eukaryota; kingdom Metazoa; phylum Chordata; class Mammalia; order Chiroptera; family Hipposideridae; genus Hipposideros; species Hipposideros larvatus. The sequence goes on from CM063105.1 coordinate 55,534,811, forward strand.
AGGCATCGGTTTTGTTTTTTAGAAGAAACTCATAAGTTCAGGAGATGTATGAAAGTTGTCAGTTGTTAACACAATAGCCCTGATTTAGCAATGGCTCAATGAGTATGAGAATGGAAGATGTTGCCATTGCATAGTCACTATGTTTTGCATTGTATTTTGTGCCTTTTCCAGTGTATATGACTGAATTCCAAATGTAGCCAGTTGACGATTCGGAGAGCATATAGGATTTTATGCTAAATCATGCACTCTTTGATTCAATGCATTGTATCCAGCTGAGCCGTACCTTATAGAACATTAGACTTTCCTTTATGCTAATGTCTCTTTCTGGCACATAAGTCTGTTGGAAATTCTTTACAATCATTTGAGATACTTCCCAAATTTTCTTTAGTTTTGGTGCAGGATGAGTCATTTGAACAAATTCTTCATTGTTTGTGAAGTGAAAAAAATTCATAATCAGGGAAATTCTGTACTCTGACATGACGGTGCTAAAAAATGGAGTTGCAAGTAATTTTTTAGTGGTCCAATACCATTTCTGCAGGGGTTTCCCGACCACACGCTGAAGTATTATTAGGCCCAGAAATTTCCAAATGTCTTCTTTGGTCACTGGTTCCCACTTTCTGCTTCTTGAAAACTTGCAATGCAGAGTAGCGGATTGTTGCTCTTGGTAGCGGTTTGTCTCCATAACATTTTTTCCAATTACCTCATCGGTCAGAAATAATTGTAGGTATGCCAAAGGGTTGTTGTGCTCAACGTCTACTTTCATACCAGGTGCTCCAGTAAATGGGAATGTAGGGGGTGCTGCCTGACCCGTACCACAGTCAATAGAGCACCAAGTTCGCACATCGCTGAGCTCAGATGTAGAATCGTCGCAATCGCCATTTGTTTGATCAGTGTCAGTGTCGGGTGACGAATTTCCCCTATGAGTCGCTATCGCTCAATTCTGGGAGTACTTCTAAGTCACTGTTGCTGTCATTTATCTGGTCTAAAACTGCTTTTGCGCTAAAGTGACGCTTTTTTGATGTCATGGACATAAAAATTTCCAAGCAGAAATGACCGTAAAAGGGCACTGGAGAATGATCTAGGGACAAATCTGAGGTGATTTGGTTTGATACAACGGAATCCTCACAGATTACACTGTACCACTGTTTATGTGTGTGTATGTCACTTTTATGCTTACAGGTTTGAATTTCCTTCCCAGTTCCGCCCTCACGCGCCGCCGCTGCTCGCAGGGAACGGAACCAGGAAGTCAGATGCCGGCATCGGCCAGCGGCGTTCTCGTCGGCGATCACAGTGGAGACACCCCAGGACCGCAGGGAACAGGTAAGGGACTTCTCTGGGACACTGCAGAGTAATCCCGAGTGTGGCTCGGGGTTACCGCTTCTGGCAGTGAAAATTCACCCTGCGCCACACTCGGGATTACCGCCAAGGTGGCAAGTGGGAAAAGAGAGCAATCATCCCGTGAGGGATGAAAGGCAGCCCCTGGTACGGAGGTCCAAGGTCTGAGAGGCAGCCTCTTATGTAGGGGTCAGGGGGCCATGAGGCAGCCCCTTGCACAGGTGCCACTAGGCCTTCGGGCCACTTCTCGCAGCAGGGGCAGCGGTGCCGTGTGCAGGCCTGGTGCGGAGTCCGGATTTTGTGAAGTCCCGCCTCGTGCGGGTGCTGCTGGAACCTCAGGCATCCCCCTCGCCAGGGGGCGTGGTGCAGGACCTCAGGCAGGGAGTGCAGCACAGGACCTCATGCAGGGGGCACGCCGCAGGACCTCGTGCAGGGGGCGCGCCGCAGGACCTCATGCAGGGGGCGGGTTCAGAGACTCCCGAGGCCGGTTGGGGCGGAGAGGCTCTAGCGAGAAGGGCCAGCCGCCGTTCCACCCAGAGCCGGGAGCCGGATCGTAATGCAAGAGCTGGGCGCCAACCCCTCACAAGTGGGGGGCAGGACATCATAGGACTACGGGAGGTGGTCAGAGTGCCTAGCTCGAGACTAGGGGGCCATGCTCGCAGGAAAGCCGAGGGCCAGTGCCGCCATGATGGCTTTTCATATAGTGAGGTGGCAGCTGTTGTGAAACAACTTGGTTTACCTCAGTATCTGTCCTGCAGTTCCTTTAGCTCTGGGACAACCTGGGACATTCTTCTGTACTGGCTTTACGTCAAGATCTCCCCAGGAGCTGTGGAAAATGGACGAAAAGGTATGGAGAAGCTCCCCGTGCGCCAACTCTGCTCAAGGGTGGAGGAGGGGAGGGGCGTCCGTTACACAGAATCCTGCAGACACAGGGCATGGTCCGGAAAAACGTGGGTTTTTCTTTCTGGTGGAAGATAGTGTTCACTGCTGTGGTTTTTCTTGTGACTGTCCAGTGTTCCCAACGCTATTTAGGTGGGTTCGAACTGAGGCTCCAGTCGGCTCCACTGATCTGTGTGTTTGGTTTTATGTGAATATCAACCTGTTTGGGTTACTATAAGTTGGTTTTTGGTCGAGTGATCTGGAAAACTGGAATTAAAAATCCCACTGTCTACCACATTCCAGGTCATATACCCAAGGCACAGTGGCTACTAATACAGTATTCCCTCACTGTGTCTTATTAACATGCAGAGTGCTGAATGGCCAACTGGCTTCACTTCTTTGGGTGAACTGTGTCTGCATAGGGCTTGGCCTCTATAATGAACTTGGATGTCTCCTCTCCTTTTCTCGCGTGGAATTTATATGGTTGCTTAGAATTGTAATTGACTTTCCAGGAATTTCAAAAGCCCCAAAAACTCTGAATAGCAGAACAGATACTCTTTCTGGGCACTCAGATTCTGCAGGTGTCCTCACTTTCCCACAGAAGCCATTTCATGCCCAGTACATCAGTGTGTTTCATATAATACCAATGTGCTTTCCCAGGGAATCAACACACACCCCACAAGTGAGAACAACATTATGGCTTCCACATTACGATCTAATCCATGGTTCCCCTTCAGCTTTCATCATCTGTTCCATTCTGATCTGACTTTATTTTTCTGAAACTTTTACTGGGACTTTCCCTCTTTTTCACAGCCTTCTATTAAAAGCATAGAGATGAGTCCTGTCTTGGATGACTTTCATGCCTGGGTTCTTTCACTTACGATGTGTTCGATGTTCATTCAACTTACCGTTTAAACAATTTGAAGTATACTTTTCCATGGCATTAACAGCATTTACGTTGTTGTACAAATATCATCACAATCCATATTCAAATTTTTCCCCTCAATTGAAACATCCATAAATCACTAACTGTCTCCCTATTCCTGTTTCCCCACAATCCCTGGCAACCACATTCTACTTTGTCGCTGAATTTGTGGTCAATTCCCTACGTTGAATCAAATAGTATTTGTCCTGTGACTATCTTATTTCACTTAGCATAATGACTTCAAGCTACAAGGTGTGTGATAGCCCATAAGAACGTCCTTACATATTAAGGCTGAAGAACATTCCCCTGTGGATACACCACATTTTTGTCTGTCCGAAAATGGACACTTGGATTGCATCCACCTTTTTGCTAGTGTGATTTGTGCTGCTATGAACATAGGTGTACACAGAATCTGAATCCCTGCTTTCAAATATTTTGGGTATATACCCTGAAGTGGAATTGCTGTCTCATACATTAATTATGTATGTAGGTTTTCGAGGAAACTCCATACCATTTAGCACAGAGCTGCACCATTTTTCTTTATTCCTTTATATGACAGAACAGTAATTCAGCTTGTGGATTGACTGCAATTTATTCATTCTCCCATTGATAGACATTTAAATTGTTTCAAGCTTTTTGGCTATGGTGAACACTGCTGCTATGAATATTCAAGGATAATTCTTTGAACACAAGAATTCATTGTTTCAGGGTATGTATCTAGGAGTAAAGTGCAACCATATGGTAATTTCTTGACAAAATGCCACAGTATTGTACACACAGGCTGTGGTATTTTACATTTTCACAGGCCATGCTTAACAGTGCTCATTTATCTACGTCACTGTCAACATTTGTTATTTTTAGTTTTCTCCATTCCAGCCATTTCAAGCGTGGAAGGGGGTATCCTATATTGGTTTTAATTTGCATTTCAATGACTAATGTTGTTTTACATCTTTTCATGAGCCTGTTGACCATTTCTATGTCTTCTCTGGAGAAGGGTCTATTCAAGTCTATTTTCAAATTTTAGTTCTCTTCTGTTGTGATGTAAAGTTTGTATACTTTGGTTCACACACTTTTATCAGATATTTCATGTGCACCTCTTTTCTTCCGTTCTCTGGGCTGTGTTTTCACTTTATGGATAGCTTCTTTTGATGCCCAAAAGTTTTGAAAATTGAGGAAGGCTCATTTATTATTTTGTTCCTTGTTGTTTTGGTGTCAGATTGAAGAAACCATTGATTACTACACAGTCATGAAGATACTTCACGATTTCTTTCAGAGTTTTTATTTTTTAAAGATTTTACTGGAGAGTTGGGGAAGGGGAATAGTGTGGGGGAATTGGAGAAGGGGAACAGCCAAGCTGTAATCCTTCAATCGTAGTAGTGGAGGGCATAGCAAGCTCAGCTCCAAGTCCAGTCGCCATCCGACTGCCAAAGGCTTGCTGCCGCTCAGCTCAAGGTGGCATGTTCAATGCTAGTTGTAGATGGGCGCAGCCCACCATTCCATGCAGGAGTCAAACTAGCAGCCTTGTTGTTAACAGTGCATGCTCTATCCACTGAGCCATCTGGGTTGGCAGCTCAGTTCAGGGTGCCAAGTTCAGTCTTAGTTGTGGGCGGGCATAGCCCACCATCGAACAGGCAGTCTTGTTGTTAGGAGAATATGCTCTCACCAGCTGAGCCATACTGACGTCTGTTGGCAGCTCAGTGGCAGCTCACCTCGGGCACAGCTCACTGGCCCATGTGGGAATCGAACTGGCGACCCCATTGCTCAGAGTTCGTGCTCTTAACCAACTGAGCCACTCGGCCATCCCAATGTGTACTTGTTTTAAATGTCCTATAAATAAGAGTGAATACCCCCTAATGTAAGATATGTCATCCCACTTATAGCATGGTCCTTTTGGTTTTTTTAAGTAAAATTTCTTAAAAGAATCTTACTCATCACACTGTAGTTCCATGACTGTCAGATAAAATGAATATACAATCTAAACAAGACAGGTCAATTAAAACAGGTGGAAAATGGCTGGCTGAGTAGTACATTGGTTAAGAGCTGGCTTGGGAAGCCAGAGGGCCCCGGTTCGGATCCCACATATGAAGGCAAGTGACATTGCTCTCTACAGCTAAGATGCTGAACAACAGCTCAACCTGGAGCTGGGCTGCCGTGAGTCGCTGGCGATGGCGTAGGCTGCAGCCATTGCTTCAGTGAGTTGCCATGGGCTACTATTGTGTAGCCAGCAGCCAGCGTGAGCGGCCAAGCAACCGCAGTGAGCAACCATCCAGAATCCGGCGACTGATCTGCCTTGCCAGGGAAGAGCGCAAAGATGGTGCCAACTTGGGCCAGTGAAGCAACGTCCTCCACAGCTAGACTGAAGAACAAAAGAACAGCAACTTGTGTGTTTCCCTTCCGCCAATTCGCCAGTGCTGTTCCCATCCCCTAATTCCCCAATTAAAAAAAAATCTAAACAAAAAAACAGGTGGAAGGATGGTTCAGCCGGTGAGAGCACGTGCTCCTAACAACAAGACTGCCTGTTCAATGGTGGATTGCGCCCGCCCGCAACTAAGACTGGACTCGGCACCTTGAACTGAGCTGCCACTCGCATGGCTCAATGGATAGAGCACATGCTTTTAACAACAAGGCTACCAGGTTCGACTCCTGCATGGGATGGTGGCTACGCCCACCCACAACTAAGACTGAACTTGGCACTTTGAGCTGAGCTGCTGCCTGGATGGCTCAGTGGATGGAGCGTGTGAGCTTAACAACAAAGCTGCTGGCTCGACTCCCGCATGGGATGGTGGCTACGCCCACCTGCAACTAAGATTGTAACACAGCACCTTGAGCATACAGGCCCCGAGCTGCTGACAGGCAGCCAGATGGCAACTGGTACCCTCCACCAGTAAGACTGAAGAACAATAACTTGGCTGTTCCCCCTCCTCAATTCCCCTACAGTGTTCCCCTCTCCCAATTCCCCAATTTAAACAAAACAAAACAAAACAAACCTCTTATATCAAGGACCCCTGGAAATTTCTCTTTTCTATTATATATTCTGTCTATTTTACCTACTCTTGAGTCAGAATTATTTGGCTCCCCAGCAAGAAGTCAGCCCAAGTGGCCCTGCCTTGTTCTCAATCTTTACTTGACTGAACCAGCCTGACTGCTGCCCCAAGTGAAGGCTGGTCAGCTTTCTCGTTGTAATTGCTTTTTTCCAGCCTTTTAAATTGCTCTACAAAGTGGTAAATACAGGTGAATTGTTTAGGGACCTTCAATTTTGAGAGAACAACAAGGGTCAATTTGGCCCATTCAGCTTTTGGTAGTACTGTGCTAAAACTTTTGTTACAACCCCATCAATGTCTGTTTTCTCTATCCTCAATTTATTTCAAGTATCTAAAGATTTCCCCCCTGAAAGAAGTAGTCCTGTGACTAACTCTCTTCCTTTATTTCACCTTTATTACTACTTACAAATAGCTATATATCTCATTATTTGGTTTGGTAGTGCATGCTTTCCAAGTGCACTTTTTTAAAAGATTTTATTGGGGAATTGGGGGACAGGTAACAGTGTTGGGAAATTGGGGAAGGGGAACAGACAGGTAGACAAATTGCTGTTTTTTGTTCTTCAGTCTAGTTGTGGTGGACATCGCTTCACTGGCCCATGTTGGTATGATCATTGTGCTCTTCCCGGATGAGGCAATCAGTTGCCGATTGTTGGTCGGCTGCTCACAGCAGCTCTCGGTAGCTCACACCTGGTACCAGCCACTCATGCTGGCTGCGAGCCACTCACGTAGCTCATGGGAGCCCAATGCAGCCCTGATGCAGCCTATGCTGTCGCCGGCGACTCACAGCAGCCCAGCTCCAGGTCGAGCTGTTGTTCATCATCTTAGCTGTAGAGGGCAAGCGTCACTGGCCCTCAATGTGGGATCTGAACCGCAGCCCTGCTGCTCAGAGCTGGTGCTCCCAAGCAAGCGGTTAACCAGCTGAGCCACTCGGCCGGCCCCCAAGTGCACTTTTAAATGACCTAATAAGAATATTCCTCATGATTGCCATTGTGGTTATACATCGTAATGTCCTTAGGGCCACAGCAGTTTGACAGGACCTTAGCTGTATACACGGACTTTAGCCCATGTTTCTGTCTGGCCAAATTGTTTCCTAACCATGGATCCAAAACCAATTCGGCTGCCCATCCAGATAGATACATGACCTCCCCAAGCTGGGGGAGATAACAGACCATCTCTGAGAGAACAGGAGAGACACATAAAGCTCTGTTGAGAGCTTGTCATGACCAGGTACTCAGCAAGGTGCACCTAGGCAATTACACACCCTGGATTGGAAACCAGAGACAAAATATACTCACTGATCATGAGGCCAAGCTCTCGAGACATGTAACAGGATACAACGAGAGAAACCAGACCCAGACTGAGAAAAATGAAACCCATGATTACTGACACTAAGGAACAGAACCAATAGCCCACGAAATGAGTTTCACAAATTTGTTTTCCTTCCAATCTGAATAAAGAATAGAGAAAAAGATTCTCTTCAATTTGCTTCCACCACATCCTACAACAGAAACCTGGGTATGTGTTGACATGGTAAGACTCCTTACCTTAGGCCGGCCAATGTCAGATGCCCCAGGATCTCCTCCTCTCCAGCAGCCTGGAGGCAAAGTTGGGGTTCCAGCCAGTGAATGTGTTCTGTTCACGGCACCAACTGTACAATTAATGTTCCTCTATCCTCCAGATTCTTCTGGCTGGCCTAATCAAATAGACTGGAGACAGATTTGCAAGACAAAATACCCCACTTTACTACATACATATGTATGGGAACACCACACACAGGAGAAAGTTAGAGACCCCACATACAGGAGAGGTAGGAAGATAGAAAGGGAACTGGGTTGAGAAGACATCCTGAGCTAGGGGTGAGGTAAGGTGCCCTGGGAGCTTCAAAGAGTCATTGCAGAATGATAAGAGCAGAACAGATGGTTAGTGACTATCAGTTTGACCACACAGACATGACTGATAATCTCTTAAGGCCAAAGCCCCTATTTTGCATTCATCATAGTTGAAGGGAGGGCCAGTAGTTTATCTTCATCCTGAGATAAAATTGCCCTTAGCTCAAAACAATCTGCACACTGCAAAAACACATCTGGAAGTGAACTTTTCTGAACTCCCACACCTTTATTTTAAAATTACTGCTGTAGGATGGATAAGATAAAGAGGTAGATCCAAAATGTATTTCTTGCAGACAGAATAAAATTCGGTTCCCTGTGTAGGTAGCTAAAGCTTTCTCTTAATAATATTTGTATGAAAAGCACTTAAGCTTTGAATTTGTCCTTGGTAATGGAGCCGTGGAGGCATGGAAGCAGTCTGTGCTTTCAAAAACACCCTAGTTTCCCATTTGTTTCCTTCGGTATATCATTATGAAATAATATAAATTATTCATTTATTCAAAGTGACACTATATGGTTGGCACAACTTTGGCCACAACTTGGGTCAAGAGGATTGTTTTCTTAGTAATCAAGGACCAGGTTAAAATAGAAAAATATTTTCAGAAAACATACAATCTTTGCTTTCCAGAAAGAAAACTTTGTACCTTATCTGGTACAGAACAGTGCAGGGAAACTTTGTCCTTTTAACAAAGTAAAAAAGAGGCAAACTATGCTTCTACTTCACCTCACTTTTGATATTTAAATTAATTCACTTCATTAAATGTATTCCAATCTTATTATTCGGCTTGACCATACATAACATTTCTTCTCTCAAGATCTCTTCACAAACCTACAACTTACCACTTTACATTCAAATTTTGTGCTGTTTTCCTGTTGCCTGTTCTAAAACAACCAGCTTCACTTTAGAACAAAGTTAATTGCCTTTCCCTCAAAAACACATCTCCATATTTCATACTTTTTAGACCCAAAACATATCCTGTTTTCTTTTATTCACAGTTTTCCTATTTTTTTATTTCTGTAGCATTCATTACATATTAGAATCTTGTTTTATAAAACCCCTTTCTTTTTTAGTGAAAACTAAAAAGTAAGCATTGTGACTGTCTGTTGCACCAGTATTCTTTACATTGACATTCATGAACAGATTTAATTATTTCTAGACACATACTTCATAATAGCACAAAACAATTTTCTTGTTCCACAAGATATGGATGTTGTAGTCACAAGGCCCATGTGTTCGGCTCATCAAATATTTAATATTCAATAGATCAGAGACTGGAATAGGAAAAGTTTATTTATCAAAATGGCACCATAGAGGAAAGAAGGGAGCTTTCTAGGCTTCTCACGTCCATCTTAAGTGAGCCTTCAAGCCCAGGTGTGTTTTATCCCAAAGGGAGGGAAGCGGGGTGGGAAAGAGGGGGGACCTAAGGAAAAGCTGAAATCTCCAAATCTGTTAGGGCAGATCCTAAGTTCAGGCAGAACTCCTCCATCAATCAGCATATCTATGGAAGCAGCTGTCAGCATGCGGGAAACACAGGATGGAATGTACAGGCAGATCCCTGTTAAATGTGCATTAACAGGCCCAAATCTCGTTAGTCCTCTATAATATGAAGCAAAAAATAGATAAACCTAGGTTCAGGGGTGACCGGTTAGCTCAGTTGGCTAGAGCATGGTGCTGATAACACCAAGGTTGCCGGTTTGATCCCCACATGGGCCACTATGAGCTGCGCCCTCCCTAAAAGAGTCAACTATGCCATTGTAGCATGGAAGCCATGTGTAACCAATGACCATGGCTGTTCCCCAATACAATTTTTTTAAAAGGTAAAAAAAAAAAGACCCTATGTTTAGGTACAGTTCTCCTCCACCTAATTTACATGAAAACTAAACATAACACACCCGGATAGTCCACACCGCACTGTCCTCCGTGGGTCCTCTGGAGACTACACGCCCACCCCACCCTCAGCCAGCCTCGTGGGTGGGTCTCTTCACGTTTCCTCCGGTGTTGGTCCCGCGGTGCACCCCGGGGCTCCTGATGGACACTTGGTGGCCTCAGCACTCAGCGCCCTGGAAGCCTGGAAGCTCCTCTCTCTGGCCTCCTGAGAAGGCTCAGCAGAGTCGTCGCTTCCCAGGAGCCAACTCCACTGACAGAACGCACGTGCACTACGTGGGGTCAGGCTGGGGCCCGCGACTGGGACATAGGGTTCAGGCGTGTGCAAGCAGGGGTTCACTTCAGGCTTAACACAGCCTGGAGACCTGCCGCGCAGGTCTGAGGGCTGGGCGACCCGAGTCTGCACTGATTGGCCGTTAGCCCTAAGAACCGCCCCCGGATCCGCCCCCAGGCCCAGGCCGGCTCCCTGTCCTGGAGACCTGGTCTGACCCAGGCTGTTTGGGCTGCGTGTCCCGGAGGGGCTTCCATGTAGGGAGAGCCCGGCTGTCCCCTGGGGTAGGGGAGCTGGAAGGGACCCAGCTCTTTCACCCTCAGTGTCAGCGGCCCCTCCTACCCAGGGAGGGCTGTGGTCGCCGCTGGATGCCTGGATTTCCATAGTGGGTGATGGCAGAGAGAACAGGAGACCCCACCCCACGGCAGGTGGCTCAGGTCCTTTGAAATGTTAAAGGGACAGCAGCAGGTTTAGAAACTTTTCACTTTATTTTCCTAAGTCTACCAGCACACAGATTTTTATTATCAGACAGGAAACAGGTATTGTCGACTGGCCAAAATAACTCTCCAGACAGTCCACCAAAAGAGTGATTTATTCGCGAAAAGAAAAAGAAGCAAAACAACCACAGCAGTGTGAGAATGCACACCTCTGGCCAGAGCTCCAACTAGCTGCAGACATGCAAAAAGCAAGAGAGCTCCCAAGATGACACCTCTGTCTCTCTGTCTCTCTCTCTGTCTCTCTCTCTCTGTCTCTCTCTCTCTCTCATATATATATATATATATATATATATATATATATATATATATATATATATATATATATATATATATATATATATATCTTTCTCATACATATATGAATCCCTCCCCTGGAAGTTATCACACATTTTTAACAGGAAGTCTGGACTAGAGAGTTCACAAGGGGCCCAGCTCTGCCACAATCTTTTCAGCTCTATGGTTAGTCATCTTAAGATGCCAGTTCTCTTTTATCAGTATAAAATGATAGAAAACATTTCGCACCAAGGTTTTGCTCACCTTCCTGACCCGCCTGACCCACCACCAACCACTGATGACCAGAGGACAGCAGCAGAGTTGTGCTCAAAGGGCCTTGAGACCTTAGTGCCTGTGAAATCCCACAGTTAGGGAGAAAACTACAAGTAACCAGGTGTCCTGACAATCAGACAAGCCACATAGTCTAGGAACTCATGGTAATTGACGATGGTGGAAGGGCAAAGGATATAGAGAGAGTGATAATGGGAGAGGGAGCAGGAGGGAGAGACAGAGAGAGAGAACACGCTCCTGGGTTGAACAGATTGTTTCCCACAAGAGGATACTACTGCTGGAGGGGCCTGGTGGGGCCCAAAGTCCAACCTTTCCTCTGATCAAGCAGAGTGGTAAATAATTATTTTTAATTTCTTAGCTCAGGGTGGCTCTTTTCTAATCTGCATTGCTTCTCACTTCTTCATGTGAGATTGCAGCAGCTCTGAAAGAGGGAACTCAACTCCTAAACATTGGGCCTCTGGAAGTTGAGCCTGGGTCTACCCTTTACTAGCTATGTTCCTTGTGACAGGTCACAAATCTCTCAGGGTCTTTGTTTTGTCACTTGTGAAATGCCCCATTTTTCTAGCTTAGAACATTCATTACTTCATAGCACGAAATAGGTGTTAGTTAACCTGAAAGACCTATGAAGATGCTTTTGCCCTGCCTTCTGACAGGCTGTATGGTTGAACTTCACAATGTCTGTGATTGTCATTTGTAAAGTACAGCTCATTATATCCACCTGCTAGGCTTTTTGTTAAGTCAGTGAGATCATGTATATAAAGGTTTAGCACTACGGTTACTGGGAATGACGTTGTAGCTGGGCTCGTCCTCTTCTTGAAGAATTCAGTCAAGAGACAGTTTTTGTGTTTGTGCAGCATAGGACAGCAACAAGTTTATTAGCAAAAGCAAGTACACTCCGAGACATGGAGCACGCTGACCCAAGAGAGGGGAGCAGCGTCCTTAAATTGTGGGAGGGTTTTTCTCTCTATGGGTAGAATTGCCCGCCGCCCTTTGCTTATCTATCTTTCTTGCCCTTAGATGCCTTCTCCGGCATTTAGCAATGCATTTCTTTGATTTAAGGGCATGTATAAACACATACCTTTGATGTAGGGGTATGAGTAAGCACATATTTTTGGGTATGTGTAAATGTACAATCCTGGTGGGCAAGTAAGGTATTGGTTATTGGTGGTCCTGAAAAGCAAGATGTCTTCCTGCCTTCTCTGGATTTTTAAAAAGATTTTTATTGGGGAATTAGGGGAGGGGAACAGCGTTGGGGGATCAGGGAAGGGGAACAGACAAGTTGGTCTCCTTTTGTTCTTTAGTCTAGTTGTGGAGGACGTCGCTTCACTGGCCCATGTTGATATTATCATTGTGCTCTTCCTGGGTGAGGCAGTCGGTCGCCGGCCATTGAACGGCCGCTCAGGGTGGCTCATGGCATCCCACGAAGGCTCACGCCCGCTGACAGCCTATGCTATCCCCAAAAACTCACGAGAGCCCAGCTCTAGGTCGAGCTGTTGTTCACTATCTTAGCTTTACAGGGCAGCGTCACTAGCCCTCATGTGGGATCCGAGCTGGGGTCCTGCTGCTCAGAGTTGGTGTCCCAAGCCAACTCTTAACCAATGCGCCACTTGGCCGGCCCCTTCTCTGGATTTTAACAATGCATTTCTTGATTTAGAACTACAGGAAAGCCTGGAGTCCTGCTGGGCAACTGCCAGGGGTCTTGACCAAGCCAGAGCTGCAGCAAGGGGCTTTCTAACCAGGATTAGGTCTCTCCTTCTCCTGATCATCTATCTACCTACCCTATCACTATGTCTGATACAGAGAAAATTTTGAGTAGATGCTATTCACAGTTTTGATGATACTTATGAGTGATTCAGCTGTTTATCTCATTTTAAATATGGTTAGTGAACTCACATGAGTGAACATATTAAGAATAATGGTGAAACTTCAATAAACATACTTGTATTTGAAACAATGCTATTAGACAAAACTAATATTTTATCCTAATATCTTTCCATCTATTAAGCAGATAATTTACTGGATAATGGAATTGGAATAGTAAGATACTGAGAAAATTATCCACATAAATTGATCTCAGTGCTCAACTGTTAGCTTAAACTTTGAGCCTAATTTCTTTCCTGGCATCACCTCAAAAGCCTTGGGCAGAGCAAGAAAAAAAGTGCAACAGACCCAATGATCCAGAAATTCTACAGCTAGGAGTTTACCCTAAGGAACTTAGAAAATATGTGTGCACAGTATGACAGTATTCATTGCAGAAAAACAGTTAAAGTTAAGCTACATTTAACAACAGGAGGAAGGCTAGATAAGCTATGAAATACCCATTGGGTGGTGTGTATTCCACCATTTACAATCACATTTACACAGAATATTTATGTAGTGGGAAATAATCGTGATATATGTGGAGTTTTAAAGATAGCACAACTATAGTAACAGTTTTGGATAAATTCCTAGAAACACAACACCTACCAAGACTAAATCACAAACAATTAGAATATCTGAATAGATCTGTAACAAATATAGAGATTGAATCAGTAATCAAACTTTAAATTAGGGCTGGCCGAGTGGCTTAGTTAGTTAAAAGTTGGCTTAAGAATGCAAGCTCTGAGCAACGGGGGCCGTCAGTTCAATTCCCACATGGGCCAGTGATGCTGTGCCCGAGCTGAGGTGTTGCTGAGCTGCCAACAGGCGGCAGGATGGCTCAGCTGTTGTAACAACAAGATTGCCTGTCTGATGGTGGCTATGACCACCCGCAGATAAGACTGAATTTGGCACCTTGTCCTGAGCTGCCGCCCGGATGGCTCAGTGGATAGAGTGTGTACTCTTAACTACAAGGCTGTTGGTTCGACTCCTGCATGGGATGGTGGCTATGCCCACCCGCAACTAAAACTGAACTCAGCACCTTGAGCTGAGTGCGCGACTGGACTTGGAGCCCGAGCTTGCTGTGCACTACACAACTAAGATTGAAGCACAACAACTTGGCTGTTCCTCTCCCCCAATTCCCCAACACTGTTTCCCTCCCCCAGTTCCCCCCCAAAAAATCTTTAAAAAGAAATTAAGTTAAATAGCATCAGTGTAAGAAACATCCAAACCTGTGGAGAAGTTTAATGAGTTTGAGATAAACTGACAATTGCCTGGAAGCAAAATCTTAATGAATTGAGAAAATGCTCCAGAAAATGGCAGTTTCACAACTGATTTTATACATTACAATCAAAGGAGGATGGTTACTTGAAATCCATTGGTGATAGATTAAGAGGGTGGGAGAAAGCAAAGGGGGAGGGAATCTCTGGGATTGGATAAAAAATAAATTGGACAGACATACTCTTTTTACATTGGAGGGTAGAGGGTAGTTAATAGCATTGAGCAGTACATGGAGATGGGAATCAGGACAAGAATAGCAATGAGGGATTCAGAGGTGGGGGCTCTGATTTGCCTGATAGTGCCCTGAGGCATCTGCAAAAAGGGTTACTCAGACATTCCAAGCTTATGTTATCTCACATGCAAAAAGACAATGGACAGGCTCACTTAAGATAAGGATTGCCCTATGTCAAGGAAGCTACAGGCCTAGAAAGTGACTACCTGCCATGACCAGCTTTTAGTTAGGAATGTTTATGTTCAGACCATCCTATGTGGTTAATTTCAGTCTCTGAGTTTGTAAGGGACTGCCATGTAAGCCTCCCTGGAGCTCTTCAGGTTTAGACTGTGGCCCCTTTTTTGTCCACAGTAGTACATAAAGAAAGGGCTTTGGGAAATAAACAGGGGTATACAAACATAAGCTTTCATTACAGAACACTTAGCAGAATTCTGTGCATATGTTTACCCAAATTAGTTAACAATGTTTGAATGATTAAGTCTTTTAAACATATTTTGGTAGAAAAGTAACTGAATAGTTAAGATGATCAGGAGTCACTTTCGGAATGTCACAGATGCTCCTGTACCAATTCAAGGTCTTGTAACTAAGCTTGCAGCACTTAAATCTGTGAGCAATGTGGGGAAATACGGATTTACTTATTATAGTATTTTGTTTTCTGTTATGTTTAATTATAGAGGCTCCTTGAAATATTAACACTTGTTTTAAAAATTGCCAGCTCACTCTGTTCTGAGAATGAGATGGGCGAATAGGGAAAGCATAACCTGTAGGGACACATTCCCGCAGATGCATTACTTGAAATCGCACTATTTAACAATAGTTCCAATGCTATTGCTATATAGTAGCAGAAAGGCTTTGGACCTGAACTGAAACATTGGCTCTTGGTCGATCTCCACTTTGCCAACTCACCTGAGGAGTTGGCAGCCTCTGTGGGACGTGCAGGAATGCAGAGACCCAACGCCTGTCTCTATCTGCCTACCTAGCCTTCCCCTTGAGAGACGTGATCCCCATGAAATCTCTATAGGAAGCTGAGGGATCGGAGGTCTCTTCTGTATCTGCTTCCTGCTGGGCAGGGTCACAGAGCTGTCCATGCCTATTGGGGGATTCACGGAACTCTCACCCTAGCTGATCTCAGATGGAAGGAAGGGGTCTCGAGCTCCACCTGGAAGACTGCATTGGCTTCTTTGGTTGTAACCAGCAATCTTGTTAGTGTATCCTCTGTATCCCCAAAGTCCCTGAATGAGAAAAAATAGATTTTAATGAATAAATCTGTTAGCTCTCATGAAGCCTGTTGCTTATTCAGCCTGTTGCTATTTAGCCTGTCACTCAGGTGGCATCAGTTGTCTGGGCCCACAATGGGTTTGGCATTTAGTTTACTGGCCTGGGGGATATTAGGAAGTCACAGGCTTTCAAATAGTTATCTGAAGCAGGAGACTTCTATTGTTTAGGATTCAGAAACTGATTTAAAAAGCAATCAGGAAGCAGGGGGATAGGAGAATTCTAGGATTCAGGCTAGGAGCAATCTATAGCCTAGGATTCACAAACTGATGAGAAGAGTAATCAAAGCCAGGGGCTAAGGAACTAAGGAACTAGAGAGGAGATTTACCATTTCTATACTTAACATTTCTATAGGAAAGAACACTTAAAATTCTTTGGGTGGGGGTAGGGGGGCTCTTTTGGCCAGTAACAGTATGAAGGACTGGATACAGGGAGAAGAGAATAACAGTTGGGGACCTCTGTAGTTTAGGTTTCACTGGTCTATTTGAATGAAAACAGCCAAGAACAAGGGGGTCGTGATGGACATGAAGTTGACTGAGGATGTCTGAGCAGGTGATACAATACAGAAGCCAGATGAATAGAAGCAACATCGGAAATCATGGCACTAAAAGATCAAGCAGCCAAAACGGCTTTTTAAAAAGGAGATAGAGAGAGTTAAATCAAGATCCATATGGCCTCCTGTGCCTGTTGGTGTTGGGCAGGGGTACCTGGATCCAGAACGGTATCCTGGGGGAGGGGACAGCTCAGGGGAGCTTCATTTCTGTAGCCTCCAGGAAGGAGAGAGTTTCAGGGAGAAGCAGTGGTCAAGTGATCAACCGCGACGACCACTACAGACATGACGACAAGCAGCCTCTGGGAGGTCTGCCTTGGAGTGGTTTTACCTGAGTGACAGGTACAGACGATGGCTCACACTGAACCATTAAGAGAATAGCTGGTGAACAAGTGGAAGATGTCAGTGTAGGATCATTTCGAAAGAGGGAAATCTGATGGTGGGAGACAACAGAAGAACCATCAGCTGAAAGTGGCCAAAACAAGAGGCTACATTGGTGAGTGAGACATGAACATACTGCACACACAAGGGAAGAACCAGTGCTGAATAGACTGGGAAGGGAAGATGACTGATGGGCTGAAATACTTGTGGCGGGAGGGGCGGTAAGGGCCCAACTGAAACAAGTATTCATTCCAATGAGAAAATGGTGGAATAAAGTATGAGTTTAGTTTATCTTCTAACAAAAGAAAACAAACCATAAGACAACCCCCTCCCCCACCACATGCAGTCCTTCCTATCGGGGTACTGCTAAAAGATTCCATGCCAATAAATTCAAGGTAGGGCACTTAAAAATTATGAGTTGCCTTTAAGAAGAGAAATACATTTAACTAAATTAAAAATTAAGTACCATTTGCCGCATAACAGTGAATCATGTTGTTTTCTAAATGTAGTAATTAAGTCAATGAAGCAACAAAAAAAGCCTCAAAACTTAATTAAAATCCAACTATTGTAACCTCACTAATTTAAGTTACAACGAACCCAAATGCGAAATTACAGTTGATAGCCTATCTTACCGCCTACTGAGGTCCCAATAACTGCCCAAGGATCTTACAAAATTCTTACAGGCAAGATATCGAACTTCCAGGAGGTATCCTTGTCTTTTTGCATTCTTTATTATTTACAAAAAATGAACCTTGAGTAGAACATATTTATGTATCATTTACTAAGTTTCTTTCCCCTTTTCATTGAAGTTGATATTGGTGATGATATCGGCATTTCCAGTGTGTGAAGAAACAAGCTGGAGTGTAACCGTTGTTGTAAAGCTGCCCACAAACTTGGAGCATTAAGTAAAATAATTTACATGTGACACACAAACAGGTGTTATTGCCAATATGAACAGTAGATGGCAGCAGAGAATTACATTCAGAGGGGCTATACAAACAGGTGTTATTCCTACACCTCACAGGAGATGGCGGCAGAGAAAAGCGTTTCCTTCCTCTGCATTAAATTGAGAATCCAGGCCTCTGGGACTAGGCTCAATTTGAAATAAATCCTGTTTAGGCCCTTCACAGGCCCCATCTCACCTACTGCTGCCGTTTTCCAAATGAGGAACACACAGTTATTGTATCCATTTCACAGGTATTTAAATGGCAAACTGATTCTAACACAGTTCTGAGTCCAGAACCAAGGCTGAAACTGGCCCACGTGGGCCAGCAGAGTTTGCACACACGGGATCCTGGACAGACTGATCCAAATAGTCCTGCAGCATTGGGTGGAACCTTGGTCCTTCTATTTGAAGAAAATCTGCACATAACCAATGGCCCAGCTTGCCATGCACTCCCCCAGGCTGGCTTTGGGGTGGGACTTGGGAAGGCAGCTGGGGACACGTTGGGAGGGAGGAGGTGGCCTGGACCTTCATAGGAGGATAAGGAGCACCAGATCCCTAGGACAACGACTCCCCCACTTTTGTTCCCTGCCTGTGTTCAGGTCTTTTAATATATATCTGTTCTTCCTCAGCCCAGAGCACGGCTCTGCTTCTTCTCATATTCCCTACCTCTGAGGTCACAACTGACAAGAGGTTTCTGGCAGCTCAGAGTGGAGTCTGGGGTGGCGCTTTCCTGACGGGGCGTGCCTGAGCCCCAGACAGACGCAGAGCTGATTCTGTCCCCATCCAAGTACAAGCTGTGTGACTTCAGGCATAGGCATGGTAAATCCCTCTCCTGGGCTGCCAGGTGGGGATAACCGTTCCCTCTCAGGGTGGCTGTGAGGGATCCGTGAGGTGATGCAGGTCAGCTATGCCCAACACGTGATCGGCACTCACTCCTCCTCTCTCTTCCCCTCTTGGTCCCTTCTCTGCCTTCTATTGGCTGGAGGAATCAAGAGTTTAGAAATCATCTCCTTGCGGCAGAATGAGTTCTCCTGATGGTGTCTACACAGCCAAAGTCCCCTGAGTGCTGACTCCAGCACCTGTGCCAGCTTTGTCCTTAGGACAGCGCTCACCACAGCCCCTCCTGGCCTTCGCACCCCTGCTCCTCTCCAGACTCATGGTCCCCGCCTCAGCTCAGGCCGGCAGCATCTCTCAGTCTTCTCACTGGTCTCCCTGTATCCCGCCCTCTCTCATCCAGTGCAACCTCCACAGTGACCAGCTTGGTCTTTCTAAGTTAGCGAATTTATCCTGTCACTTCCTGTGCATAGAACTACCAACAGCTTCCTCCTAGGGTGGGGAAGTCTGTCATCAGCAGTGTGGAGCATTCATCAGGGCTGTTTCTTCTCCTGGTCTCATCTCCTATCATAACACCCCAATTCTGTCACCAGGCACCCCAGCTGTCAGCATTAACATGTCTGGTTGGATGACCAGTGTGGTCTTTAACACATAGAGGTCTCAGCACTGAGACTGAGCCCGATTGTTGGCATCCCAATAAAATTCACTTTAGTGAATAATTGTGCATCAACATTTGTTCATTAATTGTAACAATTTTAAAAAGAGAGGAGAAATTGAAAGTTAAACAAGATAAAGCTATTTCGTCAAAATGAGTGATTTCCTAGTAAAAATACACATTCATAAAATGGACCCTAAAACTGGGAAAATACAAACATAAAATAGGGAAAATCCTAGCCATACAGGACCTCTTTCTCCTGTTGGTTCTCTTATTGTTCTGGGATTCCCTCTCCTGGGACAAACAAGGAACAAGGACAGAGCTGTTTGGCAGATGCCCTAAGACCTGACCCCACCCAGTGTCTTCATGTCCCCCAGCCATCCTCCCCACCCCACCCCACCCCCAGTGTGGACACCATGCAGAGGGAATCTTGGATTATTCTGATTGGTCAAAAATAAATTTTTATTTTTTTAAACTTTATTGTTGAACAGTGTGTTTTTCCAGGACCCGTCAGCTCCAAGTCAAGTCATTGTTTTGAATGCTGTTGTTCAGCATCTTAGCTGTGGAGGGCAGTGTCACTGGCCTTCATATGTGGGATCTGAACCAGGGCCCTCTGGCATCCCAAGCCAGCTCTTAACCAATGCGCCGTTCGGCCGGCCCTAACAATGACTTTTTCCATTGAAAGGAACTGGACAGGCTTACTGAGTTATCGTAAATTAATGATTTTTAAGTGACAGAAATAAATTAAAACTTAACAATTGTCATCAGTTTGGCTCAGACTAACAAAAAGTCTCCACAGGTTAGGACATTTCTTATGTTGACAATTGCTGGGAAGCAAGGTTTAAAATGCACCAGAGATTGACAATTTGCAGCTTCTTTTGCATATTTGGAACTAAAGGAAGTAAGGACATGGAGGTGGGAGAAAGCAAGGGGGGAGGTCAAATTACAGGATCAAGGATGAATTTCAAAAGTGTGTTAACCTAGATGGACAGAGACAAGGACAGAGCTGCTTAAGGCAAAGAGAAGCCTTTTACTAAAGAAGTTACATGCCTGGGGTGTGACCACCCACCGTGACCAGTTAGGAATATATTTATTTAGTTAGTTGTTTATTTTTAAAATATTTTTATTGGGGAATTGGGGGAAGGGAACAGCGCTGGGGAATTGGGGAAGGGGGACAGGCAAGTTGCTGTCCTTTTGTTCTTCAGTCTAGTTGTGGAGGACTTTGCTTCATTGGCCCAAGTTGGCACAATCATTGCGCTCTTCCCGGGCTAGGCAGACCAGTCGCCGGCTTCTGGACGGCTGCTCCCTGCAGCTGCTTGGCCACTCACGCTGGCTGCTGGCTACACACGGTAGCCCATGGCAACTCACTGCAGGAATGGCTGCAGCCTATGAGATCACCAGCGACTCACGGCAGCCCAGCTCCAGGTTGAGCTTTTGTTCAGCATCTTAGCTGTAGAGGGCAGTGTCACTGTCCCTCATATGTGGGATCTGATCTGGGGCCCTGTGGAGTCCCAAGCCAGCTCTTAACCACTGCACCACTCGGCAGGCCCCAGTTAATAATTTGTGATCAGATAATCCTGTGAGGTTACTTGCCATAGAACCTCTTTTTGTCCACGGCACTGTAATGCATGATAGAAGTTTTTAAAGACATATGTAGAAGGAATGTTTCTAAGAGTAATACTTTTGTGCCTACAAAGTTGAGAACAGTGTTCCTCAGTAAAAGGATGAGTTTTCAATACTGTAATGCATGTAAACAGCATTAAAAGGCACATGTATAAGCAATGTTTCTAATAGTGTTTTCTTGCAAAGATGAGAACAGTTATTTCAGTGAATGAATGTGTTCAAAACACTGTAAACTATGTAAAACCATGTTGGACGACACATGTATAAAAGATGTTTAGAAGAGTGCTGCTTGTGTGTGAATTTGAGAACAGTGCTATTTCAGTGAGTAGATGTGTGCATCACACTGCAATGCATGTAAAACAGGGTTTAAATAAATATCCATACTTCAATAAATATCCATACTTCTGGCATTGCTACTTTCAAATATAGTTGGAAACTGTTATTTCAGTGAATGGCTGTGTTCATGGCACAATAATGCATGAAAATCGGCATTTAATAACACACAATAATGGAAGTATCTGAAAGTGCCACATACACCTAATCCTAAACTTCCATAACCTCAGCCCATCACACCCTAGTCTTTGCTTTACCTTGTCCTTGTCCCTGACCCTGCAATCCTCAGACTCTGACACTAACACTGACTCTGACCCTGATCCTGACCTTAACCTTAACACTCCTACCCCTTATTCTCAAATTAGCAGCAAACCAGAAACTAAGCCACATGAAGATGGAGAATCCAGAAACCAAACTACTTTCGTGTCAACTCATTCATGTAGAAATGGTCGTCAAAATAAAAATGATAATGAAGAGAGAAAACTTGCCAATTTCAAAGTGCTTTCAATATAATATTTGATGTTTCTGTCACTACTTTATTGTAGGCAAGTTTAGTGGAGTTTTTTTTCTTACTTGCTGACCAAGCTTAGAGAAATTAAATGACTTTTCTAAGGACGTACATTGAATAATCTTGAAATTGGCAACTGAAGCTCAATCTTCTCTTACATGCTTTTACATTAAAAATGATGCCTCGTTCAGTTCCCTCATTTTTAGGGAATAAAAAATTTAACAATAGTGCTAGGGACCAGCTGTCTATGGACAAGAACCGTAACTGCATGACACAGTATGACAGTTTGAACTATGAGAATTTTCCTGCCGGAATGGAGCTTTGGGTGCAAATTGGTCAATTTGGGGGGTCAAGGTACTATCATTCAGATAAGGAAGGCAGTGTGGACCACTGTATTTAATGAGGTTGTACAGGATTTTTATTCTGTCCTTTTAAAGTCATATACAGAGGGTACAAAAAAATGCATACACATTTCAAGAAAGGCAAAAACCATTAAAATTACGCTGATGGGAACCACTTTGAGCACCTCTTGTAATTGCGGAAGTCAATGGTGACTAGTATGCATCTTTTGTTATCAGTCTATATTGAGTATTACAATTTCAATACAGCTTTTTCCTTTCTTAAAATGTGTATACATTTTTTGGCAACCTCTGCATATGTAATACACACACACACACACACACACACACACACAAAAGCTCTGAAATTAATTTAGCAAACTTATCCTAGAAAAAGTGCTACATATCTCATTGCTGAATATTACTAGGGTCACCTTCAAAGTGCTCCCTTTGGGAAGCAATGCACTGATGCCACCACGTAGTCTACCCTTCAAATAAATTTTGGAACTCTTTTTCTGGAATGGCCATCAGAGCTGTTGTCATATTACCCTTGAAATCCTGAATGTCATCAAAATGTCTTCCTTTCAATATTTCCTTTATCTTCAGGTACAGAAAGAAGTAATTGGGGGGCCGGCCGAGTGGCGCGATGGTTAAGAACTCACTTGGGATGCCAGAGGGCCCCAGTTCGGATCGCACATATGAGGGCCAGTGACACTGCCCTCCACAGCTAAGATGCTGAACAACAGCTCAACCTGGAGCTGGGCTGCCATGAGTCGCCGGCGACGGCGTAGGCTGCAGTCCCTGTGGCAGTGGGTTGCCATGGGCTATCGTATGTAGCCAGCAGCCAGCGTGAGCGGCCAGCAGCCGCAGTGAGCGGCTGTCCAGAAGCCAGCGACTGATCTGCCTCGCCAGAGAAGAGCGCAATGATGGTGCCAACTTGGGCAGGTGAAGCAACATCCTCCACAACTAGATTGAAGAACAAGACGACAGCAACTTGTCTGTTCCCCTCCCCCAATTCCCCAGCACTCTTCCCATTCCCCCAATTCCCCCAATAAAAATCTTAAAAAAAAAGAAGTAATTGGGAATCAGCACAGGTGAGTAGGGAGGTGTTCCAATACAATGATCTGTTTACTGGCTAAAGACTCCCTCACAGACAGTGCTGTGGGAGCTGTTGCATTGTCATGATGCAAGAGCCCTGTTGCATTGTTGTGATGCAAGATCCATGAGCTGTAGGCGAAAAGTTCAGGTAGCTTTTGCGTAACTTTTTCACGCAGCTTTTTCAGCACCCCCAACTAGTAAACCTGATTAACTGCTTGTCCAATTGCTACAAATTCATAATGAATAATCCTGTTGATATCCAAAAAGGTTAGCAACATCATTTTGACTCTGGATTTGGACTGATGGACCGTTTTTGGTGGTGGAGAATTGGCTGACTTCCATTGTGCACTTTGATGCTTTGTGTCAGGGTCGTATTGGTACACCTATGTTTCATCACCAGTGATAACATGGGCCAAAACATCATCTTGCCTCTCTAAACAGTCTTGGCAAACTTCGACTCTCCTTTGCTTTTGTTTATCAATGAGCTCCTTTGGGACCATATTTCCACACACTTTTCTCATGCTAAGATTTTCAGTGAGGATTTTCCTGTTTTTCTATCGATGTTTACTCGGTCTGCAGTGCTTCTCACATTCAGCCAAAAATTTGGATGAACAATTTGATGAATTATTGCAATGATTTCTTCAGTTCTGCTTGTTACTGGCTGCCATGATCTCTCTTCATCAGTGACACATTCTCTCCACTCAGAAAAACATTTAATCCATGTGTACACTGCAATTTTCTTCAAGGCATTATCCCCATAAACTTGGACTAAGACGTCTCAGATTTCACTTCCACTCTTGCCAAGTTGAACAAGAAATTTAATGTTAGTTGCTCTAATTCAAGCTCTGACATTCTCACAACAACACGCAAAAACACGCAACAACAATTACGAAAGCCACTCAACAAGACACCGCCACACATTGACACAAACACAGCTGTGAGACATTGATATACCAAGGTTATGAAACCTTACTGAGCTGTTTGTACACTGTTGCCAATGTAAGCACACGGTGGCATGTTCACGAACTTAATTGTCAAACCTTGCACATGCAGCAGTGTATGTTTATATCCTAATGTTTTTCATCCTTTTTTTTAAAAGATTTTAATTGGGGACTTGGGGAATGGGAAGAGCGCTGAAGAATTGGGGAACGGGAACAGACAATTTGCTGTCCTTTTGTTCTTTAGTCTAGTTGTGGAGGACATCGCTTCTCTGGCCCAAGTTGGTATTATCATTGTGCTCTTCCTGGGTGAGTCAGATCGGTTGCGGCCATTGGACGGCTGCCCATGGCGGCTCATGGAACCTCACGCTGGCTGCCCGCCGCTCATGCTGGCTGCCAACCACTCACGGTAGATTATGGCAGCCCACTGCAGCAGGGGATGCAGCCTACACCATCACTGGCAAATCACGGTAGCCCAGCTCCAGGTTGAGCTATTGTTCGCCATCTTAGCGGTAGAGGATGCGGTGCCACTGGCCCTCATGTGGAATCTGAACTGGGGCCCTGGTGCTCAGAGCTGGCATCCCAAGCCAATGCAACCAATGCACCACTCTGCCAGCCCATAATGCCACTTCTTTGAGAGTTACACATCTCCCAGTGGGGGCCAGCCAAGTGGCTCAGTTGGTTAAGACTTGGCTTAAGAGCATGAGCTCTGAGCAACAGGGCCACCGGTTCGGATCCTACATGGGCCAGTGATGCTGCGCCCGAGCTGAGCTGTTGCTGAACTCCCAACAGGTGGCAGGATGGCTCAGCTGGTGTAACAATGAGTTTGCCTGTTCAATTGTGGGCTACGCCCACCCGCAACTAAGACCAAACTCCACACATTGAGCTGAGCTGCTTCCTGGATGACTCAGGGGATGGTGCGTGCGCTCTTAACAAGGGTGATATTTCGACTCCCACATGGGATGGTGGCTATGCCCACCCACAACTAATTGAACACAGCACCTTGAGCTTAGTGCCCACGAGCTGCCGATGGGAAGCCAGATGGTGACTGGCGCCGTCCACAACGAAGACTGAAGAAAAACAACTTGGCTGGTCCTCTTCCCCAATTCCTCAATACTGTTACCCTCCCCCAACTCCCCAATAAAAATTTTAAAAAATCTCCCAGTGTTTTTTTCTAATATGCTCATTATTTTATTTATTGTGTTCAAACCTTTGAATCATATGGACACAAAATAAAATTCTGTGTCTACACATTGTCTCATCAGAATTTACTGAATTACAGTTTTCCCCAGAATGTAATGCAATATTCACCTCACACTAACTGGTTATATACAGTTCTTGCTAAAAGTGGATTTTACATATTAAATTGCTTTGTACACCTGAAACTAAGAAAAAATAAAAAGTGGATTTTACAGGGAAGGGTACAAATGGGCCTAGGAGGAAGTTTGGGATTCTGACTAAAGTCTGGTGGAGCAAAGATGCTGTCGTCCACAAGATGGCCACGTCCACCCTAAAGACCTGCCGTGAGATTGGCGCTCCAGGCTCAGCCTGGGGTGGGCGCAGGGTCCCAAGGGGCGGGCTGGAACACAAGCAATTAGAACCGCAATACTGTGCGTCCTCGCGGAAGGCTTCTTGACAGACACGCGCAGGACCCAGAGCAGCCAATCCCGGCAGGGTGGGGCGGGACCTTCCACAGCAGGCGTGAGGACGTCTCCACCCGCCACTTTCCCCCTCCCTGCCGAGGATTGGTTTCTACTCCTGACTGACACTTAGGCTCTGCCCCATGCCCCGTCCTATTGGCTTCTTCTGACCACCAATTGGCAAGAGTGTGATCGCAGCAGTGATTGGTGGCTTGTGACTGACGTGGCTATATAGGCGGGTGCCTCGCCCTCTGCCTCATCTCACTTCCTGAGGGCTGGAAACAAGCACGGACTGGGAGACTGAGCTCCGCCAGGTTGGTCAAGCTGCTGAAGGGCCGGTAGACTGACAGGAAAACGGGGGCCTTTTTCATGTGAAACCCTTGTAAACCCTTAGCCCGAGACCCTTCAAATCACCCGCCTCAGAGACCCTCAATCCCTTCACCCTGAGAGGCTCCAAATCCCGTCACTTGAGGGACCCCAAATCCGCTAACCTGGAGGGACCACAAATCTCCTCGCCCCGATAGACATTAAATCCCCCAATGCTTAGTTAGACCACCCCAAATGCCCTGAAACCCCCAAGCCCCTCAGCCTGAGAAACCCTCAATAGAGCACCCACACGAAGGCCAATTTCCCCAGCCTCAGGTCCTAAATGTCCTCATTCTGGGACCTCGTCATCTCTTCAGTTTCAAAGACCCCAACTTACCTCAATGTCAGGGAGCCTAGAGCCCCTTCATGAGACACCTCAAATCTCCTCAGGCTCAAATTCCTTCAGCCTGAGCACCCGAAATCTCTTCAGCTGGAAAGATCCCCACTCTTGTCCTGGCAGACCACAAACACCATCAGCCTGAGGGACCCCACATCTCCCTCACCTGAAACCCCAAATCCCTTCAAACTGAGTCCCTCAGCCTGAGAGACCACAAATTGCTGTCATTTAGAGACCGCGATTCCTTTCTGCCCAGGGTTTTCCAGGACCCCCAGGAGGAATCCCCAAAACCCTTCAATGGGGAAAACTCATTTCCTGTCCCTGGAACATTTCCGATGTCAGCCAGACTCCTTCCCAGCAGTCAGGGGTGTCTCAGTTTTCCTGGGTCTATCCTGGCCGCGCACCTCAAGACTCCCCTCAAACGCCCACAGCTGCGTGCCTCCTGATGCCTTTGCCGCTGTTCTGGAGAAGGGCCGAGCAGCAGGGGCGCTGATGAAGCCGAGCCCAGCCCAGCCGCCGGTGTGTCGTGGCCGACGGAGACCTCCCCACGCCGGTGCCTCTCAGGCTCCCCCACACGCTCCAATCCTCCTGGACTCCCCGCGTCTTCCTTTTACGGACACTTGCCCTGATGGAGAGGACAGCGGCTCCGGGCAGTGGCGGGGCTGTCACCCCTCTCAGCCGCTTCTCCTTCCACAGGCACCTCAGCCCGGCCGTTCCGTCCCAGGGAGCTCCTTGGACTCCTGGTGCTTTTATCCCCCATCGGGCTCTTCCCTTTTAGGACAGAGATTTTGCTTCTTTCCAGGTCTCAGAGCCCCTAGACCAGTTTTCTGTCACCACAAGCAGGACATGAGAGCCCAGGCAGATGACACTGAGGATTCTGGTGAAGAATGGACTCCAAGGAAGCAAGGTGAGAGGCCAGGTGGACTTAAAGGTGCTGTCCTGAGACTGACCTGGGTCAGGTCTGAGCTGCCCGTCAGGTTAGGAGATAGCATTTTCTTGTTCGGCAAACAAGAAGATGCCCAGAAAACAGTATGTTCTACAGGAGGGGGCTGTTCCTATCAGGTTTTAAATGTGTAAAATAATTATATATTTAAAGATACAGTAGTAAGCAGTAACTGGATAGAAACCTGACAGTGAATAAGAAATAACAAATTCAGAATAATTATCATCGCAAAAGAAGGAGGAGGATCTGCCAGGTGACTTGGCTATGCCTCGGCTAGTTTTTTGTTTGTTTTTGAATTTTGAATTAGAAATAAAAAGATCTGAAGCCATTGTGGCAGAATCCTGACATCAGGCTGAATGGTGGATGTATAGGTTTTCCAGTGCAATTCTCCATACTTTCAAAATATTTACAATTTATCATTTAATAAAACATTATTTTTGCTGAACACTGTTAACTAAAGGGTGATTAAAGAAACTTTAGTTAAACTGTAAATCCACCAAAGAGCTTTCTAACATTAAACTCATACTATTAAAAATTCAATTATTGGATTAAATGTCCTTGATGAAGAAATGCTTAAGCTATTATGCAAATATATGTAATTTATTTATGTATATTTTATCACACTGTGATCTTACCCAAGAATGAACCTGATTTTCTGTATTGATCTGGCAGAGCTTCTCAGACAGCTGTTTAGTCTCCCTAAGGTCTGCTTTCCACGTGTCCCCTTGGCAGCCACGAGTCTGTTGTGTTTCCATGAATTTGATTACTTTAGATACCTTACTTAAGTGGAATCATGCAGTATTTGTCGTTTTGTCATTTGTTTATTTTACTCAGTAATGTCCTCAGGGTTCCTCCAGGTTGTAGCGGATGACAGGATTTGTTTATTTTTAAGGCTGAATAATATCCCATTGAACAAGGTCTGACAATTAGGTTCATGAAACTGCCACTGTGTGCTTACATTGGCAGCACTGTAAGAACAGCTCGTTAAGGTTCATAACCTTGTTATATCAGTGTCTCACAGCTGTGTTCATGTTGACGTGTGGTGGTGTCTTGCTGAGTGGCATTCGTTATTGTTGTGTGTTTTTGCGTACTGTCGTGAGAATGCCAGAGCTTGAATTAGAGCAACGAACACATTGAATTTCTTGTTCAACTTGGCAAGAGTGGAAGTGAAATCAGAGACATGTTAATCCAACTTTATGGGGATAATACCTTGAAGAAAAGGGCAGTGCACAAATGGATTAAACGTTTTTCTGAGGGGAGAGATCGCATTACTGATGAAGAAAGGTCAGGGCAGCCAGTAATGAGCAGAACTGATGAAACCATTGCAAAAATTCATCAAATTGTGCGTCAAAATCGTTGGCTGACTGTGAGAAGCATAGCAGACCAAGCAAACATCGATAGAAAAACGGTTAGAAAAATCTTAACTGAAAATCTTGGCATGAGAAAGGTGTGTACAGAAATGGTACCGAAAGAGCTTTTGCATCACGACAATGCACCTGCTCACACGGCTCTGTCTGTGAGGGCATTTTTAGCCAGTAAACAAATCACTGTATTGGAACACCCTCCCCGCTCACCTGTTCAGGCCCCCAGTGACTTATTTCTGTACACGAAAATAAAGGACACATTGAAAGGAAGACATTTTGATGACATTCAGGACATCAAGGGTAATGTGAAAACAGCTCTGGTGGCCATTCCAGAAAAAGAGTTTCAAAATTGCTTTGAAGGGTGGAGTAGGCGCTGACATTGGTGCATAGCTTCTCAAGGGGAGTACTTCAAAGGTAACAGTAGTGATATTCGGCAATGAGTTATGTAACACTTTTTGTAGGACGAGTTCGCAAACTTAATTGTAGACTTCATATGTATACACCACATTTTCTTTATCCATTCATCCATCAATGGACATTTAGATAGCTTTCCCATCTTGGCTACTGTGAGTAATGCTATAACAACCATGGGGGTGCAAATATTTATTTGAGATCCTGTTTTCAGTTATTTTGGATATATACCCAAAATTTGGATTGATAGGGCATATGGCAGTTATACTTATAATTTTTGGAGGAACGATTATATTGTTTTCTATAGTGGCTTAACCATTTTGCATTCCCACTAACAGCATGTAAGGGTTCTAATTTCTGCACATTCCTGCCCACACTTGCTATATGACATCTCACTGTAGATTTAATTTGCATTTCCCTGGTGATCACTGGTATTGATCACCTTTTCATATGCTTGTTGCCCATTTGTCTATCTTCTTGGGAGAAATGTGTATTTAAGTACTTTACTCATTATATTAGTCAGCGCAGGCTGCCATAATGAAACACCACAGACTGGATGGCTTAAACCATGGAAATTTGCTTTCTCACAGTTCTGGAGGCTGGAAATCTGAGATCAGGATGTCAGCATGGTCAAGTTCTTTTCCTGGCTTGTAGGCAGCTTCCATCTCACTGTGTGGTCGCATAACCTCTTCTTTGTGTGTGCATTCTTCTGGAGGTGGGGGGAGACAGAGGGCTTATCTACCAACTTATAAGCTTCCTGATCCCAGCATGAGAGTCCCATTCTCTTGACCTCATCTAAACCTAATTACCTCCCAAAGGACCCATCTCCAAATGCCATCACATCAGGGGTTAGGGTTTCCGTATGAATTGGTGGGGGCATAATTCAGTCCATAGCACCCAATTTTAATGGGGTTATTTGGTATTTTATTATTGAGTTATAGAAGTTCTGTATATATTCTGGATATGAACCCTTACCAGATAGATGTTCTACAAATATGTTCTCCAATTCCGAATGTTGTCTGTGTGGTTTGTTGATTTTTCCTTTGCTGCACAGAAATTTGTAAGCTTAATGTAGTCCATTTGTCTATTTTTGCCTTTGATGCTTGTGCTTTCCGTGTCATATCCAAGAAAGCATTGCCTATTTGAAACTTTTCCTCTAAGTGTTTTATAGTCTCAGGTCTTATATTTAGGTTTTTAATCCATTTTGAGTTGATTTCTGTATGTATGGTATATGCCAAGGGTCCATCTTCATTCTTTTGTGTGTGTATATTCTGTTTTAACAGCACCATTTGTCGAAGAGATTATCCTTTTCCTATTGTGTAGTCTTTGCACCCTTGATGAAGATCATTTGACCACATACTAAAGAGTTGCTTTCCAGGCTTACTATTCTGTTCCATTGGTTTATAGGTCTGAATGTATGCCAGTACCATGCTCTTTTGATTACTGTAGCTTTGTAATATGTTTCAAAATCAGAAAGTCTGAGACCTCCAGCTTTGTTCTTCTTTCTCAAGATTGTGTTTGCTTTTCAGCGTTCCTTCAGGTTGCATATTAAGTTTAAGATGGCTTTCTTTATTTCTGCAAAACATGCCATTGGGATTTGGATCAGAATTACGTTAGTGGATGAAAAAAGTTGTTCTAGGGAAAGTAACCTCACAGGTTAATCTGATCATAAATTCCTAATAAGGCAGGTCATGGTGGGTAGTCACACCCCAGGTCTGTAACATTTTGTTTGTTCATTGGTTTGTTTTTAAGATTTTATTCGCGAATTGGGGAAGGGGAACAGTCAAGTGTTGTCCTTCAGTCTTAGTTGTGGAGGGCGCAGCTAGCTCAGCTCCAAGTCCAGTCGCCATCTGGCCACCTGTCGGCAGCTCAGCTCAAGGTTCCATGTTCAATCTTAGTTGTGGGTGGGTGTAGCCCACCATCCCATGCGGGAGTCGAACAGGCAACCTTGTTACTAAGAGTGCATGCTCTAACCACTGAGCCATCTGGATGCCTGCCCATTGACAGCTCAGCGGCAGCTCAGCTAGGGCACAGCTCACTGGCCCATATGGGAATAGAACTGGCGACCCTCTTGGTCAGTGGTCGCACTCTTTACCAACTGAGCCACTCAGCTGGCTCCCCTATAATGTTTTTAGTAAAAGGTTTATTCTTGCTTTAAGCAATCCCTGTTGATTGTTTCAGTGCATCCAGGTTAACACATCTTTGAAATGACTCTTTTCAGATCCCTCTGAAGCTTACCCACCCTCAAGAGAGCACATAATCTGGTTAACTATCCTTAATCCACTGCCCTCATTGCTTTTTCCCACCTTCATGTAATCTTCCTTATATTCCCTCCTTAATTCCAAATGCATAAATGAAGCTGCAAACTGTTATTCCGAGAAGCATTTTTCTCAGTCTGTTGAGTTCTTGCTTCAAGGCATATACTCTGTTTGACTCAAATAAATTTTGATACAAATTCTGTACTGTTTCGACGTTTTGTATACATACATTGAATCTTAAGTTGTTTTAGGTAGAATGGCCATCTCTACAATATTAGGTCTCCCAATCCATGACCATGAAATGCCTTTCCATTTACTTGTGCCTTCTCTAATTTTATTTCAGCAATGTTTTATTGTTTTCTTTTTGTTTCTTTTGTTTTTGTTTTTTTTTAAAGATTTTTATTGGGGAATTGGGGGGATGGGAACCGTGCTGGGGAATTGGGGGAAGGGGAACAGACAAGTTGCTGTCCTTTTGTTCTTCAGTCTAGTTGTGGAGGACGTTGCTTCACTGGCCCAAGTTGGCACCATCATTGCACTCTTCCCAGGTGAGGCAGGTCAGTCGCCGGCTTCTGGACGGCCACTCACTGCAGCTGCTGGCTGCTCATGCTGGCTGCTGGCTACACATTGCAGCCCATGGCAACCCACTGCCACAGGGGTTGCAGCCTACACCATCGCCAGCAACCCATGGCAGCCCAACTCCAGGTTGAGCTGTTGTTCAGCGTCTTAGCTGTGGAGGGCAGTGTCACTGACCCTCATATGTGGGATCCAAACTGGGGCCCTCTGGCGTCCCAAACCAGCACTTAATCATCGCGCCACTCGGCCAGCCTAATGTTTTATTGTTTTCAGTGTACAGGTCTTTCACCTGCTTGGTTACGTTTATTTTTAATTATTTAATTATTTCTGGGCTATTATAGAAGGGATTGTTTTGTTAAGTTCCTTTTTGGATTGTTCATTGTTGTGCATAGAAATACAACTGATTTTTGAGTGTCAATTTTGTATCCTGGAACTTTGCTGAATTGATTTATTAGTTCTAACGGGGTTTCTTCGTGGAGTCTTTAGGAATTTCTACACATAGGATCATGTCATCTGCAAACAAACATAATTTTACTCCTTGCTTTGCAAATTAGATGCCTTTTTGTTTCCTTTTTTAAATCTGATGCTCTGGTTAGGACTTCTAGTGCTACGTATGTTACAAAACATTTCCTGGGGCCGAGAGACCAAAGAAAAAAGCTGACAACTCCATCATTGCATCAAGAGTTTATTAAGGGAACTTCCACACAAGGCATGTCTTGGGTTGCAGCGAGACACTATAGATGCCCTCCATGATTTTGGCAGGGGCTAAAGGGTTGTACAGAACGGCAAGGTGGATGGGGGTATGGAGATTGACCACCCCAGATAATAGGGACTTCCTTACATGCTATCTTGGGGAAGGGCAATGGTTGTTCCAGGAATCAACATGAGCCAGCATAGTGGAGGGGTCGATGAGACAGTCTCTGGGGACTCTGCAGGATGCAATGTCTCTTCTGGCCTGCATGTCACTGGATCTAGCGTAAAGGTCTGACACTGGTCATCTCATGCAAGTCTATCCTCCACAGTGCTGAGTAGAAGAGGCAGGAGTGGGCATCCTTGTCTTGTTCCTGATCTTAGAGGAAAAGCTTTCAGTTTTTCACTGTAGGGCATGATGTTAGAGGTGGACTAGTCATATATGATCTTTATTATATTGGTATAAATTATTTGTTTCAATTTGCTGACTATTTTTTCATGACACGCCAATTTATTTTTTAAATAAATTGAATATAGTTTGAAACCTTATGAACATAGGATGAAACATAGATGAAGCTTTGTCTATTTTTTGAAAAAAGATTTTTATTGGGGAATTGGGGGGATGGGAACAGCGCTGGGCAACTGGGGAAGTGGAACAGACCAGTTGCTATCCTTTTGTTCTTCAGTCTAGATGTGGAGGACGTTGCTTCACTGGCCCAAGTTGGCACCATCATTGCGCTCTTCCCAAGCAAGGCAGATCAGTCACCGACTTCTGGACAGCCACTCTCAGTGGCTACTGGCTGCTCATGCTGGCTGCTGGCCGCACACGGTAGCCCACGGCAGCCCACTGCCACAGGGGCTGCAGCCTATGACGTCGCCGGCGACTCATGGCAGCACAACTTCAGGTTGAGCTGTTGTTCAGCATCTTAGCTGTGGAAGGCAATGTCACTGGCCCTCATATGTGGGATCCGAACCGGGGCCCTCTGGCGTCCCGAGCCAATTCTTAACCATTGGGCCACGCGGCCGGCCCAAGCTTTATCTATTTTTAAACATTTTAAGAAAATTAGTAAATGCCCCCAATAGAAGCATAGGCCTTAATGATGCCTCAGAAACCATTTCCAATGGTTTGTTCTTGTCACTCTCTGATTCAGAATTCTGTGTCCCTAATAAGAGTCTCAAGATTTTGGAAACGTTTAACAACCAAAACACTGCTTTCTCATCATCTTTCAGTCAAATCTTCTCGGTTGGCCTTCAGAGTGGAACAGAGTAAACGCCAGAAGGTGAGTTATTCCCAAATCCTGTTGACAAGAAAATCTTCCTCATGGATCCAAATGCAGGTAAGAGTAGGAATTGCAGAGTATTCTAGGGACTACTGCCTCCCTTTTCTGATATCTTCTTTCCAATGTCGATATCTTCATCATTTTAATAGTTAATGACACCAGAAATATGAACTACCACTTGTTTTACTTTCACAATATTTCAGAATTTATTTTAAGAATTTTATATGAATAAACTTACAACAATCCTGAGGTAGGTACTATAACTATCACATGTATAGATGAGGAAATTGAGGTTTCAGAAGTACTGAAACGTTTGATCGTATGTCTGGATCGCAGTGTCAGAGGTGGTGCAATCTAATCCAAGGTCTTTCTCTAAACCACTTACAAACTCATTAGAATGTTCATCATTTTATAAAGTTTACACTGTTTCATTCATACATGTTTACATCATTTATCTGACTAATGAGCTCAACCTCACTTGTTTCTGCCATGCTACATTGAGAGGTGCACCATGACCTTCAGACTCATGGAAGCTTTCTCGTATGCAGGCAATGTGTGCAGTGGGCGGTCCCAGGTGAAGGAGGTTAGAGACCACCAGCCTCAGAGCTTCCCCCTCTAGGTAAAGGAAACACATCCTGTCCCTGAGGAGCCTCAGAGCTGACGACTGAGAAGCAACAAATAATACAACGACTTCAGGACTTCACATTGGTCACTCACTATTCCACAGACACTCATCCCTTAGCAGTTGATTTCAAATGCTCATTCCTATAAGAGGAAGTAACAGTTTCTTTCTCTGAGCTTAATCATGTGGTTTGGAGTTGTCTGGAATCAATGCCTGCCTCTGCATTGCAAGCTCTTTGAGAAGCTGGTCCATGCCTGTTTCTTCTCAGAAGTCCTGGGCTCAGCTCAGGGCCCCTGAGGGACCCCTGAATGTTTTCTGAATGAGTGATTTCACGTTAACAAATTAAAGTAGAAATAAGAGCGTCAGTGGATGCTGAAGATAATATCTGTGAGTTAGATTTCAAATATGGAGACGGCTGAGTTGGTAAATTGATAGCAGGACTGTAATCTCACATGCATGTTGTGTTAAATGGCTCAAAGAGCACTTTGGTGAACATTGATACATGTGATGGTCACTAGCCCATTAAGAATGACCATGTTACGAAGCAGGAAACTAAAGAGAATGAGTGGGTTATACAACCTTATTCAAATAGAACCGATGGGAACCAGCTAACCAAATTACAAATATTATTTCCAAGATAGAGCAATTTGAAACTTTTAGCATCATTTTCTTTATTGTCTAGATACGTATGTTTCTCCAAACCATTTCTTGGTTCTAGTCCCAATATCCCTGACTCTTAAGGAGAAAGTTGGAAGGCAAGAGCCTTAGGGCATGGGTTCTCGTCTTGGACTCACTACCCAATTAGGCCATTTCTGTTCCCTCTAATATTCACACTCTCCAGGAACTTCCAAGGGTGGTTGAAGTATTAATTAAAGCCATGCCTATGAAAACACACCATAAGCCCTAAAGAATTAAGGAAACACAGGTTATCTTTTAATATGTGGCTCTCATATTGAAGGGAACACCCAGGGCACCATCAAGCAACAAACCTGCTTTGAAGGAATTGTCAGGAACAGCACATTTGCTGAAGGCAAGTGGCTCAGAGCAGGCCCAGAAACCAGCGTCCCCTCCTGGAGAAAGAAGTACCTCTGGAAGGCGCTGTAGAATAAAATTGGGTAAGAGAAAAGAATTTGGGGACTTTTGTTCCTCTGAGTCCTCTGGAAAGGTTGATAAATATGGCTGAGGTATGTGGGGTGGACTTTGGGTTTAAGCTGGACTAAGCTGAGACCTGAGGTTAGCACTGGGGCTCTGGGCAAATCTTATACATTCCCTGGGCTCCTGAAAGCTAATCTGTAAAGTGAAGATAAGGATACCTAGCTCATGCATTCTTTGAAAGCATTAAGTTGCATTTAAAATAATTGAGATATCCAAGTTGTCCAGTAAATCCATCTATGATAATAGGGACCATCCTTTCTCGGTGTTGTATACCCAGGTCTTTGCTCAATGCCTAACACATAATGTACCCTCAACAAATATTTTCTGAATGAGTAAATATGTGAATTAACCATTTTGTAAATTGAAAGCCTCGGAAGTTAAGCCTGACAATGGGAAGAGCTGGAAACTAAAACTGAATCAGCCACCTGTAGTCAGTGTGGAGTCTGAGTCTCTGAACTAACAGTTAAGGAAGGAAAAACAGAGTATACAGAAAGACAGGTGATAATTTGATAGAGGGACATTATGTGTTTTCTGACAAAATAGGGACTAGAACCCCAGAGCCAACCTCGTTCACCTACTCTTCTCCAACTTAGGACTCAGGAAAAAGAAGATTGAAGTGAAGATGTGTAGCCCGCAGGAAAGAAGGGGCAGTATGTACCAAGAGGCCAGCAAGCCCGAGGAGGATGAATACCTGTGTAAGAGACCCTCACAAACAAGGCTGTTACATCTTTTTATGCTAATTTTATTTTATTTTATTTATTATTATTATTATTTTTTTTTAGCTGAGCCATCCTTCAACCTTTTGGCAGATCAGCAGCAGCTCAGCTCAGGATGGGCATCGAACCGCTGTTGCTCAGAACTCAAAATCTTGAACGAGCTCTTCACCAACTGAGCCACTTGGCTGGCCCCCCTTTTTTCTAAAGATTTTTTAAAATGCGGAATTGGGGGAGAGGAACAGTATTGAAGAATCAGGGGAAGGGAAACAGATAAGTTGCTGTCCTTTTGTTCTTAGTCTAGTTGTGGAGGATGTCACTTCACTGGCCCATGTTGGTATTATCATTGCCCTCTTCCCTGGGGAGGCAGTCGCTTGCCAGCCTCTGGACGGCCAGTCATGCTGGCTGCTGGCTACACACGGTAGCCCACGGCAACCCACTGCAGCAGGGGCTACATCCTATGCTATCACCGGCGACTCACGGCAGCCCAGTTCCAGGTTGAGCTGTTGTTCAGCATCTTAGCTGTAGAAGGCAGTGTCACTGGCCCTCCTATGTGGGATCACAACCGGGGCTCTCTGTCATTGCAAGTGAGCTCTAAACCAATGTGCCACTCGGCCAGCACAAGGCAATTACGTCTTGATACAACAGAGTCGGATGGTCATGTGGTTCCCGTCATTCGCTTCCTCTCATTGCCTGGAGTACAGGACTGATGCTCTCTATGTTTAGGGACATGCACTACACCTTCCCTAACCCCTGTTGCTCTCGCCTCCAGATTGCGAGAATTGTCAGAACTACTTCATTGACAGCTGTGCTACTCATGGGCCCCCTACATTTGTAAAGGACAGTGCAGTGGACAAGGGGCACCCCGACCGCTCAGTCCTCACTCTGCCCCCTGGGCTGAGCATCAGACTTTCAGGCATCCCTAACGCTGGGCTTGGAGTGTGGAACGAGGCGTCTGATTTGCCGCTGGGTCTGAACTTTGGCCCCTATGAGGGCCATGTCACAGAAGATGAAGAGACAACTAAGAACGGATACACCTGGGAGGTGAGAAGCATCTACCTGTCCCCTGTTCCCTGTGGGGTTGGGGCCCACACCTACATGCTGGGACATACATGAGGACTGTACATTTAGTTCTATGTGCTGAGTGCAATTTGCATGAACAAGGTGCTCCCGTTTGAACACAGGAGGGTAAGTGGGAGCAGAGTGGTGCAGACACAGCAGAGCGCCTCCTCCATGTGGGGCTCCTGCTGAGTGGACAGGTGGACTCAGGCTTGTAGATGGTGAGTGAGAGGCACATCCTGTGCTCACAGCTGGCAGTCGGATCCATGCAGGCTGAAAGCGCCTGGGTGACAGTAGAGTAGGATGATTCTTCTACTACCTCCCCACCAAAACAAAGCCTTTAACTTCTTTTCCTGAACGTCAGATCAAGAAAGGGGGAAACTGCTATGAGTATGTGGATGGAATGGACAAATCCCAGGCCAACTGGATGAGGTAAGGCCAGTCGGTCTCTAGGTTCTAGACAGGACACTCATTGACCACGAGTCCCTAGTCCTCCCCTTCTCATCAAGCCTCCCTCGATGGTCCCCCTCAGCCCCCTGTTCCTCTTTTTTCTCCAAACAGTGCTCTTTCTTATCAAGAGACTTTAGGAAAAAAGGAGAAAAAATATAGCACATGTTCTCAAAATGTGCATCTCTAAGCTAGACAAATTTTGGGCCCTACACAAGACCTTGAGGGGCCTAGATTCACTGGGGACAATGGATTTACTTTAATTTATCTAAGGAACACTTATTTAGACAGTGGGATTCGTTACTGACACAGATCACACGACCCTGGTCCTTAGGGACAACTTACTGCAGGCAGATATGAAACAATTGATTTTAGCAACATTTATCTATAATTTTCCCGTTTTTGAGAAGTCACAGCACCAGGATAGCCTAAAACAAGGGACCTTTGATATGGGAGGAAGCAAAGCACCCTAGCTGCAGTTCTAAGCAGACCTGGGACCTGAAGCCTTCAGAGCATGAATGAGTCACAGGCTGGCCATGAGCCCCTTGGCCTCACGACCCAGCCCCTTTCCTTGTGGGGCTGTGTTTTATCAGGGTGTACAGAAAGGAGATGAGCTTTATTGTCATGTCTTACTGTGCTGTGACAGAGACCGCCGAGGGTAGGGGGAAGCTTTCTAGGCAGCAGCTGGACGCAGGAGTCCACATGACATTTTGAGAGGGTCTTCGATGTGGACAAAACATCCCCCAGGAGTGCAGGGGGCAGTAGGCGACATCAGAGCCTGAAGGCTTTCAGTATTAGGAGGAGTGCTGGGCGTGGATCCGACACGTTGTGGGTGCTTAGTGCCTGTGGTTTTCCTTCTTTCCGCCCCTCTGAATCCAAGGTATGTGAACTGTGCCCGGCATGACGAAGAGCAGAACCTGGTGGCCTATCAGTATCACAGGCAGATTTTCTACCGAACCTGCCAGGTCGTCAGGCCGGGATGTGAACTGCTGGTCTGGTACGGGGACGAATACGGCCAGGAGCTGGGCATCCAGTTGGACTGCAAGTGCAAGCGAAAGCTCACGGCAAGGACAGGTGGGCAGCTTGGCTCTTCTTCAAAATGGCAAGAAAATAAAGGGTTCTTGGAAATGTCCCTAGCCCAATTCGTAGGGCACAATCCAGTCTAAAGTCAGTAGAATTTCAAATCAGATGCTTCGGAAATGAAAGATTCATTTCATACACCTTGAATCTTAGGAGCAATTTTGATATTATTTATTTTCGTACTCATTTTTTTTATCCCCCAGCTGCATTTCAGATTAAAATCCGTTCACAGTGAATGGGACCTAGGCACTTTGTCTTGTCCAGTCTGAGTCCCACTTCCCGAAGGAGACCCAGGCCCATAGGGGTCCTCAGTCAAACACTTTTTTGAATGGAAGACTCAGATTCAGGGCTACGCAGATGGTCCCTGTAACGACGACTCTATCCTCCCTCCACATTTGTCGGTCCCCAGGCTGAGTGTCTGCTGACTCTACAGATCCCTTCCCCATGTAGGACATCACTGAGGACAATTCCACATAAGTCATCAAGAGTGTTCACTGCTCTCAACAGAGTAAAATAGCAGCTGACACTGTGTCATGTGATATGCTTTTTAAAAGACTAAATTCAGACGAGTACATTTGAGGTTCTAATTGGCTTTATTCATGAGTCAGCAGAAACCCATGTAGCAACTACCAGGGCGCCCCAAAGATTGTACAAGATGGACGGTTTTTATACGAAGAAGGGTGGGCAAGGGAGCTATTAACAAAAGAAAGGATTATGTGTGAGTGGAGACATCTTTGGGGGAAGAGTTTTTATCAGGCAGAATGCCTCTT
Organism: Hipposideros larvatus; assembly: GCA_031876335.1. NCBI lineage: Eukaryota > Metazoa > Chordata > Mammalia > Chiroptera > Hipposideridae > Hipposideros > Hipposideros larvatus. Next base: position 55,574,651 of record CM063105.1, read on the forward strand.
CTTTCTACAGGGTGGGATGGAGAGGGTCCACAGACAACCTTTACTGGCATTGACAAGAAAATACCAGAATGGTTGATGAAGATGGTTTCTGGGAGAGCCTGAGACTACAGTTAGATCAGGTATTAAATCTAGGTTTGGTTTCATGGGCTTTTAGCATGAGTGGCACTGTTTGGGGCCTGTGGTTTTTTTCTTTAATATGACTTACAAGAGAAGTCTATGGGGAAAGGTCACTGCAGTGCCATCTATATAAGGAGTGAAACTCCCTCTGATGCTTCTTGAAAGTCCCTCCTCTAGGCAGTGTGTATAAAAGGCCCTTGATAGGGGCTTTCTGGATTTCTGAAGATGTAGTGCATAAAAAATGGAATGAAAAAATAGATTTTAAAGCAACACTTTGTGGGAGACAGGGCTTGTCTTGTCAACACATAAAAAATGACAGGTGGGGCCGGTCTCAGCAGGACACAGAGCATACGGCTAAGGCAGCCTTGTCAACACCTGCCCTGACTCAAACTTTCTCTTTCGGCAGGAACAAAACCAAAGATCCATCCCTGTTCCTCCTGCTCTGTGGCCTTCTCCAGTCACAAGAGGAAACACTCAGGGGAGAAACCCTACATTTGCAAGGAGTGTGGACGAGGCTTCAATAAAAAGTCAAATCTCATCACACACCAGAGGACACACTCTGGGGAGAAACCCTATGTTTGCAAGGAGTGTGGGCGAGGCTTCAGTGATAAGTCAAATCTCGTCAGACACAAGAGGACACACTCAGGGGAGAAGCCCCATGTTTGTAGGGAGTGTGGACGAGGCTTCAGTAATAAGTCAAATCTCAACACACACAAGAGCACACACTCAGGGGAGAAGCCCTATGTTTGCAGGGAGTGTGGGCGAGGCTTCAGTGATAAGTCAAGTCTCATCAGACACAAAAGGACACACTCAGGGGAGAAACCCTATGTTTGCAGGGAGTGCGGGCGAGGCTTCAGTGATAAGTCAAGTTTCGTAAGACACAAGAGGACACACTCAGGGGAAAAACCCTATGTTTGCAGGGAGTGTGGGCGACGCTTCAATCACAAGTCAATTCTCATCACACACCAGAGGACACACTCAGGGGAGAAACCCTATGTTTGCAGGGAGTGTGGGCGAGGCTTCAGTGATAAGTCAAGTTTTGTAAGACACAAGAGGACACACTCAGGGGAGAAGCCCTATGTTTGCAGGGAGTGTGGGCGACATTTCAATCAAAAGTCACATCTCATCACGCACAAGAGGAAACACTCAGGGGAGAAGCCCTTTGTTTGCAATGAGTGGGGGCGAGGCTTCAGTGATAAGTCAAGTCTTGTCAAACACAAAAGGACACACTCAGGGGAGAAACCCTATGTTTGCTGGGAGTGTGAGCGAGGCTTCAGTGATAAGTCAAATCTCGTCACACACAAGAGGACACACTCAGGCGAGAAGCCCTATGTTTGCAGGGAGTGTGGACGAGGCTTCAGTCGTAAGTCAAATCTCATCACACACAAGACGACACACTCAAGTGAGAAGCCCTATATTTGCAAGGAGTGTGGGCGAGGCTTCAGTAGAAACTCAAAGCTCATAAGACACCAGAGGACACACTCGGGTGAAACCTGTTGCCTTACAGTGGATTTCAAGACCACCTCCTCTGCATTAGCCACTGACCCTATTAGTCATGAGAGAGTGTCTCGGTGTGACCGAGGCCCGGTGGAATGATATCAGTAAAGCTCTCTCGGGGGGTGTCTCGGTATGACTGGGATCTGATGGAATGATATCAGTTATCTCCCCTGGGAGGACACAGTAACATCAGTGGCCTGGGGCTGTGTAGTGATGTATGAAGGCATAGCATTTGTTGGAATACAATGGGATGGGTTAATGGAAAACAGCCTTGAGGCACACAATTACACACGGTTATTAATTTACAGCAGTTTTACTTCTTTGAAAATTCTCAATAAAAACCATGCGCTGACCTGATTCGGGGCTCAGTCTTTTCTGGCTGAGTCCCTTGGTCTCGCTTTTATCTTACTTTTGTCTCTTGTTCTTATTCAATCTGAATCGCCCCTCTCGAGTCCCATTTGCCCTTGCCACGCAGGACGTGACATCTGGCGCCCAACCTTGGGGCTTTTCGAAGAAGGGAAGGAAGACTCTGAATCTTGGTGATTTTCACGGCACAGACCCCAGGACGGGCCGGCACTCTACTTGGTGAGAAGTAGGGAAAAGTCCTGAGGAATTGTACCGGGGAATCCGGAGAATAACCTAACAAACTGTGTGAAAGAGTGTGAATATGTGAGTGATTGATTATAGTTTCAAGACTTTTAGTTGCAAAACTTGAATGGGCTCCAATCTGCGGTTCCATAATCTGTCATAAGGCATAACGGCGACTGACTCGTTCAACAGTTCGGGGGTTTATACCGAAGGGCATTAGCGAAGACAGACTTTGTCCTGTGAGGGACGTGGCCAGATGAGCATCTGAATGAATAATTGAGTGAAAGTTCTATTTTCTCTTCTAAAACTGATATGGGAAATTCTGAGAGTTGATATAGACTGTATATTTGCCTCCTTAAGAAGCTTTCTAAGAAAGGAGGGGTAAAAGTATCAGAGAAGAAATTAGAGGAACTTTTAAAGGTTATTGACACCCATTGTACTTGTTTTCCAGATTTAGGAACTGTACATTTAGATGAGTGGGATGTAGTAGGTAAAGATCTTTCAGAAAAACAACTTAAGGGAGAGGAGATACCAACTACAATTTGGGAAACTTGGAGAAAAGTCCGGTCAGTTTTAGAGCCTTTACACACTGACACGGAAGATAAAGAGAAAGATAAAAATCACAATTGCAAAAGTCTCATTAAATTATCAAAAGAGGAGGAGAGAGAAGATGAGTCTGTAGAAGCACCTACAATAATTCCAAAAGTGTTATATCCTCCTTTAAAAGACAATCTGTTAACACCTGATCGTTTGCCTCCTCCTCCAATAACTATAATGAAGGATTGGGGGTTATCTATAAACCCATCAAAACTAAAACAACCAGTTTCTTCTGTTGTATCGGCACCTCCATCTTATGCCCGAGGTCCACATTCATCATTGTCAGCTATAGAAAAAGGAATTCAACAGGCAAGGTTAGAAGGAGATTTGGATGCTTTAAATTTTCCAGTCATAATTCGGGAGCATACTGCACCCAATGATGAACACCCCAATGGTTTGCAGGTATTAGAACACCAACCTTTTCCTTTTAAAATCCTTAAGGAACTCAAACAGGCAGTTACTCAATTTGGCCCGACTTCTCCCTATACCATGGGATTAATCTGAGGTATTGGTGACGGAATCAGAATGATTCCAATAGACTGGAATGCTTTGGCTAAAGCCTGTCTTTCTCCAGCTCAATTTCTGCAATTTAAATCTTGGTGGATTGATGGTGCAGAAATTCAAAGCAGGCAAAATCAAACTGGGGAGATAGATATTACTAAGAATCAATTATTAGGCGATGGAGAGTGGATAAATACTGAAAATCAGATTATGATGAACTGTCAGGCACAAGATCAGCTCAAAATAATTTGTTTGATGGGTTGGGAAAAAATAGAAATGGAAGGAAAAGTTCCAACTTCCTTTCAAAATATATTTCAAGGACCTCAGGAGCCTTATTCATAATTCATAGCTCGTTTACAGGCTACTATTAAGAAACAGGTATCCAATGCTCAAGTAGCTGATATAATTTTGCAAATCATAGCTTATGACAACGCTAATGAAGATTGTAAAAAGGCAATAGGAGCTCAAAAAGGAAAGACAGACGCAATGGGGTACCTTCGCTTATGATAAGGAGTAGGAACTGAACAATACAAAGCTACAATGTTAGCTCAAGCAATTACAGGAATGACAAGAGGAAACAATAAGTTTCCTGGCACTTGCTTTAATTGTGGAAAACCTGGACATACAAAAAGGGAATGCAGAAAGAAAATTAAAAATGTCTCTAATATGCCCAATGACTCTGGTCCTGCAGAATCAAAACCACCAGGAATATGTCCCCGATGTCAGAAAGGGAGACACTGGGCATCAGAATGTAGATCATTGTTTCATAAGGACGGAACTCCCCTTCAGGGAAAAAGAAAGTGGAGCCAGCCCCAGGCCCTGAAAACAACAGGGGCATATGTGACATCAGCCACTCCTCAGAATTATCAGGCCATACCTCCCCCAAACTTTCAGTACAACAATTAAGTTCAGCAAAAGAAGGGAGTGCAGCAGTAGACATCTGCACCACTCAAGACATTTTATTACTTCCAGGAGAAACACCTCTCCGTGTACCTACAGGAATTTTTGGGCCAATTCCACCAAATACTCTTGGACTTCTCCTTGGTAGATCTAACTTGACTTAAAAAGGAGTAACAGTTCATACAGGAATTATTGTTTCGGATTATGAGGGAGAAATTGAAATTATAATATATTCAACAGTTCCCTGGTCAGCTAAAAAGGGAGAAAGGATTGAACAATTACTTTTAATTCCGTATGTTCCTCCAAAACATAAGGGGATCCAAAAAAGAGGAACTGGTAGTTTTGGGAGTACAGGAGAAACAGGTATCTTTTTAGTAGAAACAATTTCAGATATTCGACCTATCTGTCAAATTGAAATTCAAGGAAAGAAATTTAAAGATCTTATAGATACAGGAGCTGATGTTTCAATGATCAGTTCTCAACAATGGCCAAATAATTGGGAATTGCAGGATCCAGATAGTAGTATATTAGGAGTAGGAAGAGCCTCAGCCTTGCATCAAAGTATTCAGATTCTTCCATGCACAGGACCAGAAGGACAACAAGATTTTGGCAACCTTATGTTGCGGACATTCCTATTAATTTATGGGGTAGAGATTTGTTGACTCAATGGAATGCAGAAGTCTGGATTCCTTCAAATCAATATAGTCCACAAAGTCAAAAAATCATGAGTCGAATGGGATTTCAACCAGGAAAAGGATTAGGAAAATTTAAGCAAGGCATAACTCAACCTCCTCAACTCCCATCTCAGCAGGGAAAACAAGGACTAGGTTATCAGAACAATGAAAATAACCCTTTTATGTAGGGGCCACTGTTGAAGAGCTACGTGCTCCTATGCCTCTTAAATGGAAAAATGACACCCCAATATGGATTGAACAGTGGCCCCTTCCTCAAGAAAAATTAGAGGCTTTAACAAAATTAGTACAGATACAATTAGAGCAAGACCATATAGAACCATCTACTAGCCCTTGGAATTCTCCAGTTTTTGTCATTAAGAAAAAAATCAGGCAAATTGAGAATGTTAGCTGATCTTAGAGCTGTTAATGCTGTTATTGAACCTATGGGTGCCCTTCAACCAGGGCTTGCACAACCATCTATGATTCCTAAAGATTGGCCTCTTATAGTTGTTGATTTACAGGATTGTTTTTATACAATCCCATTACATCCTCATGATTGTCCTCATTTTCATTTTCCATTCCATCTATTAACAGTAAAGAGCCAAATCAAATATATCAATGGAAAGTATTACCACAGAAAATGCTTAACAGCCCAACAATTTGTCAGTTTTATGTAGCTCGAGCTCTTACGCCAGTAAGAATTAAATTTCCTGATTGTTACATCATTCATTATATGGATGGTATTCTCTGTGCTGCATCATCTACGGAACAGCTAGCAGCTTGCTTTGAATCACTTAAACTTCACCTGGACAAGGCAGGGCTATGTATAGCCCCCGATAAAATTCAAACAACCACTCCAGTTAAATACCTAGGAACAATTGTTCATCGACAGACTATTAGACCACAAAAGGTTCAGATTAGAAAAGATCAGATTTCTACTTTAAATGATTTACAGAAATTATTAGGAGATATTAATTGGCTACGTCCTACTTTGGGCATTCCTACTTATGCTCTTAGCAATCTGTTTAGCCTCCTGCGAGGACCATCACAATTAAACAGCCGTCATAAATTGACTCCGCAGGCAATTAAGGAATTAGAATTAGTAGAACAAAAGATACAAGAAGCTCAGATTCAACGTATAGATCCTGATCAACCTTTACAGGTTCTAGTTTTTTCCACACCGCGTTCTCCAACAGCAGTTATAATTCAACAAGAAAAACTGGTTGAATGGCTTTTCTTACCTAATAAGTTTGTCAAAACACTTCCAACTTATGTAGAATTAATCTCTGAATTAATATCCAAAGCCCGCACCCGAGTCTTACACCTTAGTGGGCAAGAAGCTAATCATATTGTAGTTCCTTTTAAGAAACAGCAACTTTGTCATCTAAACATTCATAATGAATCTTGGCAAATTGCAATAGGAAATTTTTATGGAATCATTGATAATCATTACCCAAAGAATAAATTATTTCAATATTTGCAAAAGACTAATTGGATTTTACCCAAAAAGCTCCGACAGGAGCCGATTTCTCAAGGAATTACCGTCTTTACTGATGGATCTAATAATGGAAAAGCTGCCATCGTTAGTGAAAAAGAATGTCAACTTGTTCACAATAACTGTAATTTGGCACAAAAGGCTTAACTTCTGGCTGTTTTAACTGCTTTGCAGACCTATTCTGAACCTTTAAATATTGTTTCTGATTCAGCTTATGTTGTTCACACAGCTCAAAACATTGAGACAGCGTCTCATTTAATTCTAATCAGTCTCTTCAGATTTTGTTTCATCAACTTCAGCAGGTTGTAAGAAATCGTCAACACCCATTTTTATTACTCATATTCACGCTCATACGACTCTCCCAGGTCCATTGACATGTGGAAACGCTATTGCAGACTCTTTAGTGGGAAACACTCAGATTGATGATGCAACCCACTTTCACTCTTTAACCCATATCAATACTGGAGGTTTACGATCCAAATTTCCCATTACTCATAAACAAACTAGACATGTAGTTCAAACTTGTCCTACCTGCCAAATTCTTAAAGCTCCACAAGAATGTCCGGAGGGAACCAACCCTCGGGGCTTAGCTCCTAATGATCTGTGGCAGATGGATGTGACTCACATCTCTTCTTTTGGAAAATTATCATTTGTACATGTTTCTGTTGATACTGCCTCAGGGTTTTTAGTAGCCACTGCTCAAACTGGTGAAACTGCAGCTCATTCCTGTCATCATCTCTTGATTTGTTTTTCTATTATGGGCCTTCCAAGAAAAATTAAAACGGACAATGGACCAGCTTACACTAGCGCTAAGTTTGCCAACTTTTGCGCAACCTGGCAAATTACCCGTAATACTGGCATTCCTTACAACCCACAAGGCCAGGCCATTGTTGAACGTGCTAATTCAACCTTTAAAAAAATTGCAAAAACAGAAAGGGGGAGACGCAAAGGAACCACCTCAGGTGGAATTAGCAAAAGCCATGTTTACTTTAAATTTTTTGAACTCCTCTGGCTCTGATCCACATCTTGGACAAACTGCGGCAGAAAGACATTTTAATACCAGTTCAAAGAAAATGCCGCCAATCCCCATATGGTGGAAAGATATTCAGACTAATCAGCGGAATTTAGGGACTCTGTTGACATGGGGACAAGATTTTGCTTGTATTTCTCCAGGCAAAGAAGAACGTCCTCTGTGGGTGCCTAGCCGGTGTATTAAACCTTATCATGAACGGCTCACACAAGAAGGTCGTCAAGAAGCCAGTTTGGCCTAAGGTTGCAAGGTATGAAATGCCTCCCAGTGAGCTCATACTGGAGGCTACCTCGGACGAGGAAGAAGAAATATGCACATCAATTACCCGTCTGCCGTCACCTCCTGCATTGGAGAAGTCTAAATTATCCTTACCATCTAGTCACATGAGAACGGCTGTCCTACCCACTCCTGCTGTTCCAGCTGTTACGCGAAACACTAGAAGTGCTCCTCTTCCTACCTAGGCACAAATGAAAAGACTGACACAAGTAGCAGAACATCGCCTCCAGGAGGAAAGGCTGCCTAAGACAGAGGTCAACCTGATGTCATCTATGATGGCTGTTCTTTCTATTGTAAGTTGCTTCCCTCCGGGAGCTGTTGCTGATAAGTTTACTTACTGGGCATACATTCAAAATCCTCCATTGTTAACACCTGTCACCTGAAATGATGATCCTCCTTTAATTTATCTTAATGGTAGTTCATTGTTCCCTGGGCCTGAGGATCCCCGAGGACCTGAGTTTCCCGAGGAGGAAGGGAGACTCTTTACTTTATTCAATCATTCAGCCCTTGGATATTTGCATACTCCTATAGGTATTGGCTCTGTTCTCTCTCTTTCAGAGCAAACTTGGGATATTCCAAGTGGAAAATAAAATAATACCTTTAAAGATTTATTTATGATTTCTAGTAAAGGATTTGTTACTCAGTAATCTAGTACTCACAGCTTCCAACCTCTAATTCCTACTTGCTCTCTTATTAATGATTGGGATAAAAATCAATCCAGAATTCATTGGGACGAATGTCATGGAACATTAGATAGAATAATTATAAATAATGCTTTGGAAACAATTATTGATTGGGGACACTTTGGTCCTGCTCTTCAAGTCTGTAATATTAAAGAATGCTCAGAACCACGACAATTAAAAGATCAAATAATGGGAAATAATTTACCCAGAATTATTAAGTCTGCTTTTAATATTTCTATTTTTTGGAAGGAAAGAGTCTTAGCTCCACCTCAATTAAGAATGACTAGATCTATTAGATGGCCGTTTCAAAGGACTCTATGGAAAATTGCTCTAAGCATTGGACCTAATAAATTATGGAAAGGAATCCTCACTCAAATAGTTATACCTTTTGATATAAAAAAACTGGACACATTTATTTACAAGTTTGTCTTAAAAATCCATTTGTGTTTTTAATAGGAAAATTTACCATTAATTAAAATTTGAAATTGGTTGAATGTCCTCTATGTCATTCATTTACCTGTCTTAATTCCTCAATCCTTAGCTATCCCCAAGATCAAATTATGATTTTACGATGTTGAAAAGGATTCTGAATTCCTGTTCAAACCTCAAGGGTTTGGGAAGGCTCTCCAACAATTCATATTATTCTTCAAATTCTTCATAGAATTTTACACCAAAATAAAAGATTTATTGGCCTTTTAATAGCAGCAATTTTAGGAATTATAGCAATCACAACCACTGCTGCAGTCTCCAGAGTAGCTCTCCATCAGACAGTTCAAACTACTCAATTTGTACAACAATGGCATGAAAATGCTAGTAAAACTTGGAACCAAGAATTGAAAATTGATCAAGAAATTAGTGTTCGTTGAGCTGATTTGGAAACCACTGTGGTTTATTTGGGAAACCAATTAGAAAGTCTCCGGACTATTATTACTTTAAAATGTGATTGGAATATCTCCACCTATTGTGTAACTCCTTTTTCTTATAATCAGACACATACCCCATGGTCTGAGGTACGAGCTCATCTTTTGGGTCATATGCCCAACCTCTCTGTGTATATCCAGCAATTACAGCAAGAAGTAGACCAAATGTCATCTGCTAATCTTCAGCTCCTCCCTGGAGAGGATGCCCTATCAGCGGCTGCGGAAGGATTATCTACTCTAAATCCACTCAATTGGATAAAAAACCTCGGTGGAGGTTTTGCTGGTGCTTTCGCATTTCTAATCATTATCTTGTTTCTGTTTTGTTTAGTCCTCCAGTGTGGCCAACAAACCCTCTGGCGGGCCACAGATGAGGAAACTGCAAAATCCGTGTTTCTCCTTCTACAAAAACAGAAAGGGGGAGATGTTGCCTTACAGCCGATTCCAAGACCACCCCCTTTGCATTAGCCCCTGACCCTATTAGTCATGAGAGAGTGTCTCGGTATGACCGAGGCCCGGTGGAATGATATCGGTAAAGCTCTATTGGGGGGTGTCTCGGTATGACTGAGACCTGATGGAGTGATATCAATTATCACCCCTGGGAGGACACAGTAACGTCAGTGTCCTGGGGCTGTGTAGTGATGTATGAAGGCATAGCATTTGTTGGAATACAATGGGATGGGTTAATGGAAAACAGCCTTAAGGCACACAATTACACACGGTTACTAATTTACAGCAGTTTTACTTCTTTGAAAATTCTCAATAAAAACCATGTGCTGACCCGATTTGGGGCTCAGTCTTCTCTGGCTGAGTCCCTTGGTCTCACTCTTATCTTACTTTTGTCTCTTGTTCTTATTCAATCTGCGTCGCTCCTCTCGAGTCCCATTTGCCGTTGGATCGCAGGACGTGACAGAAACCCTATGTTTGCAGGGAGTGTGGGTGAATCTTCAATCGCAAGTCCCATCTCATCACACACCAGAGGACACACTCAGGGGAGAAACCCTATGTTTGCAGGGAGTGTGGACGAGGCTTTAATGATAAGTCAAGTCTCGTCAGACACAAGAGGACACACTCAGGGGAGAAGCCCTATGTTTGTGGGGAGGGTGGGCAAGGCTTCAGTCAAAAGTCAAATCTTATCACACACCAGAGGACACACTCAGAGGAGAAGCCCAATGTTTGTGGGGGAGTATGAGTGAGTCATTAGCATTAAATGGCATGTCAACAACCACAGGACAAATGTAGCTACCACACACTTGTTACCCCAGCCTGAGGGGTCTTCAGAGGGAATATTCTGACCCCTCACCCCCTAAGAGTGTAAGGAGGACACAGATAACTGGTTAAACAAATCCTACACTTTCATGACGAGAGATGAGATAGATAAATAGCTGCTTAAATGCTATGTGGATGTTACAACAATCTCCTCCATGGTTTCTTTGGCCTCCTGTTCTAATAAATTTTGTCTCCATACAAATCTCAGGGCCACACACTTCATTCCCCTCTCACCACTGAAGGCAGAGGTGTCCAGGAGGGCCACAGAAAACTCACACTCTCAGCCACAGGAGCTCAACCCCGGAACGGCATGAGTCTGGAGTCACTGTAGTTAGTTTACTGCCCAGGGAGAGAAACCTGGGGTTTGAGGCAGACTCCTGGGGGAAGGGCATTCCCTGGACTCCTGGGAAGTATGTCCTTTTCTCAAAGAGGCCCCACTTCCTCCCTTGGCTTCCTTCTCTTGGCTCCTCTCCTGGTTTCCTAAACTTCTGCAGCCTCAGAGGGGAAAGCCAGGCAGGGACGTGTGCATGCGTGCATGTGTGCGTGTGTGTGTGTGTGTGTGTGTGTGTGTGTGTGTGTGTGTCTGGCTCTGTCTGGGCACTTGGTCTCCCTCAACCTTTCCTTGATGTCCCTTGAGAGTCAGCATCTCATAGTACGAAGCATGCGGACTCCAGATTAGACCATAGTGGGTTTGACTCAACTCTGCCCTCACCAGCTGTGTGACCTAGGGCAAGATGCTCAGCTTCTCTGTGCCTGTTTTCTATCCTATGCATGGGAATGGTGACCCTGGTCTTGTGGGCTGCCATTACAGCTGAGTCAGCAGAGGCACTATCTGGCTCAGGGGATGGCTGAGAACGTGTGTCTGTGTCTGAACACCTGTCAGTGCCCATGTCTTCGTGCTGGACATAGGAACATAAGGAGAGGTTTCGGGCCTGGGAGCCAGATTCACAGGTTGTGCGGTCACACTTTTCTTTGCATTGACTCGGCTGCTCTGAGAAGAAGGCGTGGGGTCAGGGGGCACCTCGTTCCAGGCCACTGCCCTTCCCAACTGAACCTGGCAGGCTCAGAGTGTCCCTGGGCCCAGGCACACAGTACTGAGAATAAGCCAAGTCAAAGCACTCTCAGGCCCTGCTGAGAACTGACTGTGGGGCAGCACCTGCAGAAATTGGTACCACTGTAAGTGGGTCTCTCAGGCCAGCACGCCGCACCTGCGTAGCCCACCACACAGCAGCTTCGGTAACACACCTACCTTGTACCTGGCCCCGCGATGTTGAATGCCCTCGTCACCACCTTGAAATTCTTCTTTTTTAAGATTTTATTGGGGAATTGTGGGAGGGGAACAGCGCTGGGGAATCGAGGAAGGGAAACAGACAAGTTATGGTCCTTTTGTTTAGTCTAGTTGTGGAGGATGTCGCTTCACTGGCCCATGTTGGTATTATCATTGCACTACTCCCAGGGGAGGCAGTTGCTTGCAGCATACTGGATGGCCACTCCCGGTAGCTCACGGCAGCCCACTGCAACCTCACTGCAGTCTACGCCATCACCGGCACCTCACGGCAGACCAGCTCCAGGTCGAACTGTTGTTCAGCATCTTAACTGTGGAAGGCAGTGTTATTGGCTCTCATGTGGGATTCGAACCGGGATCCTGTTGCTCAGAGCTGGCGTCCCAAGCCAACTCCTAACCAACGCGCCACTCTGCCAGCCCTCAAAATACTTAGTTATTGTGTCTTTAAACAGACATTTGTTAGTGAAGTCTGATGGGACAATGCCACGAGCAGAGCAGACATGCACAGTGTTGGTCATTCCTGGCCACCCATTCACAGATATTGTCCACAGGGACCCAGGGGCCCAGATCCCCATGGACACAGTGAGTGGGAGTCAGGCAGAACAGGACAGCCACTTGCCACTGGGGTAGTGAAGGCGCTGACCGCTCCAGAGGGCCACGGTTTCCTTGGAACCAGAACCGACTTCAAACAGAGAAGGCACCACAGTCAGTGAGGCCCCCATCACACCCTCTCCCACATGTGTTACCACCGCTTCCCGGGGAGACCTGAGCCCTCTCAGTCCTGTTCCTACTACGAAGGGCTCAGGGAGGCTGAACTCCAACCCCCCACCCCTTAGAGGAGACACAGAGGATTATAGGCCACCCAGGGAGACACCCAAACCCCATGCACCACCTGCAGCAATGACCCACCTGTCCCCATCCTTGTCCTTGTGCCAGGCTTATGAAGAGTCTACATAAACCATGTGGATTTCAATACTAAATACCCACTATTCTTTTTTTTAATCCATTTCTTTTTTGGGGGGTATTTTATTTTTAATGCATTTTTAAAATAAGGTGTGTGTCCATGCTTTTGTTTCCCTTCCCTGTGCACTCCTCCCCCTTGGAAAGAAGACTGTAAATAGACTGTGGCTTGGAAGCCAGGGGCCATGGGACAGGGGCAGAGGTATGGAGTGATGCTGGCAGAGAAGCTGGAGCTGAAATACAGTGGGGAGGGGGACCCAGGTGGTGGTCACCTCCCCTTCCACCAGGAGTAGCCTGAAACTCTCCTGGAAGGCTGAGCAATTCAAGGTGAGGGGAGACTGGTCTGTACCGTCTTCCTCCCCATTCAGCAACAGACCAAATTCCTAGCGTGGCCACCAGCTTGCAAGATGGCACCTGAAATCCACCTCTGCCACCCACGCCCTTGTACCATCTCTCCTTCAAAGAACAGTGCTGACCTGTGTTGTGCACATCATGGTGAGCGACTCCCAAAGCTGTTGTAAAAAGACATTTGGGCTTCAGCCTTGCTCCCCTGTTTCACACGGCCTCAGATCACCTTGTGCAGGGAGCAGTGTTTACACATCCCTCCTGCCCAACTGTCAGCTGCTGGCAGCCAGTCCTCGGTTTGAAGAGGAAGCTCAGAGAAGTGAGTGCTGCCTGACGTCTGTAGTTGAGGGTGTCACAGGGTGGACCGGTCAGCCAAGAACCCAGAACAGCAGAGTCCTCCACAGCTGCAATGAGGCAGGCCTCCTGGGGTCTGAGCAGGGTAAACCTCTCTGAAACTCAGTAAATGTGTCTTTGACCCTGAGACCCCGCCCCGCCCCTTGAGCCCCTGTCCCGCCCCTTGAGCCCCTGTTCCTCGCAATCCCGCCCCCCGAGACTAGCACATTGAGCCCCTGTCCCGCCAGCACCTGCTGGAGACCCACCCCATCATTGCGCAGGTACCCTGGACTCCATGTCTGGCTCCTGGAGTAGCGTTGGAGGCCCCTGCAGGGCTATTGGCCCAGTTCCCCTGTCTGGGCCCATTGCTGAACGAAGTCCCCTGGGGCCCTACTGGTGGGCAACAAGATGGACCTACTCCGCCCCCCACCCAGTTTGGTCAGACACTTGGTTCCCAGTATTGGGAGGTGACAGAGGAGAGACAGGGGCCAGCTGGGGGAGGTGCCCCAGGTCGTCAACCCCCCTCTCCCCAAGGGTGATGTGTTTGGGGTGACCTCTGATCTCCTTGAGCTGCCCTGAATTAGCCAGGCATGAGCTCTGGGCCGTCCCGAGGCTGCGCAGGCTCCAGCCACACCTGGGCTCCCTGGAGTTAGGGTGCCAGGCAGGGACCGGGGTTTCTGTCCCCTTGTCTGTCTGGGGCTAAGGTCCGGTGACCCATGAATCAGGGTCAGCGACCTGCGTTCTGGGAGAACAAGGAGACCAGGTCTGGCCATCCACGAATGCACTGACCAGCAGCAAAGAGGGGTGGAAGGGGAGGCCTGTGTGCCAGAGGTACCCTTCGGTGGCTGGGTGGAGCAGATGGGGGACAAGCCAGCTGGTTTATGAACTGTATTTCAGCATGCTAACACCACAGCCTCGCATGCTGATCATTAATTCCAGGGCCCCCTCCCACAAAGGGACACTTAGGGACTCTGCCCGGCTGGGGCTGTTTACTCTAAGGCTGGTGTGGACACTGCTTGGGCCCACACGCTCATCCCTGCCCCCGTCTCATGGCCCAGGACAGAGGCATGGAGCCAGTCAGCAGCCCGCTGGCCACACACGTGCTGGACACTGCCTCAGGACTCCCCACCCAGGGCCTCTGCCTCCGGCACTCCAGGCTCGAGGACCATGGCCAGGAATGGACAGAACTGCGGAAAGGGTAGGAGGGAGGGCTGGGGCAGGACTTGGGTGCAGACCATCTCCCCTAAGCCGGGGCCAGCCCTGAGTTCTGGCTGGTACAAGCAGCAAGGCAAAGGATCCCAGCAAGGCAAGGAGGGCGGCACTGAGGGCTGACAGCTGAGCTGCCCACTGCCCCATGGTCCCCTGCTGACTCCGGAGCCTGTTTCATCAGGCTGTGTAGTCCCTGCTGGCACAGCCTCACACCCCTGAGGGCTGGGTTGCTTAAGGCCTGCGGTGGAACCTTAAGGCCTCACTGTCACCATGTTTAACAGGCAGCTCGCTGAGCACTTCATTTCTCTTCCTTTAATTCTCCCTACACCCTGTGGGCGGGCACCATAATTACCCTTATGGGGAGACAGAGGCAGGAAGAGGCAAGGTAAAAGCTGGATCCCACACCATGCCCGGCCCCTATCCCTTGCCCAGGACTTGCTGGGGATGCCCAGCCCAGGCTTGGGTTGGCATCATGGCACTTGGGTGGGCCCTGTGAGGGGGTCCTCAGACCCTCGATCTTGAAGGATGCAGGCTCCTCTGCAGGTGGATATCGGGAGCTGAACTCCAAAAGTTCAAGGCCTGAGGGTGTGGAGCTCGAACCCTCCCTGTTCAGCCCCTCACAAAAACTTGGTCCAAGTCACATCTGAGGGTTAGCTGTGGTCTTGGAAGAACACATAGAGTCCTATAGGGGGTCATATGGACCCACGCACTACCCCCCATCAACTGCCGGTACATGCCGCTCTTTCTAAGCACAGTGTAGACCCTTGGAAGCACAGCTGGTGGGAACCAGGTGAGGTTCGAGCAAAGCCACAGCCCTCGGAGCCCTCCATTGGGGTGCTCAGTGTGGCTGGAAATAGGAGGCCGTGTGGATGGGGGTCCGGATAGAGTTCCTAACCCAGAAAGCCATGCACACTATTAAGTGAAAAATACAGGTTATAAAGCAATATGAGAAATATGATCTATTTTTTGTTGAAGTTTGTAAATAACACTTATGCATGAGAAAATCAGGCCAAACGTAAAGTGATTATTGCTCATGGTTCTACCCCTTCTCCTGTTGTTTTCCTAAAAAGACAGTGCAGCGGGGTCACTCGGCTGCCCCAGGCCATAGCATCATCCTGAGCCAGGCTGCAAGGCCATCTAAGGCTGCGGAGTGTGCAGACCCAGAGAGCCAGGCAGAGGTGGCATCATCCCTCCCCCCCCACCCCAGTTACACTGACCCCGACAGGCGCTGTCCTGGGCTCTTGCTGCCTGGCCAGTTGAAGGTGGGCACCTACAAGCTGTTCTTCGACACTGAGGGATACTGGAAGAAAAGTGGGCAGGAGAGCCTCTACCTGTATGTGGAGGTGAGGTCTTCGGGCTGGCCAGAAGTTGGAGGCCTGTGGTTCACGGTGACCCTGGTGAGGTCCTGCAGTGACTAGCGCCACTGCCACACTCTCAGGGCCATGAACGGCAGGGACTTCACTTGCCTTCGGCCCCCAGAAAGAAGGTGGCCCTGCCTTTTCCCTGGGTCAGGCTGTGGGGACAGGGCCGAGGCTGACGCAGCCCCCATGGACAGAGGTGTTCACCAAGCCCATCCAGCTCACTGCGCCTGACCGTACTGCCTCCTACTTCACCCGGCCTTGTTCAGGGTGCATCCTTTGGGGAACCCAGCAGGCCAAGGGCCCCTCAAGCCGAGCTCCTTCTCTGGGGAGTACTCAGTCCCATCCCCATCCCTCACCAGGTTTCCAGTTCTCCACTATCGGGCTCTAGCTGGCCCAGGGACTCCTGTTCCCCTTGATCCAGCCCCTGACCCACAGTCTGGGCTGCTGGAGTCTCCCAGGCAGCGATGGGACCAGGGTACTGGTGAGCTGTGTGTGGGCCCCTCACTGTCTTCTGGTGCCTTCTCGGCCCTCACAGGTAGTTTTCACCATCACCAATGAGACCCACAAATTCCATGTCCCCCTGCTGCTGAGCCCCTGGTCCTACACCATGTACCATGGGAGCTGACCAGCAGCTGGCATCGAGCACCGATCCCATCACCGTGGCCCCTGACCCACTCCCAGGCCTCCACAGTGGGTTCCATGCTCGTCATGGGGCCTCAGGCCCCACTATCTGTGGGGGGTTCTGGCCCTTCATTTCCCAGTGGCAGCTGTGACTTGGGCATTAATAAAGTCGGTGTTGGCATCTGCACGGCTGCTACAGTCACCGGGCAGAGCTCAGCTGGTGCTGCACACCCGAGGTGGGAGGGCGTGTGGATGGGCAGCAGGGGAGGGAGCCGAAGGGCCACGGCCCTGAAAGTGCTTCTCCCACAGCAGGCAACCGGACACGCTGCACATGTGAAAAGCCTTCGTTTGCAGATCAGACAAACCTAAGAAATGAAGGCCGGCTGTCCTGGGTGTGTAAAAGGGGGTGCCACCCAGCCAGAGGTCCAGGGAAGGGGTTACGTTGGGGTGGCCACGATTCCCGCCGGGCACTTGCCCAGTGTCTGCCCAATCACAGCCATCTCCAGGGGTAAACTCAGGACCACAGTGGGGGATGCTGCCGTCATCCCTGTGTCACAGACAGGGAGACTGAGGATTCCTGAAAAGTTGAGCAAAGTCGGAGTGCAGGAGAAGTCACATGAATTGTGTGGGTTCACACTCGGGTGTTCCAGTCATTGCTGAGAGAGAGAGAGAGAGAGAGAGAGAGAGAGAGAGAGAGAGAGAGGGAGAAAGAGAGATAACAAGTTGCTGAGTTGCACAGATTGTTTCTCACAAGAGGATACTATTGGTGGAGAGGCTGGGTCGGGGCCTAAAGTCCAACTTTTTCTCTGATCACCAGCCTGGGCTATTGTCATTAATATGGAAAATATATTTTTAGTCGCTTAGCCCTGAGTGGTTCTTTTTCTAATTTGCATTTCTTCTCACTTCTCTTTTATTTTAAAATATTTTATTGGGGATTTGGGGCAGGGAAGTGTTTGGAGAATTTGGGGAAGAGCAAAACACAAGTTGTTGTCCTTCAATCTTAGTAGTCACTGGTCCATGTGGTTATCGAACCGGCGGCCGTGTTACTCAGAGCGCATGCTCTTACCCTAACCCTGAACAAATTCATCCGTGCGGCCGGGATGAGAATATTAAGTTCATCATCGGCCTTCCACCACTGAGTGTAAACTCCAGGAGGGCAGGGACTTTGTTAGACTCACCGATGATAGCGCTATGTCTACAGTAGTACCCGGCACATAGAAGACATTCACTAAAATTTGACATATGAGTGTGTCAATGACAAGTAACTAATCAACTCACTGCATGTCTGAAAAGTGCTTTGAAGTTGAAGTACAGTGTGCTACAGGCGTGTCTACCAGGGTTGCTGGACTGAGCCAGAAGTCGGGGTAAGGCTTCTTCTCTGAGGAAGCTCCATGCTACAGGGTGAGTTGGCATCAATCAGCTTGCCAAAAACCTGGAAAAGTATTCGAGACACGAGACAGTACAATGTCCCCAAATGCCCTAAGACAGGAGAGAGCACATATGCTGGAGGGAATGAGAGTGGTTCATGTGTGGGTGCAATGAGTGAGGGAGGGGATTGTCGTGTTGAAAAAGAACCAGTCACACTTGGGGTGCTGTCAGGAAGGACAGAGCCCACTTGCTAAGCGTAGGGTGCCACTGACCAAGACAGGACACTGCTTCTTCAATTAAAGCTCAGTTGGGCACAGGAAAAAAGCAGGGGAAGGGCTGAGAAATAACCTGGAGTGTCTCAGAAGTTCGATAAGGGGAAACCTTGAAGAGGGCTGAGGATGGCTCAGTTGCTGTAGGAATGAAGAGGACCGCTATGATCAGCAGTGGCTTACACTATGGAGGGCAGGGGGGCCCCAGAGGGATGGGAAGTCCCAGCCGCACCTTTTGGAAAGTCCTGATGGAGTCCTGGAGAGGAATCCGAAGGAGAAATGGCTGATTGGACCTAGAGTCCGCACCGGGAAGAAAGGGTACTGTGGGGGTGTTGGAGGAGTTTGGGAAGTAGGAGCTACATGTGTCGAGAAGCAGACAGATGTGTTCCCAGGATCAGGATAGAGACCCTCGAGGAAAGAGAGATTCTGATAGGATGGCGTGCATAGACTGGGTCGGGGGTCTCTGGGGGTGATCTCTGGGACTAGAAAGTCTGGGGTAGACCTATGGGAGTCAGGAAAGGGATTGTGAAGGGGACGTGCTTTCCCCCTGCTGTCCGATCCTAGCCCATCTCCTGAAACCTGGGGTCCGGGACCCCGTTTCTAGGGAGTAGGGTGGGTTTCTGTGCAGGAGGGTCCAGGACGAGGGTGGGCATGCGGTCTCTCAGGTTCGCCAGGTAGTGAGCATCCTGTGCCTGAGCTCAGGAAAGTTCACACAGCAGGCTGCAGGCACCCTGAGCGAGAAGGCCCCGCCCCTCCCCTCCCTGAGGTGGGCGGAGACAGCGGCTGCATCTTTCATTGTGACGCCTTTCTCAGAGACAAATGGTAGTAGAGAGTTTAGGCCCCGCCCCCACCGCTGCTGCCTAGCACCCGCGGTCCCTCCTTTTCTGGCTCAGCCTCGCAGTTGGGCGGTGGTCGCTGGAAGGCCTCGGGAGCCCGTGTCCGGGATCTCGCTGGAATGGTCCCGCTTCCCCCACCCCTGCGACCTCGGGTGTCGGAAGAAACACTACTGGCCTGGGCAAGAAACAGGTAAAATGTGCCGGGTCGCAGCTTCCTTGGACCTGTTGGCTCCCCAAAGCCCACGCCCCACCCTGGCAGCCCATTCCATGCCTTCCCGGGTGACTTTGGGCTGGTAACCCCCGGGGCTCCCGGCTGGGCCCTAGCTTCCTTGCCGCCCAAGGGCGACCTCTTGGGCTCCCTGACCTCCGTAGGCTCCCTGGACTCCCAGTTGCTGAGGACGTCATTCCTGGGGCCCTGCGCTCCCTTGCCCAACGGCCAGAGTGGCGACTCGGGCCTCCATAGGGAAGAGTGGAATACGTAGATACGTCACAGTCACCCTCGGAACCATCTTTCCAGCCGCGAAGCGGGTGTTCAACGCCTTAGTCCCCTAGTGTTTCTCCCTCCCTGTCCATTTTCTGTGGTCGCAGCACAGATTTGCAGCTTGAAGGGGACTCGGGATTATGGGACCTAGGTCAGAGAGGTTTCAGGATTACTGTAGACTGTACCCCATCCTTTACACACTGACAGCTTAAAAACCTCCTTTTCACCTGTGATCTGAAAACGTTGACCACATCTCTGGGTGGCAATGGGGAGGGTGTGTTTAGTTTGGTTTTCCCCCATTTCTCCCTCCCAGAGAGAGTTTCTCATTTCTCATTGGAGTTCTCCACTTTAGGGTCTAATCATGGGCTATGATCCTGAGACCAAAGTGGCCCTCAGTCAGCACTCTTTGGTGTGAGATGGACTTATCCTCCGTGGAGCGGATCCCGTGAACCTGCGGTTCCCAGCTGGGAAGCTTCCCCAAGTCATCATCTAAACATCGAGGTCTCAGAGAGCCATAGGATAAAAATGGGCCTGAAACATAGGTTTTGCTGGAGTCTCTTGCATGAGAAAAACCCTTTTATACTTCAGGATGACGTTTACATAGATGTGTACGACATGAATAGACTCCTCCTCTCTGAAATGGTGCTTGAGTTGTCTTTTCTTTGTTACCATCCCAAATTCACTAGGGGCGGGTGTCCCGCTACCTTCTGCCATTGGGCTACCTTGATGTCAGAGTTTCAGAAGTGCCAGTGTGTGGCTCGCACAGATGTATAAGAAAGGACCCGCATGTCTGATCATTTTAAGGTTTCCTTTTCCGCCTCTGCCTCTGCTGTTGCCCCCCTGGAAGCCACGGATTGATGGCATAACCCCTGAATTTAAATTCCATGATTGCCTTTTTAAAAACAACTATGTTATCTGTCCATTTCTGCATTCAGGAAGTGAGTATTGCAACACCTTGTAGGGTTGTTGTGGCACTCAATCAAATGTCGAAAATGAGTGTTTTGTTAACTGTCAAGAAGGGTGTGAATTCAGGGTGTGAATATACTTCTTGTGGGTCTCACTGCTTTTACTTTCTGCAGCTGAGAGAATGTCTGAAGAAGAAAAAGCTTGGTGTTTATTCAGAAACTACGAAGAAAAGGAAGAATGCACGTGGCACATGGCAGTAACCCTGCGACAACCACAACTTGCCTGAGGAGGTGAGTCTTGGCTGGCCAAGCTACTGGGAATAGGAGTGTTCAGAGGGCGGGAGGGCAGTGGTTAGATTGCGGAAGAATCTGACCAGGTACTGGTTCAGAAATCTGGGGTTAAATCCTGTCTCTCCCTCTGCTAGGGATATGGTTTGGGGAAAAGTGTTTCAGCTCTTTGAGTCTCTGTTTCCACATCAGTAAAACACAGGTAAATACTGTCTTACTCTTACGAAGTTTAAATGAGATTGCTGTGTTTATAGTCATGCCTTCACACAGAGCCTGGTGAGGAGGAAACGCTCAGTATAGGGTAGTCGCTATTGGACTTACTGCTCTGGTGGTTTTCCATATCCCCAGCATCAAGGGGAAGCCACTTGCCTTCAGGCTCTCCCTTTAGGAAGCACCAGAGCAGCCCCCCGGGTTTGGTGAGGAGAGAGCCCCAGGCACTGGATTAGGAGTTTCGAGTCCACCTCTGCCACCAGCTTGCTGGGTGATCTCAGGAAAAGCACTGCCTTCCCTGGGCCTCGGTTTCCTCATCTGTAAGATCAGATAATGTTTTTCAAACTTATATTTTAACGGTAATCCCCTTTGTGCAAGCAAACCTTTATTAGAAGTCTGGCTTTTCAATGGAGATGATAAGGGTCTGGAGCCCTGCCAGGTTTGTCTCTAGCACCCTGGGCCAAGGGGAGGGTCTAATGGGCATATTCACTGGTCAGGCAACTCCACTCTTTGTGAGTGCATCGTTCAGGGGAGTTTTCCATCTGTTCCTAGGCGTTGATTTCTGCCTCTGGCAAGGCAGCAAAGTGGCTGCTTGGAAAGATGGCACAGGCTGTGGTGTTGACTTTCTCTCTCCTTCAGAGTTCTGTCTCCCAGAACCCATCTCCTCTTACTTCCCTGGCCCTATTAGCTCTCTCCAAGCCACTTTTCTCTCTCTCTCTCTCTCTCTCTCTCTCTCTCTCTCTCTCTCTCTCTGTCTCTCTCTCTCTCTCTCTTTGCCCTTGTTTTTCCCTTTTTGCCTTCTGTAGATTCAGGATATTCAAAAGGTGCTGTTGTCCGACCTTCACCATTCCAATGGGGTCGTGCTGGTCCATTGAAAGAGGGGAAGGTGAGGCATGCGGAGTCCTCTCTCTGGCTCGCTCTCTGTCAGCTCTTCATGCCCCTAAGGCTTCCCTGGTTTCAGGGATATTTTGCATCTGGCTTCTTTTGTGTTGCTGTCATTCTCCCTCCCCGGACTGTTTGCCTCTGCTTTCTCAGCTGCTTGGTCGATAGAGTTTGTTTTTTCTCCCCTGACACCATTTATATTGGAGAAGGTGAGATGTACCTTGAAGTTTGCAAGTAGCTTGGGAATAGCTTCCAGAGCCAAGTGTGTGGCATTTGGGCTTTGTGAGCCTCAAGTTTGAATCTCAGAGTAGGAGAGATGAACTAAAACTAAGCCTTCGGGTCTTGTCCTGTGGGCATCTGTCCCAAAAAGACCCATAGACCACAGAGCAGTTTGTGTTTTCCAGGTGAGTGATTCATCTTGGTCTGTGAGATGGCCACCTCGGGATTAGAGAAAGGGAGTTTGCTTTCTAGTTAAAAGGATTTAGATTATTTTTCAGAGGAACTCATTGTAAAAATGTGAAGTGAAGCAAACAGTGGAGGACCAGGACATCCTGCCCCTCCTCTGTTTCACTAGTCATCTGGACACTGAACCATATTCAGCGGTCCATTGGTAGCAGAGTTACTAGGCTAGATGCGGGAGGCATCAGGGAAACTGGAGAGAGCGCCCACTGAGGGAGGAAAAAGGCAAGCTAGGATGTGGTAGCATTCCAAATGCCCGACGAGGGAGAGATTGGTTTAAAGTGGACTTGAGCTGTAGGGGGTGGCATTTGAGTCCGGTATGAAGAAGAGAGTTAGGAAACATTAATCCCTGTGGAGAGAGGGGGAAATGGGAGTGGCAGTCCAAGGGCATGGTGCAGGTAACAATGGCGGGATTATGAGCTAACTTAGCATTTTTCAGAAACGTGCGGAGGTTGGGTTTGACCTTTTCCGTGTGTGATGTTGGTACTGCCTCTTGAATTAATGAACTTCCACGAGGGACAACTGCCAGGCCAGAGGAGTAGGACAGAATTGGCCCCAGATCCTGGGGGAGATGGGCATGGGGAGAGGGGCTGGGACAGCCCTGCTGGCTGGTGTCATCTTTCAATCATCAGTACTGCTCACGCCCAGGCGGCCAGGTCCCCCTAGGTGCCATGACTCACCTTTTCAACTAAGAGGAGACGCCCAGAAGCACGGGGAGGGCAGCACAGGCCCAGAGGAGTCCGAAGCTGAGTTTTTACCCTAGTGTCCTGTGCCCACATCTCTTGTTCTCCTGGAAGTGAAGACCAGGATCCCATAGCGCTTTCTTGTTTTTCCACCCTCTTTATCAGGAACTGTTTCGCATTTGAGTTTTCTACTCCAATAACGTAGGCCTGTGATTGTGTAGCCTGTGGAAAAATGATAGCATCTCCAGAAATGGGGGCTCCCATTTCTTTATTGTTTTGGTTACATACCAGAAGAAACATTTTTGGGTTATCGGGTAACTCTAGTATTCATCTATTCAGGCCTAACTCCATACTACTGTCCACAGTGACTGTGCCAATTGACATCCTCAGCAGCAGTGTATGAGGGATCCATTTTCTGCACAGCTGCTCCTACTCTTGTTATTATTGTTTTGTTGATAATAGCCATGCTAAAATGTGTGAATTGGTATCCCATTGTGGGTTTTCTATGCATTTCCATAACACCTAGTGAAGTTGAGCATTTTTTCATATATATCTTGGTCTTTCGTATGTTTTCTTGGAAAAGCGTCTGGTTCGGTCTGCTTTCCATTTTTAAATGTTTTTTTTTAATTGTTGAGTTGTATGAGTTCTCTTTTTACTTGTTGTTTCAGTTTCAGTTGATATTCAGTATTATTTTATATAAGTTCCAGATGTCTTAGTGGTTAGACATTTATATCATTTATACATTGAACCTCTCCTATTAGTCTAGTAACCACCTGACTCTATACATAGCTGTTGCACATTATCAACTATATTCTCCGTGCTGTACTTTACATACTCATGACTATTTTATAACTACCACTTTGTATGTCTCAATCTTTTCATCTGTCTCACCCAAGTCCCCAACCCTCCTCTCCTCTGGCTACCATCAGTTTGTCCTCTGTGAGTCTGTTTCTCTTCTGCTTCTTCATTTATTTTGTTCTGTAGATTCCATGTATAAGTAAGTTCATATGGCATTTGTCTTTCTCTGTGTGGCTTATTTCACTTAGCATAATACCCTCTACGCTCACCCATGCTGTCACAAAAGGTAAGATTTTGGTCTTTTTTATGACCGAGCAATATTCCATTATATATATGTACTATAGTTTCTTTATCAGATGTTCTATGGATGGGCATTTTGGTTGTTTCCGTATCTTGGCTGCTATATGCAGTGCTCCAGTAAACACATGGTTGCATATGCTTTTTCAAATTAGTGTTCTGGGTTTCTTTGGATCAACACCCAGGAGTCAAATTGCTGGGTCATAAGGTAGCTCAAGTTTTAATTTTCTGAGGAACCTCCATACTCATTTCCACGGTGGCAGCACCAATTTGCAATCCTTGCAACGGTGAATGAGGGTTCTCTTTTCTCCACATCCTTGACAGCACTTGTTGTTTAAGATTTCACTATTTTTAATGGGCCTGTCATACTTCATTGTACATGCGCATGTACCACATCTTCTTTATCCAATCAGCTGTTGCTGTGCACTTGGACAGCTTCCACATCTTGGCTATTGTAAATAATTCTTCAGTGACCATAGAGGTGCGCATATATCTTTTCAAATTAGTGTTTTGGATTTCTTTAGAGAATACCCAGAAGTGGAATTACTGGGTCATAAGACAATTATTTTTTTAATTCTTCGAAGAACTTCCAAATAGTTTTCCATAGTGGTTGCACCAACTTGCAATCCCACCAACATTGTACAAGGGTTTCCCTTTCTCTACATCCTTGCCAAGAATTGCTGTTTGTTGCTTATTGATGATAACCATCCTGACAGGCGTGAGGTGCTATCTCACTGTGGTTTTGATTTGCATTTCTCTCATCAGAGAAATGATTAGTGACATTGAACATCTTTTCACATGTCCGTTGGCCATCTGTATTTCCTCTTTGGAGAAATGTCTATTCAGGCCTTCTCCCCATTTTTAAATTGTATCGTTTGTTTTTTCAGGGCTGAGTTGTAGGAGATTTTTGTAAGTTGTGTATGTTAACCCCTTCTCAGATGTATCATTGCCAAATGTCTTAATCCCATATAGTCTTTTCGTTGTTTGGTTTTTCTTTAAAGATTTTCTTGTGGAATTGTGGGAGGGGAACAGCGTTGAGGAATCGGGGAAGGGGAAGAGACAAGTTTCTGTTCTTTTGTTCTTCAATCTAATTGTGGAGGACGTCGCTTCATTGGCCCACGTTGGTATTGTGATGATTGCGCTCTTCCTGGGAGAGGCAGGTCGCCTGCCGACCATTGAACGGCAGCTCACGGTGGCTCATGGCAGCTCACGAAAGCTCAGACCAGCTACTGGCCAACCCCACTGCTTCCTGCCTACTCAGTCGCCGGAGTCTCCCGGCAGCCCAGCTTCAGGTCGAGCTGTTGTTCACCATCTTAGCGGTAGAGGGCGCAGTGTCACTGGTCCTCATGTGGGATCCGGACCGGGACCCTGCTGCTCAGAGCTGGCGTTCCCAAGCCAACTCCTAAGCAATGCGCCACTCCTCCAGCCCTCTTTTCGTTTTTTGATAGTTTCCTTTGCTGTGCAAAACCTTTTTAGCTTGATGTAGTCTCATTTGTTTGTTTTTTCTTTTATTGCCCTTGCCTGAGGAGATATGTCAGAAAAAAAATATCATGAAGGGTAATGTCAGAGAATTTACTGCCTATATTTTCTTGTACGAGTTTTATGGTTTCGAGTCTTCTTTAAGTCTTTAGTCAATTTTGAGTTTTTTCTTGTATGCGGTGTAAGAAGGTGGGCTAGTTTCATGTATCTTTTTGCATGTATCTGTCTAGTTTATCCAACGCCATTTATTGAAGAGACTGTCATTTCCCCAGTTGTATATTCTGACATCCTATAGGGTCATAGATTAAATGACCGTGTAGGCGTCGGTGTATTTCTTGGTTGTCTGTTCTGCTCCATTCATCTATGTGTCCGTTTTAATGCCAGTACCATGTTGTTCTGATTCCTGTAGCCTTTTAGCATGGTTTGCTATCAAGTAGCATAGAAGCACCAACTTTGTTCGTCTTTCTCAAAATTGCTGTGGTTATGCACGGTCTTTGGTGATTCCATGTACATATTAGTATTATTTGTTCCATGTCTGTGAAAAATGCTATTGGTATGTGATAGGGATTGCATGGCATGTCTAAATTGCTTTGGGTAGTATGGAATTTTAATGGTGGTATTTCTTCCTTTTCATAATTATGGTATACACTTCCATTTATTTGTATGTACTTTCATTTTTTTTCTTCAGTGTCTGATAGCTTTCCAAGTGCAGTTCATTTAACTCTGATTAAATGTATTCCTAAATAGCTTATCTTTTAAAAAAATGTAATTGTAAAGAGGATTGTTACCTTAATGACTCTTTCTGACAGTGCATTATTCATGTAATAAAATGCATCCAATTTCTGAATATTAACTTGTATCCTGCTAATTTACTGAATTCACTTATTAGCTCTAATAGTTTTTTGGGTGGAATCATTCAGGTTCTCTCTATATAGTGTCGTGTCCTCTAAAAATAATGCCAGTTTTATTTCCTCCTTTCCCACTTGGATGCCTTTTATTTCATTTTCTTGTCTGATGGCTGTGGCTAAGAGTTAGAATACTATGTGGAATAAAAATGGTGGGACACAGCATCTTTCTTTTATTCCTGATCTTACAGAGAATGCTGTTAGCTTTTCCCTGTTGAGAATGATGTGAGCCCTAGGTTTGTCATACAACATTTTTCTTATGTTGAGATGTGTTCCCTCTATTCCAACTTTACTGAGCATTTTTATCATACCTCAATGCTGGATTTTAAAAAAATCTTCTTTTCCATGTACTGATATGATTCTTATCTTTCATTTTGTTTATGTGGTGCATTATGTTATTTGATTTGTGGTATTGAACCAAACTTGCATCCCAAGAATAAATCACACTTGGTCATGGGGTATGATCTTTTCCATGCATTGCCAAATCTGTCTTACTAATATTTTGTTGAAGGTGTTTTGCATCAAAGTACATCGTGAATATTGGTCTATACTTTTCTTTTTGTGTAATGTCTGTCTGTTTTGAACTGACTAGGGTGATGGTACCCTAATAAAATGAACTTGTGAGGTTTTCTTTTTCCTGCAGTTTTTTAAATAGGCCATTGAGAAGGATAGGTAATTAATTCTTATTTGAATATTTGGTAAAATTCACTTGTGAAGCCATCTGGTGCAGGGCTTTTATTTGTTGGGAGTTTTCTGATTACTGATTTGATTTCATTTCATTACTAGTAATCGGTTAGTTCAGATATTCTATTTCTTTATTTTCTTTTTTTTTAATTGGGGAATTGGGGAGAGGGATCAGCCAAGTTGTTATTCTTCAACCTTGGATGGTGCCCATCGCCATGTGGCTGACCATCAGCCGCTCGTGGCTGCTAAGCTCAAGGTGCTCTATTCAATCTTAGTTGTAGGTGGGAATAGCCACCATCCCATGTGGGAGATGAACCAGCAGCCTTGTTGTTAAGAGCACACGCTCTACCCGCTGAGCCATCCAGGCGGCAGCTCAACTCAAGGTGCATTGTTTAGTCTTAGTTGCAGGAGGGCGAAGCCGACCATGGAACAGGCAGTCTTGTTGTTATGGGCACGTGCTCTCACCAGCTGAGCCATCCTGCCACCTGTTGACAACTCAGTGGCAGCTCCACTCAGGCACAGAGTCACTGGTCCACATGAGAATCGAACCGGCGGCCGTGTTGCTGAGGGCGCATGCTCTTACACTAACCCTGAACCACCTGAGCCGCTCAGCCAGCCCGAAAATATTATTTTCATTTTAGGCCTTACACCACTGAGTGTAAACTCCACAAGGGCAGGGACTTTGTTAGACTCACTGCTGATTGCACTATGTCTACAGTAGTACCCGGCACATAGAAGACATTCACTAAAATTTGTCATCTAAGTATGTGAATGGCAAATAACTAATCAACTAACTACAACTGTGAAAAATGCGTTGAAGTTGAAGTACAATGTGCTACAGGGGTGTCTTAACAGTGTTGCTGGGCTAAGCCAGAAGTGGGGGTAAGGCTTCTCTGAGGAAGCTCAATTCTACAGGATGAGTTGGCATTGTGAGAGCAAATCCCAGAGTCAGAGAACTCCTGGGTTGGACCGGTTGTTTCCCACATAGGACACTACAGGTGGAAAGGCCTGGTGGGGCCCAAAGTCCAAACCTTTTTCTGATCACCAGCCTGCTCTCTTTGTCAGGCAGAGGGGGGAAATTCTTCCTAATCACTTAGCCCGGAGTGGCTCCTTTTCTAATTTTCACATCTTCATGTGCGATTGCACCAGTTCTGAGAGATGGCTTTCCTAAGCACTGGGCCGCTGGAATTTGAGCCTGGGTCTATCTTTACTAGAGACTACCCTTTACTAAGTCTACCCTTTGTTACCTGTTCCTTGGGACAGGTCACACCTCTCAGGGTTTTTGTTTTGTGACTTGTAAAATTCCCCATTTTTAGAGCTCAGAACATTCATTGCTTCCTAGTGAGCACGAAATAGGTGTTAACCAGAAAGACCTCTGCTGAGGCCTTTGCTCTGCTTCCTGACAGACTGTAAGGTTGCCCCTCACAAGGACTGTGTTTGTCATTTATTAATTAGAGCTCATTATATCCACCTGCTAGTGCTTTTGTTAAGTTAATGAGATTATGTATATAAAAAAGCTTACCACAATGTCTGCTACAGAACAAATCCTCAATAAGTGTTTTTCATTGTTTTGATGATGATGGCTATGAGTCAGCTGTTTATCTCATTATAAATTTGGTTAGGAAACTCACATGACTGGACTTATTAAGAATAAAGTGAGGGTTGGCCGAGTGGCTCAGTCAATTAAGAGCTTACTCACGAGTGTGAGCTCTGAGCAACAGGGTCACTGGTTCCATTCACACATGGGCCAGTGACACTGCGCTGGAGCTGAGCTGCTGTTGAGCTGCCAACAGGTGGCAGGATGGCTCAGCTGGTGAGAGCACATGCTCCTAACAACAAGACTGTGTATTTGAGATGGTGGGCTACGGCCCCCACAACTAAGACTGAACTAGGCACCTTGAGCTGATCTGCCACCTGGATGGCTCAGTGGATAGAATGAGTGCTCCTAACAACCAGACTGCTGGTTCGACTCCTGCGTGGGATGGTGGCTACGCCCAACCACAACTATAACTGAAGTCAGCACCTTGAGCTGAGCGCGCAACTGGACTTGGAGCCGAGCTTTCTGTGCCTTACACAACTAAGATTGAAGAACAACAACTTGGCTGTTCCCCTCCCCCAATTCCCCAACACTGTTCCCCTCCCCCAATTCCCCAATAAAATCTTAAAAAATAAATTAAATTAAAGAGCATCAATGTAAGAAACATCCAATCCTGTGGAGAAGTTTAATGAGTTTGAGATAAACTGACAATTGCCTGGAAGCAAAATCTTAATGAATTGAGAAAATGCTCCAGGAAATGGCAGTTTCACAACTTATTTTATACATTACAATCAAAGGAGGATGGTTACATGAACTCCATTGGTGATAGATTAAGGGGGTGGGAGAAAGCAAAGGGGGGGGGAAATCTCTGGGATGGGATTGGATAAAAAATAAATTGGACAGACATACCCTTTTTACATTGGTGGGTCCAGGATCGTTAATAGCGTTGAACAGTATATAGAGATGGTAATCGGGCTAAGAATAGCAATGAGGGATTCAGAGGTAGGGGCTCTGATTTGCCTGATTGTGCCCTGAGTCATCTGCAAAAAGGGTTTACTCAGACATCCCAAAGTTATGTTATTTCACATGCAAAAAGTCAATGGACAGGCTCACTTAAGATAAGGATTGCCTTATGTCAAGGAAGCCACAGGCCTAGAAAGTGACTACCTGCCATGACCAGCTTTTAGTTAGGAATGTTTATGTTCAGACCTTCCTATGTGGTTAATTTCAGTCTCTGAGTTTGTAAGGGAATGCCATGTGAGCCTCCGTGGAGCTCTTCAGGTTTAGTCTGAGGCCCCTTTTTTGTCCACAGTAGTACATAAAGAAAGGGCTTTGGGAAATAGACAGGGGTGTACAAACATAAGCTTTCATTACGGAACACTTAGCAGAATTGTGTGCATACGTTTACCCAAATTAGTTAACAATTTTGGAATGATTAAATAAGTCTTCTAAACATATTTTGGTAGAAAAGTAACTGAATAGTAAAGATGATCAGGAGTCACTTTCGGAATGTCACAGATGCTCCTGTACCAATTCAGGGTCTTGTAACTAAGCTTGCAGCACTTAAATCTGTGAGCAACTTGGGGAAATACGAATTTACTTAGTATAGGATTTTGTTTTCTGTTATGTTTAATTATAGAGGCTCCCTGAAATATTAACACTTGTTTTAAAAATCACTAGCTCACTCTGTTCTGAGAATGAGATGGGCGAATAGGGAAAGCATAACCTGTAGGGACACATTCCCGCAGATGCATTACTTGAAATCGCACTATTTCACAATAGTTCCAATGCTATTGCTATATAGTAGCAGAAAGGCTTTGGACCTGAACTGAAACATTGGCTCTTGGTCGATCTCCACTTTGCCAACTCACCTGAGGGGTTGGCAGCCTCTGTGGGACGTGCAGGAATGCAGAGACCCAACACCTGGCTCTGTCTGCCTACCTAGCCTTCCCCTTGTGAGACGTGATCCCCATGAAATCTCTATGGGAAGCTGAGGGGCCGGAGGTCTCTTTTGTATCTGCTTCCTGCTGGGCAGGTTCGCAGGGCTGTCCCTGCCTATTGGGCGATTCACGGAACTCTCACCCTAGCTGATCTCAGATGAGAGGAAGGGGTCTGGAGCTCCACCTGGAAGACCGCATTGGCTTCTTTGGTTGTGACCAGCAATATTGTTAGGGTATCCTCTGTATCCCCAAAGTCCCTGAATGAGAAAAAATAGATTTTAATTAATAAATCTGTTAGCTCTCATTTAGCCTGTTGCTATTCAGCCTGTTGCTATTCAGCCTATCACTCAGGTGGCATCATTTGTCTGGGCTCAGAATGCGTTTGGCATGTAGCTTACTGGCTTGGGGAATATTAGGATGTCACAGGCTTTCATATAGTTATCTGAAGCAGGAGACTTCTATTGTTTAGGATTCAGAAACTTATTTGCAAAGCAATCAAGAAGCAGGGGGATAGGGTAATTCTAGGATTCAGGCTAGGAGCAATCTTTAGCCTAGGATTGACAGACTGGTGAGAAGAGTAATCAAAGTCAGGGGCTAAGAAACTAAGAAACTAGGGAGGAGACTTACCATTTCTATACTTAACATTTGTATAAGAAAGAACACTTAAAATTATTTGGGGGTGTGTGTGGGGTGGATTCTGTTGGCTGATAACAGTATGAAGGACTGGATACTGGGAGAAGAGAATAACTCAGTTGGGGACCTCTGTAGGTTAGGTTTTACCGGTCCATTTGAATGAAAACAGCCAAGAACAAGGGGGTAGTGATGGACATGAAGTTGACTGAGGATGACTGAGCAGGTGATACAATACAGAAGCCAGATGAATAGAAGCAACATCGGAAACCATGACACTAACCTATGCTGTCGCCAGCAACTCACGGCAGCCCATCTCCAGGTTGAGTTGTTGTTCAGCATCTTAGCTGTAGAGGGCAGTGTGGGCCCTCATATGTGGGACCCAAACCAGGGCCCTCTGGCGTCCGAAGCCAGCTGTTAACCAACGTGCCACTCGGCCGGCCCTGTAAACTTTTTAATAACAAATCGTATTCTCACAGTAAAAATTAAACATGTATCATCTACAGCTTTAAGTAAAAAGGTAGAAAAAGTGCACCTGAATTCTAATGTTTTACTTTCAGGATTCTGTAGTTTCTAGCACTGTTGAAAAGCATGGAACTGATAAAACTTCCCTTGTATTTAACAAAGCAGGCACTATTTCGAGCTCATATCTGTGAGAATATCCAAACCAGAAGAAATGTCACCCTTTCCCTCTGGACATTTTGAGAAGGTAGACCAAAATGATAAATTATTCAAGATTCCTGTTAAGCTGTGGAGTTTTTCTGTGTTCCTGTCTAGAGAACAAACCAAATAAAAAGTTACTGACACTGCAATATACTTGGTTATGCAAGCCGCAGCCTTCTTCATCTCATATCTACTCTGTCTTGATTGCATCATTTTACTCGTGCTGTATTTAATCTCATGTTATTTCATACAGTAATATTTTATGTTTAGTTATGCTAACTGTTTAAGGGTTCAGGGATTTACAGGTGTAGGGTTGGGGGAAGGGTGTTAGGGGTAAGGGTCAGGGCTGGAGATTAGATCAATGGTCCTGGTCAGGCACTGATGTCCAGCTATGGGTCAGTGGTCTCTCTAAGAGGTCTGCCTATGGGATCCGTGGTTCAGCACTGGTATCTGCTTACATCTGAACACATGGGTCCACTGTCTGTGCTCCACTCTTCAGTCCTGCTCTGTTGTCCGGGGACAGTTCTGTGGTCGGTCTCCAAAGCCTGAGGCCCAAAGTTGACTCCATAACCTGGCTCTGCATCTGTTGTCTGGGGTGAGGGGTCTGGTCGTGTCTAGCCTCAGTTCTGGGGTTGATGTCTGGGGTACAGGTCCAGCTCTAGTTCCAGGGTTTGGTGTCTCGAATCTAGCACCCATGATCCAACATCCCATGTCAGGCTCTGGCAGCTGGTGTCTGCCATCCATGGTCTGGGTCTCTGCTGTGGGACTGTGGCTCAGCTTGGGGTCTGGGTTCTGCTGCAGAGCCCCGGTCCTAGGGTCTGTGGTCTGGCTCTGCATCCAAGGTAGGATTGGGCAGTCCAGGTTCCAGGATGCATGGTCTTTGCCCGGGGACCTGAACGTGGCTCTGGCATCAGGTGTCTGTAAAGTGATGGTCATTGGCTCTAATGAAACACCAACAGGAACCAACAAGTTCGAGTGCAGTGACATGAAAAATTGATTCAGTACCAACAGCTCAATTGTGAGACAGCATGGCTGTTTGGACAGCACTGCTGGGAAGCAACTCAATAGTTTTACAACTCAATTATGGAGCATCAGGACCCTTGAGTGAAGTAACCCTGGGGCGAGGCCCCTCTGTGGCTAGACAGCTCTGGTCTGTGTTGCTGCACGAGCACCACTCTGGTCTGGTCCTGTCTCCTCTGCTCTGTCAGACATCTTCTACAAGCTGTTCAGTGTTGGAGACAGGAGGATTACTGCAAATGTCTCCCTGAAGTGAAGTTTGCATGAGACAATGCTTTGTGGAAATGGCTATTAGTTTCCTTTTAAAATTTGAATACAGTTAGCCAGCCAGAGCCCTTAGGTGTCTTCTTTGCCAGAGCTTCCACTTGTGTTATCTGGCATGTGAAGGGTGAGGAGAAACCCGGATGCAAGTTTTTCATCCCAGGTCCATCCAGCATGTGAGGAGCAGATGGAGTGCCTAGGCAAATAGGCAGTGATAGCTGATGGAAAATCTGAATTCCAGCTTTTGCCAGGATGTGAAGGGCAGAGGTGTTCCTCGTGCAAGGAACAAGGAACCTTGAGATGACGTCTCCATTTTGCTTGCAGTAAGCATGTGAGGGCAGAGGGGATGCCTGGGGGGAATGGCTAGGATACACGTGTATTAATGTTTAATGTGCCAGCTCCAGCTAGCCTGTGAGAGGCACATGGGGCACCTGGGGTAAGGGGATTGGTGAAACTTGGAGATAATATCTCCATCCCAGCTTCAACCAGTGCGTGAGGAACAGAGAATGTGCATTGGGTAATGGTTGTGTGTGTCAGGTGTCTGGAGTTCCTAGTCCTTTCTAAAGGCTGGTTTCATGTGAATGCCTCCTCCAAATCAGTTTCTCATGTATGTTTCCTACATTCCCAATTTAAGTGAGCACTTCCTATGGGACCACTTTCCCAGATAGTGAATCAGCAGAGGGCATGAGTCTACTATGAGAGCAAGGGGGCAGAGCCTCTTGTCAGAACTGGAGGCCAGGATTGCAGGAGAAGGGGGCATGGCAGCCTTGCTCTAGATTGCAGGGGTGCATGACAACCCGGGTCCAGCCCCACACGAAAGCCAGGGCCCAGAGCCTCCCAAGGGTAACAGGGAGGAAGCACTTTGCATGAGAGTCGGGGTCCAGTAACACAGTACAGTCAGAGGCAACAGACTCTAGCTTTCCTGGCGGTCTGATTATGTCAGCAATTTTGTACCCTAAGCGGTACATTGTTTTGCATGGAAATTTGTTGTTTTATATTGTAGGCCTGTAATTCTTAGGAATTACTCCCTTAAATCTGTCCAAACAAGAGTCTAGTAGGCATCCCAGGTATGATAAAGTTTGAAACACAAATTCATAATTTACAATATAGTAAATAATTATAAAAATAACATAATCTTATTCAATAATGTAATCAAATAAAAAACACTGCAATTTGTCAAACAAGGGTGCAACATCACTAGTCCCTGTAATAATAGACACTGCATGTTGGTTCAATAAAAATCCTGGGTTGAGAAATTTTGAAACATGGGACTGCACAAAGTCCGACATCGCAATCAGGACAACAGAACCTGGTTTCCTTTCAGATCCTCTTTCCATTGTCATCTCGCTTTGAGCAACAAACCACACACATCCTTGTAGTTGCTGACTTTTTTTCGGTTGATGGGATGAAGTCCATGAAATGACGACCAGTCAGGTGTTCTAGGTTGACAACACCAACAGCACGACGTCCAGGTCTATTCACAGCCATTGATGGTGTTTGGTGGTTCACAAAGATCCGTTCAGCAACTTTCCAAATGAAGTCCGAATGAACCAGAGGCTTGTCACTCTTTTCTCTGTGCAGAATGTAGGCATTCCACAAGCATTGCTCAAGAAGATGCCTGAAGTTCTTCTTGTAGTACTTCTTTTGCTCTTTCTGCATTGCTGGGTAGAATGTAATTGCTTGGTCAGCTCTGTCAACACCTCCCATGGTTCTATTGTAGTCTGTCACTACTTGTGGTTCATGACTTCCTTCCCACTTTTCGTGCGTACCATAACAGTTGAGGTTAGGAACTGTACTCATTAGGCGCACATCTTTCTTGTCACGCCATCACAGTGTCATCATCTTGCCTCTCTTCCAGGCAACCATTTCTCCCGTTTTCAGCTGCTTCTTGCCAAACATGGATGGCATGTCATGCCGGTTAGCCTTGATGGTTCCATAGGCATCAGTTTTCATTTTTAGAAGAAACTCATTAAGTTCAGGAGATGTATAAAAGTTGTCGGGTCCAGTTTACTCTGCTCATGGATATTCAGTTGCTTAACACCATTTTTGGAAAAGACTCTTTACCTAAATTACTGTTGTCCACCCTTTTCAAATAACTGTAGACAGATGCGTTAATTACCAGGCTCTTAATTCAATTCCATCCATCTATAAGTATAGCCATGCATCACATACTGATGTTTCTGTCAATGAGATATTATATGTATGACCATGGACTCATAAGGCTCTAATGGAGCTGAAACATCTCTATTCCCTAGAGTGATTGAAACTGTCCTAATGTAGCACAATGAATTACGTGTTTCTGATGATGCGGTTGTAAACAAACCTGCTGTGCTGCCAGTCATCTAAAAGTACAGCAGCTGCAACTCTGTACAGTACATAACACTTGATAATAAACAATCATGTTCACAGTCAATGGACTGATTGAAATTTTATCATTTTTCTTAGTTGTGCCTTTATTCACCTTAGTTTAGTAAATGTGTACTTGTTTGACTTATTTTTTTAAGATTTTATTGAGGAATCGGGGGAGGGGAACAGCGTTGGGGAATCAGGGAAGGGGAACAGACAAGTTGCTGTGCTGTTGTTCTTTAGTCTAGTTGGGGAGAATGTCACTTCACTGGCCCATGCTGGTTATTATCGATGCGCTTTTCCTGGGTGAGGCAGAATGGTTGCCAGCCACTGGATGGCCACTCACGCTGGCTCCTGGCTGCTCACAGCAGCTTATGGCAGCCCACTGCAGCCTGCACCGTCACTGGCAACTCACGGTAGCCCAGCTCCAGGTTGAGCTGTGGTTCCCCATCTTAGCTGTAGAGGGTGCAGCATCACTGGCCCTAATGTGGGATCCAAACTGGGGCCCTCTGGCATGCCAAGCCAGCTCTTATCCTACGTGCCACTTGGCCAGCCCTGCTTTTCACTTTTTTAAGGAGTATTTAAATTATCTACAGGAAATATTTATAGATATATTTTTTAATTAAAAGAAAAAGGAGGGAATTCTGATCAAGATGGCAGATTCTCCTGTTGGAGTGTGTAAGTGACCTTGGGTGGTACAATGTGAGAGCACCACCTTCTGGCCTCCCAACTCCACATTACTGAGATTTCCTTTTATTAAAGTTTACAGTAATAATCGTCAGATAGTTGGCTTATTTGCAATACATGGAATTCATGTTATATTTCTGTGATCTAAACTAGATATGGGCCAGAAACACTCTTCCCATTTTATCTTGTGAAAGCCTGTAGATGTTGAGCTGACCCTGCTCTGTTGGCCCTTGTCTTTGTATTTGATGTCTCATTTTTTTGCAAAATACTTGTAGGATTTTTGTTTTTGTTTGGCTTTATATCTTATTTCTGAAGCCTTTGTAGACCTATATTACTTAAACATACCTATTACTCATAATGCCACTTATTTGAGAGTTAAAAATCTCCCAGTGGGGGTCAGCTGAGTGGCACAGTTGGTTAAGAGTTAGCTTAAGAGCATGAGCTCTGAGCAACAGGGACAGTGGTTCAATTCCCACATGGGCCAGTGATGCTGCGCCTGAGCTGAGCTGTCGCTGAGCTCGCAACTGGTGGCAGGATGGCTCAGCTGGTGTAACAAAAACATTGCCTGTTCAATTGTGGGCTACGCCCACCCACAACTAAGACTGAACTCGACACCTTGAGCTGAGCTGCTGCCCGATGACTCAGTGGATAGAGTTTGTGCTCTTAACAACAAGGGTGATGTTTCGACTCCCACATGGGATGGTGGCTATTCCCACCCGCAACTAATTGAACACAGCACCTTGAGCTTAGCAGTGATGGGCTGCCAATGGGAAGCCAGATGGTGACTAGTGCCCTCCACAACGAAGACTGAAGAACAAAAACTTGGCTGGTCCTCTTCCCCAATTCCCCAATATTGTTACCCTCCCGCAACTCCCCAATAAAAAATAAAAAAAAAACTTCCAGTGGTTTTTCTGATATACTTATTATTTCATTTATTGTGTTTAAACCTTTGACTCATATGGACACAAAATAAAATTCTGTGTCCTCACATTGTCTCATCAGAATTTTCTGAATTACAGTTTTTCCCAGAATGTAATGCAATATTCACCTCACACTAACTGGTTATATACAGTTATTGCTAAAAGTGGATTTTAAATATTATATTGCTTTGTACACGTGAAACTAGTAAAAAATAAAAATAAAAGTGGATTTTACAGGGAAGGGTACAAATGGGCCTAGGAGAAAGTTTGGGATCCTGACTAAAGTCTGGTGGAACTAAGAATCTGTCATCTGGAGGATGGCCACGTCCACCCTAAAGACCTGCTGTAAGGTCGGCGGTCCAGGCTCAGCCTGGTGTGGACTCTGGGTCCCGAGGGGCAGGCTGGAACACAAGCAATGAGAACTGCCAGAATGTGCGTCCTGCAGAAGGCTTCTTGACAGACACGTGCAGGATACAGAGCAGCCAATCCTGGCGGGGTGGGGCGGGACCTTCCACAGGAGGCATGAGACCCGTACACCCCACCTCCCCCACCGAGGATTGGGTTCTACTCCTGACTGACAGGTAGGCTCTGCCCCGTGCCAAGTCTTATTGGCTTCTTCTGACCGCCATTTGGTGGCAGGACTGTGATCGCAGCAGTGATTAGTGCCTTGTGCCTGACACGGCTATATAGGCGGGTGCCTCACCCTCTGCTGCGTCTCACCTCCTGAGGGTGGGAAACGTGCACGGACTGGGAGACGGAGCTCCTCCAGGGTGGTCAGTGATGCTGAAAAGCCTGGAGACTGACAGGAAAACTGGGGCCTTTGTTATGCAAAACCCTTGTAAACCCTTAGCTGGAGACGCTTCAAGTCCCTGCCTCAGAGACCCTCGATTCCTTCACCCTGAGAGGCTCCAAATCCCGTCAACTGAGGGACCCCAAATCCGCAAACCTGGAGGGACCTCAAATCTCCTTGCCCCAATAGACACTAAATCCCCCAATGCTTACTTAGACCACCCCAAATGCCCTGAAACCCCCAAGCCCCTCAGTCTGAGAAACCCTCAATAGAGCACCCACACGAAGGCCAAATTCCCCAGCCTCAGGTCCTAAATGTCCTCGTCCTGGGACCTTGTCATCTCTTCAGTTTCAAAGACCCCAACTTACCTCAATGTCACAGAGCCTAGATCCCCTTCATGAGAGACCTCAAATCTCCTCAGGCTCAAATTCCCTCAGCCTGAGCACCCAAAATATCTTCAGCCAGAAAGACCCCCACTCTTGTCCTGGCAGACCACAAACACCATCAGCGTGAGGGACCCCACATCTCCCCCACCTGTGACCCCAAATCCCTTCAACCTGAGTCACCCGAGCCCCTCAGCCTGAGAGACCCCAAATCACTGGTGCTTAGAGACTACAATTGCTTTCTGCCCAGGTTTTTCCAGGACCCCCAGGCGGAATCCCCAAAACCCTTCAATGGTGAAAACTTGTTTCCTGTCCCTGGAACATTTTTTATGTCAGCCAGACCCCTTCCCAGCATTCACGGGTGTCTCAGTCTTCCTGGGGCTTCCCTGGCCGCGCACTTTGAGACTCTCCTCAAACGCCCACAGCCCCATGCCTCCGGATGCCTTTGCCGCTGTTCCATAGAAGGGCTGAGCGGCAGTGGCGCTAAGGAAGCTGAGCCCAGCCCAGTCGCCGGTCTGTCATGGCTGGGGGAGACCTCCCCCCGTCAGTGCCCCTCAGGCTCCCCCACATGCTCCAATCCTCACCGGGCTCCCCGTGTTTTCCTTCTCCGGACACCCCGCCCGGATGGAGAGGACAGCGGCTCCGGGCAGTGGTGGGGCCGCCACCCGCTCTCAGCCGCTTCTCCTTCCACTGGCACCTCGGTCCGGTGGGTCCGTCCCAGGGAACTGCTCGGGATCCTGGTGCTTTTATCCCCCATCGGGCTCTTTCCTTTTAGGACAGAGATTTTGCTTTGTTCCAGGTCTCAGAGCCCCTAGACCAGCTTTCCTAAGTCACCACAAGCCGGACATGAGAGCCCAGGCAGATGACACTGAGGATTCTTATGAAGAATGGACTCTAAGGAAGCAAGGTGAGAGGCCAGGATGACTTAGATGTGCCGTCCTGAGACTGACCTGGGGCTGACCTGCCCGTCAGTGTTAGGAAACAGTGTTTGCTTGTTCGGCAAACAAGAAGACGCCCAAAAAACAGTATGTTCTACAGGAGGGGGCTGTTCCTATCAGGTTTTAAATGTGTAAAATAGTTATATATTTAAAGATACATTAGTAAGCAGTAACTGGATAGAAACTTGACAATGAATAAGAAATAACAAATTCAGAATAGTTATCCCAAAAGAAGGAGGAGGATCTTCCAGGTGACTTGGCTATGCCTCGGCTAGATTTTTGTTTGTTTTTGAATTTTGAAATAGAAATAAAAAGATCTGAAAGCGTTGTGGCAGAATGCTGATATCAGGCTGAATGGTGGATGTATAGGTATTCCAGTGCAATTCTCCATACTTTCCAAATGTTTACAATTTATCATTTAATGAAACATTATTTTTGCTGAACACTGTTTACTAAAGGGCAATTAAAGAAACTTTAAACTGTAAATCCACCAAAGAGCTTTCTAACATTAAACTCTACTATTAATAATTCAGTTATTGGATTTAATGTCCTAAATGAGGAAATTATTAAGCTATTATGTACACATATGTAATTTATTTATGTATATTTTATCACACCATGATCTTCTTACACCAGAATGAACCTGATTTTCTGTCTTGATCTGGAAGAGCTTCTCAGACAGCTGTTTAGTCTCCCTAAGGTCTGCCTCCCACGTGTCCCCTTGGCAGCCACCATTCTGTTGTGTTTCCATGAATTTGATTACTTTAGATACCTTCCTTAAGTGGAATCATGGAGTGTTTGTCTTTTTGTCATTGGTTTATTTTACTCAGAGTAATGTCCTCAGGGTTCCTCCATGGTGTAGCGGATGACAGGATTTCTTTCTTTTTAAGGCTAAATAATATCCCACTGTATGAGGTCTGACAATTAGGTTCATGAAACTGCCACTGTATGCTTACATTGGCACCACTGTACAAACAGTTCGGTAAGGTTCATAACCTTGGTATATCAGTGTCTCACAGCTGTGTTCATGTTGACGTGTGGCGGGGTCTTGCTGAGTTGCGTTCGTTATTGTTGCGTGTTTTTGCGTACTGTCGTGAGAATGTCAGAGATTGAATTAGAGCAACAAACACATTAAATTTCTTGTTCAACTTGGCAAGAGTGGAAGTGAAATCAGAGACATGTTAATCCAAGTTTATGGGGATAATGCCTTGAATAAAAGGGCAGTACACAAATGGATTAAACGTTTTTCTGAAGGGAGAGATCACGTCACTGATGAAGAGAGGTCAGGGCGGCCAGTAACGAGCAGAGCTGATGAAAACATTGCAAAAATTCATCGAATCGTGCGTCAAAATCGTCGGCTGACTCTGAGAAGCATAGCAGACCAAGTAAACATCGATAGAAAAACAGTTAGAAAAATCTTAACTGAAAATCTTGGCATGAGAAAGGTGTGTACAGAAATGGATCCGAAAGAACTCTTGCATCACGACAATGCACCTGCTCACACGGCTCTGTCTGTGAGGGCGTTTTTAGCCAGTAAACAAATCACTGTATTGGAACACCCTCCCTGCTCACCTGTTCTGGCCCCCAGTGACTTATTCCTGTACTCAAAAATAAAGGAAATATTGAAAGGAAGACATTTTGATGACATTCAGGACATCAAGGGTAATGTGACAACAGCTCTGGTGGCCATTCCAGAAAAAAGAGTTCCGAAATTGCTTTGAAGGGTGGAGTAGGTGCTGGCATCGGTGCATAGCTTCTCAACGGGAGTACTTCAAAGGTAACGGTAGTGATATTCAGCAACGAGGTATGTAACACTTTTTGTAGGACGAGTTTGCAAACTTAATTTTAGACTTCGTATGTATACACCACATTTTCTTTATCCGTTCATCTATCGATGGACATTTAGATTGTATTCCCATCTTGGCTACTGTGAATAATGCTACAACGACCATGGGGGTGCAAATATTTATTTGAGATCCTGTTTTCAGTTATTTTGGGTATATACACAAAATTTGGATTGATAGATAATATGGCAGTTATAATTTTTGGAGGAATGTTTATACTGTTTTCTATAGTGGCTGAGCCATTTTGCATTCCCACCAACAGCATGCAAGGGTTCTAATTTCTCCACATTCCTGCCCACACTAGTTATATGACATCTCATTGTGGCTTTAATTTGCATTTCCCTGATGATTACTGGTATTGATCATCTTTTCATATGCTTGTTGCCCATTTGTCTATCTTCTTGGGAGAAATGTCTATTTAAGTACTTTTCCCACTATATTAGTCAGCACAGGCTGCCATAATGAAACGCCACAGACTGGATGGCTTAAACCACGGAAATTTGCTTTCTCACAGTTCTGGAGGCTAGAAATCTAAGATCAGGGTGTCAGCATGGTCAATTTCTCTTCCTGGCTTG
Source organism: Hipposideros larvatus (assembly GCA_031876335.1). Lineage (NCBI taxonomy): Eukaryota > Metazoa > Chordata > Mammalia > Chiroptera > Hipposideridae > Hipposideros > Hipposideros larvatus. The sequence continues at coordinate 55,616,384 of CM063105.1, forward strand.
TAGGCAGCTTCCATCTCACTGTGTGCTCGAATAAACTCTTCTTTGTGTTTGCATAATTCTAGAGAGAGAGAGAGAGGGGGGGGAGGGGGAGGGGGAGGAGGAGGGGGAGGGGGCTTATCTCCCTACTTATGAGGGCCCTGATCCCAGCATGAGAATCCCATCCTCTTGACCCCATCTAACCCTAATTACCTCCCAAAGGACCCATCTCCAAATGGGTTAGGGTTTCCGTATGAATGGGCGGGGGCATAATTCAGTCCATAGCACCCAATTTTAATGGGGTTATTTGGTATTTTATTATTGAGTTATAGAAGTTCTATATATATTCTGGATATTAACCCTTACCAGACAGATGTTTTACAAATATGTTCTCCAATTCCATATGTTGTCTGTGTGGTTTGTTGATTTTTCCTTTGCTGCACAGAAATTTGTAAGCTTAATGTAGTCCCATTTGTCTATTTTTGCCTTTGATGCTTGTGCTTTTCGTGTCATATCCAAGAAAGCATTCCCTATTTGTAACTTTTCCTCTAAGAGTTTTATAGTCTCAGGTCTTATATTTAGGTTTTTAATCCATGTTGAGTTGATTTCTGTATGTATGGTATATAACAAGGGTCCATCTTCATTCTTTTGCGTGCATATATTCTGTTTTCCCAGCACCATTTGTTGAAGAGATTATCCTTTTCCCATTGTGTAGTCTTTGCACCCTTGATGAAGATCATTTGACCACATACTAAAGAGTTTATTTCCAGGCACACTATTCTGTTCCATTGGTTTATGGGTCTGACTTTATGCCAATACCATGCTCTTTTGATTACTGTAGCTTTGTAATATGTTTCAAAATCAGAAAGTGTGAGACCTCCAGCTTTGTTCTTCTTTCTCAAGATTGCGTTTGCTTTTCAGCATTCCTTCAGGTTCCATATTAAATTTAAGATGGCTTTCTCTATTTCTGTAAAACATGCCATTGGGATTTGGATCAGAATTACTTTAGTGGATGAAAAAGGAGTTCTAGGGAAAGTAACCTCACAGGTTAATCTGATCATAAATTCCTAATAAGGCAGGTCATGGTGGGTAGTCACACCCCAGGTCTGTAACATTTTGTTTGTTTGTTCATTGGTTTGTTTTTAAGATTTTATTGGGGAATTGGGGAAGGGGAACAGCCAAGTTTTGTCCTTCAGTCTAAGTTGTGGAGGGCACAGCTAGCTCAGCTCCAAGACCAGTCGCCATCTGGCCGCCCGTCGGCAGCTCAGCTCAAGGTTCCGTGTTCAATCTTAGTTGTGGGTGGGTGTAACCCACCAACACATGCAGGAGTTGAACAGGCAACCTTCTTACTAAGAACACATGCTCTAACCACTGAGCCATCTGGTTGATTGCCTGTTGACAGCTCAGTGGCAGCTCAGCTTGGGCGCAGCTCACTGGCCCATGTGGGAATCGAACTGGTGACCCTCTTGCTCAGTGGTCTCACTCTTTACCAACTGAGCCACTCAGCCGGCTCCCCTATAATGTTTTTAGTAAAAGGTTTATCCTTGCCTTAAGCAAGCCCTGTTGATTGTTTCTGTGCATCCAGGTTAACACAGCTTTGACATGCCTCTATTCAGACCCCTCTGAATCTTACCCACCCTCAAGAGAGCACATAATCTTGTTAACTATCCTGTAATCCACTCCCCATATTGCTTTTTCCCACCTTCATGTAATCTTCCTTATATTCCCTCCTTAATTCCAAATGCATAAAAAAAGCTGCACACTGTTATTCCGAGAAGCATTTTTTCTCAGTCTGTTGAGCTCTTGCTTTCAGGCATATACTCTGTTTGACTCAAATAAATTTTGATAAAAATTCTGTACTGTTTGGACATTTTGTATACGTACATTGAATATTTCGGTTGTTTTAGGTAGTATGTACATCTTTACAATATTAGGTCTCCCAATCCATAAACATGAAATGCCTTTTCATTTTCTTGTGCCTTCTTTAATTTTATTTCAACAATGTTTTATTGTTTTCAGTGTACAGGTCTTTCACCTGCTTGGTTAGGTTTATTTTAAATTATTTAATTATTTCTGATACTATTATAGAAGGGATTGTTTTCTTAAGTTCCTTTTTGGATTACTCATTGTTGTGCGTAGAAATAAACTGATTTTTGAGTGTCGATTTTGTATCCTGCAAATTTGATGAATTGATTTATTAGTTCTAATGGGTTTTTTTCGTGGAGTCTTTAGGAATTTCTACACATAAGATCATGTCATCTGCAAACAGACATAATTGTACTTCTTGCTTTACAAATTAGATGCCTTTTTGTTTCCTTTTTTATATCTAATGCTCTGGCTAGGACTTCTACTGCTATGTATGTTACAAAAAATTTCCTGGGGCTGAGAGACCAAAGAAAAAAGCTGACAATCCATCATTGAATCAAGAGTTTATTAAGGGAACTTCCACACAAGGCATGTCTTGGGTTGCAGCGAGACCCTATGGATGCCCTCCAAGAAGTGTGACAGGGGCTAAGGGGGTATATAGAACAGGGCAAGGTGGATGGAGGTATAGAGTTTGACCACCCCACATAAGAGGGACATCCTTACATGCTAGCTTGGGGAAGGGCAATGGCTGTTCCAGGAACCAGCATGAGCCAGCATAGTGGAGGGATCGATGAGACAGTCTCTGGGGACTCCAGAGGATGCAATGTCTCTTCTGGCCTGCATCTTGCTGGATCTAGCGTGAGGGTCCGACATTGGTCTTCTCATGCAAGTCTATCCTCCACAGTGCTGAGTAGAAGAGGCAGGAGTGGGCATCCTTGTCTTCTTTCTGATCTTAGAGGAAAAGCTTTCCATTTTTCACTGTAGGGCATGATGTTACAGGTGGACTATTCATATATGATCTTTATTATATTGGGACAATTTATTTCTGTTCTTAGTTTGGTGAATATTTTTGTCATGAAAGGCCAATTTAGTTTTTAAATAAATTGAATATAGATCGGAACCTTATGAACATAGGATGAAACAGAGATGAAGCTTTGTCTATTTTTTTAAAAACATTTTTATTGGGGAATTGGGGGGATGGGAATAGCTCTGGGGAATTGGGGAAGGGGAACAGAAAAGTTGGTGTCCTTTTGTTCTTCCGTCTAGTTGTGGAGGAGGTTGCTTCACTGGCCCAAGTTGGCACCGTCATTGCGCTCTTCCCAAGCAAGGCAGATCAGTCACCAGCTTCTGGACGGCAGCTCACGGCGGCTACTGGCTGCTCATGCTGGCTGCTGGCCACACACAGTAGCCCATGGCAGTCTACTGCCAGAGGGGCTGCAGCCTACGCCATCGCCGGTGACTCACGACAGCCCAGCCCCAGGTTAAGCTATTGTTCAGCATCTTAGCTGTGCAGGGCAGTGTCACTGGCCCTCATATATGGGATCCGAACCGGGGCCCTCTGGTGTCCCAAGCCCATTCTTAACCATTGTGCTACTCCGCTGGCCCAAGCTTTGTCTATTTTTAAACATTTTAAGAAAATTAGTAGATGCGCCCAATACAATCATAGGCCTTAATGATACCTCAGAAACCATTTTCCAGTGGTTTCTCCTTGTCACCCTCTGATTCAGAATTCTGTTTCCCTAATAAGAATCTCAAGATTTTGGAAATATTTAACAACCAACACACTGCTTTCTCGTCATCTTTCAGACAAACCTTCTCGGGTGGCCTTCAGAGTGGAACAGAGTAAAACATGAGAAGGTGAGTATTTCCCAAATCCTATGACAAGAAAATCTTCCTCATGGATCCAAATGCAGGTAAGAGTAGGAATTGCAGAATATGCTAGGGACTACTCCCTCCCTTTTCTGATCTCTTCTATCCAATGTCGATATCTTCATCATTTCAATAGTTAATGACACCAGAAATATGAGCTAGCACTTATTTTATTTTTACAATATTTCAGACTTTATTTGAAGAATTTTATATGAATAAACTTACAACAATCCTGAAGTAGGTACTATAACTATAACATTTATAGATGAGGAAACTGAGGTTTCCGAAATACTGAAACGTTTGATTGTATGTCTCGATTGCAGTGTCAGAGGTGGTGGAGTCTAATCCAAGGTCTTTTTCTAAACCATTACAAACTCATTAAAATGTTCATCATTTTATAAAGTTTACACTGTTTCATTCATACATGTTTACATCATTTATCTGACTAATGAGCTCAACCTCACTTCTTTCTGCCATGCTACATGGAGAGGTACACCATGACCTTCTGACTCAGGGAAGCTTTCTTCTATGCAGGCAATGTGTGCAGTGGGCGGTCCCAGGTGAAGGAGGTTAGAGAACACCAGCCTCAGAGCTTCCCCCTCTAGGTAAAGGAAACACATCCTGTCCCTGAGGAGCCTCAGAGCTGATGACTGAGAAGCAACAAATAATACAACTTCAGGACTTCATGTCGGTCACTCACTATTGCACAGACACTCATCCCTTAGCAGCTGCTTTCAAATGCTCATTCCTGTAAGAGGAAGTAAGATTTTATTTCTCTGAGCTTAATCATGTGGTTTGGAGTTGTTTGGAATCAATGCCTGCCTCTGCATTGCAAGCCCTTTGAGAAGCTGGTCCATGCCTGATTCTTCTCAGAAGTCCCGGGCTCAGCTCAGGGCCCCTGAGGGTTCCCTGAATGTTTTCTAAATGAGTGATTTCACATTTACAAATTACACTAGAAGTAAGAGCGTCAGTGGATGCTGAAGGTAATATCTATGAGTTAGATTTCAAATATGGAGACGGCTGAGGTGGTAAATTGATAGCAGGACTGTTACCTCACATGCATGGTGTGTTAAATGGCTCACAGAACACTTTGGTGGACATTGATACATGTGATGGTCACTAGCCCATTAAGAATGACCATGTTACAAAGCAGGAAACTAAAGAGAACTAGCGGGTTATACAACCTTAATTCAAAAAGAACCAATGGGAAACAGCTAATCAAATTACAAATATTATTTCCAAGGTAGGGCAATTTGCAACTTTTAGCATCATTTTCTTTATTGTCTAGATACATATGTTTCTCCAAGCCATTTCTTGGTTCTAGTCCCAATATCCCTCACTCTTGCGGACAAAGTTGGAAGGCAAGAGCCTTAGGGCATGGGTTCTCGTCTTGGACTCACTACCCACATAGGCCCTTTCTGTTCCCTCTAATATTCCCACTCCCCAGGAACTTCCAAGGGTGGTTGAAGTATTAATTAAAGCCATGCCTATGAAAACACACCATAAGCCCTAAAGAATTAAGGAAACACAGGTTATCTTTTAATATGTGGCTCTCATATTGATGGCAACTCCCAGAGAAGCATCAAGAAACAAACCTGCTTTGAAGGAATTGTCAGGAACAGCACATTTGCTGGAAGCAAGTGGCTCAGAGCAGGCCCAGAAACTAGTGTCCCATCCTGGAGAAGCAAGTACCTCTGGAAGGCGCTGTAGAATAAAATTGGGTAAGAGAAAATAATTTGGGGACTTTAGTTCCTCTGAGTCCTCTGGAAAGGTTGATAAGTACGGCTTAGGTATGTGGGGTGGACTTTGAGATTAAGCTGGACTAAGCTGAGACCTGAGGTTAGCACTGGGGCTCTGGGCAAATCTTATACATTCTCTGGGCTCCTGAAAGCTAATATGTAAAGTGAAGATAAGGATACCTAGTTCATACATTGTTTGAAAGCATTAAGTTGCATTTAAAATAATTGACACATCCAAGTTGTCCAATAAATCCATCTATGATAATAGGGACCATGCTTTCTTGGAGTTGTATACCCAGGTCTTTGCTCAATGCCTAATACATAATGTGCCCTCAACAAATATTTTCTGAATGAGTGGATATGTGAATGAACCATTTTATAAATCAAAAGGCTGGAAGTAAAGCCTGATAATGGGAAAAGCTAGAAACTAAAACTGAATCAGCCACCTGTAGTCAGTGTGGGGTCTGAGTCTCTGAACCAACAGTTAAGGAAGGAAAAACAGAGTATACAGAAAGACAGGTGATAATTTGACAGCAGGACATTTTGTGTTTTCAGGCAAAACAGGGAGTAGCACCCCAGAGCCCACCTCATTCACCTACTCTTCTCCAACTTAGAACTCAGGAGAAAGAAGATTGAAGTGAAGATGTACAGCCCGTGGGAAAGAAGGGGCCGTATGTACCAAGAGGCCAGCAAGCCCGAGGATGATGACTACCTGTGTAATGGACCCTCACAAACAAGGCTGTTACATCATTTTATGCTAATTTTATTTTTATTTATTTATTTTTTTTATTATTTTTTAGCTGAGCCATCCTGCTAACTTTTGGTAGGTCAGCAGCTGAGCTCAGGCCGGGCATCGAACTGCTGTTGCTCAGAGCTGAAACTCTTGAGCAAGCTCTTCACCAAGTGAGCCACTAGGTTGGCCCCTTTTTTAAAAGTTTTTTTTTAATGGGGAATTGGGGGAGAGGAACAGCGTTGAATAATCAGGGGAAGGGGAAGAGATAAGTTGCTGTCCTTTTGTTCTTCAGTCTCGTTGTGGAGGACGTCACTGCACTGGCCCATGTTGGTATTAACATTGCGCTCTTCCCTGGTGAGGCACTCGCTTGCCAGCCTCTGGATGGCCGGTCATTCTGGCTGTTGGCTACATACGGTAGCCCACAGAAACCCACTGCAGCAGGGGCTGCAGCCTACGCCATCACCGGCGACACACGGCAGCCCAGTTCCAGGTTAAGCTGTTGTTCAGCACCTTAGCTGTAGAAGGCAGTGTCACTGGCCCTCATATGTGGGATCCCAACCGCGGCCTTCTGGCATCCCAAGCCAGCTCTTAACCAACATGCCAATCGGCCGGCGCAAGGCTATTACGTCTTGATAGAATATTGTTGGATGATCATATGGTTCCCGTCATTCCCTTCCTCTCGTCGCCTGGAGTACAGGATTGAGGCTCAGTGACGTGACTTCCCAGGCTATCTCTGAAGCTCTCTATGTTCAGGAAGACGCACCACACCTTCCCTAAACCCTGTTGCTGTAACTTCCAGATTGCGAGAAGTGTCAGAACTACTTCATTGACAGCTGTGCTACTCATGGGCCCCCTACATTTGTAAAGGACAGTGCAGTGGACAAGGAGCACCCCAACCGCTCAGCCCTCACTCTGCCCCTGAGCTGAGAATCAGACCTTCAGGTATCCCTAAGGCTGGGCTGGGAGTATGGAACGAAGCATACGATTTGCCGCTGGGTCTGAACTTTGGCCGTTACAGGGGCCATGTCACAGAATTTGAAGAGACAACTAAGAACAGATACACCTAGGAGGTGAGAAGCATCTACCTGTCCCCTGTCCCCTGTGAGTTTGGGGCCCCCACCTAAATCCTGGGACATACATGAGGACGATACATTTAGTTCTGTGTGCTGAGTGCAATTTGTGTGAACATGGCGCTCCCGTTTGAACACAGGAGGGTAAGTGGGAGCAGAGTGGTGCAGACACAGCGGAGCACCACCTCATTTTGGGACTCCTGCTGAGTGGACATGTGGACTCATGCGTGTAGATGGTGAGCGAGAGGCACATCATGCGGTCACAGCTGGCAGTGGGATCCATGCAGGCTGAAAGCACCTGGATAACAGTAGAGTAGGATGATTCTTCTACTACCTCCCCACCAAATCAAAGCCTTTAACTTATTTTCATGAACCTCAGATCAACAAAGGAAGCAACTGCTATCAGTATGTGGATGGAAAGGACAAATCCCAGGCCAACTGGATGAGGTAAGGCCGGTCAGTCTCTGGGTTCTAGACAGGACACTGATTGACCACAAGCCTGTACTCCTCCCCTTCTCATCAAGCCTCCCTCGATGGACCCCCTCAGCCCCCTGTTCCTCTTTTTTCTCCACACAGTGCTCTTCCGTACCAAGAGACTTTAGGATAAAAGGAGATAAAATATAGCACATGTCCTCAAAATGCACATCTCTATACTAGACAATCTTTGGGCCCCGGAAAAGACCTTGAGGGGCCTAGATTCACTGGGGACAATAGATTCACTTTAATTTATCTAATGAACACTTATTTAGACAGTGGGATTTGTTACTGACACAGATCACACAACCCTGGTCATTAGGGACGAATTACTGCAGGCAGACATGACATAATTGACTTTAGGAATATTTAACTATAATTTTCCCATATTTGAGAAGTTCACAGTGCCAGGATAGCCTAAAACAAGGGACATTTGATCTGTGAGGAAGCAAAGCACGCTAGCTGCAGTTCTAAGCAGATCTGGGTCCTGAAGCCTGCAGAGCACGAACGAGTCACAGATTGGCCATGGGCCCCTTGGCTCACAACCCAGCCCCTATCCTTGAGGGGCTCTCTTTTATTGGGGGGTACAGAATGTGAATGAGCTTTATTGTCCTGTCTTACTGTGCTGTGATAGAGACCGCCAAGTGCAGAGGGAAGCTTTCTATGCAACACTGGGATGCAGGAGTCCACAGGACATTTTGAGAGGGGCTTAGATGTGGACAGAACATCCCGCCAGGACTGTAGAGGGCAGTGGGAGACATCAGAGCCTGAAGGCTTTCAGTATTAGGAGGGGAGCTGGGTGTGGATCAGACACGTAGTGGGAACTTAACACCTGTGGTTTTCCTTCCTTCCGCCTGTCTCAATCCCAGGTATGTGGACTGTGCCCGGCATGATGAAGAGCAGAACCTGGTGGCCTTTCAGTATCACAGGCAGATTTTCTACCGAACCTGCCAGGTCATCAGGCCAGGCTGTGAACTGCTGGTGTGGTACGGGGTCAAGTACAGCCACTAGCTAGGCATCAAGTTGGGCCAAAAGTGGAAGTGAAAGCTCATGGCAAGGACAGGTGGGCAGCTTGGATCTTCTTCAAAATGGCAAGAAAAGAAAGGGTTCTTGGAAATGCCCCTGGCCCAATTTGTAGGGAACAATCCAGTCTAAAGTCAGTAGAATTTCAAATCACATGCTTCGGATATGAAGGATTGATTTCATACACCTTTGACTGTTAGGAACAATTTTGATATTTTTTTTTTGTTCTCATTTTTTTATCCCCCAGCTGCATTTCAGATTAAAATCCATTTACAGTCAATGGGACCTAAGCACTTTGTCTTTTCCAGTCTGAGTTGCACTTCCTGAAGGAGACCCAGGCCCATAGAGGTCCTCAGTCAAACACCTTTTCGAATGGGAGACTCAGATTCAGGGCTACGCAGATGGTCCCTGTAACTATGACTCTATCCTCGCTCCACATTTGTCGGTCCCCAGGCTGGGTGACTCCTGACTTCACAGATCAATTCCCCACATAGGATGTCACTGACGACAATTCCACCTAAGTCATCAAGAGTGTTCTCAGCTCTCAACATTGTAAAATAGCTTCTGACACTGTGTCATGTGATACACTTTTTAAAAGACTAAATTCAGACGAGTACATTTAAGGTTCTAGTTGACTTTTTTCATGAGTCAGCAGAAACCCATGTAGCAACTACTAGGGCGCCCCAAAGGATTGTACAAGATGGACGTTACTTATATAAAGAAGGGTGGGCCCGGGAGCTATTAACAAAATAATGGATTATATGTGAACGAAGACATCTTTGGGGAGAAGAGTTTTTATCAGCCAGATTGTGTCTTCTTCCTACAGGGAGGGATCGAGAGGGTCCACAGACAACCTTTACTGGTATTGACCAGAAAACTCCAGAATGGTTGATGAAGACAGTGTCTGGGAGAGGCTGAGACTGCAGTTAGATCAGGTATTAAATCTAGGTTTGGTTTCATGGGCTTTTAGCATGAGTGGCACTGTTCGGGGCCTGTGGTTTTTCTCTTTAATGTGACTTACAAGAGAAGTCGATGGGGAAAGGTCACTGCAGTGCCATCTATATAAGGGCTGAAACTGCCTCTGATGCTTCTTGAAAGTCCCTACTCTGGGCAGTGTGTAGAAAAGGCCCTTTATATGGGCTTTCTGGATTTCTGAAGATGTAGTGCATAAAAAATGGAATGAAAAAATAGACTGTAAAGCAACACTTTATGGGAGACAGAGTTTGTCTTGTCAACACACAGAGAATGACCTGTGGGGCCGGTCTTAGCAGGACACAGAGCATACGGCCCAGGAAGCCTTGTCAACACCTACCCTGAATTAAACTTTCTCTTTCAGCATGAACAAAACAAGAGATCCATCCTTATTCCTCCTGATATCTGGCCTTCTCCAGTCAGAAACTCCTCAGCGAGCATGTGGGCCGCAGTCACCCCTATCAGGTACTTCCAAGAATATCAGCAAGAAAACACCTCCAATCAGAGGAACTCTGCACAGAGAATCTGAGTCAGCAGCATAAAGGGACCAACCCACCCAGCTGGAATGACAAAGCTGAAGAAAAAGGGGTCAAAGTAAGGTGCAAAGCTTTGCTTAAAGGGACAATGCAGAGGAGGATTCCAAGGCCCTTTTCTGAAGCATGCAATGGAAAAATGTGGGCTATAGGGAGCGTGAGAGAAGGATGGAGGGAGAGCAAGCACAAGCCAGAAGGTGAACCCAAGGACACAGGCAAATTATCTATGGGAGTAGGAATGTAAAGAACTGTAAGAGAAGCAAGGCTTAGGTGATGGGTCACATCTCATTAAGCATGAGGGGACACAAACAAGGGACAAGCCCTATGTTTGCAGGGAGTGTAGCAAGGCTTCACTGTAAAGTCACATCTCATCAGACACCTGAAGACACATTTAGGGGAGAAATCCTATGATTGCAGGGAGATTGGGAGAGGCGTCAGTGAAAAGTCAGGTCTCATCATACACCAGAGTACACACTGAGGGGAGAAGCCCTATGTTTGCAGGGAGTGTGGGCAAAGCTTCAGTGTAAAGTCACATCTCATCACACTCTAGAGGACATACTCAGGAGAAAAGTTCTATGTTTGCAGGGTTTGTGAGCGAGGCTTAAGTGAAAGTCAGGTGTCTTCACACACCAGAGGACACACTCAGGAGAAAATCCATATGTTTACACACAGTGTGGGTGAGGCTTCAGTGAAAGGACAAATCTCATGAGAAAACCGGAAGACACACTCAGGGGAGAAGCCCTATGATGGCAGGAAGTGTGGGTGAGGCTTCATTGATAAGTCAAATCTCATCACACGCAAAAGGACACACTCAGGTGTGAAGCCCTATGTTAACAGGGAGTGTGGGCGAGGCTTCAGTGTAACCGGAAATCTCACCACACACTAGAGGATAGATTCAGGGGAGAAGCCCTATGAGTGCATGGTCTGAAGGCAAGGCTTCAGTGATAATTCAAATCTCATCACACACCAGAGGACACACTCAAGGGAGACGCCCTGTGATTGCAGGGAGTGTGGGTGAGACTTCAGTGTAAAGTCACATCTCATCACACACCAGAGGACACACTCAGGGGAAAAGGCCTATGTTTGCAGAGAGTGTCGCGAGGGTCCAGAGTAAAGTCAGGTCACATCATACACCAGCGGACACACTACGGAGAAATCCCTATGATTGTACGCAGTGTGAGCAAAAATTTACATGAATATCAAGTCACCTCAGACTCCAGAAATACACTCACGGGAGAAGCCTTATGTGTGCAGGCTCTGTGGGTGAAGCTTACGTGATAAGTCAAGTCTCATCACACACCAGAAGACACATTCTGGGGAGAAACCCTATAATTGCAAGGAGACTGGGAGAGGCTCCAGTGAAATATCAGGTCTCATCATACACCAGAGCACACATTCAGGAGAAAAGCCGTATGTTTGCAGGTAGTGTGGGCAAAGCTTCAGTGAAATGTGAGGTCTCATCACACACGAGAGGACACACTCAGGAGAAAAGCCCTATGTTTGCATAGAGTGTGGCGAGGCTTCAGAGTTAAGTCAGGTCTCATCATACACCAGGGGACACATTCTGGGGAGAAACGCTATGTTTGCTTGGAGTGTGGGCGAGGTATCAGTGAAAAGGCAGGTCTCATCACACACCAGAGGACAGACACAGGGAAGAAGCACTATGTTTGCAGGGGGTATGGGCGAGGCTTCAGGGTAAAGTCAGGTCTCATCATACACCAGAAGACACAATCTGGGGACAAGCCCTATGTTTGCAGGGACTGTGGGCGAGGCTTCAGTGAAATGTCAAATCTCATCAAACTCAGGAAAACACACACAGGGGAGAAACCCTATGTTTGCAGGGAGACCGGGAGAGGTTTCAGTGTAAAGTCTGGTCTGATCATACTCCAGACGACAGACTCAGGGGAGAAGTCCTATCATTGTAGGGACTGTGTGCGAAACTTCCGTGATAAGTAAAGTCTCATCACACACCAGAGCATATTCTCATGGGAGAAGCAATACGATTCCATGGAATGTGACATGGCTTCAGTATTATGTCAAATCTCTTCACATACCAGAAGACATACTCTGGGGAGAAACCCTATGTGTGCACCAAGCATGGACGAGGTTTCAATGTAAAGTCAGGTCTCATCATACACCAGAGGACACAGTAAGGAGAAAAGGCCTCTGTATGCAGGGAGTGTGAGTTAGGCCTCAGTGAAAAGTATGGCCTAATCACACACCAGAGGACACACTCAGGGGAGAAACCTTATGTTTGCAGGGACTGTGGGCGAAGCTTTAGTGTAAAGTCACATCTCATCACACTCTAGAGGACACACTCAGGAGAAAAGCCCTATGTTTGCACACAGTGTGGGCGAGGCTTCAGTGAAAGAACAAATCTCATGAGACAAAGGAAGACACACACAGGGGACAAACCCTCTGTATGCAGGGAGTGTGGGTTAGGCTTCAGTGAAAAGTCTGGCCGCATCACACACCAGAGGACACACTCAGGCGAGAAGCACTATGTTAGCACACAGTGTGGGCAAGGCTTCAGTGTAAAGTCAGGTCATCGTACACCAGAGGACACACTCCAGTGAGAAGCCCTATGATTGTAGGAACTGTGGGCAATGCTTCAGTGTAAGGTCAGATCTCATCACAACCCAGAGGACACACTCATGAAAAACCCTATATTTCCAGGGAATGTTCGCGAAGCTTCAGTGAAAAGTCAGGTCTCATCAAACACCAGAGGACAGACACAGGGAAGAAGCACTATGTTTGCAGGGAGTATGGGCGAGGGTTCAGGGTAAAGTCAGGTCTCATCATAAACGACAGGACACACTCACGGGCGAAGCCCTATGTTTGCAAGTAGTGTGGTGAGGCTTCAGAATGAAGTGAGGTCTCATTATACACCAGAGGACACACTCAGGGGAGAAGCCCTATGATTGTAGGTACTGGAGGCAAAATTTCAGTGTAAAGTCACATGTCATCGCAACCCAGAGGACACACTCATGAAAAACCCTATATTTGCAGGGAGTGTGGGTGAGGCTTCAGTGAAATGTCAAATCTCATGAGACTCAGGATAACACACACAGGAGAGAAACCCTATGTTTCCATGGAGTGTGGGGGTGGATTCAGTGTAAAGTCAGGTCTCATCATACACCAGAGGACACACTCAGGGGAGAAGCACTATGTTTGCACACAGTGTGGGGTAGGCTTCAGTGAAAGGACAAATCTCATGAGACACCAGAAGACACACTCAGGGGAGAAGCCCTATGATGGCAGGAAGTGTGGGTGAGGCTTCATTAATAAGTCAAATATCATCACTCGCAAGAGGAAACACTCAAGTGTGAAGCCCTATGTTAACGGAGTGTGGACGAGGCTTCAGTGTAAACTGAAATCTCACCACACACTAGAGGACAGACTCAGAGGAGAAGCCCTATGAGTGCTTGGTCTGTGGGCGAGGCTTCAGCGATAATTCAAATCTCATCACACACCAGAGGACACACTCAAGGGAGAAGCCCTATGATTGCAGGATGTGTGAGCGAGACTTCAGTGTAAAGTCACATCTCATCACACACCAGAGGACACACTCACCAGAGGACACACTCACGGGAGAAGGCCTATGTTTGCAGGGAGTGTGGTGAAGCTTCAGTGAAAAGTCAGGTCTCATCACACACGAGAGGACACACTCAGAAGAAAAGCCCTATATTTTTCAGGCAGAATGGGCCAGGCTTCAGTGAAAGGAAAAATATCATCGGACACCAGAGGACACACTCAGGGGTGAAGCCATATGATTGCAGGCAGTGTGGGCGAGGCTTCAGTGATAAGTCAAGTCTCATCACACACCAGAAAACACAATCTGGGGAGAAGTCCTATGTTTGCAAGGAGTGTGGTGAGGCTTCAGAGTGAAGTGAGGATTCATCATACACCAGAAGACACACTCACGAGAGAAGCACTGTGTTTGCAGGGATGTGGGCGAACCTTCAGTGTAAAGTCACGTCTCATCACACTCTAGAGGACACACTCAGGAGAAAAGCCCTATGTTTGCAGAGAGTGTGGGCGAGGCTTCAGTGAAAAGTCAGGTCTCATCACACACCAGAGGGCAGACACATGGAAGAATCACTATGTTTGCAGGGAGTATGGGCGAGGCTTCAGGGTAAAGCCAGGTCTCATCATACACCAGAAGACACAATCTGGGGAGAAGCCCTATGTTTGCAGGGAATGTGGGCGAAGCTTCAGTGTAAACTCACATCTCATCACACTATAGAGCACACACTCAGGAGAAAAGCCCTATGTTTGCAGAGAGCGTTGGCGAGGCTTCAGTGAAAAGTCAGGTCTCATCACACACCAGAGGACACACACAGGGAAGAATCACTATGTTTGCAGGGAATATGGGCAAGGCTTCAGGGTAAAGTCAGGTCTCATCATACACCAGAAGACACAATCTGGGGAGAAGCCCTATGTTTGCAGGGAATGTGGGTGAGGCTTCAGTGAAAAGTCAGGTCTCTTCGTACACCAGAGGACACACTCCAGTGAGAAGCCCTATGATTGTAGGAACTGGGGGCAACGCTTCAGTGTAACGTCACATCTTATCACAACCCAGAGGACTCACTCAGGAAAAACCCTATATTTGCAGTGAGTGTGGGCGAGGCTTCAGTGAAATGACAAATCTCATCAGACTCAGGAAAACACACACAGGGGAGAAACCCTATGTTTGTAGGGAGACTGGGAGAAACTTCAGTGAAAAATCAGGTCTCATCACACACGAGAGGACACCCTCAGGAGAAAAGCCGTATGTTTTTCAGGCAGTGTGGGCCAGGCTTCAGTGAAAGGAAAAATATCATCGGACACCGGAGGACACAATCGGGGGAGATGCCTTGTGTTTGCGGGTACTGTGGCGAGGCTTCCCTGATAAGTAAAGTATCTTTACACACCAGAAGACACACTCAGCGATGAAGCCATATGATTGCAGGCAGTGTGGGCGAGGCTTCAGCGATAAGTCAAGTCTCATCACACACCAGAAAACACAATTTGGGGAGAAGCCCTATGTTTGCAGGGAGTGTGGGTGAGGCTTCAGTGAAAAGTCAGGTCTCGTCGTACACCAGAGGACACACTCCGGTGAGAAGCCCTATGATTGTAGGAACTGGGGGCAAAACTTCAGTGTAAAGTCACATCTCATCGCAACCCAGAGGACACACTCATGAAAAACCCTGTATTTGCAGGGACTGTGGGTGAGGCTTCAGTGAGATGTCAAATCTCATCAGACTCAGGAAAACACACACAGGGGAGTAACCCTGTGTTTGCAGGGAGACTGGGAGAGGCTTCAGTGTAAAGTCTGGTCTGATCATACACCAGAGGACAGACTCAGGGGAGAAGCCCTATGATTGTAGGGACTGTGTGCGAAACTTCCGTGATAAGTAAAGTCTCATCACACACCAGAGCACATTCTCATGGGAGAAGCCCTACGATTCCAGGGAATGTGACATGGCTTCAGTGATATGTCAAATCTCTACACATACCAGAAGACATATTCTGGGGAGAAACCCTATGTGTGCACCGAGCGTGGGCGAGGTTTCAATGTAAAGTCAGGTCTCATCATACACCAGAGGACACAGTAAGGAGAAAAGCCCTCTCTCTGTATGCAGGGAGTGTGGGTTAGGCTTCAGTGAAAAGTCTGGCCTCATCACACACCAGAGGACACACTCAGGGGAGAAGCCTTATGTTTGCAGGGACTGTGGGCGAAGCTTCAGTGTAAAGTCACATCTCATCACACTCTAGAGGACACACTCAGGAGAAAAGCCCTATGTTTGCAAGGTTTGTGAGCGAGGCTTCAGTGAAAAGTCAGGTCTTCAGACACCAGAGGACACACTCAGGAGAAAAGCCCTATGTTTGCACACAGTGTGGGCGAGGCTTCAGTGAAAGAACAAATCTTATGAGACACAGGAAGACACACACAGGGGACAAACCCTATGTTTCCAGGGAGTGTGGGAGAGGATTCAGTGGAAAGTCAGGTCTCATCATACACCAGAGGACACTCTCAGGGGAGAAACACTATGTTTGCACACAGTGTGGGCTAGGCTTCAGTGAAAGGACAAATCTCATGAGACACCATAAGACACACTCTGGGGAGAAGCCCTATGATGGCAGGGAGTGTGGGTGAGGCTTCATTAATAAGTCAAATCTCATCACTCGCAAGAGGACACACTCAGGTGTGAAGCCCTATGTTAACGGAGTGTGGGCGAGGCTTCAGTGTAAACTGAAATCTCACCACACACTAGAGGACAGACTCGGGGGAGAAGCCCTATGAGTGCATGGTCTGTGGGCGAGGCTTCAGCGATAATTCAAATTTCATCACACACCAGAGGACACACTCAAGGGAGAAGCCCTATGATTGCAGGGAGTGTGGGCGAGACTTCAGTGTAAAGTCACATCTCATCACACACCAGAGGACACACGCAGGGGAAAAGGCCTATGTTGGCAGAAGTGTCGTGAGGGTCCAGAGTAAAGTCAGGTCACATCATACACCAGCGGACACACTACGGAGAAAGCCCTATGATTGTATGCAGTGTGGGCAAAAATTTACATGAATAACAAGTCACCTCCAACTCCAGAAATACACTCACGGGAGAAGCCTTATGTGTGCGGGGCCTGTGGGTGAGTCTTCCGTAATAAGTCAATTCTCATCACACACCAGAAGACACACCCTGGGGAGAAGCACTATGTTTGCAGGGAGTGTGGGCGAGGCTTCAGTGTAAAGTCACATCTTATCACAACCCAGAGGACACACTCAGGAAAAACCCTATATTTGCAGGGAGTGTGGGCGAGGCTTCAGTGAAGTGTCAAATCTCATGACTCAGGAAAACACACACAGGGTAGAAACCCTATGTTTGTAGGGAGACTAGGAGAGGCTTCAGTGAAAAGTCAGGTCTCATCATACACCAGAGTGCACACTCAGGGGAGAAGCCCTATGTTTGCAGGGAGTGTGGGTGAAGCTTCAGTGAAAAGTCAGGTCTCATCACACACGAGAGGACACACTCAGGAGCAAAGCCCTATATTTTTCAGGCAGTGTGGGCCAGGCTTCAGTGAAAGGAAATATTTCATCGGACACAGGAAGACACACTTGGGGAGAAGCCTTATGTTTGCGGGAACAGTGGCGAGGCTTCCCTGATAAGTAAAGTATCTTTACACACCAGAGGACACACTCAGGGCTGAAGTCATATGATTGCAGGCAGTGTGGGCGAGGCTTCAGTGAAATGTCAAATCTCATCAGACTCAGGAAAGCACACACAGGGGAGAAACCATATGTTTGCAGGGAGACCAGGAGAGGCTTCAGTGTAAAGTCTGGTCTGATCATACGCCATAGGACAGACCCAAGGGAGAAGCCCTCTGTTTGCAGGGACTGTGTGCGAATCATCCGTGATAACTAAAGTCTCATCACACACCAGAGCATATTCTCATGGGAGAAGCCCTACGATTCCAGGGAATGTGACATGGCTTCAGTGATATGTCAAATCTCTTCACATACCAGAAGACATACTCTGGGGAGAAACTCTATGTGTGCACCGAGTGTGGGCGAGGCTTCAGTGTAAAGTCAGGTCTCATCATACACCAGAGGACACAGTAAGGAGAAAAGCCCTCTGTATGCATGGAGTGTGGGTTAGGCTTCAGTGAAAAGGCAGGCCTCATCACACACCAGAAGACACACTCTGGGGAGAAACTCTGTGTTTGCAGGGAGTGTGGGTGAGACTTCAGTGTAAAGTCAGGTCTCATTATACACCAGAGGACACACTCAGGGGGAAGCCTTATGTTTGCAGGGACTGTGGGCAAAGCTTCAGTGTAAAGTCACATCTCATCACACTCTAGAGGACGCACTCAGGAGAAAAGCCCTATATTGCAGGGTTTGTGAGTGAGGCTTCAGTGAAAAGTCAGGTGTCTTCACACACCAGAGGACACACTCAGGAGAAAAGCCCTATGTTTGCACACAGTGTGGGCGAGGCTTCAGTGAAAGGACAAATCTCATGAGAGACCGGAAGACACACTCAGGGGAGAAGCACTATGATGGCAGGAAGTGTGGGTGAGGCTTCATTGATAAGTCAAGTCTCATCACACTCAAGAGGACACACTCAGGTGTGAAGCCCTTTGTTAACAGGGAGGGTGGGCCAGGCTTCAGTGTAACCTGAAATCTCACCACACACTATAGGACAGACTCAGGGGAGAAGCACTATGAGTGCATGGTCTGTCGGCGAGGCTTCAGCGATAATTCAAATTTCAACACACACCAGAGGACACACTCCGGTGAGAAGCCCTATGATTGTAGGAACTGGGGGCAAAGCTTCAGTGTAAAGTCACATCTCATCACACTCTAGAGGACATACTCAGGAGAAAAGCCCTATGTTTGCAGGGTTTGTGAGTGAGGCTTCAGTGAAAAGTCAGGTGTCTTCACACACCAGAGGACACACTCAGGAGAAAAGCCCTATGTTTTTCAGGCAGTTTGGGCCAGGCTTCAGTGAAAGGAAAAATATCATGGGACACCAGAGAACACACTCATGGGTGAAGACATATGATTGCAGGCAGTGTGGGCGTGGCTTCAGTGAAAAGTCATGTCTCATCACTCACCAGAGGACACACACAGGGAAGAAGCACTATGTTTGCAGGGAGTATGGGCGAGGGTTCAGAGTAAAGTCAGGTCTCATCATAAACGACAGGA
The DNA here is from genome assembly GCA_031876335.1 of Hipposideros larvatus. Taxonomy (NCBI): domain Eukaryota; kingdom Metazoa; phylum Chordata; class Mammalia; order Chiroptera; family Hipposideridae; genus Hipposideros; species Hipposideros larvatus. Next base: position 55,635,325 of record CM063105.1, read on the forward strand.
CACACTCACGGGCGAAGCCCTATGTTTGCAAGGTGTGTGGTGAGGCTTCAGAATGAAGTGAGGTGTCATCATACACCAGAGGACACACTCACGGGAGAAGCGCTATGTTTGCAGGGACTGTGGGCGAAGCTTCAGTGTAAAGTCACATCTCATCACACTCTAGAGGACACACTCAGGAGAAAAGCCCTATGTTTGCAGAGAGCGTGAGCGAGGCTTCAGTGAAAAGTCAGGTCTCATCATACACCAGAAGACACAATCTGGGGAGAAGCCCTATGTTTGCAGGGAGTGTGGGCGAGCGTTCAGTGAAGAGTCAAATCTCATCAAACATCAAGGGACACACTGAGGAGAAAAGCACTATGTTTGCTGGGAGTGTGGGCGAGGCTTCAGTAAATAGTCAGGTCTCATCACACACCAGAGGACACACTCAGGAGAAAAGCCCTATGTTTGCAGGGAGTGTGGGCTAGGCTTCAGTGAAAAGTCAAGACTCATCACACCCCAGGGGACACACTCAGGAGAAAAGCCCTATGTTTGCACGCAGAGTGGGCGAGGCTTCAATGAAATGACAAATCTCATTGGACACCGGAAGACATACTCGTGGGAGAAACGCTATGTTTTTAGGGAGTGTGGGCGAAGCTTCAGTTTAAAGTCAGTTCTAATCATACATCAGAAGATCACTCACGGGAGAAGCCCTATGATTGCAGGGACTGTGGGCAAAGTTTCAGTGTAAAGTCACATCTCAACACACACAAGGACAAACTCAGGAGTAAAGCCCTATGTTTGCTGCGAGTGTGGGCGAGGCTTCAGTAAAAAGTCCGGTCTCATTACACACCACAAGACACATTCATGTGAAAAGCTCTATGTTTGCACAGAGTGTGATGAGGCTTCAGAGTAAAATCAAGTGTCATCATACACCAGCAGACACAGTCAGGCGAGAAGCCCTATGTTTGCAGGGGTTATGTGCAAACCTTCAGTGTAGGGCAAGGGGAATAAAAGAACAAATTAACCTATGGGATTACATCAAACTTAATAGCTTTTCACAGCAAAGGAATTCATCAAGAAAACAAAATGACAGGCTACTGAATCGGAGAAGATATTTGCCAATGATATATCTGATAAAGGGTTGATATCCACAATTTATAAAACACTCATTCAACTCAACACCAATAAAAGAAACAACCCAATTAAAAATTGGGCAGAGGATATGAAGAGGCATTTCTCTACAAAGGATATACAGATGGCCAACAGGCATATTAAAAAGTGTTCAACCTCACTAATCATTAGGGAAATGCAAATAAAAACCATAATGAGATACCACTTCCCTCCAGTCAGAATGACTATCATCAATAAATCAACAAACAACAAGTGCTGGCTACACTGTGGAGAAAAGGGAACCCTGATGCCCTGTTGGTGGGACTGCAGATTGGTGGAGCCATTATGGAAATCAGTATGGAGATATCTCAAAAAACTGGAAATGGAACTACCGTATGACCCAGCAATTCCACACTTGGTTATCTATCCAGAGAATCCAAGATGTTAATTCGAAAAAATATATGTACCCCTATATATATTGCACCACTATTCACAATAGCCAAGACTTGGAAACAACCAAAATGCCCATCGGTAGATGACTGTATTTACAAATTGTGGCACATTTATACAATGAGGTATTACTCTGCCATAAAGAAGAATGAAATTGTAACATTTGGGACGTTACGGATGGACTTAGAGACTATTATGTTAAGTGAAATAAGTCAGTCGGAGACAGACAAATACCATATTTCACTTATATGTGGACTCTAAAAAACTGAATGGGTGAGGAAAGTGAACAGAGGTGGTTTCAGAGATGTGAGGGTGCAGCTGATGGCTATTTGTTGGGGAGATGGGGATGACGGAGAGAGGGAGGGGGCTAGACAGCATAAATACGCAGCTGCAGTGTGGCCATGGGGACATGGGGGACAGTTTGAGGAATGTAATTGATAATGTGAATATTTTGTAGGGTGTCAGGTGGTCACATGTCTTGCAACGTGGATAGTGAAGAGGCTTGATCACTGCACTGTACACCTGAAGCTGATGTTGTATAACGTTGTATGTCAGCTATAATTGAATATATATATATATATATATATATATATATATATATATATATATATATAGTCATGGGACGTGGAGTATAGTGTGGGAGTGGAGTCAAGGGATTTGTAATAGATATGTATTATATGGGGGGGAATTGGGGCGGCGGATTGGGGGAGGGGGTTTTCACTTCGAGGTGTAAAAAGTATAACTATTGCACTGTGTTGTACAGCTGAAACTAATTCAAAAAAATGTGTATTTCATAATAAAAATAATTTAATAAAAAAATCTTCAGTGAAAAGTCACATCTCTTCACACACCAGAGGATACACACAGGAGAAACGCCCTATGTTTGCTCACAGTGTGTGCGAGGCTTCAGTGAAAGGAAAAATCTCATCAGACACTGGAAGTCACACTCATGGGATAAACCCTATGTTTGTACACAGTGTGGGTAAAATTTTACACAAAAATCAAGACACATCGGAACCAGAATACATTCAGGGGAGAAGCATCATGTTTGCAGTAACTGTGGGTGAGGATACCGTGATAAGTAAGGTCTCATCACACTCCAGAGGACACACTCAGGAGAGAAGCCCTATGACTGCAGGGAGCGTGGGCGAGGCTGCAGTGTAAAGTCAGGTCTCATCACACACCAGAGGACACACTCAGGGGAGAAGCCATATGGTTATAGGAACTGTGGGTGAGACTTCAGTGTAAACTCACATCTCATCACACATCAGAGGACACATTCAGGAGAAAAGCCATATGTTTGCAGGGAGTGTGGGCGAGGCTTCAGTGAAAAGTTAGGTCTCATCAAACACCAGAGTACAAACTCAGGAGAAAAGCACTATGTTTGGAGGCAGTGTGGGGAGGCTTCATTGAAAGGACTAATCTCATCAGACACAGAAGAAACACTCATGGGAGATACCCTATGATTTCAGGGAGTGAGGGCAAGACTTCAGTGTAAAGTCAGGTCTCATCACACACTAGAGGACACACTAAGTGGAGAACCCCTATGTTTGCAGGGAGTGTGGGCGATGCTTCTGTGTAAACTTAAATCTCATTACACACTAGGGGACACACTCAGGTGACAAGCCCTATGTTTGCTTGGATGGTGGGCGCAGCTTCAGTGAAAAGTCAGGTCTCATCACACACGAGAGGACACACTCAGGGGAGAAGCCCTATGTTTGCATGGAGTGTGGGTGAAGCTTCAGTGAAAAGTCAGGTCTCATCACACACAAGAGGACACACTCAGGGGAGAAGCCCTATGTTTGCAGGGAGTGTGGGTGAAGCTTCAGTGAAAAGTCAGGTCTCATCACACACAAGAGGACACACTCAGGAGAAAAGCCCTATATTTTTCAGGCAGTGTGGGCCAGGCTTCAGTGAAAGGATAAATCTCATCAGACACCAGAATGCACACGCAGGGGAGAAACCCTATGTTTTTACGCAGTGTGGGGAAAACTTTACATTAAAATCAAGTAAAATCAGACACCAGAAAATACACTCAGGGTAGAAGCCTTATGTTTATGGGGACTGTGGGCAAGGCTTCTGTGATAAATCAAGTATCATAACACACCAGAGGGCACATTCAGGGGAAGAGCCCTATGTTTGCAGGGAGTGTGGGCGAGGCTTCAGTATAAAGTCAGGTCTCAAGATACACCAGAGGACACACCTAGCGGAGAAGCCCTAAGTTTGCAGGGACTGTGGGCAAAGCTTCAGTGTAAAGTCACATCTCATCACACTCTAGATGACACAATCAGAAGAAAAGCCCTATGTTTGCAGGGTTTGTGAGCGAGGCTTCAGTGAAAAGTCAGGTGTCTTCACACACCAGAGGACACACTCAGGAAAAAAGCCCTATGTTTGCATGCAGAGTGGGCGAGGCTTCAGTGAAAGATAAATATTTCCCATTCTGGTCCTCTGTCCTGTTCTCAGAGGACTTGCGCAACTTGCAGGGGTGTTTGTGTGTTGCCCCGTCATTCAGTGCGCTGTATTGTTCCAGCTCTTTTTTGGTGTGTGTGCGGCGTTCCGGGTGAAATGGAGGACTCTTGTGCATTGAAACAGACCTTTGGTGAGTGTTGTGCCTGCAAAGTCAAGGGGCTTCATTTAAGTGGGGCATGAGAGCCATGGTTTGCCCAAGATCAGGGGATAACTGATGGATGTCTCAGTGCCCAGGTGCAGGGAGACAGAAGGTTGTCATCTGGTCTTTCGGTCACGGTGCCCAGGACGGGCATGGCCTTGGCTGGAGGGAGCCGCCCATAGCCCATGCTGTGAGGTTGAGGCCTGCACAGGCAGACAGCCTTCTGCCTGGGCATGGAAATGGTGGAGGCGGTAGCAGGTGGCTGGGGAATGTGGTCTTGCGGGTAGGAGCAGTACGAGGACAGAAACAGAACCTGCTGTCTGGCCATGCCACTTGGTCAGGCCTGCGAGTGTGGAGGGCAAGTTGACAAATTTGCCCATGGCCTGGGGAAAAGTGGCTGATTAAAAGCCTGTAGATGGGCAAAATGCAGTGGGTGTTGGGTCAGAGCTCAGATGGCGATGGCGGCCAAAGTCAATGGTAAGAAATGCTTACAGTAGTTGGTTTTGCAATGCGGTCTCCCATCCAAGCAAAAACCAGACACGATCCTGCTTACATTCCAGAGTCAGACGAGATCTGACTCCTTTAGGGTTGTATGGCCGTAGGTATTCGGACTTGGTGTCTGGCGCCCTAAAAGTCGTTGGACGGCCACCGTGGTGACTGAGCAATACATTCTGAGCCACTCTGGTCAAGCACATGAACCACAAGCACTACGCCAGCCTTATCCGCCCGCGCTACTCATTCCGCCTTTCCTCACACCCACCTCATCTGGAAGCCGCTGCGGTAAGCGAAGGCCAGTCCAGGCAGACAGTGAGCCTTTTCCATTCGCCATGGCAGAGGCAACACTGGCCACCTCTGCTCCCTTGGCGGTCACACAATTTGGAGTTCTGGCTTTCAGTGACTCTCCAGGCCCTGAACTGCTTGCCTTCGCACAACTGCCTGGCTACTCTATAGTCCGCTGGACAGGGCAACCTAGGCTTGGTTACTCTGAGACATCTGGGATTCTAGGAACATGAACATCAGCCTAGGCCCTGGCCCCGGGATTTTCCCCGGCACCTGCACCAGCAGTTGCCCTCGGCCTGGCTCTGGCCCTCTCTCCTGGCTGGTGTGACTGGCCGTATTCACAGGCAGTCAACAGCGCCAGCAGTATTAACCAGATCCAGACCACTTCAACCTTGCTTAGGCAACATTCCACTTGCCCCACACTATGATAAGCGCCCCACCCATCCTCATGTACCTTTCCTATACGTAAGCACTCCAGACTCACTATGCTGAGAGTGTACATGAGAGATATCTGGAGAAAGGAACACAGAGGCAGTGAGAGACAGAGTGAATGAGAGAAGCTGAGAGGAAGGTCGATGAAGAGAGAGGCAGATGGGGAGAAAGAGAGAGCAAGAGAGAGGCAGGAAAAGGGAGACCCAGGGAGAGAGTCCTAAACACACACACATACACACACACATACAAAGAGTAATATAGAGCCAGAAAGATGCATATAAATGAATAAATAAATATATATATATATATATATATATATATATATATATATATATATACATATAGATATATAGATATAGATATATAGATGTATATACACACAGAGACAGCGAGGCAGACATCAAAACACAGAGACACCAAGACTCAAAATGTCCCAGAGAGACAGAGAAAGAGAGACTGAGGGAGCCGATAGAGTCATAAACTTTGTATAACTCAGTCGTGTAAATGACATCCCAACATTTTGTTTCTCTAGTCATTAGTATCCAGTCACAATGGATGGCCAGCCTCAAAAGGAGGGTCTCATATCGAGATTGTGACATGGAGGCAGGCACACTTGGATCCATTGAGGGACCGACAACCAAATTGGTGGAGACGAGGCGCTTGGCCATAACTCTAAATGTAATAGAGTCTCTGAAATATTCTGTGCCAGAGAACACAATGTTGGCATTTGAGTTCATTACAACACTCCTGAGATAGAGGCAGGTGGGCAATGGTAGACCATGGGTGCCATTAGAGACCCAGCCCACAGGCACTGTGTTCTGACATCACCAAGCACACACTTCATCCTTCAGTTCTGCACCCTACGTCAAGGTACCCCAGCCCAAGGGGTCTAACCACTAGTGCTCTTTACAAGTGTGATGACATCATGTGACATAGATGCTAGAACGAATACACTATGCACATGGGGACACTGGGGAGGGCCTGAGAGGACATGCTTGTCAGCGTCACATCACTACAGAGGAGCAGAAGCCCGTTCTGAACTGAGCTCTGGCTCCTCAAAGCCAGGGCCCCGCTACATCCAGGTTTCCTAGAACCGTGGGTTTGCCTATGTTGGTGTAACTGGTGTAGAATAGTTGTGTGAGATACGGTGACCTATAACCAACCCAGACGGCCTTGGGAGAGCTCTTCGTTGACGAAGCAGCCCACAGGGGAGACCCAGGTAGTGATCTCATTTCCTGATCATAAAGCTTAGCAGAACTTGGAACCCTGGTAACCATGCAGCCACATCACAATGAAGCCCGTTCCCAGGTCACTTTCAGGGAGACACTGGAGATAGTGCTATGTTTCCTTGCTGTGTCCCCACGGCTTCAGGCAATAGCTTCAGGAAAGCCCAAAATTCGAAACTTTAACCATGTTTTAGACACTGGTTCAGGTCTCAAACCAGACACTTCTGGTCATGTGTTCAGAGGACACCAAAGGAAACACAGGGAGGCGGAAAGTAGCACAGGCCAGGCTAGGCCACCAATCTGATGTCACTCTGACCATCCTTTGACCCCTCCAAGTGTGTGTGTGTGTGTGTGTGTGTGTATGTGTGTGTGTGTGTGTGTGTGTGTGAGGAGGGTGAGGTAGACGGCTTTGCTACGTCTTCTTTTTTTAGGTTCCTCAGGTGTAAGATTCGTCTGATTATTTGAAAATGTTCTTGTTTCTTGAGGTAGGTCTGCATTGCTCTGAATTTCCTTCTTAGGACTACTTCAGTGTGTGCCATAGACTGGATTATTGTGTTGTCATTTTCTTTTGGCTCAAGGTATTTTTTGATTTCTTCCACGATCACATAGTTGTTCCGCTGGGAAGCATGTTCCTTAGCTCCCATACAGTTTTGTGTTTTCCGGTTATCTTGTGGTAATTGATTTCTACTCCCATACCAGAGGAGATTTCAGTCTCCTTATATCTATGGAGAATTGTTTGATGGCCTATCATGTGATATATCCTGAAAAATGTTCACGGTGCCCTTGAAAAGAATGCATATTCCTCTGCATTAGCGTGAAATTCCCTAAAAGTATCCATGAAAGTCATTTCAGTCCATTATTTCTTGGTTGCTTTTCTGTCTGGATGATGTCTTTCTTGATGTCAATTGCATGTCATAATCGCCTACTATTACTGTGAATGCCTCCCTTTATGTCTCCCCTTGTAGGCTTTCAGTGTTTAGTTATTCCTGTGTGGGCCATGCAAATATTTATAAGAGTTACCTCCTCTTGTCGGATTGACTCTTTTCTCATTCCGATTGGCCTTTTTGACCCTTTTTATGGGTGTTGCTTTAAAGTCTATGTTGTCTGATATAAGTATTGATTCCCCAGTGTTTTCCCTCTTCATTTCCATTTGCATAAAGTATCATCTTCCCTCCCTTTGCTTTCCGTCCCTGTGTGCCTTTCAATATGCAGTGACTCTTGCGGACACCATCTGTATGGTTCTTGTTGTTTTCTGTATCCATTCTGCCATGTCACTTGTTTTTCTAGTTGATATAACTTTGCCTAATCTCTTTGATCATGAAATGCTCAGATAGAAGACTTGTGACATGGTCTTCTTTGCATGAGAGGGCCCAAGAATCAAAGTACGCCCTCGAAGAAGCTTTGGATGCTGCCCGGACAATAAGGCCCATTGCCCCTTCTGTTGGAGGGAAGGAACACGGCCCCTATTTCCAGCTGAGCAGCTTTCTTGGAACACAAGACCCCACCTGACAGAGGCAGGAAAACTTTCGTATACCAGTCATCATGGCCGAGGGACTCCAGCCTCTCCAGGCAAAAGAAAGGAATCGATGCCTGTCTGTTAAGCAGGAAACAAGACCCCAGCCTCAACTGACAGGGAAACAAGAGCCCGCTTGAATGGCCAAGTATGGCTCCCAGGCCCTTTGTTGGAGTGAAGTGAATCATGCCGCCTCCCAGTTTGAGTGGGGCAATGAGACACTTGCCCTCCCTGTGTGAGAAAGGAGAAGCTGCTTGAGTGGTTTGACAGGAACCAGGGCCATCCTGAGAAAAGGGAAGACCGAGGCCCACCACAATCCAAGTGTAAAAATCCCCTGTTGTCCAGCCAAAGGGAGGCGACCCATGCCCCACAGTCTGCCCAAGTGGAACACCATGGACACCCGGCACCACTGGAAAAAAAAAGGAGAAGTGCCATGCCCTCCCTCTCTGGCAGGTTGCTAGGGCCACCGCAGGCTCCTGGCCCTACTTGCACAGGGCATGAACCCAGGCCCCTGTTTGCCTGAGCACAACGACATCTTATGGTGGCCCTTTTGTAAGAGGAAGCATCCAGCCAATGAATGCTATGGTCGCAAGTATCACCTGTTAGAGGAAGGGTACCCAGGCCTTCAACTCACCAGAGTAGCTCACCAGGGACCCAACACCCTCCGGGAAGATGAATGGTACACCATGCCTACAAGACCAACCAGGGAAAGAAGACTCCAGTTAATTTAGGGTGATAAAGTAGACTGCTCCCCCACCTAACGCAGAAGTGCAGGGAAACCAAAAACCAGCCCATGTTAGTTGATCAATGAGACTTTGTACCTCTGAAATAGCAGACTACCTACATTGCCTTTTGGAAGAGAAAAACCTGGACTTTAGTCTTCCCACAGGAGCAGGGTCTCCAACATCTCCTAACACATCTCTTTTTCTAACCAACTGAGTTAAGGGAGAATGACATAAGGCTACTGAAGGGGCAACACAGAAGCAGAGAGAGACACACAGGGAGCCAGAGAGACCCACAGACAGAATGAAAGAAGGAGAGAGAAGGAGAGAGAATGGGAGAGGGAGCAAAGTAGGGAAACCCAGAGCTTGACAGACATTGGACGGCTATTCAGACTGGGAAACAATCACACTGAAGCTGTGCTGAAGTAGCAGGTTCTACACTCGAGGATGTTTGTGCCAATGGTGTGCGTTGCCTAAGGAGGCAGTGCTGTGTGTCGTTGTCAGTCACCATGGTGCCCCACGGGTGGCCTCCTCTGTCAGAGGAGCACAATGGTGTTCCGAGACTGGCCCAGGTTTCCGCCCGTGGAGGGAAAAGATGCAGCTCAGGTACCGACTTCGTGTGCATTGTGTGCCTCTGTGCCTCTCCCATTCTGGTCCTCTGTCCTGTTCTCAGAGGACTCGCACAACTTGCTGGCGTGTTTGTGTGTTGCCCCATAGTTCAGTGTGCTGCTTTGTTCCAGCTGTTTTTTGATGTGTGCGGGCCATCCCATGTAGGGTGGAGGACTATTGTACATTGTAACAGAACTTTGGTGAGTGGCGCACCTGCAAAATCAGGGGCTATCATTTAAGTGGGATGTGTGAGCCATCCGTTGGCCCAAGATCAGTGGATAACCGATTGGGGGTCTCAGTGTCCAGCTAGAGGGAGACAGAAGGTTGTCCTCTGGTCTTAGGTCCACGGTGCCCAGTACAGGCACGGTCCTGGCAGGAGGTAGCCACCCACAGCTCGTGCCACGAATGTTGAGGCCTGCGCAGGCAGACAGCCCTGGGCCTGGGCAAGGAAAATGGAGGAGATGGCAGCAAATGGATGGGGAATGTGGGCTTGTGGGTAGGAGCAGGCCGAGGACAGAACGAGAGCCTGCTGTCCGGCCATGCCATTTGGTCAGGGCTGTGAGTCTGGAGGGCAAGTTGTCGAATTTGCAGATGGCCTAGGGAAAAGCTGCTGGTTAAAAGGCTGCAGATGGACTTAAGACCATGGGTATTGGGTTAGAGCTCAGATGGGAACGGCGGCCAAAGGGGATGGAAACAAAAGCTTACGACACTTGATATTCCAATGCGGTCTCCCATCCAAGCACTCACCAGACCCGATCCTGCTTTTGTTCCGGGGTCAGACGATATTGGGCTCGTTCACGATTGTATGTCCGTAGGCATTCGGAGTTGGTGCTTGGAGCACTAAGAGTCCTTGGACGGCCAGCCTGGTGACTGGGCATTACACTGCGGGCCACTCTGTTCAATTGTGTGCACCACAGAGCACTCTCCGCCAACCTGATCAGCCCGTGCTGTGCATTCCTCCTTCCCTTGCACCCATCTCATCTGGTAGACACTGGGGTGAGAGATGGCCAGTCCAGGCAGGCAGTGACTCTTTTCTATTTGCCATGCCAGGGGCAATGCTGGCCAACTCTGCTCCCTTGGTGGTCACACAATTTGAATCAATGGCTTTCAGTGCCTCTCCAGGCCCTGACCTGCTTGCCTTCCCAGATCCACCGGCTACTCTATAGTACCCTGGACAGGGCAACATAAGCTGGGGAACCCTCAGATATCTGGGATCCTAGGAACACACACATCAACCCCAGCCCCGGTACCTGCCTTGGGTTTGTCCCCGTCAACTGCACCAGCATTTGCCCCAGGCCTCGCTCTGGCCTACTCTCCTGGCCAGTTTGACCAACCATATTTACAGTCAGCCTCTAAGCTCAAGGTGCTGTGTTACCATCTTAGTTTTGGGTGGGTGTAGCCACCATCGTACATGGGCGTCAAACTAGCAGCCTTGTTTCTCAGATTGCACGCTCTATTCACTTAGTCATTTGGGTGGCAGCTCAGCTCAAGGTGCCAAGTTCAGTCTTAGTTGCAGGCGGGCATAGCCCACAGTCGAACAGGCAGTCTTGTTGTTAGGAGCACATGCTCTCGCCAGCTGAGCCATCCCACCACCTGTTGGCAGCTCAGCACGGGCACAGCATCACTGGCTCATGTGGTAATCGAACCAGCGGCCCTTTTGCTCAGAGCTTGCACTCTTAAGCTAACTCTTAATCAACTGAGCCCCTAGGCTGGCCCTGGATTTAGTTTTTTGACCCAATCTGCTACTCTGTGTTTTTATTGGTGAGTTCAGTCCATTTACATTCAGGGTGATTATTGATATAAGAGGATTTCCTATCATTCTGTCTTTGGTTTTCCGGTAGGACTGTGTCTCCATTGTTTCTTTGCCTTTTTTTTTTGCTGTCTATTATTCAGTGTTGTGGTATTTTATGATTTTTCCCTCTGTTTCTTCTTCTTTTATGTTATATATTTTATACCTGGATATTTTTGTGTGGTTACCACTAAATTTATGTAAAACAAAGTTTCATATTTAGGGTATTCCATATTCTTCAGCATGCTTCCCTTCTTCATTCCCTTGAGCCTATTCAGACCTTTATTCTCTCCCATTTTATGTTTTTTAAAATTATTTATTAGTTTCAGGTGTACAAAACAATGCAATAATTATACATTTCACCCATGACAAAGTGACAGACTTCCTCTCCCAGTACAATGCTCCCCACCCTCGATAACGTACATATTTATTAAAATTCCATTGACTCCACTCCCCTCACTTTACTCCACATCCCCTGATTACATATATATATATATATATATATATATATATATATATATATATATATATATATATATATATATGTATGTATGTATTGTTGGCATACTATATCGCTCAATGTTAGCTTTAGTGGTCAAGCCTCTCCACCGTCCATGAAGTGGTCTCCCTAGGAAGACATGTGCCCATCTGTTACCCTAAAAATATTTACAACATTATTGATTATATAGCGCAAACTGTCTTTCATATCCCTGTGGCAATATTGTAGTTACATATTTATTTTGTCTAATCCCTTCCCCTTCTCCCTTCCCCCCACCCCCCTCTCAACTAGCAACCATCAGTTTTTGCTCTTTATCTCTGATACTATTTCTGATTAATTTGCTTGTTCATTAAATTTATTTAGATTCCACATATAAGTGAGATCATATGGTATTTGTCTTTCTCTGGCTTACTTATTTCACTTAGCATAATGTTCTCTAGGTTCACCCATGTCGTTGCAAATGGTAAGATTTCATTCTTCTTTATAGCTGAGTATTACTCCATTGTATAAATGTACCACAGTTTCTTAATCCAGTGGTTTACGGATGGGCATTTCAGTTGTTTCCAAGTCTTGGATATTGTAAATAGCACTGCAATAAACATAGGGATGCATTTTTTTTTTCGAATTAGTGTCTTGGGTTTCTCTGGATAGATACCCAAGAGTGGAATTGCTGGGTCATAAAGTAGTTCCATTTTCAGTTTTTTGAGATATCTCCATACTGATTTCCATAGTGGCTGCACCAGTCTGCAATCCCACCAACAGTGCACCAGGGTTCCCTTTTCTCCACAACCTCATGAGCACATGTTGTTTGTTGATTTATTGATGATAGTCATTCTGACCGGAGTGAGGTGGTATCTCATTGTGGTTTTTATTTGTATTTCTCTAATGATTAGTGAGGTTGGGCATTTTTTCATATGCCTGTTGGCCATCTGTATGTCCTCTTTAGAGGACTGTCTCTTCATATCCCCTACCCATTTTTCAACTGGGTTGTTAGTTTTTGGGGGGTTTTTTTGGTGTTGAGTTGCATGAGTGATTTATAAATTTTGGATATTAACCCGTTATCAGATATGTTGTTGACAAATATCTTCTCCCATTCAGTAGGCTTCCTTTTTCTTTTATGGATGGTTTCCGTTGCTGTAAAAATTTTTTTTTAATTTGATATAATTCCATATGTTTGTTTTTTCTTTCAATTCCCTTGCCCGAGAGGATATATCAGTAAGAATATTGCTCAGGGTAATGTCTGCAAATTTATTTTATTTTACTTTTATTTTTTTAATTTTTATAATTCTTATTTATTTTTCTTTTCTGATTTCATTGTCTGAGAGCTCTAGCACAGTGTTGTAAAGCAGGAGCTTTAGTGGGCATCTATGTATTATGACTTTAAAGATAATATTTTGAGTTTTTTGTCATTAAGTATGATGCTTATGGAAGGTTTTTTTAATTATGAAATACACATTTTTTAGAAATAGTTTCAGCTGTACAACACAGTGCAATAATTATACTTTTTACCCCTCTAAGTGAAAACCCCCCTCCCCCAATCCGCCACCCCATTTCCCCCCAATATCAAACATATCTATTACAAATCTCTTGATTCCACTCTCACACTATACTCCATGTCCCATGACTATATAGTTGTAGTTGACATACAATATTATACAACATCAGCTTCAGGTGTACAGTGCAGTGGACAAGCCTCTTCCCCATCCGTGATGCAAGACATGTGACCAACTGACACCCTACAAAATATTCACAACATTATCAATTACATTCCTCAAACTGTCCCCCATGTTCCCTTGGCAACACTGTAGCTGTGTATTTATGCTATCCAGCCCCCTCCCTCTCTCCCTCATCCCCACCCCCCAACCAATAGCCCTCAACTGCACCCCCACATCTCTGAGACCACCTCTGTTCACTTTCCTCACCCATTCAGATTTTTAGAGTCCACAAGTAAGTGAAATCATATGGTATTTGTCTTTCTCCGACTGACTTATTTCACTTAACATAATAGTCTCTAAGTCCATCCATATTGTCCCAAATGTTACGATTTCATTCTTCTTTATGGCAGAGTAATACCTCATTGTATAAATGTACCACAATTTCTTAATCCAGTCATCTACCGATGGGCATTTCGGTTGTTTCCAAGTCTTGGCTATTGTGAATAATGCTGCAATAAACATAGGGGTACATATACTTTTTCGAATTAGCGTCTTGGATTCTCTGGATAGATACCCAAGAGTGGAATTGTTGGGTCATACAGTACTTCCATTTACAGTTTTTTGAGATACCTCCATACTGATTTCCATAATGGCTGCACCAATCTGCAGTCCCACCAACAGTGCAGCAGGTTTCCCTTTTCTCCACAGCCTCGCCAGCACTTGTTGTTTGTTCATTTATTGATGATAGCCATTCTGACTGGAGTGAAGTGGTATCTCATTGTGGTTTTTATTTGCATTTCATTAATGATTAGTGAGGTTGAACATTTTTTCATATGCCTGTTGGCCATCTGTATATCCTTTTTAGAGAAATGCCTCTTCATATCCTCTGCCCATTTTTTAATTGGGTTGTTTGGTTTTTTTTGGTGTTAAGTTGAATGTGTGTTTTATAAATTTTGGATATTAACCCCTTATCAGATATATCATTGGCAAATATCTTCTCCCATTCACTAGGCTGTCGTTTTGTTTTCTTGATGATTTCCTTTGCTGTGAAAAAACTTTTAAGTTTGATGTAATCCCATATGTTAATTTGTTCTTTTATTTCCCTTGCCTGCAGGGATAGCTCAGTAAAAATATTACTGAGGGTGATGGCTGCACATTTACTCCCAATTTTTTATTCTAGGAGTTTTATGGTTTCAGGTCTTACATTTAAGTCTTTAATCCATTTTGAATGTGTTCTTCTATATGGTATAAGGAGGTGGTCCAGTTTCATTTTTTTTTGCATGTGTTAGTCCAATTTTCTCAGCATCATTTATTAAATAAACTATCTTTACCCCAATGTACATTCTTGCTTCTATTGTCATATTGTAGATTGACCATATATGAAGAGATTTATTTTGGGGCTCTCTACTCTGTTCCATTGATCTATGTGTGTTTTTATGTCAGTACCATACTATTTTGATTACTGTAGCATTGTAGTATGATTTGATGTTGGGCAGCATGATACGATTGACTTTGTTCTTATTTCTGAGGATTGTCCTAGCTATTCGGGGTCTTTGATGGTTGCATATAAATTTTAGGATTATATTTTATATTTCTGTGAAAGATGCCCTTGGTAGTTTGATAGGAATTGCATTGAATCCATATATTACCTTAGGCAGTATGTACATTTTAAATATATTAATTTTTCCTATTCATGAGCATTGTAGGTCTTTCCATTCATTTGTATACTTTTTAATTTCTCTCTTCAGTGTCTTATAATTTTCTGAGTATGGGTCTTTTACTTCTTTGATTAGATTTATTCCTAGGTATTTCATAGTTGTTGAAGCAACTGTAAATGGGACTGTTCTTTTTTTTCTTTTAATAATTTTTATTATGAAATACACATTTTTTAAAATTAGTTTCAGCTGTACAACACAGTGCACCAGTTATAATTTTTACCCCTTGAAGTGACAACCTCCCTCCCCCAATCCAGCGCCCCACTTCCCCCAAATATCATACATATCTATTAGAATTCCCTTGACTCCATTCCCACACTATACTCTACGTCCCATGACTCTCTCTCTCTCTCTCTCTCTCTCTCTCTCTCTCTATATATATATATATATATATATATATATATATATACATATATATATATATTCACTTATAATTGACATACAATATTATACAACATCAGCTTCAGGTGTACAGTGCAGTGATCAAGCCTCTTACCCATCCATGATGCAGTCTCCCTAGCAAGACATGTGACCACCTGACACCCTACAAAATATTTACAACATTATTAATTATATTCCTAAAACTGTCTTTCATGTCCCTGTGGCAATATGGTAGTTACGTATTTATGCTGTGTAACCCCTTCCCCTTCTTCCTCATCCTCACCCTCTCCCAAGTAACAGCCATCAGTTGTTCCTCTATATCTCTGAGACCACTTCTGTTTACTTTCCTCGTTCATTCAGTTTTTTAGATTCCACATATAAGTGAATTCATATAGTATTTGTCTTTCTCCAAATGACTTATTTTACTTAACATAATAGTCTCCAAGACCATCCATATCGTCCCAAATTGTATGATTTCATTCTTCTTTATAGCACAGTAATACTCCATAGTATAAATGTACCACAGTTTCTTAATCCAGTTATCTACCAATGGGCATTTCGATTGTTCCCAAGTCTTGGCTATTGTGAATAGCTCTGCAATAAACATAAGGGTACATATATTTTTTCGAATTAGCATATTGGGTTTCTCTGGAGAGATACCCAAGAGTGGAATGGCTGGGTCATACGGTAGTTCCATTTCCTGATTTTTGAGATACCTCCATACTGATTTCCATAATGGCTGCACCAATCTGCAGTCCCACCAACAGTGCACCAGGGTTTCCTTTTCTCCACAGCCTTGCCAGCACTTGTTGTTTGTTGATTTATTGATGATAGCCATTCTGACAGGAGTGAGGTTGTATCTCATTGTGGTTTTTATTTGCATTTCCCTAATGATTAGTGAGGTTGAAAATTTTTTCATATGCCTGTTGTCCATTTGTATGTCTTTTTTAGATAAATGCCTCATCATATTCTCTGCCCATTTTTAATTGGGTTGTTTGTTTTTTTGGTGTTGAGTTGAATGAGTGTTTTATGAAATTTGGATATTAACCCCTTATCAGATATATCATTGGCAAATATCTTCTCCCATTCAGTAGGCTTCCTTTTTTTGTTGTTAATGATTTCCTTTGCTGTGAAAAATATTTTAAGTCTGATGTAATCCCATATGTTAACTTGTTCTTTTATTTCCATTGCCCAAGAGGATAGCTCAGTAAAAATATTACTGAGGGTAATGTCTGCAAATTTACTCCCTATGTTTTCTTCTAGGAGTTTTATGGTTTCAGGTCTTACATTTAAGTCTTTAATCCATTTTGAATGTGTTCTTCTATATGGTGTAAGTAGGTGGTCCATTTTCATTTTTTTGCACGTCGCAGTCCAATTTTCCCTGCACCATTTATTAAATAGACTATCTTTACTCCAATGTAAATTGTTGCTTCCAATGTCATAGATTAAATGACCGTATATGGATGGGTTTATTTCTGGGCTCTCTATTATGTTCCATTGATCTATGTGTCTGTTTTTATGCGAGTACCATACTGTTTTGATTACTGTAGCCTTTTAGTATGATTTGATGTCAGGTAGCGTGATACCTCCCACTTCGTTCTTATTTCTCAAGATTGTTGTGGCTATTCGGGGTCTTCTATGGCTCCATATAAATTTTCAGTTAATCTGTTCTATTTCTGAGAAAAATGTTCTTAGTAGTTTGATAGGAATTGAATTGAATCTATATATTGCCTTAGGTAGTATTGACATTTTAACTATATTAATTATCCCTATCCATGAACAGGGTATGCATTTGCATTTATTTGTATCTTCTTTGATGTCTCTCTTCAACGTCTTATAATTTTCTGAGTACAAGTCTTTTACTTCTTTGGTTAAATTTATTCCTAGGTATTTTATTGTT
The DNA here is from genome assembly GCA_031876335.1 of Hipposideros larvatus. Lineage (NCBI taxonomy): Eukaryota > Metazoa > Chordata > Mammalia > Chiroptera > Hipposideridae > Hipposideros > Hipposideros larvatus. The sequence goes on from CM063105.1 coordinate 55,652,693, forward strand.
TTTGAAGCAATTGTAAATGGGATTGATTTCCTGATTTCTTCTTCTGAGAGTTTATTATTGGTGTATACAAATGCAACTGATTTCTGAATGTTAAATTTGTATCCTGCTACCCTACTAAATTCATTTATCAGTTCTAACAGTTCTTTGGTGGAGTCTTTGTGATTCTTTATATATAGTATCATGTCATCTACATATAATGACAATTTTACTTCCTCTTTTCCAATTCGGATGCCTTTTATTTCATTTTCTTGTCTGATTGCTGTAGCCAGAACTTCTAGAACTATGTTGAATAGAAGTGGTGAAAGTAGGCAGCCTTGTCTTGTTCCTGATTTTAAGGGAAAAGCGTTTAGCCTTTCCCCATTGAGTACAATGTTGGCTGTGGGCTTATCATAGATGGCCTTTATTATGTTGAGATATGATCCCACTATTCCCACTTTGCTAAGAGCTTTTATCATAAGTGGTTGCTGGATTTTGTCAAATGCTTTTTCTGCATCTATTGATGTGATCATATGATTTCTATTTTTCATTTTGTTAATGTGATGTATTACGTGAATTGATTTGTGGATATTGGACCAAACTTGCATACCAGGAATGAATCCCACTTGATTGTGGTGTATGATCTTGTTCATGTGACACTGAATTCGGTTTGTCAGTATTTTGTTGACGATTTTTACATCTATGTTCATTAGGGATATCGGCCTGTAGTTTTCTTTTTTTGTAATATCTTTGTCTGACTTTCAGATCAGAGTAATAGTGACCTCATAAAATGTGCTTGGGAGCCTTCCTTCCTTCTGTATTTTTTGGAATAGTTTGAGGAGAATAGGTTTTAATTCTTTTTTTAATGTTTTGTAAAATTCGCCTGTGAAGCCATCTGGTCTAGGACTTTTGTTTGTTGGAAGCTTGTTGATTACTGACTCAATTTCTTTGGTAGTAATCAGTGTGTCCAGAGTTTCTGTTTCTTTTTGGTTCAGACTTGGTAGATTGCAAATTTCTAGAAATGTATCGCTTTTTTCCAGATTGTGAATTTTGTTGGCATATAGTTGCTTGAAGTATTTTCTTACAATTTCCAGTGAGGTCTCCTGTTCCTCAGCCCATCATTGCTTGCCTGTCACCCCTGGAGCTGATAGAAATTACATGGGATTTAATATTAAAGTCTCTAGTTCAATGATGTGTATTTTGTGATGTCCTGTGTTTATTGAACCATTATTTCTCCCCTCCATTAATTAAGTGATGCCTCTTGGATGTGTAACCATATTATGTAAATTTTATGTAACTGAATCTGGTTTTTTTTTATCTGTCAATGTTTTGGTGGCAGCACACTCTTTAAATATCATTGAAGCTTTGTAGTACATTTTAATATTTGGTATGGATAGTAGCTTCTCCTTGACTTTATCTTTCAGAATTTTTGGTGACATAATGTTTTTTTACACTTCCACATGATTTTGAAAACAATTTGGTCAAGTTATGAAAAGAAAAATCTCCATTGGGCTATTTTGCTTTTTTCTGGAATGGTATTGAACTGGGTTAACTGACTTGTTCATATAAATTAATATTTCATCCAAACTTTATATTAGCAAAATATCTAACATGTTTATTTTGTAATAAGCTAAATCCTTTTTTTCCTATAAATGCCAAAGATGTATCTTCTGTTATTTAAAATAATATGCAAAAAATGTAAATGAACTGTTAAATTTGCTTTATTTCAGATATGTTTCCTTCTTTTTGCTGTTCTCTACATGGTTTCCTACTTCATCATCACAAGATACAATAGAAAATCAGGCAAGTGGAAACATTGCAATGAAAACATTGATTCTCATGCCAGGGCATGTGGGCTCCACCTTGCCCGTCAGTGTGGCATATATGCAGCATGCCCATGACTGCAGCAAGCAGTTGCCTGATACTAAGATCACTAAAAAATAACCTCCACAGACCCTGACACCCTCCTAGGCCTGAGCCCTTGTTTATCATATTCTTATGTCTGGCTGTTCATAGCAGGGAAATTCGGAGCAGATGAGGCTATTCAGTTCCTTGTGACTGGTCCTGAATTTGCACATACCCACTCCATCCTCTCAGACTACCAGAATAGCTTTCCTTCCCTGAAGTGTTGTAGAATTTAGAGTCTCCGTAATACCATATCCTTTTATTATTTCATATGTATCTTATCTCGCCAGAGGGACCACTATATCGTTACCTTTTTTTAAATGAATGTGTTGATTATCTCATAGATTTCTGTGCCAGGGTTTTATATGTACCTAAGCAGTTGCCTTGCTGTCTTTTGTTAATTTTCTAGAAGTCACAAGATTTTCTCCCTGTGATTCTGGGATAATAGTAGGTGCCGTATGAATACTTAAGGATTCCACATGTTAAATATTTCTTGTGCTATGTTGTCACATTACACTTGTCAGGCGTTTGAGAGCCATCAGGAATGCCACTTGCTCTAAGTGTGTTACTTCAGTGCTGGGCTCTGACTGCCTTGACATACCCCTGGGCGTTTATAATCTCTCAAAATTTTGAAGTCCTGGGACCAAGACAGTATCTTAGTCTTTTAAAATATATTTTGGCAGCAGGTTTCATAGACTATGGACACAGGAGGGAGAGAGAAAATAAATGAAAATATAAGGCATTTTTTTAGGGGAAGTTAGGGGATGAGAGCAGGAAAATTGGAGCCGTATTAGATACAGTTTAGAGTAATCACAGTGTGGGGTGTGAGGACTCTGGCCCTAGCTGGTGAAATGTTCGGGACAAAATTGAAGTGACTGTGGAGATAGTAAAGCATTCTTCACGGTTTGATGGTTGATTGGATGTGGGCACAACACTATAAAAATTAACTGTGACTGTGTTGTGTTGTGGTCTCTTTGGTTGTGAAGCTGTTTTGGGCACCTGTAGTTAAGAATGGAGACTGGACTAAAAGAATGGCCCAAATACACCATTGACACTGGATCAGGTAGGCACGCAGAATCAAGGGACTTACAGAGGGAGCCTTTGAGGACTGCCCCAGCCAGGCACTGAGGAGCGTCAGGGCGGGTGTAGTGCAGTGTACAGTGTTCTTGTAACTAGATCATAGTTTCTTTGGCTGGTAAGTTTACATGGGAAGACAAAGGAGATGGTGACAGTCATGAGAGGCAGGGAGAGGGGAGGGCGAGCGAGCAGTGGCTCCAGGGCCATATGCCACTTCAAAAGATACATAGACCTTGAGGCACTCATGTCTGTAGCTTGAACAGTAAGGTAAAGTGTGGCCATGATGGCTTCCAAGGAGGTTCGGGAAGGTCCAGGAGAGTCTTCGTTAATGTCATTCCCAGAGGCAACCTCAAATTGTAGAGAGGTACATGAGTTCACAGGTCCTAATTTTAGTTATATAGTAAACATTTTTTTTAACTTTTATCAACTAGGAAACTTCACTCATTAGCAATTTCACTTACATTGTATAACAATAAACGTGATAGGGGTCCTATGGTTCTACTAAGTTTTATTTTCTTGAGCACTGAATATTGGGAACATTTTAATTTATATATGGTCATTTTGTTAATCAGGACCTTTTTGATTAATCAAAACAGTATTCTCTATCATATTCTATCCTATCATTTTATGAGTTTTTAATTTAGATCTATGTTGAGATAAACACAGTGCTGTTTGAAAATTGTTTCCCTTCAGTAATTGCTTTTTTATATTTTTGTTTTTAATAAATTCATGAAGCATTTTGTTGGAAGACATAAGAATAAGAGTATTAATACCTTAAACATTTTTGTAGATGAACATGAAGATGAAGATGCCATAGTCGACACGATTTCATATGTATTCTCAAGTTCCATTGTTCTGTTTTTAATTGTGAAGTCATAAATTCTCAAAATTTAATTCTACCTTTTGGGCAGAAATATGGAAAACAATTTCCCTAAAGTATTATAACACCTGCGTCAGTATTAACCCTGTCCTGGAACGCATGCATAGACAGATATGTACGGGTAACTGAGGTTGGATTATCTCCTGTTAACATTTGCTCATTTAAGGAGCCAACAGATTTTATGTTCAGAGGATTTAACCAGGAAGTGGGCTTCAGGCTGGGGAATGGCTGGGCCCTAACGAAGAAAGCTCTTGGCTGTTTGAATGGTCTGCTGAGAAGGCTGAGCTGGCCTTGGAGGAGGGGCAGACATGCTCTGGCTAAGTGGACAGTGAGTGACGTGCTGTGAGCAGGAGGTGGCCCTTTCAGGCGCCGTTGAACTCTCTTCTGCCTACCTATGCTGATGACAGGCTATAGAGATGCCCTTTCATTTTTCTGAGGAATCAAACTACATGGAAAGCAGTGAATTCCTTTCTAGCAGATTTTGCTTTATTAAAATTTGAAATTACACAGACAGACCTATGTAGGAGAGTATCAGTATCCCAGGATTGTTTTTATTGATACTTAACATTTTTTTGAAATAGTCCCAAATTTATAGGGAAGTTAAAAATATAACACAAAAAGGGCCGGCCGAGTGGCGCGATGGTTAAAAACTGGCTTGGGATGCCAGAGAGCCCCCTTCGGATCCCACATATGAGGGTCAGTGACACTGTGCTCTACAGCTAAGATGCTGAACAACAGCTCAACCTGGAGCTGGGCTGCCATGAGTCGCCGGCGACGGCGTAGGCTGCAGTCCCTTTGGCAGTGGGTTGCCATGGACTACCGTGTGTAGCCAGCAGCCAGCTTGAGTGGACAGCAACCGCACTGAGCGGCCGTCCAGAAGCCGGTGACTGATCTGCTTTGCCCAGGAAGAGTGCAATGATGGTGCCAACATGGGCCAGTGAAGCAACGTCCTCCACAACTAGACTGAAGAACAACAACAACAAAAAAAAAACAACAGCAACTTGTCTGTTTCCCATTCCCCAATTCCCCAATAAAAATCTTTAAAAAAATTTATAACACAAAGAGGTTTTTTTCCACTGAACTCTTTGAGATGAGGTGGACTGGAGCGCATTTCCTCAGGATGGTTCCATGTCAATTTCTATAAACAATATGTTTGCCTATAAATCTAGCATTTGAGCGTCAAAATGGAGACATTCATACTGACACAGCACCAGCCACACCCCACTGCAGTTCCCCAGTTGTCCCCACAATGTCCTCGCAGCAGGAGGAGCCAGTGCGGTCCCAGGGCTCGCGGCAGGCGCCCAAGGACACCTCTTCAGTGCTTGCACCTCTCCCCTGGCCTCGCTCACATCTGTGAAGACTGCAGGCAGTCACGTGGCCTGTCGATGCTCTTTCTGTTCGGTGTCAGGCTATGATGCAGCAGAGGGACAGAGAGTGCCTGTGCCCATGCACACTCACATGCGCTTTCACTGCCCTAGGGTGCCACTCTGCCATGAAAAGGCATGGGACTCACATGCTGCAACATGGGTACCCCTCAAACAAGGCTGCTCTCATAAGCCGGTCACAGGAGGCCACACAGTGTGTGAGTTCATTAGAGAAGCATCCAAAATAGGAGGTCCAGCAACAGCAGACTGATGTGGGGAGAGTGGAGGGAAGTGCTTCCTGGCTGGGGGCTTTATATGGGGTGATGACAGTATCCTGGAACCAGACAGAGGCGGTAGTTACACAACCCTGTGAGTGCACTAAATGCCATGGAATTGTTCACTTTCAGATGGTTAATTTTATCTGAATTTTTCCTCAGTAAGAAAGCAAATACTTTCAGCAAATAAACGAAAAGGGCTTATTTGATTTATAACTGAAAATGAGTATAAATCTGCTTTACTTGGTAAATACATTATTTTGAACACCCTAAGGCAAACAGCTGCAACTTCATCTCATACTGGGAATTCTTGCTGTATGGGTCTAAAGCTTAGGCCTGTAAGTTGATGATTTAAACTTACTGGATTAGGGGTCCTCGTTTTATTCCCAGCACCACGGTATTGAGTGAATCATCGTTATCTCAGGTATTGCTCCTGTAAAAACAGAACAGTCATCCTCACTTGAAAAAGCCACATGCCCACAGGCCGACTGAAGCCTGTGCATTGATTCTGCAGCAGCAGGTTACCCTCTTGCTGTCAAAGAAGCCTGTGACATGCACTTCTGTCCCTTGGGTCTCTGCTCCACGGGGACGGTGTGCTTCCCTAAATGCAATTAACATCAATAATTGATAGACACACGAGAGCATGTCACCGGCTGTCGCCCCTGCAGTGTGTTTCATGGCGGGGTGGCGTTGCCTGTGTCTCTCGGGAGCGGCCCCTCCTCCGCGACCTGCTTTAGTATGGGGTTGGCGGTGCACACCCCAGGACTGGGATTCTCTCTACATAAGCCCTGCGAGCAGACGTCCCTTCTGGAGGGTAGATGGGTGTGCTCTTACTGTAAACTCAGGAGGGGCATGGAAGAGAGGGACACCCACGAGGAGTCTGACCTGGCCTCCCACCCACTGTCCTATCTTTCACTGCCTTGTTCCCCTTCTGTGACGGAGTGAGCAAGAACGGAAGAGTGAGGCTGACTTGGGTTAACGCCCTGACTTAAAGTTACCCTGGGTCCAGGAGAGACTGAAGAACAAAGATCCCTGTTCTCTGTATGAGAGCTGGGTCTCCCCTACTCTGTGGTGCACATGCGTGGATTAAATAACATGTGAAGCAACCGAGGGGCGTGCTTGCTGCCTCATGGGTGTGAACTCAGCCCTCTTCCCTCGCCTTAGTTCCTCCCACTGAAGGGAAATGCAGGGCACTGAAGAGGAAGCGATGTTGAGGCCGAGACCCAGGAGGAGAAAAAGTGCAAGTCCTCAGGCTTCCGACAAAGTTCGGACAAGTCCCGACGTGCAGGTGATCGCCAGCCCCATGTGGCCACGTGACAGAGGGCCCCAAAGCTGACTGCCTGGGAGCTACTCATGCCCCCAAAGTAACTCCCTCTGCCCTTGTCAACCAGAAGTGGCATTTTCGGAGGGGTGCTCTCAGCTAGTTCTGATCTGATTTGGATTAAAGCAGTCCATATACAAATACGGTGCCTAGCTGTCCACACTGATTTAAGGATGGCTTGTGAGCCAAGCAGGAGAGAGGCCTGGCACAGTGTCAGAGCCAAGAGGGGCGTGCGGGTGGGCTTTCAGGATTTGGGGTTTAGGGGTGTTTCCCTGCACAGGACAGCCTGGTAGTGCCATCCCAAAGGGGTGAGGAGAGTTGGGACGCTCTGTCACAGGGAGACAGAGCTCACACAGGACATGGAAGGCATCTGTGCAGGATGGCAGAGCCCAAGCTTCTGTGGAGGGCGTCCCCAGAGAGATGGCCTGGTATGGGGTGTCAGAGCTCAGGTGGAAAGGGAGGGTGTCCGTGGGGCAGGACAGACCAATATGGGGGATCACCTGGGCAGGGTGTCAGTGATGGGAGACTGATCATATATGGGAGTTGGTCCATTAAGATGACGGAACCAGTCACAGCTGGGGGAGGGAGACATCCAGTGTGAGCCCTGAGCTGTTGCAGTGTGTGGGAGGTAGCAGTGTGGGCTCAGTGCATGGTGCAGACGTGATTGTGAGCATGTGTGTGTGTGCGCACACTTCCGACCCTCGGTCTGCCACTCTCTGAGAGCACCTGGGAGCACCAGGCCCAACAGCACCCAAAGTTTCACTTCTAAATACAGCCTCCCACTAAAAGGAACCGTGGCTCCTCAGGGGAAGATTGGTGCGGGGCTAGGGTAGGGAATGTTCCAGGTCACTTTGTACATCTCATGCCACAGTGAATGATGGTGGGCATGCCAAGACTCAGAAGCCTTCAAGGGCTTTCACACCAAATTAGGGACAATCTGAGCCTCAAAATAATGATTGTCATGGAACTTACTGAGAGTAAAACAAAACTGTCTCCACTCATAGTGATGGAAATCAATAAATGAATAACTCGTTTCACGAGGCTCAGGATGGCTTCCTAGTTCCGAGCTTAGCTTCCCACGCAATGCTTGTTAGTTAACAGAAAGAGTAACCTGGGATTGGAGGGCCCTGGCAGACCCCACCCTGACCAGGAGTCAGATACAATGTGACCAGTGATGGGCAGGCAGGCAAGGCCCCCTGGGAGTCTGCAGTGACAAGCACAGAGACCGCTCCTGTGACTTCGTCCCTCAGTAGTGTCAGACCCCCCATGTTCAGCTTTCCCCACCAGCCTGCTCCTCTGCAGTTGATACCAGCTGGCCTGTTGCCATTCTCAGGCTGAAAACCCGGAGTCGCCCTCAACCCACTCTCATCCCACACTCGGAAAGCCTGTGAGCTGTGTCTACAGATTCCACTCCATGTTAGAAGGTTCAGTTCCTAGGGACACTTTTCGCAGTTGTATAAGCGGGGACTACTACCCTTGTCCACTCGACTCAGGGCCAGCCGGCCCTTAGGGACCCCTTGGCAGTACTTACCTGCACCCATCAACTTTTCATGAATGGCTCTCTTCGTAGCTATTGAGGGCGGTCGGGGAGGATGGGATCATCGCTTTTGTATCTCTAGGCCCAATCACAATACCTAAAATGCAGTAGATTCTAGAAGTCTCGCTGAAAGAGCCGGTGTGAGTTAAACTCCTGAACTGCATATGTTCAGGATTTTCTGGGTCATTTGCGACTTCAGATACTTGATCTGTTTACCCTCGTAAGCTTACGGCTTGTCAGGGTACAGGTGTCGTTTGGAAGCTGGCTGGCCTTCCTGGCTGGGTATGTGGTTGAATCACGAGAGCCAAGCAGAGGGGCTCTGACTTTACTGAGGGGAGCGAGAAGGGAGGTGCTGCAGGATGAATGAAATGCTTCACAGGGAAAGTGAGGTGAAGGGGGACTCTTGGGAGAGAGCCCGCTGTGCCCAGGGCACGGAGCCATCAAACCCAGTGCCGTTTGGGGTACAAGGAGTTAGGGAAGTCTGCCTGTGTGTGGGGCTCAAGTTGCGAGAGGAGTCTGGAAAAGTGTTGGGTGGCTGTGCAGGGCCTGGCGTGGGGCTTGTGGATTTGACCTTAGTTTTAGCCCTGGAAGGATGGAATGAGCGAGCAGGACAACTTCCCCACGAGACTTGTAGGACAAAATGAAGAAGCTTGTTCGAGGTCTCGGGCTGGCCACTGCCAGAGTGGGCATGGACCTGGGATGAAGACGGTCCTCACGCTTTTCCCAGGAAACATGTCCATTCAGCAAAACTGCTTACAAGACTTCTCCCATGTCTGATTTGAACTGTAGTTTTGGTATGTCTCGTACCATCTACATTTAAAAATGTGTCAATGATTTACTGAACGCCGAGGCTTTGTGGTGGCTTTGGCTTTGAAGTAGGAAAACACTTCTGTGGGTAGCCACAAGGTGGCGGTGGCCTCAAAGTTACTCTCAGACATGTATTTTGGGCGGTTAGTATGACTTTTTTCTTGTATCTTCTCACATTTATTTTCAAATTCTTTCTAAACTTACTTTAATGGGATGGATATTAAATTAAATTTATCTCTCTAATGTTAATGAAGTTCCCTTTTTCTTTGCCATTTTAAAAAAATCTTTTAAAAATTAGATATAAAGTTTCAAACATTTCAGACGTGTGTAACTGAGAATGTGAAACCCCTTATAATCCCCCTCTACCATGGGACAGTCATAATTTGCTAGATTTGTCTTCCACCTCCATTTTTCTGTGGGTATAGATGCACATTTTTTTTGGGGGGGCGACATGTTTTGTATTGTCCACACTTTAATTTAGTTTTTTTATTACTATTTAATTTAGACATCTTTCTATACTCATTTTAGTACATATTAGAGATATCTTATTAAAAATGACAAAATAGTGTGTTAAATACTGTTTGATAGTGTAATGTTGTTTAATAGTTCTTTGCTGTCTACTAGCATAATTTATTTACATTTTACCCATTTGAAGAGGTAGCAGACCAATGGCTTTGTCAACTTCTTTCCCCTGAAATAATTACGTTTTCATACCACTTTCACAAGTATTTTTTTCCACCTGAAACAGTTGTTGCATTGCTGTTAGCATGTATTGCCTAAGTAGTTAATTAAATGCAATTGTGAAATAAATACTTGAATTTAAAAGAGGAATGAGACTTTGATTCATGGAAAATGTATGAAGGACTCTGTCTTCAGTGTGTATATCTTTTAGGGCCTCCTTGTTAGATTTAGTGATCTTTTCACAGTAAGGGATTTTAGAGTTTGTCCAGTCTAACTTGTAGGATCATACATAATCATTTGTCTTCCAGCTACATGTATTTAATGAAATTCTGACATTAGCCTCTTTAGAGTAAACAGTTTCAGAGTTTTGCTCTTTTTGAGTTACCCCCACATTCCTGCTTTGCCTGCTCACTTGTGACAATGCTCTCTTCTTTTCCAGGCTATTTCTGAGCACGTTCACTCTAGCCGTTTCAGTGGGTGCTGTTTTGATTTTAACCTTCTCAATAATCAGCAATGAAATCCTGATTTCCTTTCCTCACAACTACTATATTCAGTGGCTAAATGCTCCCTGGTTCATGGTTAGTATGTATTGCTTACTATAATCACAACTAATGTTTTAAGTTTTTACTGCACTGTACTTTTGACTTTTCCTTTTTGTAGTTTCCTTCACAGTGTTCACCTTCCTCCAATAAATCATTTGATCCCCTAATAAAAATTTGAAACCCAGGATTTGCTTAGTATCCCTAGTCCTTGTCAGCTGTGGGAGGCTTTCCTATTTTACTTAATCAAGGAAAAGTTTTTTGTACTTGCCATAATTTTGATGAGTATATGTTCATTGAAATCTTTAGCAAGAAATTTTTGGTTCATCTGGATGTGTCAGAAGAACTCAACCTCTGTTTAAGACCTAAAGAAGGAAGCCATGGTTTCCATTTTATCTGTTTGCTGTTAGTTTCTTTAGTCATTTCAAAACGTGTGATGGGGGTGAGGGTGGGGAAAACTCTTTCATCAAGTACAAACTTTAAAAGTAACATGGCTTTAAAAGAAATAATTACTTACTGTAGGCAACATGGTTTATTGCTGTGAAGCCAAATAGCCCTGCATTCTTACCTTGACTGTCATTTTCTAGAAATTTTTAGTGAGGTAGGTTATTTTACTTTTCATTTATAAAATATATAAAACGATCTAAGGCATACATCTTTTTAAATGTTCATATTCCCTTGCCTCTCCTCTTTTTCTCCATTTTGCATTATGGGGTCTCTATGTATCAGCTCTTTGTAAATATGATTTTCTAGTTATTTTTTCTAGTTATGTTGCTTTTGAATTTATTTGCTTTTTTGATTTATAGAATTTTATTTATTTATTTATTTATTTATTTACTTTTAGCTGGGCCATCCTGCCACCTGTGAATTGAACCGCTGTTGCTCAGAGCTCAAACACTTGAGCAAGCTCTTAACCAAGTGAGCCACTTGGCCGGCCCTTGGTTTATATAATTTTTACATTTCTATATTGTCCAGCCTTTTGGTTTCTCTAATTATTTTTGTATTTAGAAGATCTTTCCCTTCCTGAGATATGACAAGTTCACCCTTTTCTCTAAAAAAAATGGTTTTGTTTACATTTGTTTGATCCATCTGGAGTTTTATATGCATAACTTTTCTCTCATCCCTTTATGGGTTTTTAAAAAAAATACATGTTTGCTGTGGAACATTTGGAAGACAAACTTTATTGGGAAGAAATGTATTATTCAGAATCCTGTAATGCAGAGAGCTACTGTGGATGCTGTGACCTGCAGCCTTTCCGAGCTGTGTGTGTTCGTGTGAGCTCGCGTGTGAGCAGAGCAGGTGTCCCAGAGAAACCCTGTATGCTCACTGTTACTTTGTATCCTTTCCATCCCATATGGTGGTTCAGTGCTTTTCTACACTTTTGCAATTTCCCTAGAGACATTATAATCATGGATTGTTCCCAAATTTTTAATTAGAAAAGCTACATTGTACATCTTAATAAATAAATATTTGTCTTTAGGATAAATTTCTGCCATTCATTTTCCAGGTAAGCATACTTTAAAAGTTTTGGAAAAGATATATCTCGATTATTCATCAGGAAAGCCGTACGAACGTCACCAGCAGTTTCACTTTTCTGGGTGGTATGCGAGAGCCTCTCGACCCAGAATGTATCTTCACCAATTCAGGGTGTTAGTTAAAAAAAACTTGCCAATTAAATAGGTAGAAATGTTTCCCTTTTAAATTTACATGTTTTTAGTTACTAATGCTGGTGGACACTTATGAAATACATTTATAGCCCATTCATATTTATTTTTTAGTAACTTGCCTACTTGTATTCTCTTGGTCCATTTTTGCAGTTTGTTTAAGTAATTAGCTGTCTATCAGGTTCATTCCAAATATTTTCCTCCCAATTTCCTTTGCTACTATACTTAAGGTGTTTTTTGACATGAAAAATTGTAACATGTTAGTCTAGCCTTATATTTTAATATGGTCTTGTGGTTTCTGACATGCTTGAAACTGGAAACAAATGGAATCATACATTCTCTGAAGATCAAGTGAATTCAATAAAGTTAGGACTAATTATTAAGTGAATAAAAAGAAGTTACTCTATTTGTTTTGTTTAAATATTGGAAACTCAAATAAGCAAACTGAGGTCGTTATTAAAATTGACATAAGAAGTCAGTCTGAAAAGCAGCCACTGGTTGTTGGGAGGCAGGAGGGGCTGGGAAGCTGCTGTGGCTCTCCTGCGAGTTATTTTTAGGTGACAGCTCTGTTCGTTATTAACAAATACCTGGATAATCTATAATATACAAAGTGGTTTTGTATGTGTTGCTAAAACCGTTGAAGAAGACTGGCACAGTTCCCTCTGGCCCTCACTTCCTGAGCACCTTTGAGGGTGGGGCTCCACGTGTTTCCACCAGCAGGGCATGTGTCTAGGCTGGGCTAAGCTGCAGGACAAGTGAGCTGGTCTCTGTTTTCAGTTTTACTAAGTAGAACTTGCATGCTATACTTAATGACCTTCAAATACTCTAAATCAGGGTTGTTTCTTTTCCTTTTTTTAAAATTTCCAAACAGATTTTATTAAGCATGTACACGAGGACAAGAGAGGCAGCACAGAAGAGAGGAAGACCCTGGGAACTGACATAGGGTTGTTTCTTTTATTCAGTTTATGGCCTGGCAGTTAGAGCTACCAGCACGAAACATGTGCCATGTATTTGGGGCTGAGGCCATAGATTTGGAAGTACTGTTTGTTTGTATCGGCTGCCTTCTCATTGTAGTGTCAGGTGTGGAAGTGCGGGCATTTTATTCTGTTTATAAATCAGGGCCTGGAACAGTGCTGCACGTAGTGCTTGCACAGTGAATGTATGTTGAGGGAATCAACTATATAAAAACAGTAACTTTAACCTCCACTAAACAACATCAGCTGGAATTTGGGATCCTAGAGGAAGAACCTTCTGAATGATGTCATTACCCATAAGTGTATTCTCTGGAGGCCTGGGATGTCCGCCCTGGAACTCATTCTTCAGGCTTTTATGACCCCAGCTTCCTTTCTACTTGGGTTCTTTGGTAGATCTGTCTTCTTTGCTGCATGGAGTGAATTTCATAAAGCTTCATATTCATCTTTGTCTTCTGAACTTATAGCTTTCTTCAGCTCTGTGGATGACATCCACGGAGGTGCTTAGTGGTCCCTTAGATTGTCTTAGAGCTGACGGTTTGTCGACCTTAGATAGATTTGCTTCTTGATTTTAAAAAATTGTAACCATTAATGGGCCATGTTATTGTATAGCAGATCCGAGAGAGCCGATAGGATAGTTCCAGTCTGAACTTGAAGGCCTGAAAACGAGGAGCGCTTGTGCTGTCAGCTCTCATCTGAGTCCACAGGTAGAGAAGGCCAGTGTCCCAGGTCAAAGACAAGCCGAGAGAAGGAGCCATTTCTCACTCTGCCCTATTGTTCTGTTCAGGCCTCTCACTCACGTGGGGAAGGCAGTTCACTTTACTCAGTCTACCAGCCCAATGCTAATTGCTTCTAGAAACACCCTTACAGATAGAAATGTGTGACTAAATATCTGTGCACCCTGAAGCCCCATCAATTTGACACATAAAATTGTCTATCACATGTCCACCCCTTGATAACTTGGCACCCATTTGTACCATCCCCTCACACTGTATTTAAACTCTATATAAAGACAACAGCGTCCTGATCCTGCCTAACATGATATGGGTATCCCACATGCAGGTGAAAACATTACTACCCCACTCCCAGAAGAGGAGGTAAAGTTCGTGAGTGATGTCAACTCTTTTCCTTGAAAGCTCATAACTTAAATACTATGTTGTAAAATTAGCAATACTTGTATGCTATGATACAAAGTCAATGAATACATCCTATGTTCCATGATAAGGGAATAGGAGAGGAAAGAAAACAAAGATATTGATTTAATATATGTGTATATCTTTATACATATACTCACAAACATACTCATAACACACTAAAGGGGAAAACACTCATGTCAATTTCAGTCCTCATTTCCGTAACTGGTCACTTGGTCATAGCTGGTATTTATAATCACCTCCTTCCACACCCTGTTCTTTGTCGTCAGCCAGGTCATGGCTCTGTATCTGATGGAATGAAAACAAGTTATTCATCATATTGTTAGGAAGTCGTTAGGAAAAATGAACTTAATTTGAAAAGAAACTTAATGGTTTATCCTATAAAACCGCCCATCTGTATGTTTTTTATTGTGCCTTTAAAGTGTAAATGCCATGGATTAGAGGCTGAAGTATGTGTCGACAATGCTTTAGTCTGTGTAAATCTATTCCGTTTGGCTTAAATACAGTGTTTGGATTTTGAACACATGGGTTTGGTTACATGCTGACTATATTATCTTAGTTCCAAATCTCTGTATTGTGTAGCAAGATGTATTTCTGTCTACAATGAGAAAGGGATTAAAACACCTCGAAGAATGTAATATACAAAAATGGTATTGGAGCTGTATTGAGGCTGGGTGGTAGTCTCCTGGGCATCCCCAGGGCATCTGCCAGCAGGGCGTGGTGAGGTGAGTTCCATCATCCCTCAGTGTGGGTCACAGCATGCCCACAGGTACAGTTTACTGCAGGAGGGTACAACGTGGGCAGAGATGACAAATTAAAAGGGTAGCTAAACTTTGTATTCATATTTTTATTGTAATTAAAATAGGAAAAGAGCAAACACTGGACAGAAAAAAGAAAGTATCCATTCATATTCACTTTCTGTAGCTTGTATGTTAAACAATTAGTAGAAAAATATGAAACTTCAGTTCCATAACTTGAAAACCAATGATACAACTGCTTTCTGGGTTTTCCTTTGGAGGGATGCAGCCGTTGTGGAACCGGTTCAGGAAGTCGTTGCACAGCTCTGGGAGTGTGCTGAATGTCATTGGGGTTTTCGCTGGAAATGGTGATTTTAGGTAATAAGAGTTTAAAATTAAGCTGAAACCCAGACAGCGGTACAACGTTGGAGGTTAGGAGAATTATATAATTAAAACTGTAGCCTTAAAGTCAGGACAGAATTATTTCATTACTGAGACGTTTCCCCACCGGGGCCCAAGTTTGCTCAGTTCCCCATCCTCACTCGGCTGGCTGCTCAGTGTGAGGTTCAGCCTGTTAAAAGGCAAGCACAGTGCACCTGACTGGTCTGCAAGGCGTGTACTTTGTTCTCATTTGTCAACAGGACTAGACCACGCGCTGTTTGGACATCACGACGGATGTGAAACCAACCTTGATTTTATCCATTCTCAAGTCCCACAGAAGATTTTAAAACACCAAAGTCTTAGATGAAAATAAATTCAACTTAAAAAAGTATTATACATTCCTTATGCATAAATATTAAAAGTCAGCCCTTAATAAAGTTTACTGTCCCATTGTTTAGTTAAATATTACTAACAACTTGACCTCAATAGTTCAGCCATGTACTATAATGTGCACCACAAGTTGCTGGATATTTATTGAGGTATTGTTTATAATAATAAAAATAAAAAACAATCTAAATGTTGAAAGTAGGAAATTTCGTTAATTTTATTTTGGTAGATCTGAGCAGTGGAGTGTTTTTGGGCTGTTACAGATGGTGGTATAGATATGTATTTGTTGCTATAGAAAGGTGTTGAGGAAGACGTTTTGTCTGGGGGTAGGATACTATAATGTAGAATTTTACTTTGGTATTTGCATTGCATAATATTTCTACAGTGGACAGGCATTGCTTTTTTGTTATAAGAAAAAAGGTATATTAAGGTAAAAAATTTCACAACTCTTTGCTAAAAGTGTTCATTTGTTTCTCTTCTAAGTAAACAAGCAAAAGCAATTATAGATCTGAAGTTCTTACCACACTATTCAAAAATGAACTTGTCTTTCTTCTAAGGCTTATGCTTTCTTGGTAGAATTATTTTATTATATTAGTCACTTTTCACAATTGGATTAGAGTCTCAATTCCACTGAAATATTGGTTTTAGCTTAGTTTTGTCATTTGGTAAATTACTGAATATAGCTGAAATTGGATTAATTTTCTTATTTAAATTTATGAAGTTTTGGTCTGTGATGAAAAGTGATAGTTGCTTCATAGTATTTTGAAATATTTTGTGACTCCAGCAGATGGAGCGAGAAGTTAATGCATCTGGTGGAGATCTCACATTTAATTCAGTTTGGTGTGGTGTGGTTTGGTTTTAAACTAGTAAGTGTTCTGGGATAATTCATTAATCTTTGTTTAAGTTCAGATATCTCTTTGAGGGATATGCATTGGATATCTTTCAAAAAGGTTATAATTGATACTGATTTAGATAAACTACAAGGTTTCTGGATTTTTTATTGTATTGAAGCATGTAATTTTAACTTTCTGAAGTACAAAAATTTGGTCAATATATTTTTTTAAATTTTACAAATTAATGTGTAATAATACATAATGAAATAAAGGCAGTGGTAGTGTATTATGTGTGTTAGCCCTTATTTTTCATTTAGGAATGCTTTAACAAAATTATAGAATATTCTTAGGGGTATGTCTGATGTATGTAAAATACTGGAAACTTACTAAGTTTTAAATAGTTGCTAACACTATAATTACTACTTAGGAATTTATGTTAGATCTATTTTTTATATTTTATATGTTATTTTCATAGTAACTTTAACTTTCTATATGTTGCAAATTCAATAATTAGTGTAAGCTAAGCCTAAAACTTTCCCATTTATTTATTCTGGTTAATAAACTTAAGTGTTTGCATTTAATTAGTTAGACCTTGAAAAGAGCTGGTTATTTTATGGATGACTATCCTGTTAGGTAGGATAAGACCATCAACTTTTATAAAAAGGTGAGAGATTTATACGATCTAAAGAGAAACCAGAGTATGGGAGACCATCAACTTTTTTTTTTTTTGACCAGTGTTAAGGGAATGTTTTTTGGAAAAATCAATCCAGTCACATGCAGCTTTACGACAGGGATACGTTCTAAGAAATGCGTTGTTAGGCAATTTTCTATTCATTGTGCGAACATCATAGAGGCACTTCCTCAAACCTGGATGGAATAGCCTACTGCACACCTAGGCTGAGGTATGGCTTGATGCTCCTGTGCCACACAGCTGTGCAGCATGTCACTGCACAAAACAGCAGGAAACGAATCAGGCATGAGAAAAGTGATGTGCCAAGAGCCCTGTGAACATGAGATGCGTGAGGCAGCTGTTGGTGTCACATGACCTCTATTTTACAGCAAACTTTTCTGTTAATTTGGAAGGGTACCCTCTAAAGTAACAAATACGTTTAGTGCCAGTAGCATGGCCATTTATCACTATCAAGTGTTGCTACTGTACAGCCGTAGTGCTACACTGTTACACCGGCAGCTACACTGTTACGCCGACAGCTACACTGCTACACAGTCAGCTACACTGCTATGCCGGCAGTGTTACCACCAACACGTGTCGATGTGACGCGCTCTGATGTCATGATGACTATGATGACCTTACCATGGCTACAAGGCTGCTAGGGGATAGGACATTTTCAACTCCATTATCATCTTACAGGACCACTGTTGCATATATGGCCCATCATTGACCACAATGTCTGGTCATGACTGTGGTGTATGACAGACTGTACAGAGAAGGTTCTAGGTTACATTGTAACCCTTTCTACGACTGTGGTCAGCAAAACCATCAGCAGTAATGTTCAGTCTCCCAGAAAAAGGCAGTTAGGGGAAAATAAAAAAATTAAAATTTTATATAATATGTATATATAAAGTTCAGTACATTAAAGAAGGCATCAAATTTCCTGACAAACCAAATCAGAACCTTTGTGAGTATCCGATCGTTCTCTTCACTGGTTCGGCCGACATTGCTTCTTGTTATTATCTGTTGGCAAAGATGTCTTTGTTTAGCTTTTCCTAACTGTCTTTGTTTTCAGTGTGTTGGTTGGTCAGAGTAGGTACTTTTACGATGTGTGAGCTTTTCCCTGAGGCAGAGTTTTCTATCTTAACATTTGATTCCAGAGAACAATTTGAATTTGTAGTTTTCACTGAAAACTACATGAAAGGGACATACATATATGATCAGAAAGATAAATTCTAGAAGCATGTATATTTATAGATCAATAAAAACAATAAAAAAGTGTCCTATGCTAGGAACAATAGGTGATTATTTCAAATTGCAAACATGAGGTAAAAAGTTCCCCCCACCCCATTATAAAGTGCAGTGGGCTCAGCATTCAGGGGTTTATATGCGTGTTTGCGACGATCTGAGAGCGGCCTTTGAAGCTCTCTGCCACTTGGTAACATGCGATTTTATTGAGGCTGGAGTCTGAATTATGCATTCGCGGAGATTAGTGATGGAGTGGGCGGTTGGGCCGAGGGGCCCACCTGGCATCTGCACCTCAGTTCAGGTTTCTGTCCTCTGCCCTGATCCATTCTGTGTGTGTGTGTTGGGGGGGGGGGCGCTTCTAGGACATATGGGTGTGAAGAACTCCGAGTTTCACTAGGGGCTTTAAATATATGTTTCATGATTTTTAAGGGCCTTTATGTGCTCCTTAAAGAAAACTTAGAATATGTAGAAAAGTAGGAAGAAAAAAAGCATCCATAATTTCACTGTTTTCACATTATTAATAATTTGGTGTATTTTTTGGAAACTTTTCTATGCCTATTTTTTGTCATTTCTATGTAGTTTTAATATCATGTATGTATATAGTTTTTTGTTGTATAAGCTTGTCTTGGTGTAATTAATGAGAATGATTCTTCAAGGAAAGGATTGAGAACTAATTTTAGCTATAACTCACATCACTTTCTTGTCTTTATCTGGTTTAATTGCCTGTGTGCCTTAGAATTTCTCAGATTTTTAGACCATTTGCATTATGTTGAGACAGGGCGGGGAGAGGCACTGACATTGGTTTACTAATGTTATTTCTCTTCTGTTCTTCATGAGAATCCTAGCAGTTAGGTTCTAGCCTGTTTGATGCATGAGGAAAGAGAACAATGGAGTTGACGTTCCTTTTCCAGGTCACATGGGCATGTAGCTGATGGATGCAGACCCAGGTTGGTTAGACAAAGTGCCGTTCACCCAGACAACTGCCAGCAGCACAGGGCAGGTCTTCCCGTCGTGAACAGCATGGGTGCCTTGTTTTACTGGAGGACATTAGCGTGCACAGAGCACACTCGGGGTAGGATGGAGTTGGCATGTTCCAGAGGTTTGGTGTATTAGAAGGCTCGGGTGTACATGTGCACACAAATAACCACAAAGGCAGAGGTGCTCAGTCCTCTGTTAGTGGCTTACAAATGATCAGAAGCTCAGATAAATGTTTTGTGTTATGCAGATGGATGGAATTAATGGCTGTCATATTATCATTTAAACATTTCTCATAATGAAATCTTATTAAACTGATGTTCTCTTTTTGGAGAGAAAAAGGATCATGGGCAGAAATGAAGGTGTTCACTGGGTTGCATTCCTTCCTGGAAGCTCTGGGAAAGAATCTGCTTCCAGCTCATCAGGTTATTGGCTGAACTTGGTTCTCTGTTGGTCGTTCGGCCAAGGCCCCCATCTCCATGCTGGCTGTCAGCCAGGGGCCAGTCTTTGTCTTAGAGGCTGCTGCCACTTTTCTCATGTTTTCCAGCAAAGGTTGGTGACTTTCTCCCTGACCTACTCTTGTGCTGCACCCCTCTGCTTCCAGCAGGAGAAAGTTATCTGTTCTGAATGCCCCACCTGGTGGGTCAGCCAATCCAGAGTGATCTCTGGGTCTCTTTGTTAAGGTTCTTCACCTCAGTTCTATTTGCAGAGTACTTTTTGCTATGTATACGGGTTCAATAGTGTCTCCCCCATCTCCCCAAATCCTCCAAATGAATGTCTACTTAGAACTTAAGAAGGTGACATTATTTGGGAATAATTTATTTGCAGATGGAATTAAGATGAGGTCATACTGGAGTAGGGTGGGCTGTAATCCAATTACTAGAGTCCTTATGAGAAGATAAAGTAGAGACACAGACACACAGGGAGAAGGCCATGGAGACAAAGGCAGAGATGGGAGTGATTCACAGACAAGTCAATGAAGGAATGCCAAACACTGTGCAGCCACCAGAGGAGGTAAGGAAGGGTGTGGCACTGATGACACCTTGATGGTAGACTTCCAAACCTCTAGAACTGTGAAAGGAAAAATGTCTGCCCCCACTTGTGATAGTTTGTTACATCAGCCCTAGAAAGCTAAAACAACATATAGCAATGTATCCACCGAGGCTAGGGATTAAGGTTTGGGTATCTTTGGGGTTCTTCACTGCCTATATTCAGTCTGCAGCTGAGTACAGCGCTGGGAAACACAACTCATAACAAGGAGAAAAATCAATTAAAACTGACTCACAATTGACACAGATTCAGAATTAATAGATAAGGACATGAAAACAGTTTTAATAATTTGTATGTTCCATAAGCTAGAGGAAAGATTGAACATATTGAGATATGGAAGATATAAAAAGGAACCAAATCAAACTTTTAGACATGAAACCTATAATGCCTGACAATAAAATATGTTGGATGGGACAAAAGCAGATAAGACACAGCAGAAGAGATTAGTGCACTTGAAGACACAGCAGTGAAAACTATCCAAAGAGAAATACCCAGAGGAAAAAATGACAGAAAATCTGGCGAGGACATCAGTGATAAGATGTTCCTGAAGGAAGAGGGGTTACGAAAAAATATTTGAAAAATTAATGCAGAAAAATGTCAAGATTAGGTGAAACCTATAAACCCACTGGTCTAAGTTCAACGAGCCCTGTGTGCAGAAAGCCCATTGTGGAAGAAACTGTACCAAGACACATCATCCAATTTGTCAAAACTGTTGAAAAAATGTGAAGAAAACTGTACCAAGACATATCATCAAATTGCTCAAAACCAGTGATAGAGGCGATTAAAGCATTCAGAGAAAAAAACATGTACAGAGGAGCAATGATAAGAACCAGCATATTTCTTGTGGGGAAAAAGCAAGGCAGGTGACACTGAAGCAACATTTTTAAGGTACTGAAAGGAATACCCTGTCAACCTAGATCCAGTGAGAATATAGACAGCGTCAGATATACAAAAGGTGCAAATTCATCACCAGCAGACCTGTACTCAAAATGTAAGTGGAAGCAAATTGGTAGGACCTAGAAACCTGGACTACAAAGCAATGGCGTACAATAGAATTGGCAATTTGTGGGTAAACATCAAAGAGTTTTTATTATATAAGCTATTAAAAGATAATTGGTTGTTTAAATAAAAAAATGGTAGGAGCCTATTGTGACGTTTGTAACACATGCAGGTAAAATGTATAACAGTAGTACAAAGGCGGGAGGAAAGAAGTAGAAAGATTGTAAGGTTCTCCTGCTGCACTTGAGCCGTTGTGATAGCACTTGAAGGCAGACTGTGATGAGTTCAAGGTGTATATTATAAACCTAAAAATCCCTAAAATAGCTCAACGGGGTAGCACAGTCAGTAAGCAAACAAAGGAAATAAAATGGAACCATAAAAAATAGTTAAAAGAGCACAGAAAAGGAAGAAAAAAGGAAGAGAGAACAAGGGGATGGATAGAAAACAAAGAGCAAATTGATGGACTTAAACTTGACCATATCAGTAAATATCTGTGGTGTAAACACCCCAATTAAAAGGCAGAGATTGTCAGATTGAATAAAAAAGGAAGCCAAGTGTATGCAGCCTCCAAGAAACCCACTTTAAATATGAAGACACATTGGGCTGGCCCAGTGGCTCATAAGTTAAGATTTGGCTTGGGATGCCAGCTCTGAGCAGCAGGGTTGCTGGTTTGGATCCAACATGGGCCCGTGATACTGTGCCCTCTAAAGCAAAATGGTGAGCAACAGCTCGGCCTGGAGCTGGGCTGAGCGTAGGCTGCAGCGGGGCTGCAGTGGGCTGCCATGAACTACTGTGAGTGGCTAGCAGCCAGTGTGAGCAGCTGGCAGCCATGAGTGGCTGTCCAATGGCCGGCAAGTGACTGCCTCACCCAGGAAGAGTGCAATGGTCACAATACCAACATAGGCCAGTAAAGCGATGTCTTCCACAACTAGACAGAAGACGCAAAGGACAGCAACTTGTCTGTTCCCCTTCCCTGATTCCCCAACGCTGTTCCCTCCCCCAATTCCCCAATAAAATCTTAAAAAAATTGAAGACACAAATAGGTGAACAACAATAGGAGAAGATAGATCTATCATGCCGATTCTATATTAATATCAGAAAAGAGTAAGGAATAAAGATCATTTCATAAAGAAGAAGGGATTCATTCATCAAAAGAACATAATAAACATCTATTTACCTAATCAAGAGCTGTTAAACACATGAAGCAAAGACTTAGAGAAATGAAACGGTTAATAGTCAGAATCTAAATTATATTCAGATATATCGATATTCTCTTTTCAATAATTGATAGAACACGTAGACAGGAAGAAATTAATGCTGAAGAAGACTAACACTCAACCAGCTTGGCCTCATTTATTAGAGCACTCTGCCCAACAAGAGTAGGGTACACTTTTCAGGTACACTGGGGACAGTTGTTAGGAGAACCGTATTCTGTGCCATAAAATAAGTATCTATACTTTTAGAAGGATTTAAGTCATACAAGATATGTTTTTTAATTGTGATGAAATTAAATGGAAAATTAGTCACAGGAACATCTTGAAAATCCTTTAAGTATTTGGTAACTAAATCACATACTTCACAATAACTCACAGGTGGAAGGAAAAATCAAAAGGGAAATTTTAATGTACTTTGAATAAAAATGAAATAACAAATCAGTTCAAAATGTTTATAATACTGTTTTAGAAAAAAAATGGTCTCAAATTATTGGGTTGTCGGAAAAGTCATGACGTATTTTTTCCATGCTTTCTGTTGCAAAAATGGATCATGACTTTTCCGACAACCTAAGCGCTCACACAGTTTCCACCTAAGAAACTAGAAAAAGGAGAGCAAAATAATCCCAAAGTAAGAAGATGGGAAATAAAAGAAGGTAAGGAGAAATCAGTGAAATAGAAAACAGAAGAAGTACAGAGAAAATCAATACGATTGATCAACAAAAAGAGAAGACGTCAGTTGCCAACATCAGGAATGAGAGAGACAACTTCATTACACAGTCCACATCTATTAAAAGGATATTTAGTATGTACTATGAACATCTTTATGTCAATAAATTCAGCAATTTAGAGAAATGAAAAATTCCTTGAAAGGCAAGAATTACTGAAGCCCTGTCAGACACTGTGGAAATGTTACAAACATTCTCACAAATAAAGCTTCAGGCCAGGAGGCGTTCATGGTAAGTTCTACCAAGTATTTAAGGAAGAAATAATACCAATTCTATAGACTTTTTCAGAATGTTGAAAATGAGGGAATACTACCTAGCTCATCACTCTAATACCAAAACCTGACAGACATGACATAGAAAATACAGACCACTATCCCTCATGAACATTGGTGCATAATTAATAAATAAAACTTTAGCAAATCCAATATAACACTATATAAAAAGGAGAATACATCATGACCTTTGAAAAAAATCAATGAAAGTAATTTACCATATTTGCATGCTGAAAAATACATATAGTCATCGCAGTACATGCAACATCACAGAAAAAGCATCTGACAAAATTCAATGTCTATTACTGGTAACATTTCTCAGCCAGCTAGGCATGAAAGGGCATTTTCTCATCCTAATAAAGAGCATTTATGAAAACCCTGCAGGTAATGTCAGATTTACCAGTGAAAGACAGAATGCTTGTCCCCTGAGATGGGAATGGAGTAAGGGTGCCCCTCTCACCATTTCTGTGCAACTTGTTCTGGTGATTTAAAAAAAATAAAGAACATTCAGGTTGGAAAGGAAAAAGGAAAACACTATTAAGAGATGATCTGATTGTCTAAAGAAATTCTTATGGGATTTATTATTAAAAAACAGCTATGCGAACCAACAAGTGAAATTTGCAAGGTTGTAGGATCCAAGATCAATATACAAATGGAGTTGCATTTCTGTATAGTAGCAATGGAAAAATTGGAAATTGATTTAAGATCCAATGCCATTTAGGCACAGTAGCATAAAAAATATGAAATACTTGGGAATGTGTGGACCTATATACTGTAAACTATAAAACTGCTGAGAAAAAGTGTCCCACGGTAGATGGAGAGCTATATCATGTTCATAGATTAGAGCAGCAGTTCTCATCCTGTGGGTTGCGACCCCTTTGGGGGTCGAACGACCCTTTCACAGGGGTCGCCCAAGTCCATTGGAAAACAAAAAGATATTTACATTACGATTCATAACAGTAGCAAAATTACAGTTATAGAATAGCATCAAAAATAATTTTATGGTTGGGGTCACCACAACATGAGTTACTGTATTAAGGGTTCGCGGCACTAGGAAGGTTGAGAACCACTGGATTAGAGGATAATACTTGTAAAACGTCACTTCTCCCCAAATTGGTCTATAGAGTCAACAGAATCCTAGTCAAAAACCCCAGTAGGCTTTTTTTTGTTGTAGAAATTGAAATGCTAATCTAACATTCAGATGGGAATTCAAAGAACTTAGAATTACCAAAACAACTTTGAAAGAGAAAAAAATTGGAGGTCTTAGTACTGGACTCTGAGACTATGTAAAAGCCATAGCCATCAAGACCATGTGACATCAGCATAGACAGACAAATAGATCAAATCAACAGGATACAGACTCCTGGATTAATTCACTTAATTCTCACTACCACCTATAGACAGGGTCCTCAGCCTTTGCCTCATAGATAAGAGCCTGTGACTTAGCAAGGTTGTCACATGGAGATGCAGACAGGGCTTGAACTTGGGTCTCTGAAAATCTATTGTTGAAAAAATATGTCATGACTTTTCTGGCAACTAAATAGGAAGTGCCTTTACCCGTATCCTATGTGCTCAGAGTAAAACAATTGACTAATCATGACCCCTTTGAATGAAGAAAAGGGTTATGATGTTTGAAGGCTGGAAAGTAGAAAAGTACTTTAGAACAATTTTTATTTCAAAAAGTATAAAGTTTTTCCACTGAAAGATGTAAGACATTTTCTTAAAAAAATTGTAAAACATTTTATTTCCTGCTAAGATGAATATATTGTAAAATTCATTAACTCTAAATTTTTGAATAAGAAACTGTCAACTGCTTTTGTTGCTGACACCACCTCATCTACTAAAGGAAGGAATTCTCTCCAGGTAGGCTGCCCAGTGCTGCATTCGTTTTTGGGTTTTTTTGCTTGTAATCCATGCTGTTCCAAAAAGGATTTAGGGCAATTATGAAACATATATGTTATGGTGTAAGCAGCACAGTCGGGGCCTCGTGTTCCTTGGTCCCCAAGACCCCCTGTGCTGTCCGCACCTGGAGTGTTAGCTCTGTTAGGGCAGAGGCTGTGTGTCCTGCCATCACTGTCTCCTCAGCGCCTGGACAGGGGGCGCTGGAAGAACATCAGTGCCCACTCTCAAAAGCATCAACTTATAATTTTCATGTAGTACATTGAATTTATTCTTAGCATAATTTTCACTCTTGGTTTCTTAAATTTATAAAGATTATAGCTGTCATTTTGAAAATCAGTTTTAAGTTTTAGTGTTTTACCTTCAAAAAGTGTGCGATGTTGGGCCAAATGCTATCCCAGTGACACCCCTATAGCTCTTTTTCTTAATCGATTCTTACCATCTCAGTTGCTCTTTGCTGTGGTCTCATAAAAGAGTGCACAGTGTGCCCACGAGGGAAAAGCTGACATGGGCTTGCCCGCCTACCTCTCTTCCTTTTCCTTCCCACCTGGGACTGATCACCGAAACTCCTGTGATGTGGTGTTTTTTAACAATGGGAGGACTTGGCACGGCCGCTGGCAGGCTCTGCAGCCTTGGCACGCCGTCCATGTGAGCGGCCGCCGCTGTGGAGAGCAAATGAGTCTGCATCAGATCTGTAAGTAACTTAGAATGGCGCTTGGCACGGAAGGGCTCAATAAATGCTAATTATTAGTTTTAGGGTTTTTATGAGGCTGAAATTAAATGAGGTTATGCATGTAAAATGTATAGTAGAGTATCTGGCATTTATTAAGTGCTCATTAAATGCTAGTGGCTCTAATTTAAATATTCAGGTACCAATATGTCTAAAGAGGCTGTGTCTTTGGACCTCCGCACATGTCATATCTTTAGTGACTGTATTTTGGGGCATGAGGCAAAATGATTCATTTCTTTGCTGGCTTTTACAAAAAGGTACATGCTACTAAGTTACACAAAATCTGAATAAATAGGTCATTGCCGACTGACTTCTAAGTGTTGGTCACTTGTTTGGCCACTCTCCAAGTTTGTTTATTTTCACTGTTACAAAGTGTAACTGACTAACACATGCCCTAGCTTGGCGGCCCCTTGGGCGAGCCCTCTGCAGGCCTGTGGAACCTCGCCTCTCTCTTCTCAAACCTGTGGTTTTTCGTGCTGATGCCCTTTACGTTCTTCTTCCTGGAGTCTGAAGTCTTTGCTGGCTTGAAGAAGGTGAGTGCACCGTGTTGTGAATTCAATGAGCTACACGAAGAAGTAAATGTCATTCATGCTGAACTGTACAAAGTCTGCCTAAACAACCATTTGTCAGGAATAGAAAAGGTGTAATATCGCCATCTTGTCAATCTTGATGACATTAACGATAACGTTAGTAACATTGCCTTTGCCGGCACATGGAGAAAGTCACCTTTTGGCTTTCAAATGCTTTTACGGTCTGTGCAAATGTGGTGGGGTGCGCTTGTGGGGAGCAGGTAAGCCTGGCGTGTCAGCTACTGTTCCTTTCGTAGGCTGTCTGATTGAAAGTGTGGCATGAAATTCTACATATCTGAAGTATGCCTTAATGTGAAAGTGATTTTACAGCCAGTGTTTTTGGGACTGTATGTAGATGTTACAGAATCAGACCTGTCCATTATGTCATCAGGTGGGCACAGTGCTGTCATGGTGACGCTAGGTGGTGGTGGTGGGAGGGTTGGTTGGAGGCATGCCAAGCGGGAGAGTCTGCAAGAGCATCTTAATCAGTCCAGACTCTAAGTGGGAATCCTTCATCTATCCTTGAGCATAACATTTTAAGGTGAAAGGAATAGTTTCTATTTATAGTTTGTGGAGCTCTTTGCTATAATGATTTTGAATATAATGCAAAGATTTTAGTAGCTAATACTTTCGGGGGTGACTTTTAAAGTTGACAATATTGTTCAGTGTTACAGTTTACTTATAGACACAAACATTTTTAATTTTTAGTTGCATTTGTATTGTGATGCATGGAATGAAAGTGTGACTATGTATCTGATTGAATAATACTGTCAGGCACTGAAATAAATTTGGCATGGGAGGTTGTAAGCAGTGTGTGTACTTCCTATTTCACAGGACTTTTTGTGGGTTCTTAGGAGTGAAATTGTTTAGTCTAATGTTTTGATGACTTCAATTTTAAACCTCACATATGGCACGTTTTAGACCTCTCCGCTGAAGGATTCCTTGAAAGAGCCAGTGAGGTGACCATGACAGTGGTTTTGGCAGAGTCCCTTTCCTGTTTTCTAGATGCCATTCCACACTTCAACCATGATGTGGGAAACAAGCCATTGCTTTCATATTTAGTAAATGGACCGAGATCAAAATGGATGGCTGTGTTTGGCAGTCAAACATGACGTTGACAAAACTAGCTTTTATATATTGGACTTGTTTTTATTATGATGTATTTAATATATCTAAGTCATCTATGTAATGTGAAAAAGTATATAGTTTCAGTTTAAAAAGCTCTTTCTTCATAATTTCTTAAATAAATTATAGGAAGTTTTGTTGCTGAAATGTGATTCGTTCAAACCTTCCTTTTAAAGGGAGAAAGCTAGGAAATGGAGTGACAGTGTCTGAACCACACGTGTACAACTGCAGAACTAGCACCCATCCCAGAGTGCCCGTGTTCTGATCGTGTCAATGATACAAGGAGCACCAGGACAGTCAGCAAGGTGGGTGAGGTGGCCAAGGACAGAATGGGGAGAGAGGCAGAGAGGAAGGGTTTGCAGCGGTGCTGTCAGGTGGCATGGGGACAAAGGCAGAGTGAAGTCCTGGAAGCTGGAAGCAAGAATGTCTATGAGGGTGGCCCGTAAAAACATCACGATCACAAGGGGCTACGACAGCGTATGTCAAGAGGAAATGGGTTCACTGGGGACACGTTGGAAAGCAGCTTCTGTGGGGTTTTGAGCCTTTTGATGGGTAGTCACCTACGTGACAGGTTTACTAAGCACTTACCAAGTACTAATTATTATGCTGTTAGAGGAGCTTGCTTGAGAAAGATCTGAAAAGACAGGGCACTTTATTCAGGGTGCCAGAGGGCGCAACCAGAGAGCCCAGGGACAGCACGCGGTGGCAGGGAGGTGGGGAGTTGGCACCTTGCCCTGCCGGGCTCCGCGGGCTTCATGAGAAGGGCCAGGCTGCATCTGAGCTGGGCCTTGAAGGGTGAGCAGCGGCATTCCAAGTGTGACTGCCCGGCTCAGGACTGGCTGCACAAGTTGCTGCACGCGGAGTGGTGAAGGACGGGGTTCGTTGGGGTCACATCTTGCAGGCCCGTGGTGACTTCCTTTCTTAATTAATTGGACTGACCAGGTGGAAGCAAAGAGCTCGGTGCTGGTGCTTGGGGCCTGTAAAGCCAGGCCCCATGACAGCACAATAGAGGAGGAACAGGGTTTGCTTTCATATGCTCTTGTCCTGTGTCACAGTTTGAGATTGTCCTGGTTTATGTCCCTTTTGGCAAACTTACATAAAAGTGACCTTGTACTGTATTTTATGACCAGATGACTTTTCCCCGCAGTGGCTAATTTGTATCAGGCCCCCATCTAAAGAGATTCAGGGCCGCATAGGAAGTCCCACGTGGCCTCAGCACGCTTTTATTTCGTTCTTTCATTATTTTTGCTCATTTTTGCCACTGCTCATCCATAAATTGTTGGAAATGAGTGACTGAATAAGTGCTGCTTAGTGTTTGTGGCACAGGCACATATTCCACAGGGTTTTGTGGCCAGAGAAAATCACATCCCAAAGGGAAACACCTGCTGGGGACCTTTCAAGGAAATTCACCCAGGGTCGCGTTTTGATCTAGGTGTTTATTACAGAAGATGGAGTCATAGCTCACTAACAATGGTTATGTGTTAATCTGATTTTCCCAACACCTTCACGAAAAAAAATCATTCAGTAGGTTATTAATAGAATACCTCCACCCTGCCGAAATTGGCAGCACAAGTTTTCTTCCAGAGAAACAACATGGATAAGAATGATTATTTTCCAAACATTCAATTCTGGTGGTGGTGTTCCACTCAAGGCTCCTTTAGGAATTGTCACGCTACTGTAACAGACATGGTTACCACAGTATAGCTGGTGATTTCAGACCTGGAAGCTTGGCACATAGGACCTCAGAGAAAGACATAAAAGCATTTTGAGGAAAAGAGTATATATAATTCATTTAAGTTATTTGAGTTTATGAATATTTTGAACTAAAATTATTTACTTCATGAAATGACATTAATTTTGTCACTGTTATACAGTCATGTATTGGAGGGAATTATAACTTCAGTAACATCTCTGTTTTTTCTTAAATAGCAGCTGTGTTTTTAGAAGACATTGCTCGGTTCCCCTGTACTTTGATGGTCTGATACTTTGAATTGGACTATTATTGTATAGCACTTTCATCCTTGTCTCTACTTATCAAAAAGGGGAGATTTCTACTAGGCTAGGTTGTCTCTATTTGCACAGTAGTGTGGTGGCAGAATCGTGAGCTTTTAGGCCTCAACTTAAATCCTGACTCCTCTCCTTGCTAACGTGGACCTTCAGGTGCGTTTTTCAGTGTCTCCATCTGTGAAATGGGTGGGCAGGGCTTACCTTGTCACTGGGTTGCTGAAGGGCTGGGTCGTCCCACCCAGTCTGTTTGCAGGTATCCCCAGAAACAGACGCAGCGGCAGTTAGGATACGTGTGCAATGTGGCAGCTGCGCGGGCCTCAGTGAGACACCGCAAGACTTGTGTAGGACTGACTTATTTTATACAGTATCTATGGCAACGCAATGTGAGAAATTACAGGGGCACAGACAGCCAGCTTCATTTACTTACTTTTTGAAATTGAAATTGTTTTCTCTTATACCAGTATGGGTTGTAAAATTAGGTATTATGTTTAATAGGTAACTAAACTTCAGGCTTTATTTTATATGATGATTAAATTACCAACAAATGTCTCATAATTCAGGGCGCTTTGTTAAATGGGGAAAGGTTTCGGTAGGGAGGAAATAAAAAATCACCAGCTTTAGATTTTAAAGTAATTTTAATTTTCATTAAACTGGCCCTAAGACTTCTAATTTCCATGAAACGATTTTATAGAAATAGCCATTGTCAATTAGAGTCTCTTTTCTAAAACTTTTTGGGGGAATTGAAAACTGTCCACCCTTGGTTGGAATGAACTTTATTTGAAAGTAAAATTAAATGTCAGATTTATTGCTGACTACAGAGCTTTTTACATAATTATGGTCCACACCACAGCCCGTAGGAAAGGGCTCAGCTGAGGGGCTGGAGTTCAGACTGTTAAAATCTTACACTTATTTGGCATTCAAACGCATGTTTATTTGTCTGTAGAATCATTTGTCCAGCATGTCACAGTGTGAACCTTCTGATCTCTAGGAAACGTTGGCCCTGATGTCACTTAAACTTGGTATGTTCCTTTACTAGTCATTTGGGCCTGTTTGTACCCATATGCGTTTCATCCAGCATCTTGAACCAATGTGCCTGATCCCTCTTTCTCTCTACCTGTTACTTGTACTGGCTCTTTGTCTGGCATGTAGTTGTAATTCAGTTAGTGGTTAATTTGGGGGCATACTTTGACCTTTTCCCAGATCTGGGAGGCTCTGTGGCCCCTGCTTGAGTCAGCTCTGACTTTGTCGACAAGTACAGGGCCTGGTGTTTTCTCCTGGCCTCTCCTCTCTGCTTTGTAGCTGTGTTGGCCTTTCACAGTGTTAAGGTTGTTTACAGAAGACCATTTCCAATCCAGTCTTCAGAGATGCCTCGTGATTCCAAGATGATCTCTACCAGCAGATGAGTCCTTCCTGACTCCCTCTGTAGTCCAGGATGCTCAATGTTTAATTTTTTCTGTGTCTCACTTGGCTTGCATGAAGCATATTCATAAGGCTGATGATTTTGGCTGATTTTCCTGTGTATCTTGACTTCTGTCGGTTTTTCATTAATATTTTAATTTTAATTGAGACAATTTTAGAGAAAACCAATTAACCCCGCAGTGTATTTTATATAATTCCAAATTACCTGTCAACATTTGTCTTTGGATTATTGTGTAATTATAATTAGTGTGTACATATATTTTGTGTCCCTACTTTAATAATTCCCTTTATGTACATAAATTTTCTGGTGCAGGAAAAATTGTCCAGGACTTGGAAATGGGCATAGGAGACACTGGGCATTCCCCACCCGGCGTCCTTGTCAGGGGATCCTGCACCTTGTGCAGTGGGCCTGGCAGCTTTGGGGATTTTCTGTTCACTTGGCCATGAACAGTGCAAATGAATTGTGTCTGACCGAGATGGAATTGATTCCTCCCTACACATGAGAGAGCCCCGAACTTTTCATTTTATTGTCCATTGGATATTATCCAGTTTTGTTTGTATTCCAAATTGATTTTATTTAGCGTTTCCAATTATCTAAGTATATCTGGGGTCTTCAAATTCTCCTTTGACGGGGTTTTAACAAAAATTAAAACCATGTGGCCGTGCTGCCAAAGGATGTGAGAGAGAAAGGACCAGGTGCTGGGGGCTGCAGTCAGCGAGCAGCAGGGACCCTGGCTTTGGGCTGAAGGGGAGGATGTGGGTCCCAGCATTGGTGTGTCTGGTCAGCACTTCCAGGTGTCTGCCTGGATCGAAGCTACCAAGACACCTCTCCCAGAACAGATCCACTGTCACCAGAGGTGGGAGATGACAAACAGAACAGGCAGGACAAAAACTCTTCAATATAAAGATGAGCATGGGTTCAGAGGATGACGAGACATTTGGGAAAAGTCAGGACTAGAAGGGACAACAAATTCAGTGTACTACAGGACTTAATAGAGAAGATTTCAGGGAAACTTTAAAATATCTGATTAGCATTTTAGACGTTTTGTAGTGGAAGGAATTAAGGATATCTCAATCTCCATTTTGCCAGAAACGAAAGTTCTATCAACTCATTCTGACAAAAACAAAATCATGTGCAGACAGTTTCCAGGGTATTTCTTCAAAGAACGGAGAACTCTGGTTTCATACAGATTGGTCTGGAGATTTGGAGATGGAACCCTCACAGTTTCATGTTATGGGACAAGTACAATCTTGATACTGAAAATAGACAGGGAGAATATGAGAAAGGAGCATCACAGGCCCTTCTTATTCATGAATACTTGTAAATCTGAAAATATAAACCTGAATCCAGCCATGTGTACAAAAGATCATCATCCAAAAAATGTATTTCAGGTATTCAAGTGTGGTTTAACGTTAGAAAACACATGATTATAATTCATATTAGGAGAGTTAAGAAGAATAAAACCAAGTGATCACCTCAAAAGAAGCACAGAACTCAGTCAATAAAATCAATAACCATTCACGATTAAACAGCACACTAAGAACTGAAGGGAATTTCTTAGCCTGATAATGGATCTACCCTATGCCTACAAAGAACATTGTACTTAGCGGTACACTACTAAAAGTGTTTAAAATGGGGACACCAATTTAAATACTTTTGTTTCTAATAATAAGTAACGCTATAGTAGAGTTTTAGGGAAGAAAAGGAAAAATTGAGAGAAAAAAACAAAATAGTCATTATTGACATCATATTGTCTATTGAAATATTCTATAGACTCTTAAGATAAATTATTAATTCAAATAAGAAAATTTATCAAGGAAGGTTGAAATAGAATTAATAAAGAAAATCAGTAAATAACACCAATAAACAGAAAACCTAATTAAAAATAAGTTTCATAATAAAAAGATAGCCTAAGGTATGTTGACAAAAATCCAACAAATGTTATGTCAGACCTTTATGGAAATAAAAAATCTTAGCAAAAGATGTTAAAGAAGACCAAAATAAATGAATAGATATTTCTATATTTGTGAATTTCTTTATGTGGCAAAAATATCAATTCTCAAATTATTTTTTACAGCCAATGCAATCCTAATAAAAATTCCAAGAGATTATGTTAGGGGGTAAGCAGATAGTAAAATTCTCACCGAAAAGCAGAGAGCTAAAAACAAGCAAAGCCATTCCGAAGAACATGGTGACAGAACTCACTCTATCAAATATTAAAAAAGGAGCAAAGGACTTGAATAGACATTTTTCAAGGAAGGTACACACATGGCTGATAGGCACATCAGAAGACTTCAGCATCACTAGTCTTTAGGGAAATGCAAACCAAAACCACAATGAGGTATTTCTTCACAGCCCCTTGGCACCTAGGAACAAAGAAACAGCAAAAACCCTACAACAGCAACTCAGAAAATACAAATGTTGCTGAGGGTGTGGAGAAGCCAGTGTTCCTGCACGCCATTGGTGAGAATGCAAGATGGTGCAGATGTTCCAGTGGGTGCTAAGAAATTACAAACATCATCACCATATGATCCAGCAGGTCCACGTTTGGGTATCTACACAAAAAGACTGAAAACAGGACTGCACAGATATTTACACATCCATTTTTATGGTGGTGTTACTTACAACAGCCAAAAGATGGAAACAGCTCATCTATCCATCAATGTATTGTAAATAGATAAGCAAAGTGATGTGCGCACATTCAATGGAATATTATTTAGCCTTTACGAGGAAGGGAATTCTGACACATGCTACACATGGATGAAAAAGCTCCCAACAAGCATCTCTAGAGAGTGTCTGACATTTCCCTCTCTGCTCCCAAAGTAATCATTACGAGTATGGACAAAGGGTTTTGGTCCCAGGTCAAAGAAAACAGCTTTACAGAAACTCAGTCAGGCCCTATAGTGAACGGTTTCTTAACATTAATATTTCCTGCAGTCTATTTTATACATGTATACTTATGTAATGTACTCTATACAAGAGAGAAACACTAAACCTATAAGATGCATTATGCTAAGTGAAATAAGGCAGGCACCACAATAAGACAAGTACTGTGTGATCCCGTTTATATGCGGTACTTAGAGCCGTCAAGTTCACAAAGTCAGACAGTAGCATGGTTGTCAGGCTGGGTGAGGTGGGAGAAAGGGGAGTGAGTGTTTAATGTGTGCAGTCTCAGTTTTGGAAGTTGGAGAATCCTGGAGACAGATGGTGGTGATGTTTGCACAATGAATGTGCTGAATGCCACTGAACTGTGCACTTAACATGGTTATGGGGGTAAATTTTGTGAGGTGTACTTGACCGTAATGAAAAAGTAAGTAAATGATGATCACAACAGTTCAAAATGGTGTCGCCTTTGGGCAGCTTGGTGTGGCTGGGAGGGCACGTGGGCACCACCTTGGTGCTGGGGATGTTTCTTTAAGTTAGGTGGTCTAACCACAGACATTACAGACATACAGAGCTAAACAGTGGACTTTCATTATTTAAAAACAGAAAGAAAAAAAGGTGACGTATTTCTTGGTGCTGGGCTAACATGACCAAACAGGCTGATAGGTAAAACCAAAATGCCAATTTATTGATTTTCAGTCGAAAACTGTAAAATACTCGTGCATGTGTGCACACACAGACACCAAGGTAGCTGTTACTGAGCGCCAGACAGGGAGTGGGGCTGACACAGCCAGCGAGGGAGGGGCCATCTGAGGGAGCACGGACAGCCCTCAGCTCTGTGGGCACGTTCCCTGTGTTGTCCACTGCCATGAGGACAGCTCTTCTCGGCTGTGTTGGGATTCCTGGTGCCCTGACTGCCACAGAAGCACTAGGACACTGGTCCCTGTGTTAGCCTGCAGCACTGCTTTGTATTCTGCCTGACACCGTAGCATCTTGGACAATCTGCTGTAGCAATGTAATGAATAGTTACCCTGGTGATGTTCCTTTTGTTGTGGCTTTACCGGAGCTTGTGTCTGGGTGGACCACAAAATGCACCGGAAGGAAGCGCTGTGATGTCCTACTGTGTGAAGTGTCTCACAGGACAGAACGCTTGACCTCAGCACCGTCTTGCTATTATGGAAAATGAATGTTCTAGTAAAAGGAGCTCTTATGTGTGTTGCTTTGATTTCTTTACTAAAATTATAGGTTTGTCTTACGCATGTTTTCAGCTTCCTCCCACCTCCCTGTTTGCACGTTGGTTTGTCTTTTGTCTTATTTCTGTCACGCGGGGAGGTGGGAAGCACAGCTCTGAGCTGACAGGCCCGAACTGAAGGTGATTCTGGCAGCCATTGAACAGTGGGACCACATGCAGACTGTTTAACTTTTGTGTGGGAGCTTCCTTACTTACAATAACATTTACCTTTCAATCAATTGTGAAGATTCGATGAGCACATCTAAAGCCACCAGTAGGAGCTCTCCAATGTCAGCTCCCGTCTGTCTCCTCTTTGTCCTGAAGTTAGAGCAGAATTGGGGGACAGACCCTCACTGGCTAGCTGGTAAGTGATGAGAAGCACTTGCTTCCGAATCCAGAATTTTGTGTAAAATGTTTGCTATAAAGTCCCAGCAGTCTTTTTACAGCACAGGTCTTTCATTCACATACTGGAAACTTGCTGTTTTAATGTGTTTAGTTGCTATCCGGAGGACTTTTGTTGGGCTGATACCATGAGAAATTTGGCCTAAGAATCTGAAGACAGGACACCTTGGTTCAATGAACGAGCTATGTTGTTAGTGTTTTCATTCTAACTTATCCTAAAATACTTTCTTTTTGTTAAATTTTACCAACTTGAGCATCTTGTAGGTTTTTTTTCTCTCTTGTATAGATTACATTAAATAAGTATACATGTATAAGGTAGACTGCAGGAAGTATTAATGTTAAGAAACCGTTCACTATAGGGCCTGACAGCGTTTCTGTAAAGCTGTTTTCTTTGACTTGGGACCGAACCCCTTTGTCCATACTCATAATGATTACTTTGGGAGCAGAGAGGGAAATGTCAGACACTCTCTAGAGATGCTTGTTGGGAGATTTTTTGTGGTTTAACATAATGAATACCTGCCTTTATTTTCTGTTTTTTCTTAGTGCTTCTATCGATCTTCCCCAGATGACTGCATGTATGTTTGGTGCGGTCTTGATGTCATGCTGAGCAAACCTTATCTTAATGTTACCAGGAGACTCTTTTTGTTAAATGAAAACAATGGCTTGATATTTATTTTAAATGATCTGTGAATGTAGAAAAATTTTCCAGGCTTTCCTGATGGGTGGAGACATAGTATATAAAGTGGTGTTTATATACCTTCTGAGAGGTCAAGATGTTCCTGCAAAATCCTATTTAAATGTTCATCACCATAGAAACATATCAGCTTATTGTTAGAGCTTTAATAAGTACATTGTAATTTTCACTTTACTGATGTTCAGTATAGAGCAATTGAATGTGTGATTGACCAGCACAAAAATTTCAAGAAGCAATTATATCATAATTCTTTTAGCATTTTAATTTGACTCATTCAGTACTTACTTAAATATTAACAGAAATGTATGAGTTTACATGGATTTAGTCTCTACTAGCTTATTTAGTCTAATTCAAACTGTTACAATGTTGAGATAGTGGTGATTTCTGAAATAATACTGGTATGAAACTAGTGTAATTAATTATATAGCTTACTTTTCTAAAGAAATATATGGTATCTCATTGACAGAAAGTACTTTGTTTTGTCAGTGTTTTTACTAATATATATATATAGTGCTTATTCCACTATGATTTTAATAAAAGTGATGCAGTTTCATTATAGTAACTGGATTTATGTTTTTGGGAGGGGTTAGGATAAATTTTCACACTGGGGATGGAAATGTTACGAAGTTGGTGAAATCCTAGTGATACGTGACAGCTGAAGCACTCACACTTAGGTGAAGGAGGTACCCCTGTTGGTGATACTCAGCGGCTCTTTTAGTCCTGTGAGCTTTTCTGCTCAGGAGACTTGTATTATGTTATAGGGTGAACGGTGGACGCGGCCTTCCTGCCTGTTTGCTGCTCTGTCATTTGCAGCATGTTTCAGGGTGTTATTCTGACATTTGTTGTATCTTTTAGCTCAGCATATGTGAGAACGGAGTTGATAGGGACCTTCCCCAGGGGCCTCTCCCTCCTGGTTCTGACTCTTAATGGAAAAATGAGCAGTAGGCATATTTTTTTGCTTATATGCCATCCTGCTGGTGATTAATGGTGGTGATAAAAGCTCTCACAATGCTTTTCATTACTTTGCAGACAGAATCACATACAGAAGTTTAAAACCCTCACACATTACGTGCCACAAAGCCCATATTTGTTAGGCTTTGTAATAGTTTTATGATCTCAAGGAAGGTACTGGTAAGTGTATATATTTTTGGCATTTGTATGAGCCAGTCAATCCTGAATTAACAAGTGAAGTTTCTGATTATTTGTGTTCCCATCACTCCTTTTCTGTCTATCCTAAACATGTTCAAAGTAAGAAATCTACCACATTGCATTTAATCAACAAATCTCTTATGTTTTTCTGTTAGTTTAGCTACAGTTCACACATGTGACACTTAATGGCTTTCAAGTTGGGCTGATTTAATCACAAAAAGAGAATGAAATTCACAGAAGAAAAACAAAAGTGTCCTAGCCTCCTAGTGGATTAAGTCAGAAGGACAATTACTTCTTACTACGGCAGTCACCTTCAACATTTCATAAACGGCATAACCATATCCAGTGATTTGGACGGCTCGCTTTGTGGCACCCTTTTCTGTAAATGTAACATTGCTAATTTACTGTTTTTTATTTAAATCAATAGCTGAAAATAGACAGATTTCTGTTTGGGAGTTATTTACTAGCTTTCAAAAGAAGTATTAATCCATTTGAAGTAAAGTTTTGAATAGTTTATATAATTTAACTGCCAAGGGTTTTTTGTTAAATGCTTCTTATTTGATGGCTTAAGCATGTGATATACATTTTAGACAATTCTTCTTGATATTATTCATACATCTATAATAGAAATAGCATACCCTTGGAATTGTGTATCTTGTTCCTTTTTAGAAAGACTGCTCACATATGATTTTTTAACACAAGATGTTTTGGGGGGACTTAGTTTATAAGTATATGTGGATAAATATGTGGATATTTAAACCTAGTATCACCTTCAGATAGGGTCATACTTAGTTGTATTTTAAATACTATCTATTTTTCTTAGTGAGATAATATACTTTTTCTTAATATAAACAGAAGGGGCTAGTTTTTTAAATTTAATAGTAGATTTTCTCTTTTTGACATAAACCATACCTATAACACTAATTAGTGCAATAGCTTGTTAAACGTGGAGGTTACTTTAACCAAGCTGTTTTTCAAAGGATTTTATATCAAGGTTAAATGTAGAGAAATGCCCAGAAAGTATTTGAGAGTGCAGAGAGTCCTTCTGTCAGATTCTGTTAGAAGCAGGCTATTACCAGTGTGCTCTGACGGACATGAGAACCATCAAGCATGTGTGGCCTCTATATTTAAAATAAGTAAAATGAAATAAAATGAAAAACCAGTTCTCTGTTTCTGTAGCCACATTTTCAGGGCTCAGTAAACACATATGGCCAGTGGCTGTCACCTTGGCTAGCTCTGTATAGGACCTTTCCGTCGTCACAGAAGGGTCTATTGGGCAGTGCTGTTCTGTGCTGTTAAGTCATAAATAATTTGGTTTCTTTTATCTGTAGTTGTTTTTTGCTGTCTACAAAGCAGAAGAAAGAGCAAGGCCCCATTCTGAGGATGCACTTCTGTCGCATGTCAGCTGGTTCGATAGGGCGCTGATATTGGACTTCCATTATTTGTTGTCACCTCAGTGTAGCTTTCCCAGCTGCAGGCTGTACCCATTAGCAAGTGACTGAGGTGACATAGCCAGATTTGTGTTTTGAAAAGATCACATTCGCACTGCACTGTAGGCAGCAGGTCGGAGAGAGATGTGAGTGTGAGTGCAGGACACCTACCAGCGAGGAGGTTAGGGAGCCATCCCGGGGGAAGGATGTGGTGGCGGCAGTCAGAGGACACTGGAATGCACCGAAGCCATTCCTACAGGGTAGAATCACACAAACCGGGGCCAGGCAGTGTGCGTGGGCGATGGTGTGGCAGGAAAGGAGGTGACAGTGGTGCAAAACAACATAAACAGGGGTGCCATTTATTGAGGTCTGGGACTGAGGGAGGAGCAGGTTTCAGAGTAACATGGAGAGTTCCACTTTAGAATTCAGTGGAAAGTGCCTGTGAGTTGCTTATGGGAGGCGGAAGTGGGGCGTGTGGGCCTTGGCCTCAGCGGTAAGATTTGGACTAAAGATACACACTTTAGAGTCCTTCACCTCTGAGGAGGCAAGGTCAACTTGGGAAGAGCAGCAAACTGCCAGGTGAGCCGTCTTCCCAGAATGGACAGAGGTGCCACCAGGGCTGGCCAGCCCCAGGGGAATTGTGATGCTGGAGTTTGAGAAGCAGCCACACAGCCTGTGAGGCAGGGCTCTCAGAATGAGCCGTGGGAGAAAAGGGGGCTGACAGATGTTCCTTTGGAGACGGAGAGACATGAGGCCGAGGGACGTGTGGGCGGCCCAGCCATGCCTCACTGAGGGAGAGGCCAGGTCAGCTGCGTTGTAAGGGGGTATGCGACGGGGAGGGGGGCAAGGAGAGTGTAAATCATTTTAACATTCAGAGCGGAGATTGTCAGTGAGCCGGAGGTCAGTGTAAGGATTGCCAGGTCACGCTGAGGACCCACTTCACAACGTAGCAGCCAAAATGTCTCATGTGTTTGTAGATTTCTCTCACGGGGCTGAGAATTCAAGGAGTGAGCTGCCAGTGGAGTTCAGCTGGTCTGGTGGAAGCCGAAGGGCCCACGAATCCTGGAATATTATTGATACTGGATTATCTCTAAACTAGACTAGTTCAGCAGAGGATTTAGGGCAGTGAGAACAAGGCTGATGGAGGGATGGGGATCAAGGGAGTGGAGAGTCTAACGGTGAGGACACAGCTCAGAGAGGGGGCTGAAAGTGTTAGAGCAAGTGGGAGACGGGGGCCGAGGGAGGTGGGCTGGGGTGGCTGCAGTGGGTAGAATGGAGGTCAGCTGCTTAGAGCTTGTATGTGACTCATGCTGATGGGATGTGACAAGAAGTGCTTGTCAACCAAGTGCTCATGTCATTAAGAAACATGGGATTGCTTGTTTCAGGTCTGTAGGAGGGAGGTGACAGAGATAGGAAGAGGGTGTACAGCTGGCATTAGAAAGTGATATCAATTTAACTCAGAAACCCAAGCCTTGACATCCAAGACAGAGGCAATGATCTGAGTCATTAAGCTAACCTTGTATGGTGCTTTCTAAACACTGCTGTGCTCAGCCTTCCGAGTATTAACTCACTTGGTCTTCACAACAACCCACGAGATAGGGTGTTAGTAATAAACTCATCGTACAAAGGAGGAAACTGAGGCACAGCAAGACATGGCTGTTTGTACAAAGTCATACAGTCGGTCAGTGATGGAACCTGGGTTTGAACCAGTCTGCTGCTGGAGCTGGGCTGTTAACTGGCACACTACACAGTCTGTTTCACAAACTGAGCTTGGAGATATATTTAAATAAATTTTATTGGGAAACAGTGTGTTTTTCTAGGACCCATCAGCTCCAAGTCAAACAGTTGTTTTCGATTTAGTTGTGGAGGGCACAGTTCTGTGGTCCATGTGGGAATCAAACTGGCAACTTTGGTGTTATGAGCCTGTGCTCTAACCACCTGAGCTAACTGGCTGCCCCATGAACTTGGATATTTTTAAAAAGGTATTCTTGTGGGTGTCAATCTGCTGGAAGTTTATTCTTTTAAGAAAACAATTGAAAAATAAAAATACCATTAGTTGGTTCTCATATTTCTTAAGTCATGTACATATACTCTAGAAAATTTGGAAAACACAGAGAAGCACAAAGCACACAAGAAGCATAGTTCCTCAGCCGGAATCCAGCGATGGGACAGTCCCTCCTGGCTGGCCTGCAGGGATTGCTCTCCCACTGTCACCATCACACCCCTTCCTGCTCCCACGCGGTGCAGAGGGAACTGCAGCCAAGCCGCCATGGACTGTGTCAGTCCCCTTCACAGCTCTGGAGGGGACAGTATCTTTCTCGCACGAGACAGTGAACACACGGATCTGCTTCCACTTCTGAGAGACACCTTCTCTGTCTCCCAAGCCTGTTTGCTATAAATGCATCCTTGAAAAGACCATCCCTGCATCTGCTGTGAGCTGCACAGAAATGGGAGAGGCCCATCCATCATCTTCCAGCACAGAAACATTCTTGAAGAAAAACAAACTTAGCTGCTATGAAACATTTCTTAACCCAATATCAGGAAGTGTGTAAATCTTATGGAGATTAAATCCTTAACATTGATCATCGTCATTGTAACACTTATGGTTACATTGTTATAACTATTTAATATAATAAGTATAACATACTATTAAAACACTTTTGCTTGGGCAGGGGGTCTCAAGTAGTTCCAAGGAGTACTCTTGCTTTGCTTAGCTCATAGGTATTAAAGCACATGTGTGCTCTTTGGCGCATATCACAACACTTTAGACACACACGTTAACATGTTCTGGGAGCCCTGCTATCCCCGTGGGATGGTCAGAGGCAGGCAGGAGCTGTGAGCGTGTAATGCACACACCAGAGCACCTGCTCTCTGTCTGTTATTTATAGGGTTTCCACATAACAGTTAATGTGCAATAGACAGATCCTTGCTTAGAAAGAGAAAGACACAGAAATCGTCGTTAAAAACTGGTGGTCATGTTAGGGCGTCCTGAGTGGTTTGAAAGTTGTGAAGTCAGGCTGAGAGGTTCCCCCGTGAAGTGGGAGTGCATTGTTTAGGTGTGTGTTTTGTGCTGTTCACACGTCATCTCGCTGGCATAGTGGCTGCTGCTGGGTGTGAACTACGTGCCTCATCTGCCCTGGCTGAGCGACCTCCCCATGGGTGCAGAGTGCAAGTTCTCACACGAGTAGGGCCAGTCACATGGTGGTGACACCGGGCCACTTGGACTCATGTCATCATTTAGGGCTGCAAAAACCTGCTTGCCCCTGGTTTAGTACATGCCCGCCCCCGCCGTAGAATTTGGGAAGT
This sequence comes from Hipposideros larvatus, assembly GCA_031876335.1. Lineage (NCBI taxonomy): Eukaryota > Metazoa > Chordata > Mammalia > Chiroptera > Hipposideridae > Hipposideros > Hipposideros larvatus. The sequence goes on from CM063105.1 coordinate 55,695,180, forward strand.
GGGGTGCCATGATTTAAGTGCAACCTATTCCTGTAATCCAGAAATTGGACCGAAATAGGGCAAAACTGAAATAAGTATATATTGATAACTGATAACTTTAAACTATTTTTAATGTGCAAGGAAAGATTGCGTGATTTATTATGAAACATGGAAATACTTATTTTGTTATGTCAGACATTGTAGATTAGTGCATTATCGTATCAATATGAATTTTTAAGTTTAGGTACAGAGTCAGTCATTTGGTGACTTCAGGAATAGAAGGAAGGTTTTTTGGTTTTTTTTTGTTTGTCTTTCCCTTCTAGTTCAAAAGCCTGGCCTCTAGTTTGGCCCTGAGGTCAGAACCTGCTTTAATATTTAAAGCAAATTGTGCATAAGGCTTCTTTGTCATATTCCAGCCTCGTGCATTAGTGAGAATTCTGTCTAATGTGGGGAAGGATGAGATGAAATTGGTGGAACTATTGTCCCCTTGGTTTCTCAGGTCGGATTAGCACGAGGAGTTCTCCAGTGGCGCACTAGAGGGCGATGGAGGCCGGGCGCCGGGCTGACACCATGCTCCCGGGCGGACTGGGGCTTCTGTGCTGTCAAGTTCAGCGGGCACTGACCTGTTTGAATGTATGCCCCACTTAGCTTACATTCCTTTGATTATAACCATAGATAAAAAATTGTTAATCTACTTTCTTGGTGGAAAGTGTTAGGAAAGTAATCAATTGTTTGAAATGGTTCAGCAAAATGCTTTCATGAAGAATTTTTTTTGTAGTTTCTTCAAAGCTTAACGGTATTTTACATAATTTTGAAGTCAGTCTACACATTACAAACTGTAAGCCTTTAGTGTTTTTTGTCCAGCTAATACATATAAATGTCTTCTCCTTCCAAAGAACTTTAGGCTTTCACATAGAAACCTAATTGTTCATGAAATAAAATATAAAAATGCCATCTCTAGTATGTTTATCAGGGAATCCAAGCCCGGATTTTAGAAACCCTGGTCATGCTTATCCTTCTGGCTTTACTGATTTTTGGGATCATGTGGGTGGCCTCGGCACTCATTGACAATGACACTGCGAGCATGGAGTCCTTGTACAGTAGGCGTGGCCTGCCTAGACCAGCTTCCCAGGTGGAGGCCATACTCACCAGGCCCTTTTTAAACATTGCAGGGATTCTCTGTATAGTTAACCCTTGTTGTTAATTTACAGACTTAAGTCTTTAGACATGTTTAAGAAAATAAATCAATGCTCATGAGTTTCCTATACGCAGAACTTGTAAGCAGCTTTTCAGATTGTTTTTTCTTTTTTTGGTTAGTTGGTTTCTGTTCTTAAAATTCCATGGAGGTTTTTTCTCCCTCCAAACAGGTTTTGCAAGGAGGTTATTTCCTGTTCTTCTATTTTAGATATTTTTTATTGTACAATTTAGAAATTATATGGTTTTAGTAGACTCAAATAGGCAATTATGATGTTTACTATACATTAATTTATAGTCAGCCTGTATCTTAATGTACAGTATTTTGGACTTACTAAAATATATTTACATTTTTTATGGATCTCTGGGAGTTCTACCTACCCTATTTAGATTCCTGGATCTCACTGATGGGATGTTTGTTACTTCTCTGTAAGTATTTTTCTGAATTAATATGATAGGAAAGTGGAGTTGTTCTGTGTTTTAGAAAATTATGGGAAATCTTCCTGATGATTTTCCTTAACAACTTGGAGATTTTTTTAAAGTTGGCTCTTAACTTTTTTTATATATTCAAGATAAATTTTGATAAACTGAAGTCTTGAAATCATGAGACATTTGTGTTCTGTAATGAAAGTGTCTTCCACAGTGTTGGGGTTGGGGAGATGCACACATGCACACACGGGCACACACGTGCACACATGGGCACAAACGCGCACACATGGGCACAGGCACACATGCGCGCACACATGGGCATATGGGCACATGCACACACATTGCCATTGCAACACTAGATTCTATTTTTGAATGGTGAGATTAGAATTGTGTATGGTAGATTTGTGGCCTTTATTTCAGAGTTTGTTTAGTTTTACTTAAGACATTACAACACATATCAGGGATATTATAAGCAGATAAATGTAGTTAAAATGATTTAAGATTATAGTTGTCACTTTTAGGTATTCTTGTCTGGTTCTCACTTCCATTAGTACTTGAAATTAAATCTGTTCTTTAGTTGGTTTTCTTTAATTGTTTTTAAGTGAAAATTCTTACACTCAATGGCTAGAGTCTTGCATGCCCTAAGCCTCTCTAGTTGTCACCCATCTTTCTTTAAGCACAGGAAGGCACCCCCTACAGCTCCCTCATTGGAGTTGCTGAGGAGCACCCCCACTCCCCTAGCCTCCCAACAAAACTTAGAGAATCTAAGTCAAGACAAGAACTTTCTTAGAGTGGTAGTCTTTGAGCTGGTTAGTTTCTGCTGCGCCTGAAGTGAGCTGTCTCTGTGACCCCGCAGTGTGCACCCCAGTCGGCCTTTCCCGCGTGTTCTCAGTTATGTGCCAGCTACTGGTGAAGCCCACAGTAAGTCCGGCTCTGTGAACCACGTCCTTTGTCACATGAGCATGCTTTAAGTTGTGAACTGGCATAGTTATTGTTCTGAAAATTAATCTGCGTATTACATCTTAATTAATTGAATTTTCCTTTTTCCCTTAGTCTCAGAAATTATATATATTCCTTTTTAAGTGATTTTCAATTGGTAGTAATTCTAATGATTTGTCCCTAAGTTTCTTTGGCCTCTAGCTATTTTGTCAAATATTTAATAATGTGTAAATAATTCTTAGGTTCATGCAGGTTTGTCATTTAATTTACACTCATGGCCCTTCATTGCCTAAAACTCTAAACCACTCATGTGTTTTGGGACCTCCCCAGCCTTCCCACTGAATCCCCTGCAGGTACTGCCCTCCACACCCCGCAGCCGCCCCCTGACTCCAGTTCCACGTGCAGCTGATTTGCTGGCCATAGCAGGCAGCGTGCTGTCACTCATCAAGCACATTTTGGGGGGGGGTCTTCTCCCACCAGTGTCCCTTCCCTGCTAGCCATTGGGAAGCCTCCCTCGTTCCTGGCTCTGGGGTCCACGTACTTCCTACCGGCTTTGAGCTGTGACTCACTTCTTTAAGCTGAAAGAATTAAGCTCCTTCCTCTGCAGTCTCATATTCCCCTTTGTTTGTATTTTACTATAATAGTGGCCCTTATTATATGATGATGGTTATATGTTTGTTTTCCTGTCAGAGCAATGCATTAAGGGGGAAGAATGAGGCGATACCACAGTGGATTTTTTTAACAAATGCTTGCTTAATTGTGAAAGTTTTTTTAATAAATGGCAAAATCTCTTCATATCTTCTTTTAAATAAAATTGGATGATTTACTTGCTACCTAACTATATACACACTCACATACGATACGCATGCTATCAAATATTGCCTTGAAATTCACTGCCCTCTTCAACGGGTTTGGTGACACTGCCTTCATTTCACTTCTTCCTAATTCTCTGTTTGGGCTGTTTTGGGGTTTTTTTGTCTTTTTCTTTCATTTTCATTTCCTGCCCCTTAAATAGTGGCAGATGTTTAAAGCTCTGCCCTTGGTCTACAGCACTCTTCTCTGTTCTCCTGAGCCCCTGCCACTTGCTCCACTCCTAATGCCTGATCCTGGGAGAACAAACTTCAATGCAGTGTAGGTGCTGAAACCGAGTGTCCCACGGAGCTGAAAACTCAACCTACACGAAACCAAACTACTTCCTCCCCTCCCCTCCCGAGACTCGTATGCTATTAACGGTGTCCTCAGAATGTTTTCTTCTTCCTCACATCCAATGATAATAGTTACTCACTGAGTAATTGAGTATGTGCTATATGCTTGTGATACGTACTTTATGATGCATGTAATTTCATAGGTCCTGATGACAAACCATGAGTTAGATGGTGGTGTCCACATTCTGTGGCCGAGGCAGCTGCCCGTCAGGGAGGTCACATCGAATCTTCAGGCTCACAGGCCTGGCAGGTGGCTGGGGCCGGCTTCCAACCCTGCGCCCTGACCAGTGTTTGCTCCTTCCTGCCTGGACACTAGAACATAAGCCTTTTAAGATCAAGGACAACGTCTGATTGTATGACGGCCCCACAGGGATGATCACAGTCTATTTTCATAGGATTGTGGTACAATCAAGGGGACGATGCACAGAAACACGCATTGTCACTACACAGCACGTACCTGTAGTGGTAAGCCATTATCGGATAGTTTGCACAGTAAGAGGAAATCCTTTTGTATGTGGTAGACTGTAAAGAAAGTAAAAGCAGTAGACAGTGGTGCGAACACGAAAAGGAAAGAAACGTAGTGTGGTGGCCCACAAAGATACAGTCCCCCTTCCTCAAGCGTGGGGCCATCCTGGGGGACTCAGCCCCAAGACTCTGCCTCCTGGCTGTTGAGAGCACCCGCTCCTCCCTCCGGCTCACAGGGTGGTGTCTTTTGTAATAATTTATATTTTGTTATTATTTATTTTTGTGTTATTATTTGATTTGGTTGTTAGCTCTAGGCCACAGATTATCAATATTTACTGAAATACTTGGAATTATTGAATTATTTTAAAAAGAAGTTTTGTATAAATTCTGCAAATTTGGTACATGGCAGAGATTGCATGATTTGTGAGTCCTTTTCCTGAAAATACGTCATAAGGGTATACACGTATAGGGTTTCCATCCTTTTGTTTTGTCCATCAGCTCCTCACAGTTTACTGCTTTGCTGGGACTAAGTGGTTTGGGTTTCAGTGACAGAGCACACTGATATCAGCTCTTCTTCCTTTCAGATTTTCCCAGAGCTGGGAGCATGCTTAGGATTGTCGCAAGAAGGAAAGCTGTGTTAACAAAGCTAGAATTCCACAGTTTCAGGTTTTATCAGTTTCAAACACACTGCGATAATATCCAAGATAATTGCTTATTGATTTAATGGTTTTTGGGTTGTTGTTTTCCACTCTTGTTGTGTGATGTGATAGTGAGCTGGTTGTGTACATGCGAGCCTACTATTTCTCTAGGGTTCTGTCTACAGGACAATTTTGATAAAACCAGGGTTCAGTGTTTGTGGAAAACCTTTAGTCTATAAAGATGATGTAAACGGGAAGTGCTGCATGGTAGTGATTTCTTTTATGGATTTCTGGTTTTAAACATTATGAAGGTAAACACTGATGAGAAACAAGTGTTGCTTGGGTGATCTGTTTCTTCCAGGTCTAGAATACTGGCTTGTGCATAGTGAAATATTACTGTATTTAGCCTTTTGGATGTTTAGAATTTATACATTTGTTTGTCTTTGAGAGAGCTGCAGAGTAATTTAATCCTTTAAAGTTAAAAAGATATCCCATTTAAACATATAGATTTTGTGATAAGCAGCTTTTGATGTACTTAGATATATACTGAAATATTTTTACATAATTTGTGCATGGAGTACCTTGAGCATTTTTATTTTAATCCTTAGTAGGTCAAATGGTTATCTAAATTAAAGACCAAACAGCCTCGCTGTTCTCCTAAAAACAAAGCACTAGTTTTGTAATGTTGCATCATTCATCATTCAATAGTTTGAACTTTAAATTTAGATTACTGAAGACCTGGATGAACAAATTTATATTATTACCCTAGAGGAACAAGCACTGCAGAGACGACTAATGGGTATGTATATATTGGATATTTAGACCAGAATAAAAAATTATTTAATTCAAAAAAGACAGATAACAGAGGGGAAAAATACAAGCTTCTCAGTAGCTGGTCCTGTAGCGCGTGAACCTCCCCAGTGGGGAAGGGTTTGCTGAAGATGAGCACCATTTTGGTCAAGTTCCCGTCTTTCCCTGACTCACTGACTTAGTCAGCAAGGTCAGTTCGGCTCCGAGACCCAGGCCACTGTGGGGCACCTCTACTGCCAGTCCTACGGTATTGTGAGCATTGTGACTTCAGTTACTTAGTGAGTGTCATGTCCCAATTTCATTTCTCTCATGCTGAATCTTTAAGGTAAAAATCAGTGTGTTTCTTTGACACAGATGCGAAAATTGACTATCTTAAATTGTACTCTGTTGTTATTTGGCAATGCAGTTCATTGTCAGTTGATAACCAAGTAAGCACGTCAGAGACTTTAAAATTTCATTTTTTATAGCTGGTCATGTTTGGCTTCAGATGAAGAACCAATGCAAAAAATAGTAATGACATAGTTAAACAGAGAAATGACATCATTTGGGTGAATTTTATTTTGATTTTACCTAGGTGATTTTCACCTTGCACCCTTTTCTCTTATAAAGATTTTTTTGTTTGCTTTCCTTTAAATATTTTATTGGGGAATTAGGGGAGGAGAACAGTGCTGGGGAATTGGGGAAGGAGAACAGACAAGTTGCCATCCTTTTGTTCTTCAGTCTAGTTGTGGAGGACGTTGCTTCACTGGCCCATATTGGTATTATCCTTGTGCTCTTCCCGGGTGAGGCAGAACGGTCACCGGCCACTGGATGGCCACTCACGGCAGCTCTTGGCAGCTCATGCTAGCTGCTGGTCGCTCACAGTAGCTTATGGCAACCCCCGCTGTCGCGGGCGACTCAGGCAGCCCAGCTCCAGGGCGAGCTGTTGTTCACCATCTTCGCTGTAGAGGGCACAGCGTCACTGGCCCTAATGTGGGATCCAAACTGGGGCCCCGCTGCTCAGTGCTGGCGTCCCAAGCCAGCTCTTAACCAATGTGCCACTCGGTTGGCCCATAAAGTATTTTTTTAATGTTGAAAACCCACCACAAATATCAGATTATTAATAGCTAACTGTATTTCAGAATCATATTGCAAGAGTAGGTCTAAAATAAAAGGTTATTGTAAGTATGAAATATTAAGAAATAGAAAAAAGATATGTGCTTTCTTACAAATAGTGAATTTAAATCATCAACCCAAAAGTGTTGATAATACCTATAACATTATTCTTCGCTCAGCGAATGTCAGATCGCATCTGTTCTAGAGAATTCTTGTCAGTAATGTTGTATATTTTGACGCTGATAGCTTCTAGACTGGAATTACACCGATCTTTTATTATTCTAACTTTATTAAAGCTACTTTAATATTTAAGCCTGTTTAATTCCAGAATGAGAACTTTAAACAATACTGTTAGCTTTATCACATTTCATTAAAGTGGTAAACATTATAATAACTTTGTCTTATTTAGATAATCATGCTGCTGTCAGGAATAAATGCCAGGCTCCCTCCCGCATGTTTCAACCGGAGGCTGGGGTCCAGGAAAGGAAAGTGTAGTGCTCTGTAAAGTAAATAGTTTGATGTAAGTCTAATCAAAAGAAACCAAACTGAAAATATAGCGTTTTCTTATTTTGCTCTGACACAGTAGGAAAAAACGTCCTGCAGAACCTTTCTAGATCCCTTGGCTCCTCAAATGAAAAGTGGTTCGTTATATCTAAAGAAACGGACTAGGAGATACTTGCCAGAAGGCCAGTATTGTAAAATGCAGCCAGCCCAGAAACCTTTGTTGGAGGAGACCCAGCATGGTGCTGTAGCTATGCATGTGCCTTGCATTCTGCCATCCTGAGAAGCCCTGTGCTACCTCCGACTGCCTGTTACCCCACTGTCCTAATCCTCCCCAGAGACCGTTGCCAGCGCCCTGTCACAGTACATGCTGCAGCTGAGCTGCTTGTGGCTGGTTAGCTCTGTGGACTCTTTCAGGCAGAGGAGGCTAGGCTGTGACACAAGAAGCTCTGTGGCAAAATGAGCATCTTGCTAATAGAGGAAGAATCGTGAGCTTCAGTCGAGCATATATATCAATATGGGCGGAGGGAAAAACCCAAGATGGAACACAACAACATTCGATGATTTTGCTATTTTTAAGAAAATGTAGATCATAGAGGTTAGTAATAGAAATCATCCCATGGGTTTCATTTCACCTGGAATTTTGTGACATGTAATTGGTTGTACCAGTTACATTTGAAATTATTGCAAGTGAAGTTTTCATTGTTTTTACTCTGGGCTATTAAAAAGAATTGCAGTATGATCAGGGTAAAAGATTTAAAAAAATACAGATTACAGCGGCGACTTACCCCGAATCTGAGGTGTTGTTTTGCTCATGAATAGCACACTGGGTGCGCTGTCTGGGTCCAGGTGGGGACAAGCATCACATGAGTCCTCGGGACATCTGCATGGATTGCTCTGAGACCAGCTTTCCAGTTATCTGGAAAACATGATACTTCATATCAAGAAGCGCTTTAGTGCAGGAACAGCGCTAGTTTCTCGGGGCGATAATGTTACTTGTTGTGGTTATAATATTACTGGAGATGAGCTTTCGTGCCTGGTTTTCTGTGTCTTAGGATGGCTTTTGGATGCAGTGTCTGCCCGTAACTCCTCTGTCATCCTATTTGCCCGTCGATGGTGTTAGAGGTTTGGTTCTTGTTGCTATATTCTCACTGCATCAAATATGTTAATAAGATGAAGCTGACCTGTGTGCTTCTGTGATGTGAGTCAGAGAGTGTCTGTTTTGTCTCTGCTCCATGCTCTCTTCCCTTTTCTGTTTCCAGTGCATCGTCTTCGGAGCAGCAGGTTTCTTGGAGGGGAATTTAGACTGAGGCTCAAATCATAGACTAGTTGACTGAGGAAGAGAAGGAGTGAGAATCTGTAAGCTTTTACTCAGTGCTGAAGTGGAGAAGCCGTTGTTCCCGGAGCAGGAGGGCCCCCCAGCTCCCTGCCTTCTGGTTGAGACAGCCCCCGCTGCTGTCTCCCTGGTCATGTGGGATAGAGATGTCCCCAGAATCGCTGCCACAGCAGGATACCAGCTCCCTGGAGTCTTGGCGTGGCCTCGCCCCCGCCAGGGGAGTGGGTGTGCCTGCTGTTTCTCCCCACCCTGCTTTCTGATGGACAGCATATGGAGCAGCGGATCCAGGCCCCTTGTATCTCAGACTGTCTCCTGTGTCCCTCTTCATCCCAGTTCTGACCCCATTTCCCTAGCTGCTGACACTTTCTGCTTGTACCCTTTGGAGCTGAGAGCTAACCCAGCAGCAAATCCTTATATCCTCAGCCTCACCATCTTGCTTGAAGCACCTTGGCTGTGCCAACTCCCTGGGCTCTCCAGTCACCCGCCCTCAGGTGGCAGCTCTGCTGTCTCCCACATCCCTCATTTTACTGCTCCTGGAGTTTGGGTAGGTGCCCTCTTGTTCTCTTGCTGTTTTCAAACACTTTGAATCTCATGTCACTGGACTGACCCGATTACTTCTCCCTTTTCCAGTCACCGCTCACCTCCCGGGCTCTTCCTACTCCATCACTGAGGATTTGAGCTCCTTGTTCGCGACCATTCTCTCTGCGGCAACATCTGTCGTGATTCTTGGTGCTGGCACTGTCAACGTGGGTGACTTTTCCTGTGCTCCGGAAAGTTCCTTGAGTTCCCTCTTCTCACATCCCCTCAGCCACTCATCGCCTGGGATCAGAACCGGCCCTGTCCATAGAAGGGACGCGCGGTCTTGCATAATTTCAGAACCAGTCACCTCACTCTCCACTCGTTACCCTCAGCTCACTTCCTGTAGGACCCCATTTCCTACTTTCTTCAGTACTGAGATGTTATATGCCATTTATTTATCCTAATGCCTTCCCATTACCTTCCCCCTCATTTCTTTCATATCCTCATGTCCCCACACAGTTTAAATTCCTGGGCTGCTAAATCAGTCCTCTCTCACTCTATTGCCCTCATGCCTGGCCACACTCTACACTCGGGGACAGCCAGCTCTTCCTTCATATCTCCGCATTCACAGCTGTTCAGCTGACCACAAAGCCTGGCCTTTCATTAAAGGGTCATCAGTATCTTCAGTTTAATTTCCATTCTCCTAGATGATGGCTGTATTGTCTTTCCTCAAACCTTCACCATCACTCTCAGCTGATAACCTTGCTTCCTGTTTTATTGAGAGAATATAAGTGATCATGAAAAAATGTTCCCAGGCCGCTCCCTTCAGTATTGATGGGCCCCCTGCAGCCCCCTCCAGGTGCTGCCTCTTCTTCTAATGCTGTCCAGGCTTTGGCCTGTCAACCCTCCCCCAGGGCCCTGGGGCCTGCTAAGCCCCGCCCCCACCCTGCCACTGCCTTCCCCCTGTCCTGCTGTGTTTTGTCTGATGGCACTTTCCACTCTCTGCCACCCTGCCTTACTTTCTGTGTGTCACCGGTCTGTCCACACTGATCTTTGGCAGGAGCCGCAAAGGGGTGGGCATTCTCACTCCGTTTCTCCCTGTCTGTGCCCCTGGTCCTACGGAAGTGCCAGACAGAGTGAGATGGCCTAATGAGTAAACATATGAAAACCATGCATGTGGGGGGTTGTCATCGTGCCACAGAAGTGAAGAAGGAAGAAGCGGAGTTTGGTGGCAAGGTGAGTGGCAGCCTGTGGGCATTGTGTGAGGAAGCCCGCAGTGGGATCCCTGGAGACAAGCCAGGGTTGAGGGGCTGCAGGACCTGAGTGCTGGGGTGCTACTGAGGAAGGGCAGTAAGGTGGCTAAGCTTTGAGGTTCAAGCAGTCAAGATCCATTTCTGCTCCAATACCCCTACAGAGCGGCCCAACAGAAAGTCCCATTACATTAATTGTGGTAGAAAATATTTTGTAATTCCTGCCCGGGATTAGGAGGGTACATGTATTATTAGCATGTTTAAATGTTTACGTAATGCAGCAGCATTAATTTAAATAATTAGCTTTGGTGTGTGTGTGTGTGTGTGTGTGTGTGTGTGTGTGTGTGTGTGTGTAGCCCCTGGGTGTACTGGGTAACTTTGGAAGCACCATAATGAATAGGAATTAGTTTTTGTTGTTTAAGTTCAAAACCTTCACAGTTCTTTTAATGTAATTAAAAAAAATGTTGTAGCCATTGAACTTAATGATTCAATTGATGTTTGTTAGGTGTTATTTTCATCTTTACGATAAAACGTTCGTATATCACTTTTGGTAACAGTTATTTTCCCGGTTGATTCCAATTTCCTTTTAAAGCTTGTTCTGTTGAAGCTTGTATTAATTATTTACTCTTAAGATCACAGAAGATGTACTTGTTTCATTTTTGCTGCAAGTCAGGGTGTAATGCCTTGGTATTCTGGAAAATAAAGGATTTTAAAAACCAAACACATCGGCTTTTACATGCATTTAGCAACCTGTTGGAAGCGTTTTTGTTGCCATCAGCATTGACTCTTGCCATTTACAACTGAGTTGAGTTTGCCAGGCAGTTTTATGAGGATACCAAGGTTAGGGGGGTATTTGTGTTTGCTTTAGAGTAATAGCGTCCGGCCAGAGGCATTTCCCATCATCACTGGCAAGATTATTTGCTAATTTGGTCATTACTTATCTTAGGGGATGTCTTTCACCTAGCATCCCTAATGATATAAGGAGCTTGCGTCAGATTTTATCTTATGTCCTACATTTATTTCATCTTGGCTCTCTCGAGGTATTCTTCTGTAGTCTAGCAACGGTTGTTCTAAGAATGCAATTTACTGTTGGATATAGCACTAAAGTGAAACTATCTCACATCTGTCAGACTCTGGGCCACTTTGAGAAAGGCTTGGGCTTCCTCAGGTTGAAGGTGACCAACTACCAGCTTTCATCAGGAACATCATAGCAAAAATTACTGACACCGAATGACCCCTTCTTTGGCAATACTGTGATAGAAGGAAGTCTTTAGTAATAGCTTGACTTCCTGAGCTACAGGAAATAATATTAATTCCACCTGAATTACTAATTAAATTGTTCCTTTCTAATAAGATATCAACATTTGGGTACAAGGGTTCAAAACAGTGAAAAACATCTTGTGAAAATGTATTCACTTTTTTGGGTCATACAGTCACTTTCAAGACAGTAAAGTTTGGCTCACACAGATTATTGTTACATGATGAAATGCTGCGACTGAAGAGATGCAAGCTAACACTGTGTAGTGTCAGTGGTGAGGGCTACTCTGCAATGATAAACTAATTTTGAGTCAAGTGTCATATATTCGCTGACGCTTAGAGAAATTGTGCTATATAAGTGATCCAAATTTGTTAGCAGAGGACGAGATTCATGTATACACACAGGCCACTTGTTCAGCTGTAGCCTATTTGGGTGATGGTGTTCCCGATGGTAGCACATGGAAATATGAAGTTTAATAAAATAACCTCATTTAAGATCTACCAGTAACTTACATCTAAAGTAGAAAAAAAACCCCAAACCATTAATTTTACGTGGCTTTATATGATGTTCCTAAAGCTCATTGTTTAATATTTTCTGCCTTGCTTGTGGCCATTTATAATGAAAGTATATTAGCATTTTCAAAATTGTTTTGGATATCGAAAGTTTCATGTTACTTGGTTCCATATTTTGCCATATTTTTGTGGATATGTCAGAAGTTCCAAAAATGGAAACTATTATTTTAACAGATATCAGCATTGCAAATGAAATAGAACTTTCTAGAAACAGAAGTGTTGCGTGTATGGGTCGTCTGTCGGCTCTGTAGATAGTTAACGGTTTTTGTCCATGGCAAAACGGTGCTTAAGGATCTGGGTGCCCAGGCCTTAGCTTTCCCGAGCTTTCTGGGGCCTGCCTCATTGGCAGCAGCCCCGTGGTGTCCGGCTCTGCTGTTGGCTTAGGGGATGGATACAATTCCCTCTATAAATTATTGTGTCTTGGGCTGTAACCACAAAACCGTTTGCTTAAGTGATGAGAAATCAAAGTACTTGTGTGACCTCACATGCTTGGTGAGAGCGGTCACTCTGGTCAATTTGAAGTACTAAGTATAATCAAGATTTAAAGAGGTGTTACTTGGATAACAGATTTTCTAATCAAGTTTTCTTATGTTTTTTTGGTTATGTGCTAAATTAAAAAGACAAATGAGAAAATAATTGTTTATCCTATAGGTGTCCACTACCAAAGAGTATTCATCATGAGACCAAGTTCAATTCACTGAATTGTTCAGGGACATTGTCTTATTGCTCCAGGTTATTTGGTTTGTTTACATGTAAACAAAGTGGAGATTTATGTTTGTTTAAAGAAATACAACATTGTACATTTTAAATTAAATAATTAGCACCTGTCCTTTAACATATGAATTAAGGCTGTCCTATGTATCAAGAAAACATATAAGGACAGCTTAGTTATTGAATAAATGCTAGACTTTGGGAAATTCTGATATCTTGGAAGCAAAATGTTTTCAATATCACACTAGTTTTTCAGCTTAAGAGCAAAGCTGGGAAGAGTTGCCTTCAGCTATTAGATTCCCTGAATCCAAAGAGACGGGTGGGGCAGGATCAAAAATACTTATTTGATGAAAGTTATTGGCTCTGAAGTTATTCTTACTGATGTAAGAAAGATAAAAGATGTTGTTTTTATTGCACGCTAGTAACAGTGTAATTTTGAACTATTTGGTGTTGAACTGCCAATCACCTGGGGGAATGCAAATAGATAATCTTACAATTTCCTTTGAGGTAGTGAAATCTTATGTCGAGGCTGGAAGGAAAACAGAATAATACCGTTAGAGTGATCTTAAATATGCTGCTTTGTGGTTTTCTTGGAGAACCCCTTTTTATTTTTCATGACTAGTCCCAACAGGTTTGGTCTACCAATTTGACTTATAGACTAGACAATGCTGACAGTGAGCATTTTGGATTTGTTTGAAATAAAGTAATGATAATACAGTTCTTCAGGATAGTTGGATGATTTTGTTGGTGCAACTTAAATTTGTGTCTCATTCCAGGATTGTTTGCAGTTGTGATTCCTTACAGCAGCCATGTTTCCTTGTGCGCATTCACAGTGGGGGCTTCTGCCCAAACAGAGAGCACACTACTCTGACTTAGGTGCTGATGTGTGTGGTAAAGGATGGCAATGGCTTTGAAATTTGTGTTATTCCAGGTGCATCCAGTCATTTAATAAAAGCAGGACTTCCTTGAGGACAGTAAAGATGCGTTCTTGCTTTTTGTGTGCAAGGCAGTGTTTATTAACTGCCTATCTTGTCCCTCGCCCTGTGTTACCCACATAAACACTGTTTCAGAAGAACCACGTCAGTTATTTCCTCTGAAAAATAACACATTGTATTGAGCTTTATAGACATACCCACAAAGCAGGCGTTTATATCTTTTAATTTTAAATTGGCAACAAAAATACTGTATATTCCGATACCCATCCCCTTTCAAAATTCTGAATACTCATCAGATTGTTTTTTGTGGCACTGAACTGGTTGCTGGAACAATACTTTTTTACAAGTACTGGGATGTTGTGTGGGATTGTACTTGTAATTAATCAGATCTAGAATTTACATAAGCATTAACTATAGATACACACCATATAATTTGTAAAGAATGGGCTAAAAAGTAAAATGTACTTATATTTAAGTCTATTATATTCAAAGACACTTGAAAAATCTTACAGTGCTACGCCATCGTCTTGTAAGTCTCCTTGTTATATGGAAATTCCCATTAATTCTATAACTTAATGTTTTCCCTTTTTGCTTTGGCTTTCAGAAACTCTAACCTAAATTTTTAGTCAACATTTAGTAGTTTTGGGACACACGCCCTGAATAGCTCAGCACTGTCTTTACCCCCACTCTCTTATAAGTCACATCTTGACAAGTTCTGGAAAGAACATGTAACATCCCAGTGCATTCAGAACCTCACGTTCTCCAGAAGAGAGGGCACTGGGTTAGTGTCTTCAGTGATGGACAGAAGTAAGGAAGAGGTGGGGGGGTGGGAGGAGGGCAGTACTCACCTTTCTGAGGAACCTGGGGTAAGACTGAGAAGAGAGGCCGCTGAACCCCCTTACTGCATCTGCAGCCTCGCACTGGGCCTGACCCTGTCATCCTGCTTCTCCTTTGTGACAGCAGCGCTCCGAGCACCTCCAGAGGACCCCCGGCCTCTCAGCACTGAGGCTTCTTCCCCTGAGTCAGTGTTTCTGATCAGCTTCCTTGGTCCACAAGGACGGGAGTTGCTGGGCCTCCCGATGCCCTGTCACTGTGTGAGCAACTGTCTTCCTGGTTAGGTATGCAGGTAACAATAGCAGCAGATAGAAAAGCTACCACTCACTTAAGCCAGAGTGGCAGAGGCTCACATGGAAGACAACCAAGACTTTGTGCTCAGTCCCCGAAAGTAACGCAGACTCTCACGGAGCTAGAGTAGAAAATAGACGGCCTAGAATGTGGGAAAATCCTAATCATACACTAGGCAGAAGACGGGACAGCCTGTGGTAGACACAGTAATGGTCCTGCCAAGGTGTCCAGGTCCTGACCCCCAGAGCCTGTAAGCATGTCCCCTTTGTACAGTGTGAGTAAGGGAAGAGTCTCACGATTCTTCTGGGTGACCTGGTGGGCCCAGTGTCCTCACAGCCTTGTTCTAAGTGAGAGATGAGGCGGGAGGGCCAGAGGCCACGTGGCAATGGAAGCCGAGGGCAGAGTGACCCGAGGAAGGGACCACGAGCCAGGGGATGCTGCAGCCTCTGGAAGATGGAAGACAAGGAAATGGGTCCTATTCAGTCTCCAGGAGGAGCACGGCCCTGCTGACACCGTGGTTTCAGACTTCTGAGCTCCAGCACTGTCTGTCAGAGGACCACTGCACTGGCAAAGAGAATGAGAAAGCAATCACTGGAGTGCCAAATTAATGGGGGAGAAGAGTCAACAGGAATTCCACCAGCTCGGAAAAGAAGAAATACAGAGCAAAATAAAATAAACAGACATTACAAAATTACGTGAAAAGAAAAGGCAGTCTTTGTAATAGCCAACTAGTGGATGGCAGCAGGGCTCAGTCCCTCAGTGTCACTGGAGCTGCTGGAAAACCCGCTTTGAAGCCTGCTGTGTGTGTGTAAACATCTAATTACATGAAATTATCAAGAAAACTGCTGAGACCTAACAGTCATGAATTTGGAGTTGGAAGGGGACTTGCCTCTTGCTGACATGGTACATTGAAATGACTCAGCACAGGAACACTGAGGACCCAGGTCCTACACGTTCCATAGGGACAGTGAAAAGCAGTCCATGCACATGGGGACAGGAAGAGTTGAGGCTCCTCCCATCCAATGCTAGGAGCTGGGAGACAACAGAGCAATGACTTCAAAATCCTGAAGGATAATTAATTTTTATCTAGATTTCTGTATTTAAGCAAAGTATAAGACGAGCAAAGGTAAAACATTCAGACTTGTATAGTCTCAATAAAATGACCTCTGTTCACTGTTCCTTAGCATGCTGCTGGATTTGGGCCCCACGGAAGTAAGGGGGGGACCAAGTAAGATGGGGAACGCTCAAGGGCCCTGAGATCTGGGCTGCCAGAGGGAATGGAAGGGTGTCCGCAGGGTGACAGCGTCATGAGGCCTGGAGAGCAGCCAGTCCAGACTGGGGCAGGTTGCAGACGACAGGAGAGTTTTTTCAAGAAAACAAAATGGGTAGTATAACTGATGAATTTGAAAAGCAAGAGAAAACAAATACATTTGGGAGGAAAGTTTGGCTTTGAACTAGTGATAAGTACATAACAATGTAAGCAAATGGAAAATGCAATTCTGGGCTGGGAAGACGAATGTCGTGGAAGAAAGGAAAGCTAATCATAGTTTATGACAGGGTAGGCAGGAGATAGGATTTCTGCTGTGATCGTGAAGACAGGGACCATCAATCTCACTGAAACTGCCAGTGTGGCCACAATGGGCAAGGGAGGAAGGAGGAATTGAGCAGCGTGCAGAGATTTAAACCCTCACCTTCCACTGCAGGAAGGTAACAGTCAGCACTTCAAGCTGGAGAGGCGAGAAATCCCGAGAGGAGCTTTTCGTTTAGTGATCAGAAGGCAAATACCGAAGGCATCCGCTAAACGTCGTGGGAGAGGCTGACTGGAAAGGGGGGGAAGTGTGGCAACCAACCTTGTGCCCATACTCGACATGTGGGGCTGTGTGCGTGCTGCACTTTGGTAAAGATAAAACTTAAAAAGTCACTCGGGCCGGCCGAGTGGCGCGATGGTTAAGAACTCGCTTGGGATGCCAGAGGGCCCCGGTTCGGATCCCACATATGAGGGCCAGTGACACTGCCCCCCACAGCTAAGATGCTGAACGACAGCTCAACCTGGAGCTGGGCTGCCATGTGTCGCCTGCGACGGCGTAGGCTGCACTCCCTGTGGCAGTGGGTTGCCATGGGCTACAGTATGTAGCCAGCAGCCAGCGTGAGCGGCCAGCAGCCAGCGTGAGCGGCCAGCAGCCGCAGTGAGCGGCCGTCCAGAAGCCGGCGACTGATCTGCCTCGCCAGAGAAGAGCGCAATGATGGTGCCAACTTGGGCCAGTGAAGCAACATCCTCCACAACTAGATTGAAGAACAAAAACGACAGCAACTTGTCTGTTCCCCTTCCCCCAATTCCCCAGCACTGTTCCCATCCCCTCAATTCCCCAATAATATAATAAAAAATAAAAAAAATAAAATAAAATAAAATAAAATAAAATAAAATAAAAAGTCACTTAAGACCAGGACAGGTAGTATGGAAGGTACTATGTAAATGGTTTGTCAGCTGTTGTGCTACATCATGCCATATGCAGGTGCTGTGCTTTCCCAACTGGAACTGGGCTGAAACGCACCATCAAAGCACAGAGCCTCCCAGATTGGGGTGCTCAACATGTTTATCGTTTTTGCCACAAACCCAGGGACCTTTGTTCCTGTAAAGCCCCCCATTTGGCGTTCCTGTCCCCACCCCCATGCCATCAGATTTCTGGAACTGCTTGTCAAAGTTCTCTGCCTCCTAGTCAAAGAAGTGACATGTGACCAGCTAGACCATTAGGACTTTGCTCCCTGGAGTTGTAATCTTGATCATAGAGACAGAGACTGAAAATAGTTGGCACTGGTTCATCACAGCTGTGACCCTGTGAGGAGACTGCCCATCTGTTCCTGCTACCTGAGCCCCAGCTGCCTGGTTTCTCTCCTTTCCTGGAAAGTTTTCCTGTTGCTGTTTCATGAATTCCTTTCAATTCTAACTGGTCAGAGTCAATTACAGTTGCTATAACAAATGAACTCTAAGTGATAAATGTTAAACCTCAAATAAGATTCAGGATGTATATAGATACCTTTTAATGTTAATCTTTCCTTTGTCTCTTGCATGTAAATAAGTGAGGCAGGTAAAAACAAAAGGAACGTAGAACTTAAAGTCCATGAAACAGAATTTAACTTGAAAAGCATTAACGACAAAAAGGGTCATCATCACATAACGATGGCAGCTGTGATTCCTAAGAGGGCTATAACAGTCTTCTAGGAACCAAAGCACTTAGATGAATGCAAACGCACAATGATAAATAAAACTGAGAGCGCCAGAAGTACCAGCTGTGTGTGTGTGTGTGTGTGTGAATGTATGTGTGTGTGTGTGTGAATGTATCCATTCCAGAATTCAACAGTTAAACTATAATAGAAAGAATATGGAGATACACAAACCGTTGGAGAAATAAGCAGAAAATATGAATTGGGGAAATCCAAGTGATAGATAAACATGAAAAGATGCTCAACCACATCTTGGGAAATGCACATTCAGGTAACAATAAGAAAACTTTTCACCCATCAAGTTGGCAAAAAGTCAAGAGTTACACTTTCCAGTGCTAGGGAAGGGATTGGAAAATAGGTACTTTCAAAAGTTGTTGATAGTAATGTAAATTCGTATAATAATTGAAGTTATTACAACCAATTACAATATTTGGGGGGAAGTAACCTTTAAATATGCCTTAAAACTGTAATGTGCACACACTAGACTCAGCAAACTGAACTTTGGGATCCATCCGACAGAGACAACAGAGCCACAATGCCTTGGTTGCAAACTGAGGTGTTTCCTGCAGCATGGTAGTCGCCAAAGATGGGGGAAGCCTGAGTGTTCTCACGTGGAATGACCGGACA
Source organism: Hipposideros larvatus (assembly GCA_031876335.1). NCBI lineage: Eukaryota > Metazoa > Chordata > Mammalia > Chiroptera > Hipposideridae > Hipposideros > Hipposideros larvatus. The sequence continues at coordinate 55,713,990 of CM063105.1, forward strand.
AAACTGGAATACACCCATTCTACAGAATATTATTCACTGAGATGGACCTGGCACTGTCCACATGGACGTGTCATTAACTAGGAAGCAAGTGGTAAAATAATGTGGGTGATTTGACCCGTTCCAGTAACATGCATAATGAAAGCCATGTGTGAGGTATATATGAACGGATGATTATGTGTGTGACCTTACAGGAAGCTTCGACAGCATCGACCATGCTGTTAACAGCTGTCACTGGAGGAAGGTGGGATCGCGAACAGGAGATCGTGACATTCTTTTACTTTCTATAATAAACACATGATACTTTTAGAATTCATAAAAAAATAACAGCTCCAATAAGAATTTTACCAAAATGATATATTGTCTAAGAAACATATAGTGTTTAATCAGTAAGAACTTGGACTTGTTAAGTGGTAAAAATTGAATATACTCATCTGTGAATCATAGCAGCATTTGTTTTTATTCTTTTTTATTATTATTCTCTGTTGCCTTTCTTTGCTCTGGAGCTCTGGCCTCCAGAGGGGAAAATAGCCACACACAGGGAAATGGCATAAGTTAAAATCAAGCAATCCTGATGGGTTACTAATGACTTTCCCAGGATCCAAGTATTTGCCTCTAGGATATGTGAAGCTAGAAAACAATGTCATTCATTCAACATACAAAGAGAACACACAAAGTACATGGTACTGTGCCAAGTACTGGAGAGCACACAAGAGTATGCAAAACACAATCCCTGCCACGGGTTCCTGACACGGAGGCTATTTCAAGTATTTTAGGACCCTTCAAGAAATTCTCGGATGAATAAAATAAAATTGCACTCTGAATTTAAAATAAAGTCGGAGAAGGATACTGTGAGGACAATGTCTTTTAGGAGGGAGGGCATGTAAATGTGCTTGAAATTATTATTTCTAAGGTATACAATGTGACTTGGATGAATGAGGGAGTGGGGGGTTTAAGGGGGCAAGGCGCCTGGCTGGCCTCTCTGGACCCTTCTCGGAGGAGTCTGACTTCCAAAGACACCGATCTGATGCTTGCACAGTTAGCTGAATCCGAACAAAGGAGGCCGGTACTTTTACCTGGGAAGTGGGTAACTTGGAGGGAAAGTGGCCTCAGGAGGAGGAAGAAAGGCAACAACCACCTGGAGTGAGACGCGCCCCCCGCCCCCGCCCCCCCGAGCGTGCAAGCCGACGCACCCTCCACAGACCTACCTTTCGCTCCCCCGCCCCGCATCTGCTCCCCAGTACGGGCGGTGGGCCGCGCTGGGCCGGCTTCCACCGCCCACTCCACGGCCGCAGCCCTTGCACGCTCTGGCTCCAGCCAGGGATCGGCCACCTGCGCCCCGTTTCTCCGCGTGGCCCCTCAGCAGTCCGAGCGCCTCCAAGGTTGCAGCGGTAACGGTGGGCCCCCGGTTTCCGTTCCCCCACGCCCAATCAAGAAGTCCGGACGGCGGTGGCGGGAGCGAGCGGCGGGGCCCCTCCCTGCAGGGAGCAGCGCGACCGTGGGCTGCGGGCGCCGCCTCTGCTGCATCCGTGGCTGCGCGATCCGCTCGGCTCAGCCCCGCCCGGATCCCGAGCCCGCGCGCGCCGCCTTCTCCTCCGCCGCCGCCGCTTTCCGGCGGGCCGCTCCCCCGGGTGAGACACGCGTTCGAGCCTCCCTCCCAGGGTTGACGGATTTCCGGGGGCGAAGAATTCCGCCTCGGTCCCTGCGAGCATCTCGACCTCTGTCCCCCTCCTCTCGCGACTCCCCCACCCCGTGGGCGCGCGCGCGCACACTCACACACACTCCCACTCGCAGGCGCGCGGAGTCGCCAGCGCCCCTCAGCCGAACCCACTCTCTCGGGCGCCGCTACTCACACAGGCTTCCAGCCGCCGCGGGGCGTCCTCTGTCTGCGGCGGCGGCAGAGGGAACGGCAGCGGTAGCCCGGCCCCGTCTCGCAGCGCCGTGCCCGGGACGGAGTCCGGGAGAAGCGGGGAAGGAGGACGCTGCGGCGAGGAGGAGCCGCGCCGCGCCCGGCGCCCGGCTCCAAGGGGCGCGCTGTCTCCGCTCCCGGTCCCGCGGCCCCAGGTGAGCAGCTCCGGAGCCCGCAGCATCCGTCCCTGGGGCGTCCGGCCTTGAAGCCTGGGTTCCCGGGTCCCGCCCCCGCCCAGGCTCCGGGACAGAGGCTCCGAGGGGAGTGGGCTGGGGGAGGGGAATGGAGCCAGAAGTGAGCCGGGACGGTGGGTGCTTGGACTCGCGGGGGCTTCGGCGCAGCGCCCCCGCGCCCTTCCGCGCACTTCCCCGCTTCCAGCCCTGTCACTTTTACGAGCCCGTGGATGCCCGGCACCCCCGACAGCTCTCTCTCCATCGCCGCCAGCCGGTGTTGGCTCTGAGCTCCGCGCCCGCCGCGCGCCTCCTACCTCCCCTGCACCTTGGACAGCGCGCCCCGTCGCCCCCGGCACCGCGCCCGGGATCGCGTCCCGCGCCCGCAACCCGCCCGCTGCTCCCTTCTTTCCAGGTTGCCTTCCTCCCGCCCCGCGTCCCCCGTGCTGCCTGCCTGGGCGGACTCCGCTCTGGTGCGGGCCGCCTCCCTGCCTCGTCCGCGCTAGGTATTATCTTGTATTTATTCTTAAGGATCGGGCTTTGCGGTGTGTTATTTTATATTTTAATTAAATGTGAGCACTGCCTGTTCTGTACTGTTGAGGTTCTGTTGTTATCCTTCTAAAATAGTTTTTCTTTCAACAGGACTCTCTTCGTCAATGGAATACACCATGATGGAGGTGGAGCAAGAACTTGAAAATGTAAAGACTCCTAAGACAAAATTAGGTAGTGTGCATTTTTTTCCCCTTAATTTGTGTTTTGGTCTTGGTTTCTTATTAAAGACTTTATTGTGGTCCAAAATATTAAAACATTATGAAATCTTTACTTTATATTACAAGCTTTCGACCTGTCCGAAACCATTGGTACAGAAGGTCTTTCAATTTGGTGGGAGGCTACGTATGCGTCTGCTCTTCGACCTTGTTTCGTTTTGTGCAAAGTGACTTTTCACAGATGGCCATGTTAAAGCTGTCGCTCCGTTCTCTTCTCATTGCAGTAATTCTGACAAGTAATCGTGTCTCTCTTATCTTTTAATGTCTTTTTTCTCTATCTGCTTTTCTGGTGTCCTCTTGATCATTCATTTTGAACAACCTGGTTATCATGTGCCTTAGAAGAATTTTTTTATATATTTCTTGTTCTTTGTGTCCACTGAGTCTTAGACCTGGGAATTTATAGTATGCATCTACTATGTAAAATCTGGGTCCATTAATTTTCCCAATATTTTTTATTTTTTCTATGCCTCCCTTTTCAGGGACTCCAATCTCATTTCCGTTAGCTCACTGGAAGCTCCCCCCACCTCAAGGATATTCCTTTATTTCTCAGGTTTTTCCTCTGTGTGTGTCACTGAAATACCTTTACAGAGCTAAAATATAACCAACACAGGATTGAGCTGTTTAATGTAGCATGCTGATTTTCAAACTCTGATATTTATAGTTGGAGGAAAATTAAAAATAATTTCTGTTTTTTAAAAAAGAAATTATATAAAAATAATACATACCAGTTATAGTGATCAGGAATTAAAATGTGAATCTGGAGATAATTTTTGGCAATTACCAAAATCTTTTGTTTTATTATTTTTCCTTATAACAGAGAGGTGAAAAAAGGCATCAGTGTGTGAAAGAAATTTGGTGTATCATGCTGTTATGCTTCTTCTTATTGAGACAGTAAGAATTTGTTTGCCTAATTATATAAAGCAAATTATTTTATGTTTACTTTAACATTTGAGTATGTCAACTCCCTCAGCTAAATGGTTCTAGGTAAACTGGTTTTCTATCAACAAGATTAAAATCCATCTATGCCTTTGTTTATAAAAACTTAAAGCAAAAATAGAAATTCCTGGTAATTTTTAAAAAGTCCTCAAGATTATGTCTTTCTTCAAGAAGAAGGAAATTCATTCTTTTGTTTCAATGAAAATTAAGAAGAGACACGGTGCTATAGATACCCTGCTTCAAACTCGATGATACAATATGAAAATTATATTATCACATTAGTTCTGGTAACATTGCAGCCTCTTTTAAAATCTGTGGAGTTGTGAGTTTCCAATTGTGAAATCAGTTAGTAAATGGATCAATATTATTAGCTTTTGTCACAAGCCTTGAAATTACAATGATTTGCAGAATCTTTAGAATTTACTCTAGAGTTTTTGTAGATAGTCTGATTATTTTCGGTTTGTACGTAGAGTTTTGGTCTTGACTACTTTTCTTCTCTTCTGAATCATACCATTGGTCAGTTACTTAGATTTTAGTGTATGTGTATTGGCAAAATATGTTTGAAACTCAGAGCTGATGGCTTGCTTTTTGTGTTGTAGTCCATCTCTGTCTTTTTGGTGGCTTGCAATATCCTCCGCCTGTTGGTTGATTCAACAGCAATGCCAAAGGGAACAAGGGTAAATTAAAATGTTTTAAAATGTCTTTCTTTTGCAAAAGTGTTCTGCATGTGTACCCCGAGTGTTTCAAATATGCCAATTGAAACGTGTTTCAAATATGCCAATTGAAACAGCTACCTCTCGGGGCCGGCCGAGTGGCGCGATGGTTAAGAACTCGCTTGGGATGCCAGAGGGCCCCGGTTTGGATCCCACATATGAGGGCCAGTGACACTGCCCTCCACAGCTAAGATGCTGAACAACAGCTCAACCTGGAGCTGGGCTGCCATGAGTCGCCCGCGATGGCTTAGGCTGCACTCCCTGTGGCAGTGGGTTGCCATGGGCTACCGTATGTAGCCAGCAGACAGCATGAGTGGCCAGCAGCCGCAGTGAGTGGCCATCCAGAAGCCAGCGACTGATCTGCCTCGCCAGAGAAGAGCGCAATGATGGTGCCAACTTGGGCCAGTGAAGCAACGTCCTCCACAACTAGATTGAAGAACAAAAGGACAGCAACTTGTCTGTTCCCCTTCCCCCAATTCCCCAGCACTGTTCCCATCCCCCCAATTCCCCAATAAAAATCTTAAAAAAAAAAGAAACAGCTACCTCTCTTCATGAATATACTTCAAAATGTATGAAATTCTTTACACAAGGAGACTTCATGAACAGTGTTTATAAACTATGATTTTTGTGTCTGATATCTTACTTTGGATTGGCTGGGCATTTGATCAAGCATTTATACTTCATATCAGTTTATTTTTGTTTTACTAAAATTCACTATTTGTGATTCTTTAAGAAAATGTATACTCTGAAATAGTGACAAGTTTATTAGGTGAATTCACTGGGTTTGCAAAAGATGCAAATGTGTGGTTGTAGGGACTCATGCTTCAAAAGTCACATGTTTTATGAAACTGAGTCAAAATGTGCAGTTACTGGAGGGGAGTCAGATGGACATCTTTTCATGAATTAACTTTGTTTCTTTCTTGTTTAAAAATTAATGATTTTTCCTGCTGTAACCTAGAAGTATTAACTTTTTCTTTCTTTTGTGGGTTTTTATTTCCCTCCACCCCAAAATTGGTTTTATTGGATGTACTCAAGTCCTAAGTTTTTCAATGCAGGAAAAAAATCTTTTAAAAATGGATGACTGTATTAAATTCTATCAATTTGCCTATTTGAATATATTTTCCATAGAAGGTAGTTACCACTAAATATTCATATTTGGCATACTTTTTCTAGGTGCCTCTATAAAGTTTTGGATACTTGAAGTGGCATTTAAGTTTTGACATTTTATTATATTTTTCTAAGTCAGCAGCTTTCTCATTCCCCACAGAAAGTCTAAAACTCTTTGAGTTTTGATGCCACTTCTCTGAACTTTCTCTCATAGAAAAAAGCCAATGTCTATCCTATGTCCCGTCCCACAACACACCTTTCCAGGGCCTTCCAGAGCTACCTGTTATGGCCACTGGCTGTCCATGGGTGTGACCTAACAACAGGCTCCAGGTGCCATGTCCCACCAACAAACAACAGCAATGAACAGGGTCCCCTCCACAGCCTCATCTGGTCTTTTGTTTAGATGCAAATCCACTGACAGAGTAGAAGTCATCTATCCACCTTTTAACCCATTCAGTATGTCTAACACTAGGTAAGTCCTAAGCCCATGGGACATCTTTGTACCATCCCTTAGTGCATGGTGGAGAGGGACTTATACCTGGTAGGTTGCTTGTATGATTGTGTAAATAAATCAGATCCCCTTAGCCCTGCCTGTAGGCCTTCTCTCGAGACAGAGAATATTTCCAAAATATTTTCCAGGCAAGTGGTTGGGGAATAAATATTTTTCCTCTACCCTTCCAGGTTCTTCCAGCCGAGAGTTAATTTGACATGAGGCAGATAAACAGGAGAAAATAAAATTTAATTACGTATGTATGTAAGGAGGCCCCGTAGACATGAGACCTTAAGAAATGCCCAAAGCAGGTAGTACATATAGCATTTTCAGACAAAGAAACCATTACTTGTGAAGATTGCATAAAAAAAGGGTTTGTGCTTGGGTTAGCGACTTCTGAAGAAGTAACAAAGTTTGTTTGTAGTGTCCCCTACACCGAATTCTCTCCCTGGTGATAAGGATGTCCTCCCTCCTCCAGGCGCAAGGAGGGTGCCTTCCCATGGGAGCGTTGCCGCTTGTGGTCAGGGAACTGAGAAGGGTCAGAGTGTTCCCCTGCACTGGCTAGTTCTCAAGTAGCTAATGTGAAAAAATCAATGTGCCACCTTGGCGTATTCTGGGGTGGTTTGCCCTGACCCCCATCAACATCAGTAAGCTTTCTAGTAGCACCACTCATATCTTCTTCAAAATGCTGACAAAAAGTTGATAAATTCTTTGTTCTTACCATGTTTCTATATGAAATTTCCATAGGTAGTCTTAATTCTATATACCTAAATTAGAATGTATATAAAATATACACAATATTATTTATTGATTTCTTTTCTTAGTATGACTATACATTCTAAATTATCCTGGTATCTCTGTTAGATGTAATTGAAGCTGATAGTAAAATAGTTGTGCGTATTCAGATAGTTCCTTTAATTAGTAAACTTTGAAAATATTGTTCCTACTTCAGTTAAGAAATAAATTTTTTGCCTGTCTGGTCTCATGAACAGGTTTTTATTTTCTTTGTGTTTGGTTGTATATGTTCTAGATAAAGATATGTTCACGTTAAGGAAAAAAATCTAGAGCATTACATTTTAAAAGGCTGGGCTCATAATTTTTATATTTTAAAACTCTGAATTCCCGAAGAAGAAGATTTGGGGAAAGGAAGCTTTCAAGGGTAGAAACAGGAAGTGCATTTTCACTTTCTTTCTGTGCTTAGCTTACTTTTGACACTTTAATTGCATAATTTTATTCCTAGTGTACTATTATATGTAAAAATTTTTCTTCCAAAAATATTCAGGATTTCAGTTTAAGTGTAATCATATAATTTTGATAAGTAACTTAAATTTGAGATAAATGAGAAACATTTTGAGCTTGTTAGAATTATTAACATGTGATTGAATTAGTTGATGCACTCAGTTTAGAATTATGTTTTGTTGTCCTTTGAAAGTCTAGATGTTATTCTAGGGCATTAAACATTCCTGATTTCAACTGTCCTATATTTGTAAAACACCAGTGTTAGGGAAACCAAATATAATAGTGTCATTGAATTCTGAAAAGTGTTTTTTCTTTTTTTTCCAGGGCCCCGGAATAGGAAATGCTTCTCTTTCTGCTTTTAGGTTTGTGGGAGCTGCTCTTGAGATCATTTTGATTTTGTATCCCCTTTCTTTAACTGGATATTCTGTTTGTTAAGTTTCCTGGGACAGTGTTTATTTACCAAGACACTTGCCTGGAAGAAAAAAACAAGTCGTCATTCTGCAGGCCCTCCAAGGGGCTTCGGTTTTGCTTTGCTTTGAGTTTCCTTTGGACCTTAACACTGGTGGAGGCTCCTGAGAATGTAAGGAAACGTGCGCTCCATGGAGCGTTTGCCTTGACTTGCACAGTTATCTCATGGTGTACTCCGTTGTCGGTTTCTATAGCCTCCAAATTTTTGGAGACTTTATTCCCAAGAAGGATGACACAACCATGACGAAGGTGAGGTAAAGTCTCAGACTGTTATAATTGGTGATCACCCTGAGTGGTTCACTTGTGGTGATAGTTTTTTGTCTGTAAGTTGCGTAAACACAGACTGGACAATTTTCAAAATGCTCAAGGAGTGGGAAAAGGATATGCTGCTTCTTTTGGAAGGCTTCCATTCACTTATAAATGTGGAGGGCACAGGGCTTGCTGGCTAGCCTAGAAGGCTCCTGAAAGGACTCTTTTTCCTCTAAAGAAAACCTATTGCTAATGAGTGACTTCAGGGGCCTTGTCTGAAATCTGAACCACTTAGTTGCTACAAGTAACAGAGACAAAGTATTTCAAAGCTGAATAATTAAAGCAAGATGGAAGAGCTCTCTATAAACACTTTGTTGTCAGGCTGATTTGAATTTCGACAATATGGCCTTGGCTTCGGAGTGACAAAGGACGTTATCTTTATTTTTCATATTTTAATTTTTTTAAGATTTTATTGGGGAATTGGGGAAGGGAAACAGACAAGTTGCTGTCCTTTTGTTCTTCATTGTAGTTGTGGAGGACGTTGCTTCACTGGTCCATGTTGGTATTATCATTGTGCTCTTCCCAGGTGAGGCAGATCGGTCGCTGGCCACTGCACAGCTGCTCGCGGTGGCTCTTGGTAGCTCACGCTGGCTGCTGGCCACTCATGGTAGCTCACAGGAGTCCACTGCAGCCCCACTGCAGCCTACACAGTCACCGGCGACTCGAGGCAGCATAGCTACAGGTCGAGCTTTCGTTCAGCATCTGAGCTGTAGAGGGGGAAGTGTCACTGGCCCTCATGTGGGATCCGAACCGGGGCCTTGCTGCTCAGAGCTGGCGTCTCAAGCCAACACCTAACCAAAGTGCCACTTGGCCGGCCCAGGCTGTTATCTTTATAGTGGTACTGCTTTGCAGAGCATCCCACAGGCTGGCAGTTGAGAATCACTCAGAAGAGCTGGTGCCTTCCTTTTTTTGTATTACACTCGGTACTATCATCTTGTTTTCAAAGAGATAAGTTATTTTCTATGTGTCGATCAATCTATCACCTATTATCTGCCTGTCTGTCTATCTATCTGTCATCTATCTATCTAAAATGCTGTGACTCCTTGAGATACTTAGCATCTAGTTCAAGGAACTGAAGTGTTAATCAGCATTTTTAGCCCCTCATGTTTATTATGAAAGGATAAGCTGGTGATGGAAGGAGCACTGACTCTGGGTGGTGGGCACACAATGTGATATAGAGATGATATGTTACAAAACTGTACACTTGAAACCTATGTAATTGTACTAACCATTGTTACCCAATAAATTTAATTTAAAAAAAGAAAGAATAAGCATAGGATACATTGAAAATTAATTATGAGAATTCAGGGGTTTTGGATTTCTAGCTTTATGGTATTAAGTCTTATAATAATTAATCATATTAGATGTACATCTCAAATAAATCTTGAGCAGCATTTGGATTTAAATAGAGTCAGAAGTATTAAATGTATTATTATTTTTTTGCTTGACAGGCAAATCCTTTTGTATTTGGCAACCTCAATCGATAATGTAAAATGCATTGTCTGAGGTGTAAAGTAATTTAATTGTTCTATAACTTTATATTTGTGCCAGGCTCTGTAAATATCTTATAGAACTTACAGATAGAACTTGAAATGTTTGTAGAGCAAGTTGGCTGTTGTTTTTGAATTCTGTTTTGAATAGTATGATTATGAAGCTAGCACAGTACAACAGATATCTGGGATGGGCAGTCACTTCCCAGAAGGGGAGTGGGCTTAATTTTTCATCCTGCTGCTTAACTGCCCAGTGTTTTCTGCTTCTCATGACAGATCATTGGGAACTGTGTGTCGATCCTGGTCCTGAGCTCCACTCTGCCCGTGATATCAAGAACCCTGGTTGAGTGTAACTCTTTCATTCAAAGCCCATACCTTTTACAGATACCTTTTCTAAACCTCTTCCTTAATGTGCAGTTTTTGAAAGATCACCCTTTGAAATATAATATTTTCTCACACTTTACTTCATAGCTTTGCTTTTATACTTTATTTACATGTAGAGCTTTACCAAACAAGTACTTTAATCAAATAAAGACCATTTAGTGTTTTTTTTAATACTGAAAAACATGTCTTCTCTACACAATGGAATTTTCCCCCCACTTACTAGTTCAGCTTTTGAGTCCTCTAAGTAAGGAAGCTGTGAGTTTTAAAAGAAAGTTTAATGATTACAAAATATGAAATTAATTTTTCTTATATGAAATGTTTTTAAAAACTTGTAATTTAATTTGAGGTTTACAAAGCTGAAAATCTGTAAAACTGGTCTTAAGCTGCTTTGTGCCCCTGGAATCAACTTGAAAGTGAGATGTCTTTGAGAGTACACAGGTTTAGAGGACACCTTTTAGTCCTTTAGGATTTTGCTTACCTGTCACTCATAGCATGTCCTCCATTTTTCAATTCCCAGAGAATTTTGATTGTCTTTCGAAAGTAAGACATTTCCACTTTGTTCCTGAGATAGCTGAATGCACCTTCATTTGGCCTCCTTACCTTTTTTAAAGCTCGGCTGCAGACTGTACACTCAGTTCTTGGCTAAACTTTTTCCAGGCAATTTCCATTAGGCAGTTCTGTTGGGTTTTCTAGATTTGGGTTTTGACTTGAGAGTGTTCACAAATGATTAGGAAAATCCCCTCGTTCGGCCTCAGCAACCGCTCCTCACAGATGACTCGTAAGTCTGAGCTGCTTGGGTTCTAGCTCTTCTCTTGCCTCTGTTATTTATTCAGGACTCGTGGCCATGAGGGGTGCGGGCCATGCTGAGAAAGCAGAAGCCTTATGCTTCCCTTTGTAATTCACACAAGGAATTTCACGTGGTAGTAAAGGGTGAGGTCTAAGGGTAAATGTAAAAGGGACCCCTCTCCGCAGACTGATACGAAGCTCAATCATTTCCTATTTCTTTCATGTTTGCTTTATACCGCTTTCAGTGTTCTGACACCTGCTTATGGTATGCTAACCTTGAAAATACCAAACATAAGAATGTTAGTAACTTGATTTGTAGCTGAATGTTATCGTGTGTGTTCTGACATTCCAGCAAATAATTCCTGTGATATTATAGCTACCTTACCATACTGTCACTTATGAAACTCACTCACTGTGCACTGTTATTGAAGGTGAAGTGTTATTTGTAATACATACTGATTTTTATAAAGAAAATTACATGCTGAGTATAGTTTTAACACAAAGAAAACAATGTAATGGGAAAATTTGCTTTTTGAAGATTAACAAATTAAATTCCTGAATAGTTTGCCATACAGATAAATAAAAAGAAGAAGAAGAAAGATGGAACAATTAAAATGGAGCCAGCAGATGCCTGGGCCAGCTGTCCAAACAGGATTCATGGAGCCTGCTCAGGTACAGTGAGTCATGTGGTGCTCTGCAGAATACCCGCATGCACTGCAGGCCATGTTATGCCCAGTGGCACTGAATAGATGAAAAGAAGTAAATACGTTAAACAGATTCATAGAGGCTTTTCACAGTATTAAAAAAGCAAATTTCTAGACTAAAAGAAAAAGCTTTAATTTCGTATTATGGGAAATGCAAACTAGAGAGTTACTTTGTAATTCCTCTATTAACCCTTTAGAATTGAGTCTTTGATTTTAAGAAGAGAAAATGTAGAGAACGGTCATGAATATTATCCTACTGTATAACGGGATTTTGATTTACTAGCTTTAAAGCTTGTAAGACTAGAATAGAGGATGTGTGTACCAACCACATTCCAGCCTGTGGAATCCTCCTCTCTTCTCACCGCCTCTCAAGAGGAAGCCTGACCCGCAGGGCGCTCTCATTTGCTCCTGTGAACTCCGCCAGCAGCCTCGCATCCCTCACCGTTCAATGGGGAATGAGCTAGCGAGGAAGCTCTGAATTTCTCTGCACACATGCAGCCTTTCTCCTATGTTAGTAATGTTTTAGTGACGATTATAACTTTAATTGTAAATTGAAACTATATTGAATCTTGTATCAAATAATTAATTCAGTGTACTATGAGGGTTTTTTTCTTTAATTTGAGAACAGCTGCATAAACTATAGCTGTAGACTTAAATGCTGCTGTGATAGGACACATTTATTAAATAATTAATTTGGAATAGCTTCTTACATTTGAATGTGGAAAATTTTGTATTAACTAAAAAGCTACCACTAAGTAGATTTCATCCACATATCCCTTGTTGCAAAGGTTTGTGAGAAAAATTTTGGCCATGTATTTTGAATCAAATATAATTAATATAGAAGATAATTTTACTATTTATAAGAAAGACAAAGAATCTGGGCTGGACATTTTTTCAAACTCTTTAAGCCCTTTCTGAGCAATGCCACACCTGTGGATGGTTTCCAAAACATGCTTTGCTGCCTGTTTAGACTTCAGTTTTGAGGAATCCAACTTTTGGGGGGATGTGATGTCCATATTTTTAGTAAACAAGTTACTATTTGGTTTTAATAGACTCTCAAGGTGATTACAGGAGATAGGTGAAAATCAAAGGTGACAATAGAACAGGGTCAAACCTAAGAAATGATCTATAGATGCCCAAAATTTCTATAACCAAATAGTTTAAAGTTAGCAATGAATTTTGTAAGAATAGACTATCCAATTGCTGATGTGTTCTTTATTATGCTTCATCAAAAAACAACTGACAGATTGACAGTCTTTGTATTCTTTATTTGAAATATCCTCTAACCAGAAAATTTTCTCAAATGCAACCAACAGACTTTGCAATACTTTTACTAATTTCTATTTTAAAATTATTTTTATAGTATTTTTTTCATCCTGAAGTTTTTTCTGTGACTTGTAAGTTATGCAAGGCCTAAATGCAGACTTTTAAAAAATGATGTACTTATGATATGTAAACAAAAACACCATTTCAGCTCAACTTGAATTTATTTTTAGTATATCCACATATTTCTCATCTGGGTCCCCTATAGTCCATCATCTTGCAGGAGACAAAATGGATTACTCGCTTTTGTTCCTTGATAAAGGGACCCTGTTTAAAACACTGTCCTTCTTGGAGAGGTTTTTATTTGGGGTTTTGTAAATAAACATACTACTCATCTTTACCCTAGGCTTTCCCTCTCCAGTTCTCCATGTCAAACACAAATAAATGATGGCTGGAAATGACACATGTGAAATAGAAGTATAATCAGAATATATATCCCTAACTATAACTTGAATGCAGAAATAATCCCAAACCCCACAGTGAGAATTTATCTGCAAAAATTTGTGTATGACTTAATTATGTTCAGTTACTCTGCAGAAAGTAATAAATGAGTGGTGCTGATTAACTTTTGATTGATTACTAATGTTCTCATCTGAACAATAAACTTGTATATCTAGTTAGGATTTTTAATAAAGGGAAAGTACTCTGATCCAGTGTCTGAGAGCTCAGAGAGTGACTGGCGCTCACTTCCCCTCCTCCCAAAGACCTGCCCAATGTCTCTGTTCTCTGACATTGTTCCTGTTCAGGCTTATAGTCTTGGCTGAGAAAACGTCACAGCCACACACATCTGAAGAACTTAGCTATCTGATGTCGTACATTCAAATACATTAAATTGTATTTCGTCAGAAAATATTTTTCAGATAGGATCCTAGCTGGAAGGAACTTTAAGATGTAATTTTTAAAATGTTAACAATTAAAATGTTACACTTAAAACTAAACAGTAAACTATGGTACAGGTCTCATTTGTGCTAAAAATCAGGACCCCACACCTGACTGACAGTGTTAGTAGGACAGCTGCACCTAGTCAGCGCTGAGACGGAAGAACAGGTGAGCTGGTGCTCCAGGCAAGGTGCGCACTGGAAGTGGTGCGCGCTGATTTTCTGGACCGGTCCCCATGCTGGAGGGAAAAGCTGTCTGAGCATAGCCCACGTTAGCTGTAGCTTCTGTTCGCTCATTTTGGTAGATAGATGCATGTTACCTGGCTGAGGAAATTTCCTTCTTTTCCTATTTTGCTGTAGTTGGTTTTTAAAATCAGGAATGGATGTTGGATTTTGTTAAATCGCTTTTTTTGCCTCTATTAACATAATTGAGCAGCTTTTCTTTTTTATTCTGTTAATGTTCAGAATTACATTGAGTCATGTTTTAATGTTAAACCAATCTTGCATTCCTGGGACAAACCCCACTTGGTCGTGACATATTATCCCTTTTTTATATTGTTGGGTCCAATTTGATAAAGTTTTGCTGAGGAGTTTTACATCTGTATTTAGGAGTATACAGATCCAGGGTTCTCTTTTCTTAATATCGTTTTTTCTGGTTTGATATGTGAGTAATGCTACCTTCATTGAAAGTATCCAGAAGTATTTCTTCTTCTCAATTTTCTGGGTGAATGTTATTGACTGAATGTTTGTGTTTTCGCCCGGCCCCCAGATTCATATGTTTAACCCTAAAACTCAATGCAGTGGTGTTGGGGGGCGGGGCCTTTGGGAGGTGGTGAGGTCATGAAGGTGGAGCCCTGTGAATGGGATCAGTGCCCTGATGAAAGGGACCCTGAGAGCTCCCTTGCCCTTTCCGCCTTGCAAGGATGCAGAGTAAAGACAGCCATCTGTGAGCCAGTGAGGGAGCTTCATCAGGCACCAAGCCTGCCAAGCCTTCACCTTGGACTGCCAGCCCCCAGACGGCGAGAAGTAACTGTGTGTTGTTTCTAAGCCACCCAGTCTAGGATATTCTGTTACAGCAGCACTGATGGACTAAGACAATGAGTTTTTAAAGAATTGTTTTTTCTTCTTTTAATGTTTGATGTAGTTGATCAGTGAAACCATCTGGGCCTGGAATAATCTTTGTAGAAAGGTTTCAGCAACACATTTAATTTCTTTTTTAGATAGAGGACTATTCAGCTTATCTATTTCTTCTTCAGTGGGCTTTGTTAGTGTCTTTTAAGAAATTTGTTTATTTTATCTGTGTTGTCAGGTTTGTTGGCATAATGTTTCCTTACTCCCCTTTGAGTGCAAATAGACATATGGGTGCAGTGCCATGATACCTACCACCTCTCTCATAGCTGATACTGACAACTTGTGTCTTCTCTCTTTTTTTTCTGAACGTATTGGCTAGAGGTTTATTGATTTTTATTGATCTTCTCAAAATACCAATTTTAGGTGTCATATATTTTTCTCTATCCGTTTTATATTTTCTATTTCATTGATTTGCTCTTTATTACTTACTTTGAGGGTTATTTGCTCTTATTTTCCTGCTTTCTTGAAATTGAAGTTGAGTTCCCTGATTTGAGATCTCTTTTCTTTTCTAATATTGATATTTTAGCCTATAAATTTACCTCTAAGTACTGTTTTCGCTGCATCCCCCACATTTTGATACAAAGTGTTTTCATTTTCATTCAGTTAAAACTACCTTTGACTAACCTTGTTATTTCTCCTTTGACCATGGATTATGTAGAAGTATGTTATTTGGTTTCCAAATGTTTGGGGATGTTCCAGATATATTTGTCTGTTATTGGTTTCTAATTTAATACCATGTTGTGTGGAAATATACTTTGTCTGACTTGAATCATTTTGAATTTATTGAGACTTACTTTATGGCCCAGAACATGGTCTATCTTTATATATCTTCTGTGTGCACTTGACAAGAAGGTGTATTTTGCTACTCATTGGGTAGAGTGGTCTGTTAGTATCAGGCAAATTTGGTTGATAATGTGACTTGAGTTTTCTGTATTTTTACTTATTTTCTACCTACTTGTTTTATCAATTATTGAGAGAAGGGTTTTGAAATCTGTAATTGTCAATTTGTTTACTTCTTCCTACAGTCCTGGCAGTTTTTGCTTCATGTATTTTGAAGCTCTGGTATTAGATACATACATATTTAGGGCTGTTATGTCCTTTTGATGAATTGACCACTTTATAATTATGATAACGATAGTCACATTCTTTATTGCTGCTAATATTATCTGCTCTGAAATCTCCTTGTTACATTAATAAAGCCATTTTAGCTTTTTTGATTAGGGTTAACATACAGTACTTGTTACATTCTTATACTTTCAACCTGTTTGTGTCTTTTATATTTAAGTAGTTTTCTTTTTGGTAGATACTGTATAGCTGGGTCTTACTTTTTAAATCCATTCTATTGATCCTTGTCTTTGAATTTGGACATTTAGACTGTTTACATTGAACGTGATTATTGATATGATGTTTTGAATCTACCATATTGCTACTTATTTTCTGTTTGACCTATCTCTTCATTGTTCCCTTTTTCTTCTTTAGCTGCATTCTATGGATAAAGTGCATTTAAAAAAGTGATTCCACTTTATCTCCTTTGCTGGCCTATTTGCTATAACTGTGTGTTGCGTAATTTGATTAATTATTTTAGGGTTTATAGTACACATTTTTAACTTACTACAGTCTACTTCAAGTGATATTATAGCACTTAGTGTAAGAACGTTACAACAATATACAGTTGACTCTTGAACAATGCAGGGGTTGAGGGTGCTGAACCACTGCATAGTCAAAAATCCATGCATAACTTTTGATGCCCCCAAGATTTAGTTGTCCCTTGGTGGGGATTGACTCCAGGACCCCTCACAGATACCAAAATCAGCAGATGCTTAAGTCCCCAATACAAAATGTGATGTCAATGCATACAGTCAGCTGTCTGTGTTCACGGACTTCCAACTGCAGATGGAAAACAATACAGGTATTTATTGAATAAAATCTGTGTATAAGTGGACCTGCACAGTTCAAACCATGTTGTTTGAGGGTCAGCTGTACTTTTATTTTTTCACTGCCAGCCTTGTGCTATTGTTGTCGTTCATTTTACTTGTACACATGTTATAAACTCCATAATACAGTGTTTTACTTTTTGCTTTAAACAATGATCTTTTAAAGAGGTTTCAAATGAAAATATATTTTAAGTTTACTTACATAGGAATAATTTCTGTCACTTTACATTTCTTTGTGTAGATCCAGATTTCCTTTTAACATCATTTTCCTTCTGCCGGGAACACTTTCTTTAACATTTCTTGTAATTCAGTTCTGCTAGTGATGGATTCTTTCAGCTTTCTCCATGTGTGAAATGTCTTTATTTTGCCTTATTTTTAAGATGTTGTCACTGGGTATAGAATTTTAGACTGAGTTATTTTTTTTCTTCAGTATTTTAAAGATATTACTTAATTGTCCTCTTATTTGCATAGTTTTTGACAAGACATCTTTGGCAATCATTATCTTTGTTCTTTTTTATGTAATTTGTCCTTTTTAAAATTTAACTATAAAATTTTTCTTCTTATTGACTTCAAGCAGTTTGATTATGAAGTGCATTGGTATAGTTTTCTTCAGAATCTTGTTAATTGAGTTCATTGAGCTTCTTTTAACTTTAGGTATATAGTTTTCACTAAATCTGGAAGATGTTCAATCATTATTTCTTCAAGTATGTTTTTTCCCCATTCTCACTTTCCTGTTCTTCAGGAACTCTCACCATAAGCACTCTAGCAATTTGAAATTAGTTCACAGTTCACTTGATGCTCTGTTCATTTTTTGTTTGTTTTGCTTTCTGTGTTACATTTTGAATAGTTTCTATTGATGTATCTTCAAGTCTACTAATCTTTTCTTTTACAGTGTCTAATCTGTCATTAATCCCATGTAGTGTGTTTAATATCTTACGTGGAAACTTTTCTTTGTAGAAGGTCAACTCAGGTCTGTTTTTTCTCTTCCATAGCATTACTTCAGTTCAGTCTTTCCTGTAGCTTCTGAAATAAAGTTGATCCTTGAATAACATGGGATTTAGGAGCACTGACTCTCTGCACAGTAAAAAAACAACCTGCATATAACTTTGTCTCACCCAAAATTTCATGCGTGAGGGAAAATCCAGTCTCTTTTCCTCCATCTTGGCTGGAACCTGAAATTAATAAACATATTTATAATTGATGTAATTTAATGAAAATCTACTTGCACAGTAAGGCTGGTCAAAAGTTAAAGTCTTTGCTTTAACAGCATCTTTTTTCATTGTACCCCCAAAATGGAAACTCTATAATTTTAGAATGTCTTTTTTTTGAAAAAAAAAAATTTTGATTGGCAGTGAGCCTATTTACATTAATCCTGAAATTAATGATATTTAAAATGACTGTAGATTTTACTTTTGGGTTGTCGGAAAAGTCATGATGTATTTTTTTTTCTGATTTTCGTTGCAAAAATGCGTCATGACTTTTCTGACAACCCAATATTTAACACTCTTTTAAAAATCACATTTATTTTTGACACTATTTTAGGCTAATGTATTTCAGAAGTCTGGTTTAGGGGAAGGAATTTGAAAACCTAGTCATGATAGTTATAAATAACCATTGTGAGAGTCTACAGTGGGGGAGAAATGTGTTAATCCCAATGTTTCATCAAAGAACATTTAATTTCTAAATTTGTTTTTTTGTAACAAGATATATTTGTTCTTCTTGGCAGTCTTATAGTAAAGCCATGGATAGCCACATCAAACCTTTGTGTCATATGCCAGCACACATCGTTTATTGATGATGTTACTTTAATGATCTCTTTAGTGTGTCATTTATAAACTCTTTCTCAACTTCTTGCTAGTTAAGGAACATGAATATGCTTGCTAAAAGTTGAAGTTGACTCAGGTGGGCTAACGAACGTAGATTGTGTTGACTCATTGCAGGTGGAGTAACCAGCTCTTTCTTGAAATGAGGTTTTGTTTTGTGCCTTAGTTTTTTTTATAAGGTATGCATAGAAAAATATCTTTATTCAAGGAATTATGCATAAAACATTTTCAACTGGATCCTAGTTGGGGGAGCTGTTGTGTGGTTTA
Source organism: Hipposideros larvatus (assembly GCA_031876335.1). Classification (NCBI taxonomy): domain Eukaryota; kingdom Metazoa; phylum Chordata; class Mammalia; order Chiroptera; family Hipposideridae; genus Hipposideros; species Hipposideros larvatus. The sequence goes on from CM063105.1 coordinate 55,732,815, forward strand.
TCATGAAGAGTATTTTATTGACAGATAATCCAGATAATGTGACCTTACGTTTATCCATTTTTTAACTAGCTAACCTTCTTACCTGGTACATATTTTACTCATCTTTTAAATAAATGCACTTCTAAATGGGAATGAGCATTTCAGTATTTGACTAGGAGATGTAGATAACCACATTTGATAATGAATTTTCTTATCGTTATTAGTATTTTAAAATTTGCTGCCTTAAAACTCGTATACCTTTCTCCAGAAATAGAGATTTTAAATAGTAAACATTTGTATAGTGAGTGTTTTTAAGTTAAACTTTAAGTTTTGTTACTTTTTCTTAAGTGTTGGTACTTTCAATAAAAAAGTACATTTTACAATTTAATTATTGCTGTGACAAAAAACTCTCAGAAGTTTAGAGAAGTGTTAAAGCTTTCTTGCTCTCTAGTCTTAAAGAATTTTCAGAACTGAAGAGCTGTGTGTGTTGTCCAGAGTAATCTTTGATTTAGTCAGTCAATATTAGTTAGATTTTTAAAATACTAAATTTGAAAGAATGCCTTTAGTCCCTACAAACTAACATCCTGTCTAGTACCTGAGTCCACTGCAGCAGCAGGCTCATGGATTCCTGTGTGAGGTAAACCTGAGGTGTCCTGGGGCCAAAGCGCCTAACAGCAGACATTGCTCTTTGCCTGGTCGCATCTTTGGTATTGACCCTGACTGTCAAGATACCAAGTTGAGTCCTCTAAGAAGTTCTAGTGAGAGCATTTTCCTGTTGATTTTTCCACACCTTCTGTTCTTCCTAAGCTGATGTGTTGGGTCCCCTGACCTCACTCGTGTTGAGTGACAGTGCAGCCCCAGCTTGGTCCACGGGCCACCACGTGGTGGCCGAGGTTAGCATGTGCCAGTGGCTTCCACGGTGGAGTATATACTCTGTGAATTCAGAGTCATGGGGCTGCATAAAGAAACTGTTAAAACTTGCATTTACTTCTTTGCTGTAATTTTTATTATAAGTCTTTGCCTGTTTATAATGTACATGCCAGTGAATAATAAGTACACATATAGTTACAAACAATCACACACACACATATGTTGGGTATATATGCTCTAATTTTTTGTTTTTTTGTTTTCATGGTGATGCATGATTACAGTTTTTTTAGACTAGGTAAGACATATGGGGCATGGGAGCAAATGTTTTTATTCTGTAATGAGCTTCATGACATAGCACAGTTCTGTGTGTGTACAGATGTGTGATTTTCCTGTGAGAGAGCCGTGCCTCTCACGAGCTTCTCAAAGGAATATCTGGGCCTAGTGATCAAATAAACTACTTGTCTGGAACCTGAGACTGAAAGCAACGAGTTTGGTCTGTAGGGACTACATCATGTCTAAAGATGGTTTCCTAGGGGAAATAAATGGTATTTTATGGAAAAAATAAAATGTATCCTTAGATACATATTCCTTTTAACAATCACAGTTCTGTTAAGGTGCCTGAGAAGCCACATCCACCATGGCCATCATGATCTTATGCTGTGTGAGCTGCACCTTGTAGCCTGCTGGGGCCCAGCTCTCTGCCTTCTTTGGAAAGAGATTTCATTGTGTGTTTCCATTAATCTTCTGTCTCTTTCAAATGTTCTGGTAGATTGTTGTCTCTCAAATTGAAATACATTGGCCCTGGGTATATGTGGCTACAAAGAAGCCCCCGGTCCTTATGATGCTGTTTGGATGTTAAGGTTTCCTGTTGGCTCCATAAGATGCTTCTGTGGGCTCCGTCCCTACAATATGGATAACTCCGAAGCCTGGCTGAAGTATGAAGGTTGTAAGTGTAACCCAGGAGCGTGTCTTCATACTCAGCGTTAGTACTAACCATATTTCAGCCTCTCATTGGAGGAATATAAACCAGGACAATATAAACTGTGATGCTGTGCTGTATACACCCTCTTGGGTTTGGCCTGTGCACTTTTATAATAAAAGACAAGAAAGGCAGTGATTTATTGCAGAAAATCCTGACATTAGCTCACGGACGAATTGAGATCATTTGAAGGTGAGCATTCTATGTTCCCCTGTGGCTTTTAGCTGCTGCAAAAGACAACAGAACCCTTGAGTCGCCGAGGCCGTTTTCCACGTCACTGAAGCCTTATGGCAGCAGTAAAGCTTTGCAGCCACCAAGGCTGTCCAAGCCCCATGATTGAAAGGATGACCTTTGGGAGGAAAAGGATTTCAGATTATCTCTTCATATGTGTTTTACTTTATATTCAGTGTGAGGGACCGACTGATGAAATATTGGCTTGAAAGGGAAAAGTTACATCTCATTTCAGTGGAAGCACAAACACATTGATGGATTTTAATGCCCAGGTTCGGTGATGCTGGTCAGATGTCATCAGACCCTTCTCTTAGCCAGGAGTCCAGTTAACCTTTCGTTTTTAATCCTGATGTAATATGAGCAAGATTGGCTAGCCATCATCTCAGATCAGTTCCTGCTTGGCATTCATTGCCTGAGATGGTGGTCCAGGCCCTGCAGGGACCTCTGCTTGGAGTCTTGGAAGGCGTCTGGCTGGGGAGGCCTGTGTCCAAGTGGCAGGTGTAACCCGACCCCGCGGAAGGCCCTGTACTGTTGGCCCTGCCTGTAGAGGCTGTGGCGTGGTCAGACGTGTAGAGCCACCCGATAGAGTTGGGTCTCCCCCACGTTTCTGCACTTCTTTGCAGTGCTGTAAGGAAGTGATGCCTCACACGCAGGATGAGGCCCCCTTGGTACCCATGGCGTGGGGTGAGCTGAGGCCTCAGGCGGGGGTGTCACTGGGCTCGTCACATGAACACAGTGTGCCCATCCCCTCCGTTCCCTTCCTGGTAGGTGTGTCTGCTGCTCTGTCACTGGTAGTAAACAGTGCCCATGTCACAGTCCCTGCAGGGCACCTGGGAGACTCTCAGCGTAGCTGTCGGGATGGCGGTGGGGCTATCGGTCCTGCACAAGACAGACATCATGGCTCCTCAGAGCCTGCCTGTCCTGCCCCAAGTTGCAGGAGGAAACAGCTTAAATAACCTACCCAGAGGGGGTTCTGTGCCACCTGGGGTGTTGACACCTCGCAGCTGCTCTCCGCGACACCTCCCATACCCACAGCCATCAGCGTGGGTTCCCGTCAGCACTCGGTGCTTCGCCATACCTAGGCCAGAGCCACTTTTTGTGTTACATTCAGTTTTTCCTTCCTGTTCATCCATCATAGCCGGGCTCAATTTTATCTTTCTTTTCATTAAGATGTGCAGGCGATATATTTTTTTTTTAATTAGGAGTGTTATGTTGGCTTAAGAGTGATATAAAGTTGCATAACTGTCGGGTAGATAACCATCTGGAATTTTAGGGGGAACATCATCTTTTTTTTTTTAAAGAAAAGCATTTTATTATTGAATAAGCTTTGACTTGCATGGGATGCTCAGCACAGGCAATCCATTAAAAGAATTGCAAAGATGGAAAACAATCCTTAGTCTTTTATATAGCTAAATGGGTACGACCCCATGACATTCTTGTTTGCAAGATAAAAGTAGTAATTTTCTTCTATCTTTATGACTAGAGGTAGGGTTTGCAGTTTGGAGTCAGGTGACAGCTGAAGTCGGGTGACAACATAATCTCTAAGGAGACTGGGAGAGATAGGGCATTACTTTCCTTGATGATTACATTTCAGGGAGATGGCTTTCAGGCTCTTGAAGGATAATTCTTTTTTTTTCTCTCTCTCTTTATTTAGGTCTTTAATGTTTCTCAATAATGCTTCATAATTTTCTTCATAAATAATTTGCATGATTTTTAGATTTATTTATAAGTGCTTTACATTTATTGGTGCTGTTATAAATGGCATCTCTTTTTTTATTGTTAGTTTCAGGTGTACAGAACAATGCAATAGTTACCCTTTTCACCCTCACAAAGTAACAACCCCCCTCCCCCATACACTGCCCTCCGAACCCCGATATCATGCTTATCTATTACAATTCCATTGAATCCGTTCCCGCACTCTACTCCATGTCCCGAGGTTATATGTATATATAATTATAGTTGACATACAGTATTATTCAATATCAGTTTCAGAAATACAATGCGGTGGTCAGGCCTCTACATCAACTATGAAGTGGACTCCCCAAAAGGACATGGGTCCTTCTGGCCCCCTAAGAAATGCTTACAACATTATTGATTGTATTCCTCGGACTGTCTTTTTCTATAGGGGGAACATCATCTTATCCAAATACGTTTCTAAGCTGTCACAAAGATCTGAGCCTCATAAAAGCTGTTTCCTCAGAATCTCTTCCACACATGTGAGCGCCTTTCTGCCTCAGGGATTCAGAGGCCTGTAGCTTTACTGTCACAGGGACTCTTAGACTTTCTGCAGTGTTCTGTGTACTAGCTACAGCAGGTAAACAATCGCTGTGTGACACAGGGAGCTTAATGTCACTTACGGAGCGGTACTTTGTTAGTCTCTGACTGTTCCTGAGTACTGAAATATTATTTATGTTCAACTGGTTCTTTTGCCAGTTCTTCCTCTTTTTCATAATGTTTTTCATGTTTTTTCTTGTTAATTACATGATTAACATTTTGGTGTGTCTTTCATATGTTTTCCTGTGTGTATATATGAGTGTGTTTGTGTTTTAAAACAAAGTAGGATCGTACTTCTCTGTGGTCAGGCTCCCTGGGGAGTGCACTCTGAGATGGGAACAAGCTTATAGGAGGTGGCTTGGGGTGCTCTTGGGGTCAGTGCAGAGGGCGGGGGGAAGGACGGTGCACAGGTGGGCCATGTGTCTCTCACCAGAAACCCCAGTGGGCCCTGTAGGTAGTGAGGAAGGGATGGCCCTGGAGCCGGAACCTCACTGGTGGGAGAGAGGGGGTGAGTTCCCGCCAGGCAGCTGCCTCCAGCTTAGCCTCTGCCCCCCGGGAGCTGCCAGCAGGGAGAAGATAATTTCTCCCTAAGGAGGTCTGGCTAGTACCTCGGTTTCCATGGTAGCACTTTATATTCGGCCTCGTTCATCTCCCTACCCTTTGCCCAGCACTGTACGAGCATCATTTCTCACCATTTTCTCATTTTCCTGCAGGGCTTCATAAGCTTCACTTATCAGATACTTCAGGGGACCCAGGGACAACCAAGCCTTCTGAAAATGGGCACCAGAAATCACTGTGAGCCCCAGCACCACCTGCAGCCGGGCACCCTGTGCACCGCACCCCCAGCACCCAGCAGCCAGGCCACAGTCAGCTTGGCCTCTCACTGTCTTCATCCCAGAGTGTCCTGAGTGCTCAGCTGGTGCAGGCCCTGTGCTGTCCAGTTGCACATGGATGCCTTTGGGCAGCACGTTCCTCTGTGCCCATTTTCTCCCACTAGCCGGCAGTGACCCCCCTTGGGGATGCCAGAAAGGCTGGCTTCGGGCTCTTAAGGATTCACTGGAAACCACCGCCAATGCTATTCAGAACCTAGAAGCCTGCGTGAGAGGTGTCCTTGGTGCTGAGACGTGAGGGGAGGTGCTGCAGAGCGTGAGGCTCATCGACCTCCTCCTTGCAGGCGCATTAGAATTGTAAGAGCCACAGATGATGTTTGCCCTTAAAGAGAAAGCACAAGGCGTAGTTCTGGTTTGTGTTATGGAGCGATGCTGAGTGGACTTCGAGTCATGGGAAGACAATAAATTCCTCTGAAGCCTGCGCCTGGGTGGAGCGCCACAGGAACACCTGGTCTGTGCAATGTGGGACACAGCAGTTGGAGGTGTGTGTGGGCGGGCGCCACAGAGTCAGAGCAGGAGCTGGTATTTCCTCTGTGACACAGCCGCCCGTGCTGACTCGGGACCGAGACTGTCCTTCCAGGCACAGGCACTCGTCATTCTAAGCCTTTTTTCAGAATCTCCAGTTCCTTCTGCCCTGCGTCCCCTCTGAGACCACACACGCTCTGTGGTAGAACCCTTCTCCCGCCGCATTCTGCGCTGTGGCCACTTTTGTATATGCCACTTTGACCCTCAGACATGAAGATCACTAGTTTAACACCCAGACACACAGCACCAGCATTCCTGGTGCAAGAACCGTTTTGCAGTGATCATTCACTTACAGATTGTAAATAGTCCTGGGGGTGGTTTCGTGACTGGAAGTCCACTGAATAAAAGCCATAAGATTATCATCCTGTGTTAACATCCATTGGGGCAGAGTACCAAAAATTGTGCCCACAGAACACGAGATGGGCCATTTGCACACAATTTGTAGTCATCCCATCTCTGTAAATACATGTCACATGCACTGTGTAACATGCATGATGTGTCATATGTAGCATGTGTGTGGCAATTGATAGTCTGTGTTCAGACAAGAGTAAAATAACATTTTTTCTCAAATTGCTGATTTTAAAGCCTTTTTGGGAGGTAGATATTTATGAAAAAGGGGCTGCATTACTTTATGTCCAAAATTTCCACTTAGAGCCAAAATAATAAGAAAAATGAGTCTGTATATTTGTAAGCTCCATTGAGTATACATGTCCTTTATACCTCTGCATTTCCTTCTGGGCTTCTCTTGTTAAAGTGCAGCTTAGTTTTAAAAAAAGAATATCTTATGATTGTTCACAACACCCATAAATACCAGTAGTCCTCGTATTGGTGACTGTCCCAGCGTCGGGCCTGCACACTGAAAACCCATTAAAGCTGGCTGCTGTCGAGGTCACAGGCACTCACCCCTCTTGACGCATCAGCTGCCAGCTTTGCGCCTCACTGGGACCTGCCTGCCGTCCATGCTATGAGCAGGCCAGCTCGGAGGGCGTGGAAGAGACTTCTTCAAATACAGAAATATCCTTTTTAAGTCACACCGATTTCAGGGCACGTCCGCAGGAAGTGTTCCTGGGCATTTGTAAGATGTCTGAAACTTTTTGAGTAAAATATTAAACTTTTCAATGTCTGTATGAACTCTGTTTATTGGAAGTTTATGTCTGAGGACCTGAGACCTCGGATTAGTAGGCGGTAATGTGTATTAGCAGCTCCTAAGGCTTATTGTCTTTGTCGCTGTTGAAGTGGGACACCCCTCACGTGGCAGGACTGCGAGAACCTGGGATCTTAAGGACACATTGTTACAGCCTTCTGCTCCCGTGCAGTTACAGCCACTTGGGGCTGTGCCGACAGTGTGCATGTCCCAGTCACACACTCAGGCATCTTCCTTTGGAGGGAGGGGCATATCCTACATGCAGGTGCGTCTGTGGACACACACCGTGCCGGCTGTGGGAGACTGTGACAGAAGTAGATGGCGGCCCCCTGAGGCCTGGCACAGGACACTGGGAAGGACAGGTGCCCTTCGGGTCTCCTTGGCTGCAGATGTGGCTGGTGAGAGCACAGCACGAGGTGGGTTCTGGGGGGGGGCACACCCATGACGCTACTCACACTGGCCCCTGGCTCCCTCCACCCCCAGCTCGGCGCTGCCATCACAGTTTCTTAAGGGGTCCTGGCGAGGGCTAACCATTAATTGGTTCTGCACTATTGAAATAAAGTATTTTAAAATTATTAAATTTACAGAGTATAACATTGTTAACGATTTTTCCTGATTTTCCAAGGTATTTCTTAGATTTATCTTTACTTAGCTTTATATGCATTCCATACAGAATACCTCCAATAGGAGATTTTCTGTGAGCATTTTACACACATGAGTGTGAGCTCCATCTCACTAGCGGATGGGGTCTGTGGATGAGGGCGGAACCTTCATGTGGCTCTGAATCCGGGGCCCTGGCACCTCCTGAGCTTGCCGCTGTAGCCTCGAAGCCCAAGCCTGCTTACAGCACATGCTTCCACTGGGAAGCCCAATGTGGCTTTCTTCATGGTTAGCAGAGCACATAATGCATAAAGGCAGAATTCTTACAGTAACTAAAAAACTATGAGCACGTGTGAGTATTGACTTTTTTTTTTTTAAGATTTTTATTGGGGAATTGTGGGGATGGGAGCTGGGGAATTGGGGGAAGGGGAACAGAGAAGTTGCTGTCGTTTTGTTCTTCAATCTAGTTGTGGAGGACGTTGCTTCACTGGCCCAAGTTGGCACCATCATTGCGCTCTTCTCTGGCAAGGCAGATCAGTCGCCGGCTTCTGGACGGCCGCTCACTGCGGCTGCTGGCCGCTCACGCTGGCTGCTGGCTACATACGGTAGCCCATCGCAACCCACTGCCACAGGGAGTGCAGCCTACGCCGTCGCCGGCGACTCATGGTAGTCCAGCTCCAGGTTGAGCTGTTGTTCAGCATCTTAGCTGTGGAGGGCAGTGTCACTGGCCCTCATATGTGGGATCCGAACCGGGGCCCTCTGGCATCCCAAGCGAGTTCTTAACCATCGCGCCACTCGGCCGGCCCAGTATTGACTTTTTAAGCTTTAAAAATCTGGTTTTATGTTACTTCAAAAATGTTTTTGTTTACAGTGATTTGTTTATAAATCGTCAGTCTTGTTTGTTTCTATGAGATACTTCCACTGTGACTTTTTAAATGTCTTAGAAATTAAAGTTTTACAAAAATGAGTTCATATTTTGGTTTACAGGCACTCAAACATATGGTTCAAATTTTTAAAAAAAATACAGTCATGTCTAAGGGTCTATATAGGCTACTTCCATTTCAATTTTATAAACGGCAATACTTATTCTGGTGCCATGTGGCATTGAGGAAGAAGTGGGAATTGTCTCCTTCCTTTTGCTGTGGAGTTATTGGTAGATCGATTTCTTGCCACCTGAAAGAAATGTAGCAGCAGTGATTGGAATTGTGTATATTGTTTACTTGTTTGAGTTATTTGGATATGGTTCCTCTAATCTCTTCCTAGAAGGCCTGGACCACCTAACTGTGTCCACACAGCTTCATCCCAAGTTCCCGGAAGACTACGTGACACCAGCCTCTGGCTGATTCCCTGACAGCTTTTACACCTGTGGCTTTCAGGCTCTTTGGCTTCAGGAAGACACACTTTACATAGTAACTCAGCATATGGCATACCTCGATACATATAAACCATCATTTAATAAAACAGTACCTACTTTCACTATGTGATGTATGCTGGCAATTTCTGTTCTGTTCTGTTATTATTTTTTGATATTCTAGACACAAACCCCTAAGTTGTTTTCTGACTTAATAATAGATGGTAAACTTCTTTTTGAAAAACGTGACTTTGGAATCTGAAAGAAGAACAAATACAAAGACCCTATTTTGGCTTGTGAAAGTTGTTCAGGTAAGATTCGTGATTACAAATACCACTGAGGCAAAATTATCAACATGCACACTACTTGTTGTACTGTAAAAATGTAATTAAAATCTGTAGAAATTGCAAAAACTGAAAAACGGATAATAAAATTTCAAAACTAGATTGATCCATATGCCATGAAGGGGAAGAGCTTGGAGCTAGCTTTAAAAAGTGATTTAACTTCTAGTTCTGTGTAATTGAATTAGGAAAATGTTTTTGCAAGTTCAAATGTAACCACATAGGAAATTCAGACAAAAACCCCAGTCATTTTCAGACTCGACTTTGGTATCACGGCCTTCTGAACATGCTAAAGAAGTGGCTTTCACAGGAGGCAGCAGCTAATGTCCGTGGTGTCTGAGGACCAAAGCGAGACAGGATGTGGGGAGGCAGAGTCAGACGGGGTGCTGAGAACCAGAGGAAGTGCTTTACCAGTTAATGAAATGCTGCATGATGTTGTGATGTCTTTTCATTTGGGAAGCTATTATTATAAGAACGTGCCACTTACAGACGGTGGCCCTGAGCATCAGGGATGTGGCCTGCAGTGGCAGAGTGCCACGATGCTGCAGGTCTCCATTCACAGCCACTTGGATGCACACACAACCCTTCTGTGTCAACTGGAGAGTCTGTCCGGAGGGTGAAGAGACAGGTCCTCTGGTCTCCCCTCTGCCTACACCTTCTTCCTCAGAGACACTTCTTTTAAGGGTGCTTTCAGGTTACCAGCGTGCTGGTCAGACAAGCTGTGTGCGGCACCCATGCCCTTGGTGGAGCCTGGGACACAGTGGGACTGCCTGGTAGGCCCACTGCTGCCAATCAGAACTTCATGGAAACAGGCCAGTTATTCAGATGAAGAAAGGGAGTGGTTTACTGCTCTGAGAAATCCTGACTGGTCCATGAAGCAACACATCAGTAAGTTACAGAACCCCAGAAACCCAAAGTTTATTATTTCCTCACATCTTTGAGCGGATTCAACTCATGAATTTGAAATTTTCTTTTTATGGACTAAAGAGTAAAACTGGATGGGCTGTCAGCTTTTACAGCATAGCTGGGTTTCCCCTGTACAATTAAGAGAACAGATTACACTGTGGCACTTAACCCCAAACCCCCACAAGTCGTCCACAGTTAAGCAGGGCTTCCCCCCAAATGGTATAATGTTTCCTGCCATGAGTTCAACTTGCAAGAATTTTTTTCTGGTAGCAAGAGCGGCAGTCAGGACAGACGTGGAAAGGGGAGCCGTGCCCCCCAGAACTCCTCCAGGGTGAGGAGACTCTCGTGGTGAAACATGTATGAGCAGGACAGCAGTACGGTCTCCCGGGACCGCTGGCCACCACCTGTCCCTGACGCCGCATGGTGGCTGTCGCTGTTCGCTGAAAGTGGGGTCAGGCAGATGGGACACTTGCAGGCCTCCTGGTGCAGAGCCTGCAACACAGACGTGAGTGTGTCTTACAGGCCTCTCGTGTCACCCTAGGAGGAAGTTTCCAGGGTGAAGAGAACCATATACCTGGCGACATGGATCTGGTGAGGAGGACGGTTCACTGTGTGAAGATCACCCTAGTCACACAGATGCAAGGGGCGGGCAGGAAACTTGTCGGGGATAACATGCGGGCTGGCTTTCCCTTTGGAGTGTCACTGCTAACAAAATGACACCATCAAAGCCGAATTCCCAAATGAAGGGCCTTGCAGTCACCCTGGACCATATCAGAAAGGACCAAGCAGCCTCCTGGTGCCAGCTCAAAGCACCGGCTGACAACCCTGGTTCCCCTGACGAGCCCCTCCGTGTTCCCTCCCGCGTCACCACAGAATCCTGTGGCCACGCTGCTCCCAGTCACTGACCAGCACCTACCTGCATGTGGATTTTCTGCCAGGCCTCGTCTGTGAGCTCACGGCCACACTTGTCCTCCAGCTGCTGCAGGATACTGTGGTTTATGGCCAAGCAGCGGTCAATTTCTGCAAAGAGCTCTTCTATGTCCATGTGGAAGGAGTGCAGGATGTGGTGACTGATCTCTGTGAACTGAGGAACGAGGGAAGGAGCAGACTTAGTGCTGACTGGGCAGTTCTTGGGGGAGATGGAGGCACACGCCTTCTGGGGTTCTGAACACCTAATTTCACTGACTCCCCTCTAACCTCTGCTTTTCAACAATGCTTTTTTGGGGAGATAGACATCTATTTACCTATTAGGTTGGTGCAAAAGTAATTGTGGTTTTGCCATTACACATAACGGCAAAAACTGCAATTCCCTTTGCACCAATATAATAGCTCCATGTCCAGGTAATCGATGCTGAGAGATCACCAGAAAGGTTCACCTGGTTGTCAGCAAGGAATACGTTGAAGTTAAAAGTTGGGAGGAGAAAGGAGTTAGCATTTTACAGAAGGAGGGCAGTCGTTGCTACGGCCGGGTGATGGGTAGCTGGAGCTGGTTCATGTCTGTTTGCCAGTACCCTCCCACTGTGGTTACACATTATGAATTCTAATTTTAATGTGACCATTAAAAAAAGGAAATCCACCCTGTTTTAAACTACTTATCCAGCCTGCTTTTCTCACCAAGCTATAAAATCATAATTTGAAATCCCTTATTGCCTAAGGACCTTAAAAATCTCTTTACATAAGCTGATGCAATCAATTCATTGACAGTTGTATGCCACTTTGTTGCAGGACAGATCTTCAGGACTTAAAATTCTATTTTCACTACAGCATCAATATGGGGGCAGCATATTACATTTTTTCTCAAACTTTTGAAAAGTTTGCTTTGAAGGTATTATCCTTAAATTTAGTCTCTAATACTCCCCCAAGCTCAGTTCTTTCTATGAAGTACTATACTTTTGATACAAAAATATTTAGAAAGGCCCAGTGATCTTAAGACAAATGATTTAGTTGCACATTATTGATTGGTTGTGGCATGGCGTGCTATCACTTCCTGCTGGCAGGAAACCAGAATTGCCAGGATGAAGCAAAATTACTACCCACTCTCCTGCTATGTAGCATATGGATTGCTGAATTCAATCCTGTGTGACTGGTCAGGTGGAACATGCCTAGATAATGTAGATAATGGACTCAAGGGTGGTTTCCCTAAGCAGGTTCATTTTTGTGCCATTCACAAAGTAACATTTGCTAGTGGCAAAGGAGCATAACACAATATCTTTGGTCTCTTCTACACTCATTTTCGCTGTGTGCCCTAATTTGGAAATATTTAGTACATGCTTCTTCTCCCTGTTCTCAGTGAATTTTAATCTTCAAAATTAGGAACCATAAACCCTTGTGTATATGCCCTTCCATTAAGTTGTTACCACTCCTTTTTTAAAAAGTTAAGTCCTATATTTATTGATTAATTAGAAATTTAACATGTGTTAAACTTTAGTAGGGTTTTATTAAGAAAATCATTATTTTTGTTAGTGTTTTGGTTCCAGGTGTACAGGTTTCAGATGGTTTGCCCATTTTCCCCTAAGCCCTGCATGATTTTTCAGGAACATACACATTAGCAGAAATGCCTAGATAGGTAAGTGATGCTGTGATTACGAAGGGCTTCAAGAGTCCAGAAGTCAGTCTCACATGGGTTGGGCAGGAAGAATATATCTTTATGGATTTCAGTTAAGCTGTAAAGATCTGGATTATCAGAGTAGGAGGACAGGCCTTCACTGCTGAGGAACTCTGGAGACTGGAAAGAGCTGGGGCATGGGGGTTCTGCGTGAATGGTTTATTGGACTGCATCTGCTTTTATTATTTTTCTCTCCACAGTCTTTTCAAAGTGGGGTATGATATGCATAGGGAAAAACCCCTTTTAGTGTAATTGTGTTTAGAACTTTGTAAAATATAGGCCCTGTAAGCTGCTCTATCTAGATTGGCATTGCCCAACAGAAATGTAACCTGAGCCAAACCTGCACTCTTAAGATTTGTAGGATCTGCATTAAAACGTTTGTAGAGAGAGGAAATTAATTTTAATGTGTTTTATTTAACCTAAAATATCCAAACTATCATTTGAAAGTGTACCAATTGAATAAACTATTAAAGGTATAGTTTGCATTCTTTTTTTACTGGTAAGACTCTGAAGTCCCGTGGGTATTGCGCATTTCTAGCACATCTGAATTCAGACTCGACAACCACATGTGGCTCATGGTAACCTGTTCTGGACAGCGAGACCGGTGGCTGCATCACTGGGGAGTGACCATATCATCTGAGGCACGGAGAGGTACCTCGCACAGAAACACACCAGCAGCCCCTTCGCCAAACCTTTGAAGACGGTGTAAACGGCGTGGGATAATCTGTTGTTTAGAGGGTGTGACAGGAGTGCCTGTCCCCTTCCTCTCATGGTCTTCCCTCCCCTTCATAGAGCTGTCTACAGAAGTTGGCGTCTCATCCAGAAAGCACATTTCCGGTCCCTGTGCTAGGTGGGGCCATGCGACATAGCTCCGTCAAGAGGAAATGGCGTTTCTCTGGCCAGACACACAGGTGTCTGAGGCCCAGGGGAAGGCAGAGGAAAAGGATGGAGGGGACAGTGCTCATGTCCCACAGAGTGGCATGCTGCACTCGTGGGTGAGACTGAAGCTTCTGTTTTCAGTGATTGAAATCCGAGGGTGGTTTGTTCCAGCAGTTAGAGGTGTCCTGACTCTGTGTGTACATCTGTCTCATGGAATTGGGCTGGATGAAATAAGCTGAGCCTCTCGGAATCGCGCACTTAGGTGTGTGATTTGGGGACGTACATTGTAGGTGGCGTAGCACATTCCAGCTTTCAGATCCAGTAAAGTGGTGGTTAATGACAGAGACGGGTCTGGGAAATGCGTCATTAGGCAGTTGCGTCAATGTGCGAACATGACACAGGCGCCTGACCCTAGGCCATATGGCCCACGGCACACCTAGTCTGGGTGGGAGAGCCTACCACTACTGGGCCACAACCTGAACAAAACAGCAGGAAACGAATCAGGCACAAGTGACGTGACCAAGAACCCCGGGAACACAAGATGCGTGAGGCTGCAGCCAGTGTCACATGGCCGGCTTTACAGCGAACTTTTCTGAAGGGTACCCTCTAAAGTAACTAAGAAGTTTAGTGCAGTAAATACACACGCCAGTAGTATGGCCATTTATTACCATCAAGTGTTGCTACTGTACAGGCATAGAGGTACACCGTTACACTACCAGCTACACTGTTACACCATCACCACTTACGCTTAAGCTAAGCCTCGCGCTGCGGTGTCCTACGTCATTACGACGTACTAAGTCATTACGGCGCACTACGTCATTACGGCATACTACGTCATCACAGCATTGCGTCAGGGTGGCTACACGGCTGGGCAACAGGAATCCATCCGCTCTACCCTCCTGTCAGGTACTCCGACGGTGTGTCACAGGACTGTGTCCCCGTCTAGGGTCGCCTCCCGCGCTCTGTCATTCCCACGCGGAGCAGCCTGGTGGAGTGCAGCGCTGAAGGCACCTCAGAAGCTGTGTCCGGCGCCTCACCGACGTGGTGTCCGAGCCCGGGACTGAGCGGCGCTGTGGTGAGTGAGGCCTCGCGGCCTGTCGCTGACTGGGCTCCCGGCAGGCAGGCGGCGGGCTGTGAGAGCCCCGCGTGGCCCGCGAGGAGGCCAAGGCGGCCTTTTGTGAGCAAAGGGCTGGTCCTCCGCACCGCCGGCGGGTGTCTCCAGCAGAGTCGCCAGGAGCTTCGCTCTCAGCGTTCCCTGTTCCTCGCTGCACCCGGGCGAGGACGCGGGGCGTGCAGAGTGGGTTTTTTGGACGCGCAAGTTCCAGGGCCCCGGGCTTCCTTTCCTGTGCGTCGGGCCTCGGGTCCGCGGGCGCATTCTCAAAGCGGCGCTGAGCCCCGAGCACCGCGCGGGGAGGACGCGGGCGCGGGACCGACGGGGGCGGCGCGTGTGTGGTCCCGGCGCAGCAGCGCCTGCAGGGGGCGTGTGAGGGACGCGGGCTCTCGGGCCAGTCCCACGGCGCCCACGGCTAGGAGGCTCCCTGAGCGCCACTGCCGGGTCCACACGGAGCGCGGCCCAGTCAGCCGTGCTTCCCGGAGGCAGGGCCCCCGGCCCAGGCGGCCCTGTGAGCTGTCCGGGGTCGCCGAGGACCGCGAAGGGGCAAGAGTGGACCAAGCAGGGAGCCTTCCTCAGGTATCCGTTCAGGTGCCACCCTGCGTGTAGTCTGTCTCTGCACACGGACCCGAGACACCACTGCCCTGGAGTTCACCAGGGCCCTGTGGCCCGAGACGAGGCCCGGTGGCGACCGTCCTCCCTTTCACCTCACCAAGCTGCCTCCCACCTCCCGCCAGCTACGCCGCCCTTATCCCGCCTACGTCACCGCGAAATAGGGGGGGAGCTGTGCCCTAGTTAAGCCCGGTGACCCCGCGCTGATTTCTGGGTTTCCACGTGCGCTCGCCCGGCCGTGCTCCCCGCACCGCTCTCGGCGTGGCCGGCTCTGCAAGCGCGACCGCGAGCCCAGGCCGGGTGCCCCTCGGCTCCGCGCGCCTCTCAACGCTGACGGGCTGACGAGGGAAGGCGGCGAGCTGCGGCCGGGGCGCGTCCACGTGTTCGCTTCTGCCGGCGATGCCGCGTGCAGGACACGCATCGCTTCCGTCGCTGTCCGCGAATCTGATACGCGTTTTGCTCTTATTTCAGTTCAAAATAGTTTCTAATTTCCCTCTCGACCAACTGGTCACTTAGAACTCTTTCTTAATTTCCAAACATCTGACATATTTCTAGTTATTATTTTGTTAATGTCTAGCTTAAGTACACTGTCAGAAAACATGCTTTACATATTTTAAATTCCTTAAGCTATGATGAAAATATTTACAGTCAATTTTTATAAGTGATAAGTTTGTGCTTTGAAAGAATATGTGTATTGCAGTTGCTGGGTAGTGTTTTATGCCATTATTGCTAATGCTCTTTGCTTTAAAATCTATTTTGTCTGATATCAGTACCCCAGTTTTTTCTGTATTGAGTTTTCTTGGTATATAACATAAATATAACTTTATTTATATATAAATATATTAAATATATATTATAAATTATATATATATATATATATATGTTAAATATGTATATATATATTTATATACTCACATACTTTATTCTTATGTTTTCATGCATAAGAATCTCTTCCACATGATATATAACTGGATTTTATATTTTATGGACACATTCAATCCAATCTGTGTATTTACTGAAACACCACGAACTGTGTCCGTCCCGTTCTGAATTTTGCAGTTGTCCTGCCATTGGTTAGTTTTTATCTCTTTTCTTCTTTCCAACTGACATTTTCTCTATTTTTCTCTTTACTCCTCTGGAGGTTAAAACATCATTTTTAGTCTTTCAGCTGTTACCCTAGACGCACATCCTTAGATTGTTAAAGTCTAAAGCCTCTGCACAACGGCAGGATCTCTGGGCACTTTGACCCGATCTTTCTGACTGAGGTCCCTGTCACACGTCTAAGCTCGCTCCCTCTTTCAGCCCCGTTAGACAGACACTATCATGCTTGTCGTGCAGAGGCCGTGTCTGTTAGATTTACCACATTTGACTGCTTTCCTTGCACTTCACTGCTCCTCACATTTGGGCTGTGGGCCATTCTCCTCCTCAGGAAAGGCATACTAGGGGCACTGCCCCAGCTTTTGTCTGAAATCGCCTTTCTTTTGCCTCCGTTCTTGACTGGAATTTCCATTTGTGTATGTGTAATTCTAGACTGTCATCGTCTCTTTCAAGACACTGAGATGTCACACTCGGTCGTCTAGCCTCTGCCGTCACTGTGGCTGCTGTGAGCATGGCCTCTCCTGTCCTCTCACTGCTTCCAGGATCTTTGCTTTCAGAGTTCTGTGGCTTTACTAGCCACCTTTCTCCTTTCTTTCCTTCAAAAATCATAGTGGGGTTCCTTTGACTTCTTAAGTCTATGTTTGTATTTCCTTCTGATCTGGAAAATTCTTAGCCTTTCTGCTTAAAGCTATAGGCTCTTTCCCCATGTTCTCTTTTCCTTCTGAATTCTGGTTACTGGATGGTACCCTCTCATGTCCTCGCCTGGGCATGTCACTTCCCTGTGGTCACTCACACTGAAAATGGTGATGCAGAAGGAGAGAAAATCCGGGGACAGGCAGAGGACTTTCTGTGCTGTCAGCCGAGGGCTGGGTACGTCCCCATGGGTGAGACCACAAAGGAGTCAGCTTTGTTCAGTATTTCGGCTGTTCTAGTAAGAACGAAATACATGTGTGGATGAGGAAATGCAGATTGTGTAATTTTGGTGATGCCATGTACGGATTAAATGCTCTTATATTTGCCTTAAAATTGGCACTGTACAGTACAAAATTCATGCTAATAATTTAATTTTTTATTTACAACATTAAACAGCAAATCAAAAAGTACTATGACAATATGAGGGAGAGAGGCAGGCTAGCCACAGAAAGAAGTTTTACATTTTAGTACCCTCAATGGCACTTTCTTGCAGGCTCTGTGCAGCGTCCCCTGCTGGCACCGCTCCTGTCTGTGAAGGTGCCTGGAAGAGCTGTCAGCCCTCTTGTCCTCTCCCCCTCACCACCACTGTGGAGGGAGAACCTGCGGCAGTGCTGGGCTCCTTGGCAGCACTTGTCACAGCTGGTCACACCCCCTCCATGGAAACACTTGATCACTTGGCATCTAAGACACATGGCTGTCTCGACTCTCCCTCGGGTCTCACCAGGCACTTCCAGCTCCGGGACTGAACCTCGCCAGACCCGCCTTATCTCTAGTCCATTCCTGTGCCCTCTCACCAGACTGGCGCTCTTACAGGACCAAGTGCCAGTCTTGTCTGCCACGTGCCAGTGGGCACCTTCTCTTCCAGATGTCACTGGCAGCTCAGGCTTTCCTAAACCACTGACCCCTGGGCCACATTGCTATCCTTCAGTGCTGGGAATGGCCTCTCACTGGCTGCAGAGATCGTCACCAGCCACACAGCAGGCCCCTGCTACATCTCCTGCTGAGAACTCCGGTGGTCCCTGGCACTGCAGAGCACCCGTACCCACCAGGCCTGGCCACGCCAGCCTTTGTCTCTTAAAGTCTGATGTAACCCCTCTGCCTGGAAAGCTGCTCCTCACTGCCAGGCCTGTCCCTCAGTCAGAACCCAGCTTGGCACAGCACAGACCCACACGCCTCTCTTCACCGGCACCATGCTCCCTTGATTCCAGCTTCCCATCCACACACCATCTGGGGGCTACGGGCCGGTGGGGCCTTGTGCCAACCTGTCCTCTGACCACTTTCCTGTGTGAATCTTCTGGTCTGGATAGAACCATTTCCTCAGTCCCACAGATAACTCATGTTCTTCTGTTTCCGTGACTCCATGCGTGTGCATCCCCATGCACTTGCACTGGAAGTGAGCTCTCACTCCCAACTCTCATAGAGCACTTTGAGGCCCTTCTTTTGACACTTATCACCAGCTGGATGTGGTTATTGTTTTCCTGTGTGTATTTCTTATCTCCTCAGATGAGTCCCTTAGATTCAGCAAAGTACTGGATTCATCTTGCTAAGGCCCTTAGCATTCAATAAAAAATTATGACTTTAAGTTTGCAATAAATTAGAAGTGAGGACACATATTCCCAATGTACATATTGAAGGGGTGCAGTACAGTATTCTTTTAGGGGTTAAACACAACAACAGTGTCTGTGTGGAATGATTCTGAAGTTAACGCCACTTTCAAGACTCAATAAAAGATTGGCATTTAGCTTATAATCATAATATTGCCATTTGCTTGTTAATAAATATACTGAAAATCCTTCAGTGTTTATTTATGGCAAATTTATAAAAGTGAACTGGTGTGACTCTGTATTTTCATAGCTTCAAGTATTTGAAAGTTAGCAAGGGAAATATTTTAAAAAGTTAAATCAGCATATAATTATTTACTACCTATCATGGCCAATTCAAAGCCATGTCCTAAGTGTAGCTTTTATTAAATATTTCTTAAATGTCAAATTCTTATGTGTTCAGCATTCTTCTTCCTTTATTTACTCCCTCGCTGCTAAATGGGTCAGATGCCCTTAGTAATTGAAAAAGTAGGAACTGGCGAAAACAAAAGATATTGAATTCTAGTTTTTAAACTTCTGGTTAATATTATTATACAGAAATAGACAAAATACATAAAATTTTCAATTTTAATAAGAATGAATGTCTTCATATACTTTTTTTAGGTCTCATTTCAGATATTTGTAAATTAAGTAATTAAGAGTTCAGGTTATTGATATGTAAAGCAATTGCTGGTCATTTACAAATAACACACTGGCTAAACATGAAAAAAATGTACCAGCAAAAGTACCCAGGTGAACTATGTCTGCCCAGGAGGCCTCGCTAGGTGATCCGTCTTCATGTCAGCAAATTGCTTACTAATGTGTTTACTTAGGGCCACTGCAAAAGCAAAATGAAAAACCTGGAATTTACAGCATATCAATGAATCAGTTGACAAGCTCTTACTGGTTTAATGTCCTTCCAGTCTTGCTGCTCAGAGCCACTCCCACTCCAAGCTAGCAAGAGTGTTTGCCATCTCTATGTGATAAAGGGAGTCAAAAGACTAAAAAACTCAAATACCATTACACTCTTTGGTGAGATGTAAATGAAAAAAAGTAAGAGAAATCTCATGCTGGAGGGTGTTGGGAATGGACAGCCCCTAAAGTCAACCATAGCATCTGACAAATCACTAACTTTTTAAACAATGGTCAGGACTTTTAGCTTGGGTGGAGATTATATAATGCATTTGAAAAGTTTTAATTGCAGCCATAAATGACCATGCCACAATTATATGACATATGCTAGCAGAATTTCTAGATAAGGATCAAAGGCATTCAAGGACCAAGCACTGCATTCTGGGCAACACTTGACCTTTCTGTACACACTGATGACAGGCATGAGCATGGCAGCTCTGGGGAGTGCTGCAGGCGGCTTTGATCTGAGCTCACCATGCACCAGGACTGCAGTGTCATCCCCCGATGGCTCCAGTGCCCTCTGACAAAGCACTGCTAGCTCAAGGGTAGTTCCCTGACACTCACAGGCACAAAAATCAGCATCTTACCTGCTGGGTTCTTTCCACAGGACCACCGCCTGCTTAAAGGAATCTGCATTGTAGTGCGACATCACCTTGCTTGGGCTCCGTCTTGTTGACAATGTGCCAGGGATATTTTAAAGCAAGGCAAATCTGTGAAAAGGAACTTTCAGTGTGCGGAAAAATTACTGCTTGTAGAAAGATGACCCCGGTATTTTATTAATTAGTTAACACCCACGAGCTGCATGAAAACTAAAGTGAGAAAATACTTCATTAATTCCCCTGTAAGAGAGGAGTGAGAATGCAAGGCCACGGTTCTTTTACAAGGAAGAGAGCTTAATTTATAAAAACAGAAAGGTTGGAGCTGATCTAATCTAGAGTATTAAAAACATATCCAGGTGCTCGTGGCGGCGGCGACGGCGGCGGGAGGTTCGGTTGTCGCCCGTTGGCCGCGCGGTGCCGCGCTCGGCGGCCGCCATTGCAGCTTATTTTCAGTTGCTTTTTAAAGACGGAAGGCTCATGGAACAAATTGTTGTTTCCAGTGCTGGGGCTGGAGGCCTGGCAGAATGGGTGCTGATGGAGCTACAGGGGGAGATCGAGGCTCGCTACAGCACTGGATTAGCTGGAAACCTCCTGGGAGACCTACATTACACCACTGAGGGAATCCCTGTGCTGATCGTGGGGCATCACATCCTGTATGGGAAAATCATCCACCTGGAGAAACCTTTTGCAGTCCTTGTCAAACACACTCCTGGGGAGCAGGACTGTGATGAGCTTGGCTGCGAGAGTGGCACCCGGTACTTGGTGACAGCACTCATCAAAAACAAGATCCTTTTCAAAACTCGCCCCAAGCCCATTATCACCAACGTCCCCAAGAAAGTATGAAAGAACCCCGGATTTTCCCTAGAGAGCGGCCAACTCCTTGGACTCGTGCTCCACTGCCACCTCAAGGACGGCTCGACGGTTCCCTGGGACCACAGGGGGGTCCTGTTCTAAACACAGGCCACCCACTGAGCATGAACTCGGATTCCTTCCTTATGGCAACCGGTTCTCTTGGTGGAAATCTGGCCCCGTTTCCAAGGAACCCATCTCCTTTTCCAACTTCATCAGGCTCATTGGCTTCAAATCCAGCACCTTTCCCTGCTGGTGCTCGTGATCCAAGCATGGCTTCTTTTCCAAGGGGGATGAATCCCACTGGCACAGGTGCAGTTACATTTCCAAGGCCAGGTGGCCTCTTGGGCCCAGGCCCAGGGCCAGCTCTAAACCCTAGAGCAGGGGCCCTTCCAGGTCCAGGGCCTCTGTCTAACCCAAGATTAGGGGGTATCCCAGGGCCTGGTCCTATGTCTAACTCAAGGGCAGGTGGTCTCCTAGGAACAAGTCCTGATACCAGAGGTGGTGGCCCCTTAGGCCCTGGATCAGGACCCAACCTGAGAGCAGGTGTCTTGTTGCCTTCTGGGAATGGTCCTCCCAATACTAGACCTGTTGGCCTGGGCCCTGGACCAAGTCCCAATCTGAGATCAGGCTTCATAGGTACAAACCCTGCCCCGAGGTCAGGTATGTTTGCAGGCCCCAGCCTTGGGCCCAACCCAAGAGCAGGTGGCCTGGTCCCAAGCCTTGGGCCCAACCCAAGGGCAGGTGGCCTGGGCCCAGGCCCTAATCTGGACACCAGAGCAGGTGGCCTCTTGGGCACAGGATCTGGTCTTAACCTAAGGATGGCTGGACCTCAAGGCCTAGATCTTGCCCCCATTCTAAGAGCAGCAGGTCTTTTAGGAGCAAATTCAGCTTCTTTCTCACAGGCTTCTGGAAACATGGGCACAAGCCCATCTTCCATGGCAAGAATACCTGGCCCCATAGGCCCAAACTCGGGTTCTGGCTCTCGAGTAATTAGCCTTCCTGGGCCAAGTCCATCTTCCATGTCTAGGGCTCCTGGCCCCATAGGCCCTAATTCAGCTCATTTTCCACGGCCAACTGGCCCCATGGGGGTAAATACGAATCCCTTTCCAAGGGGGACAGGTTCAGGTGGACTGAACCCATCTGCCTTCTCTCAATCTTCTGGTACTTTGGCTTCAAACCCAACTACTTTCCAGAGGTCTGTAGGCCTCCAGGGCTCAAATACAGCAATTTTCCCAAGAGCCTCTGGACCGTTAGGATCCAACCCAGCTAACTTCCCAAGGGCCACTGGCTTACAGGGTCCAAATCCAGCTACCTTCCCAAGGTCTACTGGCCCATTAGGCCCTGGTCAGGTTACTTTCCCCAGGTCAGCTCCTGGGCCCCTTGGCTCTTCCCCAACAGGCCCTGTGGGTATCAACCCAGCTCCTTTTGCAAGGCCAACTGGGACCCTGGGTCTAAACCCAGCTTCCTTACCAAGGATGAATGGCCCTGTTGGCAAGACTTTGGTCCCATTTCCTAGAATGGGGAGTCTCCCTGGCACAAATCCAGCTGCTTTCCCCAGACCAGGGGGTCCAATGGCTGCAATGTACCCAAATGGAATGTTACCCCCTTAAACAGCATTTTCTCTCCAGGACCACTTTGGTTTCCAGGCACTGTGGTTCTGAGCAGAGGCTGTGTTTTAGGTAAAAGGGTAGATATGGAGCTACGGTCTGAAGTACATAGCTGGGGCTCAAGTTCAAATGAGCCATCTATTTCCTCTGCTTATTTCTTGATTGAAGGTGAAATGTTTTTTGTGGGACATGGACTACGGCAGGTGGGAATGATCCTGGCCTGAGAGAAAGGATCTCCAGCCTTCCAGAAGCCGCCCATGCTTGCCCCACAGCTTTTTGCCCCTTGTTTCTTACTAGTTTCTTGAATTGTTCTTGTGGACTTTTCCTCAGGGATACATTGGCCTGCAGGTCCCAATTCATATGTAGTCCCCTGCTCACCACTGGAGAATCAGCTCACTGCTCTCTAGAAATGTTGCATTGGTAAACAGACCATGCTTCAGCAGATGTGACCTGGGCAGCTTGGACCTGGTCATCCTCTACTGCCATACCTTTCCCTAGGGGGTTGAACACAGAACAGGGAGGTGAGCAGCCACTTCAAAGACCCACCATATACAATTTCCGCTTGACTGGTCCTGCAGCTTCCTTTTTCGGGACTTAAGAGGAGCCCAGAATCAAGGTTCTACTGCTCATCAAACTCCCTCTCCACTGACTCCCAATCAAAGAACGTCAAAATTTAAACTGATGTGGACGGGAATTGGGGCGGGGGTGGGGGGAGTGAAGGGAGAAATCACTGTGCTTCATTCAGCCTGATGTGAAAGGATGGTTGGTGTTTTTCCTGCATTGTATCTTTTCTTACTGTTTCTTTAATAAATGGGATGAGAGGGAAAAAAAAACATATCCATCTTCTCCAGCTCTTGAAACATTAAAGGAAACGAGCAGTTCCTAATTTATTGTGCCTAAAAATACACCACTGGTATCCTGCTTTGCCCCTCTTTTCTATTGATCAGACTTATTTTTCTCTGAACCAGTGGTTCTCAAGTACAGAAAAGAAGTTTCCACCCATCTTTCAGTGAAGAAGAAAAGTAGCTTCCGTGGAGTGAATTTTTGTAAAGCTAAATGTCTTTATGGAAAGAGCTGTCCTTTCGTGTGTAGCCAAGGACTTCCTACTTTTCTGGTGTTAAAATAGTCTTTTATGAGCTGATTTCTGATGGCATATGGTGTTTTAACTCTTAGTTGGCAAGATAAAAAGTTTTAAAAAGTGGGCAGCAACTTTGTTGGAGCCCCAGGTTTCCCTTTGACAGCTCTGTAGACTCCCAAAGTCTGGAGACCACGGAAACAGAACTGGAATGGGTTTTGTTGAGACAAAGGAGACCCCTGCCACGTCTTTCATTGGTTGGTGGAGGCCACGGAGCCAACATGTATCCACCATTGGCTGTGGGATTATCACAACTTGTTTCTCCTAGTAATTTGCAACTTCTGTTGTTTTAGAGAAAAATAAAAAGAATTTGCATTAATTTAACATTCCCCAATGCTCAGAACAGAGCTACAGCTTAGAAATGTGGCTGGTGGTTGCACATGTGACACCAGACTGAAGATTGTGTTGTTCCACAGATGATTAAGAATTTAATGTCCAGTATTTTTACTTCTGAACGTTTGGCTTTGTAAACTTTCCAGTTTCTAAAATTCAAACATTAGCTCTCTCACAGTTCATTGCTGCAAAGTTCCATGCACATTTAGTCTGTGGGGAGGGTGACGGAGTGAACAGGTATGAGAAAAGCCAGGTGTCTTAGGCCAAGCTGAAAGGCAGGCCTCAGCAGGAAAACCTGGCATTTCTGGAATGTCACTGACTGTCACAAAGCTAGTCTCCCACCCAAAGGAGCCTCAATAAAACCATTGCTTATCTTGGCTTTGGCATTTATTTATTTTTAAATGGGTGTATCACTAGGAAACTTATAGACCAGCGGTTCTCAACCTGTGTGTCGCAACCCCTTTGGGGGTCGAACAACCCTTTCACAAGGGTCAACTAAGACCATCAGAAAACAAAAAGATACTTACATTACAATTCATAACAGTATAAAAGTTACATTTATAGAGTAGCAGCAAAAATAATTTTATCATTGGGGGTCACCACAACATGAGGAACTGTATTAAGGGGTTGCGGCATTAGGAAGGTTGAGAACCGCTGCTATAGACACTGATTCTTCTGAAGCTGGACTTCAGTACACATGTTCAGTTCTGGAAAGCTGGAAGCATAAATAATGAGAAACCCAGCCAAAGAGGTAATTTTTATTTTAAATATCTTAATCTGGGACATCTAGATTTTAGTCGACACATAACACTGTAAGTTTAAGACATACAATGTGATGATTCGATACTTATAGATCATGACATGGTTACCGCAGTAGCATTAATTAATGCTTTCATCACCTCACACGATTACCTTTGCTTTTCTGTGGTGGGAATGTTTAAGGTTTACTATCTTAGCAACTTTCAAGCATAAAATACAGTACTGTTGACGATAGTCACATGTTACACATTATTAGATCCTCCAAACTTACTCGTCTTATCACTGGAAGTCTGTGCCCTTTGACCATCATCTCCCCACTTCTTGCCTCCACAGTGGCCTCTGACCACTGTTCTGCTGTTTCTGCTGAGTTTGAGTTCTTTGGATTCCACAGATATCATATTTGTCTTTCTCTGATTTATTTCACTAGTATAATACATTCAGGGTCCATCCATGTTGTCATAAATGGTAAGATTTCTTTCTCATGGCAGAATAATATTTCATTACATCCTATATATACCCCATCTTCTTTATCCGTTCATTCGTGGATGGACGCTTAGGTTGTTTTCCATGTCTTGGCAGCTGTGAATAAGTCTACAATGGACACGGGCATGCAGGCACCTCTTTGAGATACTGGTTTCATTTCCTTTGGTTAGATACCCAGAGGTGGGATGGCTGGGTCATATGGTAGCTCTATATTTAATTTTGGGAGGAACCTCAATCCTGTTTTCCATAGTGACTGCACCAATTTACATTCCCACCAACAGTGCCCGCAAGTTCCCTTTCTCCACACCTTTACCAGTGCTTGTTATGTCTCTTTGATATTGGCCATCCTCACAGGTGTGAGGTGATATGTCACAGTGGTTTTGATTTGCATTTCCCTCATGATTAGAGATGTTGAACACCTTTTCATGTACCTGTCAGCCATTTGTATGTCTCTGGAAAAATGTGTATTCAGATCGTCTGCCCATTTTTTAGATCAGATATTGGTTTTTTTGGGTTTTTTTTGTTATTAATTGGTATGAGTTCCCTATATATATTGCATATTAACTCCTTATCAGATACATGACTTACAAATATTCTCTCCATTCTGCAGGCTGCCTTTTTTATTTGTTTTTAAGATTTTATTGGGGGGATTTGGGGGAGGGAACAGTGTTGGGAAATTGGGGAAGGGGAACAGACAAGTTGCTGTCCTTTTGTTCTTCAGTCTAGTTGTGGAGGACGTCGCTTCACTGGCCCATGTTGGTATTATCATTGCGCTCTTCCCGGGTGAGGCAGTCGCTCACCAGCCTTGGCCGGCTGCTCACAGCGGCTCATGGCCACTCAGGGTAGCTTACGGCAGCCACTGCAGCAGGGGCTGCTGCCTACGCCTTTGCTGGTGACTCATAGCAGCCCAGCTCCAGGTCGAGCTATTGTTCACCATCTTAGCTGTAGAGGGTGCAGCGTCACTGGCCCTCATATGTGGGATCCGAACGGGGGCCCTGATGCTCAGAGCTCTTGCTCCCAAGGCAGCTCTTAATCAACATGCCACTCGGCCGGCCCCTGCAGGCTGCCTTTTCATCTTGTTGATGGTTTCCTTGCTTTGCAGAAGCTTTTTGGTTTCATGTCCCATTTATTTATTTTTTCTTTTGCTGCTTGTGCTTTTGGTGTTATAGCTAAAAAATTGTTGGCAAGACCAATGCGGAGATTTTCCCCTACAGTGATTTTCCCCTTATATGTTTTCTTGTAGGAGTTTTGTGGTTTCAGGTCTTGAATTCAATACCCTTTGAGTTAATTTTTGTTATATCTTCCGATGAACTGACCCCTTTATCATTATATAACCATCTTGTCTCTTGTTGCAGCTTCTGAGTGAAAGTCTATTTTGTCTGATAGAAGCATAGCTTTCTCTGCTCTTTTTTTCCCACTTGTATGGAATATTCCCCCCACTGTTCACTTGGAGTGTATGTATGTCCTTAAAGCTAAAGTGAGCCTCCAGGAGGCTGCACATAGTTGCATCTTTTTTTTAATCCATCTAGCCATTCTACACCTTTTGATTGAATAAATTAATCCATTTACATTAAGAGTAATCACTGATAGGTAAGGACTTCCTAATGCAATCTTATTGTTTTCTAGCTGTTTTGTAGTTCCCTCATTCCTTTCTTCTTCTGTTGCTGCCTTCCTTCTTGAACTGATGATTTTCTGTAGTGGTTTCCTTTATGTATGTACTGTAGGGTTTTGCTTTATGGTTACCATGTGTGTCTGCATTCTGTTTTATCTAATTTGTTTTAACCCCGGTGAGATTCCACCTTGTAGCTGTTGTTTTTTAAACTCTGATGCGATATTTATCTCATAGTTTGTTTCCTCAAATACTAGCTATTGGCTTCATTTACCAGTTTACTTTTTTCCTAATAAATTACTTATTTTATCTTTATACTTTTTTACATCATGCATAAAATAATAGTGTTGTTTATCTCTTTTCTGATTTGAATTGTTGGTTCATTATTTTCCATCTTTCATGCTCAATAATAAATGTACATGACAGTACTAACTGTCCTCTGCATACGGCTTTAGCTATATACCACAGAATTCTAGTGTTCTCATTGTCATGAACACCACACTAGTGTATAATTTAGATTCTAAATTTCCAAAAACACTTTAAAATTCATGTATTTTCTATTTTATGTCATTTTTTTTGCATTTGCTTCATTTGTTTTTCAGCATACCTTTACATAGAACATTTTTATTTCATTTGGTTCAAATGTGTCTCATGAGCAGCCATTAGGTGATGTTTTTCAGTGTGATTCAAGAGTTTGTTCTTTAGTAGGGAAATATATCTAAATCATGCTTGTTGTAAGTGGTGTTATGTTTTAATCCTGACATCTTACCTTTTCTACCTCTTATCCTCATTTGTTGCCTTTTCTTGACTTTTGCTGAAAATCTTTTTGTATCACCACATGTCTACCTTGGTCTTTCTAACTGCTGTGTAGTAATCATTGCATGGATGTCTCCTTGGTGGTAGACTCTTTGGTTCTTTATGGTTATTTTGTTTTTATAGTCATTACGATAGTGAACATACTATCAACATATCTTGGCAAACATTTATGAGTATATCTGTACGGTAAGTTTCTAGAGGAGGGATCAAAAGGAGCTGTCAGCCAGAAGGATTATACATTCTCGGTTCTACCAATGTCCATTTAGAATGTCGATTTACTCTCATTCTCATCAGCACTAGATAATTATCAGCAAAATTTACAATTCTTGCCCATCTCATAGGTGAAACTGGTTCTTTATTTTGTTTTATTATAGTTTCCTTAAATATGAGTAAAGGTTGGGCATCTTTTTATACAGTAATCATACATCTGTAGACCTTCTCTGTAAACTGCTTGTTACATATTAAGGAAATCTGCTGATAGCTAGTCTTTTGAATTGTAAATATGTTTTCCTGACATTAAATGCCATCTTCCTTTATTTAAAATGAGGTTTGTGTTTGCAGATTTCAAATGTTTATGGCCAAACAGGGTAAGTGAGCTGGGGTGAGGTGTGAAGAAATAGCACAGAAAACAGGACTCTAGCAGATAGAGCTGGCGATGCTAGAGTTCATTAAAATAGAAAGCAAAACAAAAAAAAGGAAGAAATAAAATGCAGAGGCAATTATAAAATAAGTGTGCAACAAATTGACGTCATCAAATTAATATTTTTGGGAACAAACAATCTGAATTATAGTGTGTGTGTATGTTTGTGTGTTTTGTATAGATATACTGTCAGCCAAGTCTCATGACTCTTTGCTTTATGTGAAAGCAAATTGTAGCCTATATTGTCAAATGTTATTATGAGGGGTGCAAATAAAAAACTTTATACACATAAGGTAAAATGACTATCAAATGTGCAATTAAAATTTTATAAGAGAAAAGAATGAATCACTTCTGATTTGAGAGTCAATACTATCTTATATTAGAATTGCTAAGAGTAACTCAGAATAGTCCTTCCTGTGAGACTACAGAATGTATTATAGCAAAACCTGAAAAGGATGTAACAAAAGGATGAAAACCAATCATTGACTGCCTTGAGAATGAGTGACACCATCAATGTCACTGATGAAGGATGAAAGATGTTGCTGAGGAAATGGTTGGCCAGAAAACCAGGTCTCCTGTAGGAAGTGAGCATGAGGACTCCAGGTTAGGTTGCAGCTGTTACCGTGGTTGACGGACACAGCTTTTGAAAAGTAGATCAGAAACTCAGAGGGGCTGGGAACGTTGCTTTCTCAGCAGTTACAGAGGAAGGGTCCCTGGTCCAAGAAAGATGAGGGTGGCATGTATATTTTTTATCCAGCACCTCATTTGGAGTTCCAGCTGAGCTGCTGTTTCTTCTAGAATGTGGGTGCAAAAAAAAAAAAAAAAAAAATAGAGGAAGAACTGGACAGTGTAAACCGAAATGGGGAGAGGCCTTTCATGAGGACTCTGTCCCCCCCCCCAAATATCACTTCCTTCCCAATTCTTGCTAAAAGGCGCATGAATGACTAGGAAATATATTTTTTCTCATATAAATGTAGGAAAAGTGTGGAATGGCAGATTCTCTGTCCACAGCATCTAACCTGCCTCTCCTACCCCCTCCACGTCTCCCAATGTAAAGAGCCACTCTCAGTCCCCTGTCAGCGGAGGGGACACCTCCCAATGCAGGGTCACGGACAGCACTCTGGCATCTCCATCATTGCTCAGACTGCCCCCACCATAGAAGCCAGTGTCTCCACCCCAGGTTCAACCTCTTTGTTGTCAAGACGTGCAGTATTGTAGGTCATTCGCTCTTGCAGAGCATTTAATGCTGTTTTCCTGCTCAGGGCAATCAAGTGCATTTTCGTGACTCAATCTGAGGCACAGTGATGTCACAGTAAGCCAAGATTCTGATTTGCTCCTCACACCCTGGTAACTGCACTACTTGGAACAGCTGCCTGAGTGTTCAGGAAGGCACTGGAAGAACCCTATTACGAACTGCTTCAGAGTCCAGCCCAAGTCCACTTACCTCCAGGATTCCTGTGGCCCTGGCCTGGTTAGACACTTGCTGGCATGGGGACACTACTGCGAGAATAAAGCATCTGAGCTACCCTTTCTTAAAAGAATTTTCTACTCAAATTGGCATCTGTGGGAGGCAGTGTCTTCCTCAGGTCTCGGTACCACTTTCTAACCACGTGTCCCTTCCAGCAGGCTTGGATTATGGATCATGGGTGTTGGGGAATGTGAGTCGGAGGCTGGCATGGGCACAGCACAGCTTAAGCTGCCCATGTGGTGCAGACCCCAGGAGAAGATGGCCAAGGACAGAGGGGACTCCCTCCCGCCGTGAACAGGAGGTACCATGCTGGAACTCTGAGTGTGCACATGGAGCTCCGTGGGCTGTCCCTGGGGCCACGGGGCCCAGGCTGGAGGCGCCCTTCTTACCTTGTCACACACTTTGTTCTGAATAGCTGGGCCCCGTCGTGGATCACTCTGGTTTGATACTGGCTCTTTCTACAGAGGGGACAGGTTTTTTTATTTGTGAACTTTTCAAAAGCCTGAAGACATGCCTGAAGAGAAACATTACACTTAACATTTTACAAGTAAGTACTTATAAACAACATTTTTACTTCTAATGTATTATAATTGCAGTGTTTTTTATTCTCTCTTGAGACTTAGTCCAATTTAGATTATGAAGAATTTGCGTTAGATGTTAACATCTTACCCTAGAAACTTGTTTGCAAAATGATGTTCCCTCAGAATAAACATGCAGATACATCAAAAACATCTGAGTAGCATGCGTGTGGTGGTAGGTCTCCTCGTGTATGAGGTTGCATGCAGTGTGAGCACAGGACGCAAGCCATCACTCACTCTGACATCCATCACTCACAGTAGTCTGTCATACAAATGTGTGGTTCTTTTGTCACATGAAATTCCAGCTTTCCAAACCAGGATGAATTCTACTATAGCCTGAAGTCCTATTTCTAACTAGAAATGGTGATTATGGATAAAATAAATGGATGTTTTTAGGAGGCTGAATGAGCAGGACTGGGTTCCATGTCCCTGAGCTACAGAATGACGCATGACACACTGTTACGGTGACAAGCAGGATTTACTCACTCTGTGAAACACATGGGAACACGAAAGCAGCACCTGCTCATGAGAAGACAAACAAAATGTTTGAAGTTTAAATTAGTTTAAAAGAGAAGCAGCATACACACATTAATTAAAAGAAAAATCTGAATGCTTAAAAGGGAAGCTGTGTTGTTTCTTTGAAAAATTAAAAAAACAAATTAATAAATTTGGTATTTATAGTATTTAGTGTTTAAGTTTAGCACAGCACAGGTATATAATCTCAGCAAGAAACACTACATTAGCCACAGTCTGAAACATCAAACACACACATGAAGCTGTTCTTAAGCCATTAAAATGAGTGTGTATGTAAAAATGAGAAAGTTGTGAAGCACATGTATGTCCTGGGTAGATCCTGAGAGAATGCACAGTGGAGGTGGGGGGTGGGGGAAAGGAGCAGAGAAAGGGTAAGCAGATAAAGCTTTTAGGGATGCGTGCACCTACACTGAAACTTTTTAAAGTCACACCTAATTGAGATGGATGTCTGATGCTCAGAGTTAAATAGCAATAAATCCTAGAGATAAATGAGTCATGTTTTCTTCTTTAAATGTAGGGAAAGTGTACTCACGAGAAAACATCTCCTTTCTGTGACACCAACTCCCCACCAAATACTAGTGATATTCTTGGCTGTGACAAAAAACAAAAGCTTAGACCAAATAAAGAAAAAGTTGTTTTTTTGTGGATGGAATGCCAGGAGGTGCGAGCAGAACAATCATGTGGCTGGAACTCAAAGCCGGCTCAGGTGGGAGGGGCCGGCTCGGCCTTGGGGTCCTCTCCTGGGAGAGGCATCTCTCTAACACCTGGGTGCGGCTGAACCTCACTCAGACAGCCAGGTCCCTGGTCTTGGGGAAAATTCCCAGTTTTTAAAGTGATCGTGCCCTGCCTTCATTCAGGCCACACTTTTCTTCTTAAATGGGAAGAGTGCAATATTGAAATAAAAAGAACTCAGAAACCTAAAACCTTTCTTGAAACTTACTGCCAACAATAAGCCAAAATTGGAAAAACTCACTATAATATGGGTCCTTTATAATTATCATCACTTAATCGAATAGCAATCTTTTGTACACTCGATTACTCAGTAGAATAATCTTTCAGAGTGTTTTACCAACAGATATTTGATTGAATAAGATTATTCTTCTCTATATTTAGAATGTACTTTAAAATGTCCATAGGTATTTGTTATTGGCACACATTCTCTGATATAACAAAAATAAATGATTATGTGGTGGTAAATTCACACAAAATGTTATCGAAGTTAGCATTAGATTCTTGCTGGACCTGAGCACGCTTCCCGAGTTGTCCTACTGTGGGTCACTCAGCTGACTACTTCTTCATCTGTGAAGTGGGTTATTGCCTGCCTCAGAGATATATGAGATTAACTGAAGCCCTCTGAAATCGTTAAATGTCAGCAAATGCCAACTGTCGCTTATAAGGAAGGAAAACCTAAATATGAAAATAATAACTGGAAATGTAAAATGAACACTTTCCATTAACTCTCTTTCCAGCTGTTAATGGCCAGTGGAATGGGACCATTCCTTTTGCACAGACATTTGTACTTGAAAATTAATATCTGGTAAATATGAACAGAACTGTTGAATGAAGGTGTTTAGCTCTTCCTCACACAGGTACTTTAATTAATGGAAAAGAAAATGGAAGTACTTGAGGGTCACATAGGAGGAAGAAACTTGGAAGAAAGAAACCCTGAATCTTTTTTCTGCTTAGTGCCTCATATTAAAGAATACTGGAATCTGAAACCCCAGCGCTGTGTCTCCTCAGTAGAGGGGCCCACCAGTCTTCTTATCAAATCTTCCCACTAACTACCTGAGGGCGAAGTTCAAACTCTTCCTTGCATATTGGGCAGGGCTGCATCAAATCCCCTTGCAGGATGGATCTCTGTTTTACTTTTCCCTATTCCTCTGATGACAGAGGCAGTGGGGGAGGTTCGAACAGGCCCAGCCTCTGTGCTAAAGTTAAAGAAACACAAAATATGACTTAAAATACATTTTAGAACATGGCACTCATATATAATTCTAATGATGTTGTTTTGCAAACAAATGTCAAAGCAAAACATACCACGTGCTTTATTCCAGCACATACAGAATGCTGCCTTGCCACAGGCACTTAGGAGTCTATGATAACAATACCTTGCGTTTATGTCTTATGTTCTTATTTACAATTCCTCACATCATTTCATTTGCACAGTAATGCTATAAAGTGGGCAGGACTGATATCCAATTTTACAGAAGAATTGACTACTGATTTTTCACATGTATTGGCTAAAGGTTCTCATTTCTCACCTAATTTGTCTTTGTGCCTTCACATTGCGTTCTTCCAATGACAGCCTATTTCTGCCCCCACTGAGCTCTATAAAGTATCAATCAAGATTGTCCCTTGCTAAAAAATATTTATCGTGTGTAATTACTGCCAGGATGAATTCCTTGATTCCACAGTGTCTGAGTACCCACATCAGCTGGACATCCGCCCAGAGCTCGAACGTCTGTAGGAACATACACTCTGAGAAGGAGATGCAATAGGCTGCGCAAAACACTGGGGACTTGAACACCAATGACCCCCGCCCCAGTGGTAGCAAATGGATAACCGTCACCCTGTGTGGCTGTCTTCAGGGACAGAAAGGGAAGTGTCACACCCAGGAAAGGACAGGAAGCAGTAACAGGAACATGAGGAGTGCAAAACAGAGCTCTTGAAATTGAAGTTTTTAATCATAGAAACATGAAAGTCAACTGAAAGACTGGAAGAGGAAATTAAGATCACCTCACAGAAAGGGGAGAAATAAAATAAAGCAGGAGACAAAATTAGAATTTTCTGTCGTCTGAAATATCAGCATTCCTTAAAGAAAACAGAAAATGGAGAGTAAACATTTTAAAGAAAATAGTCCAGACGTCTCCAAGAAGGGGCACGTTTTTAGTTTGAGGGCCCAGCAAGGCCTGGAACAGAGGACTCACACTAAGTCCCA
This sequence comes from Hipposideros larvatus, assembly GCA_031876335.1. Classification (NCBI taxonomy): domain Eukaryota; kingdom Metazoa; phylum Chordata; class Mammalia; order Chiroptera; family Hipposideridae; genus Hipposideros; species Hipposideros larvatus. Next base: position 55,766,746 of record CM063105.1, read on the forward strand.
TCTCTGTGCAAGCTCAGAAGGGTAGAGACAAAATGTGGATCCTAAAAGCTTTCAGAGAGAGAAAAACCGCACAAAAAAACAGGTCAAAAACGAAAAAAATCAGGAATCAGAGTTGCATAAGACCTCTCTACAGCAACACAGGTACTATTAATAGAAGGCAGTTCTTCAAAGTTCTGACAAGAAAAAGATCCCATGTCAAAATTCATTAGCGATCTATCGAATGTGAGAGGAGAATGGAGCATCTTTCTAGTGGCAAGCTTGCACAATACTTTGGGGCACTCTTCCTCCGGAAGCTACCAAGGAAGGCAGGAACAGCATCACAGGAAGAGGACCTGGGCTGAGCTGAGCCCAGGGCCTCAGTGCATAGGGCGACTGACACTGAGGGCAGGTCCTGCCCCCGAGGGCAGGTCCCGCCCCACACCCCCAGCAGCAGGATGATGGGAAGACCTAGGGCAGCCTCCAAGAAGACAAGAAGTTCAACCAAACCTCACCTACTGTACTTCAACGTATTGAGTACACTCCTGAAGATTTTTGGGGGGCATATTTCAGGTCTCTTCCTACATGTTAAGACATGCTGTAAAACTAAATTAAACAGTGAGATACTTACATAGAAACAGAAGCACCAAGATCACACCTGCTGTCTCTCTGTCCCTCCCTTGTATAAACATGGAAACCTGGCAAAAGGTGGTGCCACCAGTCAGTGAAGAAGGATGGCTAAGGATTTGAAGGGAGAATCTAACTTACATTTTATACCCGTCGATGTTCCCAATGCCACATGCAAAATAAACTGATGGATTTAACAGTAATCAGAATGAAGACTATTCAATATAAAATAACGTGTAAAATTAGAATATGGTGACAGACAAGATGATACCAATATTATGTAAAGATAGATAATAATTAAGAGCATGTGGTTCAACCCTCTTAGCAACCAATATGCATGATAATTAAAATTTTTTAAAAAAAACACTCCTAAAAGGATGACTCATTTACTCTCCTTTATAACCTCACTTATTTTCCAAATTGGGAAGTTCTTCCTGCTTTCTGGTTGAAATCTGTCCTGCTGAGTTGACTGTGATGAGGTGACCTAATTGTCCATAAACTGTACATGCACAGAAGACACTCACTAATGATTGTGTGACATTATTCAATGTGTGTGTTCTGCGCTGTTTCTGGAATACAACCAGCGCTGTGAGCAGCTCCGAATGAAAGAGTCAGATGTCCACCGGGCATCATGCTGTCCGTGCCCAGCATCATTTTAGAATATTTTGTAATTTTCAGTTTAAAATAATTTCAAAATTGTAAAAGGTTATAAAAACAGTGTGAAGAATGCTCACGTGCCTTTCACCCAGCTTCCCCAAAAGTTAATGTTTACATAACCCTACAACAATGGTCAGAGTCAGGAAATTAATGTTGATCTGACACTGTCATCCTACATTCCTTATTGGATTTCATTCTTGACTCATGCAGGTCCCTTTTTTTTTCTGACCCAGATTATGTTCTGTGCTCAGTTGTCACGTGCCCTTCATCTCCTATAATCTGGGACAGTTCCTCAGTCTTGATTTGCTTCTCTTGACACTTCTGAAGAGCACTGGCCAGGGACTGTGTAGAATGGCCTTCAACTTGGGATTGTCTGTGGTTTCCTCAGGAGTAGATTTGGGTATGGATTTTGGCAAGATGCCAAGAAGGGTGCTGTGTCCTCAGGGCCCCAGAAGGGGAGGCACGGCTGTTGATGTGGCGTTGATCACTTGGTGAAGGGCTGTTTGCCCAGGGTTACCTGGTAAAGCTGTGGTTCCCTGTGCACAGAAACCTGAATCTGGGGGAGGCCCTGCGGGGCTGAATGTTGGCATGGGTCTCCCATTGGTCCAGCACCGTTACCACGTTCGTTGCTGTGTTTGCCAATGGCAAGTTCATAGTCCAGCCTGTCTTCTGTATTTACTCATGGTCATCCTGCTGTAAGAAAGAGCTTTTTCTTTTCCATTATTTATTTATTCAATTATTTCTATCAGTGTGGATGAATGGGTATTTGTTTCTACTGTTTTTATTTATTCTACTTATCATTACTGTTTTATGTTATTGCTTAAATTGTCCCCATTATCATTTATAAACTTCAGTACATACATATCTTTCTATAAGATTATAAATTATTTCTGTACCAGAAAAAAAATCATACTATTAATTTCAACTGAATTATTTAGCTCTAATAAGCCAAATATGACGAGATTAACTTACCTAAAGTTAACGGTGGTGGCTTTGGGTCGAGAACATATTATCTATCTGGATCTTCTGCTTTGGGGCCTTGTGTAGTTATTTTAAGTCCAGTATCTATTATTGCTTTCGTATTTCTTCTTAGAGATTTGGATCTGTTCTCTCTTTTTTGTACCTTTGTCTTACAATAATCTGCTACTGAAAGACTTCGAAGTTCAAAATCATGTAGAATGTGATCTTGTAAAGCAACAGCAGTGACTGCTAAGCGATCTTGTTTAGATGAATGAGCCTAAAAAGTAAGAAAGAGTCGTGTATGCAGGACATTATGTAATGGAGCATTTAGAAGAAAACTGAGGATTTAATCACCAGCCTTGAAGCAGACTAGACAAAATCTAATAGTAAAGAATGCTTGACCCGTTGTTACCTGAGTTGGAGCAAAGCCCAGTGTCATCATTTATGTTAACGACATGGTGGTATCTTTTCATTTAATTACTGAGGCCTTAATTATAATACGAATAAATTCATTATGACCTATAAACACTGAGCATGTCTGAACACATTCTATCTCACTATAATTAAATTAGATTCCAGGCAAATCTTGCTTCGGTTGTACTAAAGAGAATGTTGCATTTAAGCACATGTTTTTTTGGTGAAAACATATAGAATAAAATTGCCATGCAGCTAAGAGATGCTTGCAGTAAACAGTACAGCTGACAGTTCCTGATTCAAGCAAGTTTGCAGACTGTTTTTTTATACTCTTAAATAGCTGAATTAAAACATGCTAAGTAAAACAGTGTTTATACTTGTAAAAGGGATTGCGTACCTTATTTTTTAACGTGCTGATCAGGAAATGTTGCTGCTTGGCTATATCCAATTATATCATCATATTCCATACCTTCCATTCTTCTACTGTGAAGACATTGTCACCAGAAAGTCAGTGTACACATAAAAAAGAGAGCAAGCCATTGCTCAATAGGATGTTGGCAGATATAAGCATAAAAAATCTCACAGCAAAAGGATCAGGGTTGCTCAGTGAAATACATCCTCCAGGGACAACACTCCCACTGGGATTGGAAGGGCAGAGGCAGAGGAGCATGCTACACCCCAGGTGGGCACAGGACAACAAAGGTTCACGGGTGGGCACTCAGCTCGGTTACTGTTTAGGGGGGGGACGGGAACGATGGTAGTCTGGAACAGCAGAGGAATGCTGGCTGACCGCAGTGTGCCCACCACACAGATGCACAGAATGTGCGGAACACACTGGATGCCAGTCTTGCTTTGCCTGTTTGCTGAGGCAGATACTTTGCATATCTGAGTCAGTTTCCTCATTTTAAAGCAGGTATGAAGTGTGTTAAAACAGTATGGCAAATGTTCAAATAAAAAAAATTTACACTAAAGGACACATTGCCATTAACCCCCTCAAAATACTCCCCCTCACTTCAAACACACGTATCCCATTGTTTTTGCCACTTTCTGGAAGTCCTCTTTCATGAGTATCTTTAGTTGCTCTGTCATGGCTGCCTGGATGTCCTCAGTCATTTTGATTTTAGAGAAGAGCCAGAAGTCGCACAGTGCCAGATTCAGTGACTAAGGTGAATGAGGACACACTGTAATGTTTTTATTTGACAGAAATTGCCATATACCAGATGCGATGTATGACATGGAACATTGTCATGAAGGAAGGTGAGTTATGGCACACTTAAAAACACACCTTCCCGGATGAAGGAGAAGGGGAAGGGATGAGACAATACAAATGGGTAATTGTAATATGGCCGCAGGGATAGAAAAAGACAGTCCGAAGAATATAATCAATAATGTTGTAAGTATTTCTTAGGGGGCCAGATGGACCCATGTCCTTTTTGGGGAGTCCACTTCATAGTTGATGTAGAGGACTGACCACCGCATTGTATTTCTGAAACTGATGTTGAATAACACTGTATGTCAACTATAATTATATATACATATAACCTCGGGACATGGAGTAGAGAGCGGGAACGGATTCAATGGAATTGTAATAGATAAGCATGATATCGGGGGTGGGAGGGCAATAGGTGGGGGGATGGGGTTGTTACCTGGTGAGGGTGAAAAGGGTAACTATTGCATTGTTCTGTACACCTGAAACTAACAATAAAAAAATTAAATAAATTGTGGAAAAAAAAAGAATTGTTCTGAGGACTCAAAAGGAGAAACTTCCTTACCAGTTGTGTGGAGGGTACCTTTGACTCTTCTTTTTCATCTCTTTATCTTTCCTGATTCTTGAGATGCAGACATGATGGCAGGTGCGTGAACAACATCTTGGACTGGTGGAAAAGGCCAACACTTTAAGGATAAAAAAGAAAGTTAGAAAGGGCCTGGGTCCCACCCAGATCATAAAGAGTCCTGGATATCCTACCTCCAGACTTCTCTTATTTGAGCACAAATAAACTCTATCTTGTTTTTGCAAAAAAAAACAAAACACACACACACACCTTCCCTCAACCGTAGCTCATACCTGACTGACTTCACCAAACAAGTTGAAATTTGTCACCCACTTTTACTAAGGTTCAACATGCCCCTTCCCATATTGAAGACCCCTGCCTTTCTGCTAGATGGCACTCGGCTGCAGCATTCACTGTAGTTTGTGATCACAACGGAAATGCTCCGTGTCACACATTGCTTCTGGTATACGGCAATTTCTGTCAAATAAAGTCAGTACGGTGTGTCCTCATCCCCCTTATTCACTGGATCTAGCACCATGCGACTTCTGGCTCTTCCCCAAAGTAAAAACTATTCAGGACATCGAGGCAGCCATGACAGAGCAACTAAAGATACTCATGAAAGAGGACTTTCAGAACTGCTTCAGGAAGTGGCAAGAATGATGGAATAAGTGTGTTTGAGGCAAGGGAGTATTTTTAGGGGGATTAATGGAAATGTGTCTTTTACTATAATACATTTTAAAAAATTTAAACATTCACCATATTTTTTATCACACTTTGTATAATAATATACACCTCGTAGGGTTAGGATTGAGACCACCTTTTTAAAGTGCCTTAAATGGGCCCTTTCACACAGAGGATACTCTGCAAATGGTTATTCTTGCTGTACTTCCCTTAAAGCTGGTGGAAGAATTTGGAATTGGCCCTTTAATTTTCAGGCAAGGCTGTATTTTATGAAGACATGAGTCCAAACTATGCCGGAATGGGGAGAAGCCATGAGTTAGTGATGTAATAATGTAGGGGATAGTACTGAGCGCCTAAGTGTAAGACTAGAAAGGAGCTACTCCGAAATAAGGACCTTTGGTTCAGCACCTCCATTCAATCAGTTCACCAGAACAGACTCAGGAGTGGGTGCAGCGCACAGGAAGGGTGAGCAGGTCTGAGCTCCCCGGGGCCCAGGAGCTGCCAAGATACCAGGGAGCTGGCGGAGAGCTGTGACCGCAGCCTGTGTCCTGTCAATCCTGGCATCAAGAGATGCATGAGCAGTTCTATCCAGCATTTCATCATGGCAGCCTAGGTCGAGGAAATGGTAGGAAGCGTTTACAGGGCTGGAAGTGCACTACCAGGATTTCCCGCGTTCACAGTGCAGAGTCTAGTTTACATCCCACTAAAACTGTTTAATAACCAGAGCGAGCTCTCCACAACTCACAGTTTTATCCCCTGCCTACACTGTAAGCCATTATGATTAACAGCAAAGGAATAGCTTTAAAAACTGTGTTCTTTGTAAGCCCTACAGTATCATTACATTTCAGAGTTGGAAACTTCAACTATTTAGTCCAACTCCATTGTATAAATGAGAAAACATAATCAGAGATTGATTAGGTGACTCACAAAATTGTATAACTAGTCTGTGGCAATGGTAGGGTTAGAAACTTAATCCTCGTCCAGTATTAAGAACTGCAATTAATAGGAATATTCTTCCTTCATAAACTCCAGTATTAACAACTAGTTAAAAGAGGTAGGGCTTGTTGACGAAAAGTGCCATTGAGGTGTCAAAGTAAATAATTACGATTGTCTAAGGAACCTTAAGCTAATTAATGAGCTAATTAAAACACAGGCACACAAGAGATACAAACATACAATTCAAAAATATAAGATGACACACTGCCTCACGTAGCATAACTTGTGAATTCCTTCTTTGTGCGTTTTTAGGAGATTCCACCTGGGATGGCCAGCAACACATAGACAGGTGAAAAATTACATGGTTGAAATTCTCTGTAAAAACTCCAGCCATACCTTTGGACTTGGTACCCTTTTAAGAAATGGGTGGTGTTAGGTTTTAGAAATTATCTATTTCAGACTGTTAACGTTTTGAGGCCCTCCCAACGCACGGTCACCCAAGGCTGTACTGGGGACCGAGGACCCTCGGGGCTTCACTGTGCAGACCTGGCTCGCCCTGTGGCCAGGAGGACGTCCACGGGGGGGCGAGCGGGCGTGAAGCACAGGCGACTGCCCGCCGGTCCTCCAGGGTGTCCTAGGTCGTCACCCCCTACTGACCCCGCACCTAATCCTGCTCGGGTGCCCGACCCTCCATTTAACTCTGTTGGGGGACAGTCCCCTCTTTGCCCCTCCTCCCTAACCCCAAGCAGGTGGCACCCACACAAGCAACCAACTCCCTCTCTTCGCGTTTCCTCCGCTGCCTGCATCGCCAGCTTCCCCGCCTTGGCCATTGCCTAGCAACCAACCCCGCGGTGATCGCCTTCCCAAAACCCCAGCGCGCATGCTCAAGACTTAGTCCCACCCCATGTGCAGCGCTACATTCAGGTCACAGCCAAGGCCTCAGCGGAGCTGCACACCGCGCATGATTACCAGCCCACCAGGGTCCAGGCTGCACTGCACATGCTCGCGCTGGTGATAGGCGGTGAGAGGGTCAGGGACTAGGCCCTGCTGGCCGTGGTGTCCCTGTTGGTGCCAGACCCCATGCTGCCCCCTGAAGCTTATATGAGTCCTGGGGGTTTTCTTGTTGAGCCTTGTGCTAGGAGTTGACTAGCTGCTTGGATCTGACACTTGACAAATCTTCAGCCATATTTACTCAAATATCTTTTCTGCCTCCCATTCCAAACCTTCTCTACTCTGGACACCAGTTACATTTATATATGTGTGTGTGTGTGTGTGTGTGTGTGTGTGTGTGTGTGTGTGTATGTGTATATATATATATATATATATGTAATGGTTGTCGGAAAAGTCATGACGCATTTTTGCAATGAAAAACAAAAAAATAACATCATGACATTTCAAACAACCCAATGTGTATCTACCATATTTGCTGGCATATAAGACGATTTTTTGACCCTGAAAAATATGCCTCCAAGTGGGGGGTCGTCTTATACGCCAGGTACACTTCAGATAGACTGCCCATAGTACTTGCCCCATGCCATAGTGGCCTCCCGATGCCCGCCCACTTCACTCCACATACCGTTCAGGCATCAGCAGCGCTGCTGGGTGTATGCTCGGCTGTTATGCGATTTTGCTGTTATGCGATTTGACCACACTCGCAAAATCGCACACAGCCGACCATACACCCAGTATGATAGCACAAAATCGCGAATTGCGATACCATACTGGGTGTATGGTCGGCTGTGTGAGATTTTGCGAGTGTGGTAAATTCGGGTTACCGTATATTTCTTTACATATGCATTGAAGATTCGCGATTTTGCGCTATCATGGTTCCTGTTAGAATGTTGAAGAGCTCGAACTTGCGCACTAGTGAGGTCCCAGGGAGATGCTGATGCAAGGGTGGACCAGACTGCTATAGTGACAGGGCGGGCAAACAGGGAGCAGGGACCAATCAACTCAGGCTTTGTATACAGCCAACAGCCAACCACAATACTGCACCATTGTACAGTACAGCATAGAAAATGTCGACCAGTCAAACCCCTATCATCCCTATCATGGCACCAGCCAAAAGAAAGAAGTATGATGCGAATTTTAAACTGAAAGTTATAAACTTTGCTAAGGAATATAATAATTGTGCTGCTGCAAGACAATATGGAGTAACAGAAAAGATGGTTCGGGACTGGAAATCAAATGAGAAAGCATTAAAGAGTATGCCAAGGGGTAAGTGTGCATTAAGAAGAGGCACCCCACACTGGCCAGAACTCGAAAAACATGTAGCAGACATGGTGGCTCAACATCGCCAAAATGGTTATGTGGTGACACGAAATACAATACGCTTGTTTGCACTTCAGTGGGCCAAATCAAATCTGATATTGTTTTACCTTTTATTTGGTGTGTGGAAGGTGTGCGGAAGAGGGGGTAGTCTTATATGGCGAGTATATAACAAACTCTGTATTTTGAGTGGAAATGTTAGGGGGTCGTCTTATACGCCCAGTCATCTTATACGCCGGCAAATACGGTATATATTTGTATTTATATAGCTATTTATATATCTATTATATATATATATCTATAATATATATACATACACACACACACACACACACACACACACACACACACAGATGTTCCTGACATGCTTTTTTGACCTTCCAGCAGTACAAAAGTGATGCACATTTAGCGGAAGAAATTTTTCTGATTTTGAATTTGGAACGTTTCCTAGGCTATGTGCAGTAAGATACTCTGTGATGGTGGACAGCTTAGAATATTTTCAATTTATGATGGGTCTATCAGAACGTAACCCCGTTTTAGGTCAAGGATCATATATGTATATATAAGCTCACTGAAGCTCTGTTCATTTTTAATTTTTTTTCTCAATTTGTACAATTTCTATTGCTGTGTCTTCAAGTTTGCTAAAATTTTTCTTTTGCACTATTGAATGCCATCGCATTTAACTTTCATCTCAGGTGTGGTTTTTATCTCTAGAGGTTCAGAATGGGTTGCTTTCATGTCTTCTGTATGTCTCCTAACATGCTTGCACTCTCCTCCAGCTACTAGAAAATGTGCAAAATGCTTATATTAGCGTATTTATATACTTGTGTAATAATTGCAACCATCTATGTAGCTTCTGGGTCTAGTCCATGGATTCCTTTTTCTTCTCATTATGGGTTGTACTTCCCTGCTTCTTTGTGTGCCTGGTCAGTTTTGATTGGATGCCATACACTGACTTTTACGTTGTGGGGTGCTGGCCTTTTCATGTTCCTTGAAGTGATTTTGAGCTTTGTGTATGACACATGTAAGTAACCTGGAAACAGTTTGTTGCCTTTAGCCCATGTGTACTTTGTTCCTACTACCTAAGCAAAAGGCTCTGAGCGCCTTACCAGATGTCCCAAGTGTTGGGATCTTACACACCCTGTTGGGAAATGGGAATTTTCCCAGCCTTTGAGGGCTCTGAGAGATGTTCTGCCTCCTCCTGTCAGTGGGGAGTGTGGGGGGTGTCCTCACATGCACGTACCCATCAGAACTCAGGGGAAGGCTAAAGCAGAGCCCACTCCAGGTCTCTGTAGCTATCTTTGTCTGAGGGATTTTCTCTCTGGTATTCTGGTGTAGCTCCTAGAATTTGTAACTATGTACCCTCACATCAGTTAGACTGTTGGCCACAGTTTTGGTTGTGGCCTGGAAATGCCCCTGGCTCACTTCATCTCCCTTCTTTTAAGGATGACATCCCTGCACTGCCTGTTGTCTAGTGTCTGAAAACCACAGTTTCACATATTTTGTATAATTTTTTACAAAATTATATTTTGTATATATATTTTGTATAATTTTTGAAGTAAGGGCTTAAATTTGATCCCTAATATTACATTGTGGTCAGAAGCAGAAATCAGTAGAAATGCCCCTGGTTCACTTCATTTCCCTTCTCTTAAGGATGACAGCCCTGCACTGCCTGTTGTCTAGTGTCTGAAAACCACTGTTTCACATATTTTGTCTAATTTTTTAGTTGTTTGAAGTAAGGGCTTAAACCTGATCCCTAATACTCCATTGTGGCCAAAATCAGAAATCAATAGAAAAAAAATAATGACAAAAACTCAATTGTACTTTTTAAGCTTATATTTGTACTTGTATTGAAATAAAATTCAGCTTAAAATACAAAGAAAACATACAAAATATGAGTAGCCCCCCTTTCTTAACTTCCCTGAAAGTGAGGTCTAAAGAAGTCACCAAGTTGAGTGGAAATTGATCATTGATTGTAAAAGACCTAAAAGTTAAAATGTTTGACATAACTTTAGAATAAATCATATTATTATATCCAAAAAAACAAGATAATTTGAAGCTCCACTTAAGATAATTTTTGTCTTAGTGGTATTAAATTTTCGAATGTAGCCACTCCTGTTTGGAAGTTTGTAAAAAGAGACTAAAAACAAGCTAATTTTTTATAAGCCAAATTAAATTCATAATGAAGTTAATTTTAAGTTAGTAATCTTTCACACATTAGTTCAAACTTTTCCAACAAATATTGTAACCTTGATTTATGTTCCAATTGGTGATGGGTTTAGAAACAGGTAAGAGTCTCTTTGCAGTCCTGAGATTTTTCATTCTGTGATGTGAGGGTTAGTACAGCATAGGGTAAGAGTGGGAGAGTTTTGGATCCAGATAGGTAGACCTGAGTTAAAACCTAGACTTATTTTCCGTGTGTCTGAGTATTGGCAAGTTACTCTATTTTCCTAAACTGTGGATTCTTATATGTTAAAGGGACATTGTTACTTCTGTTCTCAGCCCCCATTAGTCCTGCTCCACCAGTAGCCCCGGGGATTTTCCAGTACTGGGATGAAACGTGTGACCAGCCTACGCTACTCACAAAATGACAATGCCCTGGCCAGAGTGACCTAATGGACGTGAGCATATGATCTAGGTGCGCCTATTAGCTGGACTCAGTATATTTGTGGGAGTGACTAGGGGATTTTTCTGCAACATTCACCATCAGAACCTGGTCAGGCTCCTGTGCGTAAAGCTCATGCAAGTGTGGGGGCCCCGTAAGCACCCGCCAGTGATTTTTAACTCTTAAGCTAGTCTGCATTGAGCCTCCAGCAAATGTCAGCTACTGTAGAAGTATGCCCAACTGCTGTTGGCTCCAGAGGGTGCTTTCATGCCCCATAAGCTAACTGTGCTCACTTCTCTCCCCAGTTTGCTGGTGGTGGTTTTCCCTGTGACCTCAATCCTCTGTTCATTCTAAGAAGAGCTGTTGATTTTCAGTTTTTTCAGCTTTATTCTTTTTGTTTGTTTGTTTTTTTAGCTGAGCCATCCTGCCACCTGTTTGCAGCTCAGCGGCAGCTCAGATCAGGCCGGGACTCGAACCGCTGTTCCTCAGAGCTCACACTCTTGAGCGAGCTCTTAACCAACTGAACTACTCGGCCGGCCTTTATTCAGCTTTATATTTTTATTGTGAGGATTGGAGCGATGGCTGCAAGCTCTTTATATGACAGAGTGAAACCAGAATTTGTGAATCCTTATAAGTTTTAGTTTGTTTGGCTTTCTTTTATCTGTTCTTTAACTGTCCTCCTGTTGTAGTACTTCCTTGTATTCCCTCTCATTGTGTTTTTTTTCCTCCCTCATTTTGTCATTTTTATTTCTACCTTTTAGTTTATATGATCCCAGAAATTTTTACATGCTATCTTTGCTGTCTAGTACCTACTATTTATTTGGTGTATATACATTTCTAAGCTCTTCCCTGATTACTTTAATACATTGTTAGTAAATTATTGAATGAATAGATTTAGATCTTTATTTGCATATTTTCAAGTTTTGGTTTTAAGGCATAACTTTACAATTTTTGTGAAATGATAGAGACTTGTTATAAAATGTCTAGCTTTGTGAGGGTGAAAAGGGTAACTATTGCATTGTTCTGTACACCTGAAACTAACAATAAAAAAAAAAAAAAAAAGAATAAACAAGGCCACTGCTCCGCCATCATTGGTTGGTGGTCCTCCTGATCCCCCCCAAAAAAAAATGTCTAGCAACATATATGTATACAAATAAGAAAGTAAACATGTACCCGTACTTAAAATCCCACCAGCCAGAAGTAGTTCTCATGAACTCTGGGTGACTGTCACTTAGCCATACTCCTAATGCCTATATACAGATGGATAGATTGTGAAAATTAATTTGAGGTAAGAGAATCACACTGTACATGCTATTTTAAAATAAAACGTATTGAGTTTTATTTTTAGATAATTTTTACTACAAATTTTTGTTTCTAAAATATCTTTCTAAAACATAGGGGAGATTATGAAAACATTGATGTATTGACATCCGGTTTTATTATTAAATTTCTCTACTGAACCATTTATAAAATCAGCTCTATGCAAACATCCCTTTCCGCATCCCACTGCCATCTGTGCTGTCAGCATCTTTGTGAGTCTCACACAGACAGAGGACACAGTGAACTGTTAACAACATGAGGCAAATAGATTGCAAAGTGTATATGAAAAATTTTGTGAAAGGTTTGGAATTTAATGTAGTCAATGAAAATCCCCAGGTGGGCTCTCCAAAAACATTACTGATTGGTGGTCCAGCAGAATTAGACTTATCTGCTGATCTTAGAAGAGAGAATGCGAGATTGGTGGCCGGGAAAGACCTCTGAAAGAGAAGCATTTACAGGGTGAGGGAGTAAGAGAAGCGCGCGGGACACACTGAAGAATCTCAGGTCATTTGCGACAAGACTGTGCTTTAAAAGTCAAAGTTTAAGTGAATTGAACGTCACAGTCTAGTTTTCAAGGTGGAAACGGCCAGCCAATTGGTGTGTTGGTTAAGAGCTGGCTTGTGACGCCAGAGAGCCCCGGTTCAGATCCCACATATGAGGGCCAGTGACACTGCCTTCTACAGGTAAGATGCTGAACAACAGCTCAACCTGCAGCTGGGCTGCCATGAGTCGCTGGTGACAGAGTAGGCTGCAGCCATTGCTGCAGTGAGTTGCCATGGGCGACCATGTGTAGCCAAGAGCCAGCATGAGCAGCGAAGCACCCTCAGTGAGTATCCTTCCAGAAGCCAGTGAATGATCTGCCTTGCCCGGGAAGAGCGCAATGATGGGCCAACTTGGGCCAGTGAAGTAACATTCTCCACAATTAGACTGAAGAACAAAAGGACAGCAACTTGCCTCTTTCCCTTCCCCCAATTCCCCAACGCTGTTCCCATCCCCAATTCCCCAATAAAACCAAAATATATAAAAAAATAAAAACAGGTTGAAGGGTGGTTCAGCTGGTGAGAGCACGTGCTCCTAACAACAAGACTGCCTGTTCGATGGTGGACTGTGCCCGCCCGCAACTAAGACTGAACTTGGCACCTTGAACTGAGCTGCCACCCACATGGCTCAATGGATAGAGCACGTGCTTTTAACGACACGTCTACCAGGTTCCACTCCTGCATGGGATGGTGGCTATGCCCACCTGCAACTAAGACTGTAACACAGCACCTTGAGCATACAGGCCACGCGCTGCTGACAGGCAGCCAGATGGCAACTGGCACCTTCCACCACTAAGAGTAAAGAACAACAACTTGGCTGTTCCCCCCTCCCCAATTCCCCTACAGTGTTCCCCTCCCTCAATTCCCCAATTTAAACAAAACAAAACTTTTTTATCAAGGACACCTGGAAATTTCTCCTTTCTATTATATATTCTGACCATTTTACCTACTCTTGAGTCAAAATTATTTGGCTCCCCAGCAAAAGTCAGCCCAAGTGGCCCTGCCCTGTTCTCAATCTTTACTTGACTGAACCAGCCTGACTGCTGCCCCAAGTGATGGCTGGTCAGATTTCTCAGTGTAATTGCTTTTTTCGAACTTTTAAATTGCTCTACAATGGGGGTAAATGCAGGTGAATTGTTTGGGGACCTTCAATTTTGGGGGAAACAACAAGGGTCAATTTGGCCCATTCAGGTTTTGGTTGTACTGTGCTAAAACTTTTGTTATAACCCCATCAAGGTCTGTTTTCTCTATCCTCAATTTACTTCAAGTATCTAAAGATTTCCCCCCTGAAAGAACTAGTCCTGTGACTAACCCTCCTTCTTCTATTTCACCTTTATAATTATTTACAAATAGCTATATATCTCATTATTGGATTTGGTAGCGCATGCTTTCCAAATGCACGTTTAAATGACCTAATAGGAATAGTCCTCATGATTGCCATTGTGGTTATACATCGTAATGTCCTTAGGGCCACAGCAGTTTGACAGGACCTTACCTGTATACACGGACTTTAGCCCATGTTTCTGTCTGGCCAAATTGTTTCCTAACCATGGATCCACAACCAGTTTGGCTGCCCAACCAGATAGATACATGAACCTCCCCCAGGTGGGGGAGATAACAGACCATCTCTGAGAGAACAGGAGAGACACAGAAAGCTCTCTTGAGAGCTTGTCATGACCAGGTACTCAGCAAGGTGCACCTAGGCAATTACACCCGCTGGATTGGAAGCCAGAGACAAAATATTCTCACTGATCATAAGGCCAAGCTCTCGGGACATGTCACAGGATAAAAGGAGAGAGACCAGGCCAAGACTGAGAAAAATGAAACCCATGATTACTGACACTAAGTAACAGAGCCACTAGCCCATGAAATGAGTTTCAAAAATATGTATTCCTTCCAATCTGAATAGAGAATAGAGAAAATGTTGCTCTTTAATTTGCTTCCACAACATCCTACAACAGAAACCTGGGTATGTGTTGACATGGTAAGACTCCTTACCTTAGGCCAGCCAATGTCAAATGCCCCAGGATCTCCTCCTCTCCAGCAGCCTGGAGGCAAAGTTGGGGTTCCAGCCAGTGAATGAGTTCTGTTCATGGCACCAACTGTACAATTAACGTTGCTCTAGCCTCCAGGTTCTTCTGGCTGGCCTAATCAAATAGACAGGAGGCAGATTTGCAAGACAAAATACCCCAATTTAATACATACATATATATGGGAATACCACATGCAGGAGAAAGTTAGAGACCCCACATACAGGAGAGGTAGGAAAATAGAGAGGGAACTGGGTAGAGAGGACATCCTGAACTAGGTGTGAGGTAAGGTGCCCTGGGAGCTTCAAAGAGTCATTGCAGAACGATAAGAGCAGAACAAATGGTTAGTGACTATCAGTTTGACCACACAGACATGACTGATGATCTCTAAAAGGCAAAGCCCCTATTTTGCATTAATCTGGATAGTTTAAGGGAGGGCCAGTAGTTTATCTTCAGCCTGAAATAAAATTGCCCTTAGCTCAAAACTATCTGCACACTGCAAAAACACATCTTGAAGTGAACTGTTCTGAACTCCCACAACTTATTTTAAAATCACTGCTGTAGGATGGATAAGATAAAGAGGTAGATCCAAAATGGATTTCTCGCAGACAGAATACTATTCGGTTCCCTGTGTAGATAGCTAAAGCTTTCTCTTAATAATATTTGTATGAAAAGCACTTAAGCTTTGAATTTGTCCTCGGTAATGGAGCCGTGGAGGCATGGAAGCAGTCTGTGCTTTCAAAAACACCCTAGTTTCCCATTTTTTTCCTTCGGTATATCATTATGAAATAATATAAATTATTCATTTATTCAAAGTGACACTATATTGTTGGCACAACTTTGGCCCTTGGGTCAAGAGGATTGTTTTCTTAGTAATCAAGGACCAGGTTAAAATAGAAAAATATTTTCAGAAAACATACAATCTTTGCTTTCTAGACAGAAAACTTCGTCCTTATCTGGAACAGAACAGTGCAGGGACAGTACATGGAGATGGTAATCGGGACAAGAATAGCAATGAGGGATTCAGAGGTGGGGGCTCTGATTTGCCTGATTGTGCCCTGAGGCATCTGCAAAAAGGGATTACTCAGACATTCCAAGGTTATGTTATCTCATATGCAAAAAGACAATGGACAGGCTCACTTAAGATAAGGATTGCCTGTTTGTCAAGGAAGCTACAGGCCTAGAAAGTGACTACCTGCCATGACCAGCTTTTAGTTAGGAATGTTTATGTTCAGACCATCCTATGTGGTTAATTTCAGTCTCTGAGTTTGCGGGGACTGCCATGTAAGCCTCCCTTGAACTCTTCAGGTTTAGTCTGTGGCCCTTTTTTGTCCACTAGTACATACAGAAAGGGCTTTGGGAAATAGACAGGGGTCTACAAACATAAGATTTCATTACAGAACACTTAGCAGAATTGTGTGCATACGTTTACCCAAATTAGTTAATGGTTTTTGAATGATTAAACAAGTCTTTTAAACATATTTTGGTAGAAAATTAACTGAATAGTAAAGATGCTCAGGAGTCACTTTCGGAATGTCACAGATGCTCCTGTACCAATTCAAGCTCTTCTAACTAAGCTTCCAGCACTTAAATCTGTGAGCAACTCGGGGAAATATGAATTTACTTATTATAGTATTTTGTTTTCTATTATGTTTAATTATAGAGGCTCCCTGAAATATTAACACTTGTTTTAAAAATCGCCAGCTCACTCTGTTCTGAGAATGAGATGGGCGAATAGGGAAAGCATAACCTGTAAGGACACATTCCCGCAGATGCATTACTTGAAATCACACTATTTAACAATAGTTCCAATGCTATTGCTATATAGTAGCAGAAAGGCTTTGGACATGAACTGAAACATTGGCTCTTGTTCGATCTCCACTTTGCCAACTCACCTGAGGAGTTGGCAGCCTCTGTGGGATGTACAGGAATGCAGAGACCCAATGCCTGCCTCTATCTGCCTACCTAGCCTTCCCCTTGAGAGACCGTGATCCGCATGAAATCTCTATGGGAAGCTGAGGTCTCTTCTGTATCTGCTTCCTGCTGGGCAGGTTCCCAGAGCTGTCCCTGCCTATTGGGGGATTCACGGAACTCTCACCCTGGCTGATCTCAGATGGAAGGAAGGGGTCTCGAGCTCCACCTGGAAGACCGCAGTGGCTTGTTTGGTTGTGACCAGCAATCCTGTTAGGGTATCCTCTGTATCCCCAAAGTCCCTGAATGAGAAAAAATAGATTTTAATGAATAAATCTGTTAGCTCTTATGAAGCCTGTTGCTATTCAGCCTGAGACTCACTTGGCATCAGTTATCTGGGCCCAGAATGGGTATGGCATTTAGCTTACTGGCCTGGGGGATATTAGGAAGTCCCAGGCTGTCGAATAGTTATATAAAGCAAGAGACTTCTATTGTTTAGGATTCAGAAATGTATTTACAAAGCAATCAAGAAGCAGGAGGATAGGATAATTCTAGCATTCAGGCTAGGAGCAATCTATAGCCTAGGATTCACAAACTGATGAGAAGAGTAATCGAAGCCAGGGGATAAGGAACTAAGAAACTAGGGGGGATACTTACCATTTCTACACTTAACATTTCTATAGGAAAGAACACTTAAAATTCTTTGGGTGGGGGGCCTCCTTTGTCCAGTATGAAAGACTGGATATAGGTAGAAGAGAATTATTCAATTGGGGACTTCTGTAGTTTAGGTTTCACTGGTCCATTTGAATGAAAACAGCCAAGAACAAGGGGGTAGTGATGGACATGAAGTTGACTGAGGATGTCTGAGCAGGTGATACAATACAGAATCCAGATGAATAGAAGCAACATCGGAAACCATTGCCCTAAAAGATCAAGCAGCCAAAAGGGCTTTTTAAAAAGGAGAGAGAGAGAGAGAGTTAAATCAAGATCCATATGTCCTCCTGTGCCTGTTGGTGTTGGGCAGAGGGACCTGGAGCCAGAACAGCAGCCTGGGGGAAGGGAGAGTTCAGGGGAGCATCATTCGTGCTGCATCCAGGAAGGAGAGCGTTTCAGGGAGAAGCAGTGATCAAGTGATCAACCGCGATGACCACTACAGACATGAGGACAAGCAGCCTCTGGGAGGTCTGCCTCAGAGTGGTTTTCCCTGAGTGACAGGTACACACGATGACTCACACTGAATCAACTAAGAGAATAGCTGGTGAACAAGTGGAAGATGTCAGAGTAGGGTCATTTCCAAAAAGGGAAATCTGATGGTGGGAGACAACAGCAGGACAATAAGCTGAGCATGGCCAAAACAAAATGCTACATTGGTGAGTGAGAGGTGAACATACTGCACACACAAGGGAAGAACCAGTGCTGAATAGACTGGGAAGGGAAGATGACTGGTGGGCTGAACTACTTGTGGAGGGAGGGGCGGTATGAGCCAAACTGAAACAAGTATTCATCCCTGTGAGAAAATGGTGGAATAATGTATGTTTAGTTTACCTTCTAATAAAAGAAAACAAACCATCAAGCAACCCCTCCCCCACCACATGCAGTCCTTCCTATCGGGGTACTGCTAACAGACTCCATGCCAATAAATTCAAGGTAGGGCACTTAAAAAAGATAATGAGTTTCCTTTAAGATGAGAAATACTTTTAACTAAATTGAAAATTAAAGTACCGTTTGCTGCATAACAGTGAATCAGGTTGTTTTCTAAATGTAGTAATTAAGTCAATGAAGCAAAAAAAAACCCCTCAAAACTTAATTAAAATCCAACTACTGTAACCTCACTAATTTAACTTACAACGAACCCAAATATGAAATCACAGTTGATATCCTATCTTACCACCTACTGAGGTCCCAATAACTGCCCAAGGATCTTACAAAATTCTTACAGGCAAAATATCAAATTTCCAGGAGGTATCCTTGTCTTTTTGATTCTTTATTATTTACCAAAAAGGAACCTTGAGTAGAACATATTTATGTATCATTTATTAAGTTTTTTCCCCTTTTAATTGAAGGTGATATTGGTGATGATATGGGCATTTCAAGTGTGTGAAGAAACAAGGTGGAGTGTAACCGTTGTTGTAAAGCTGCCCACAAACTTGGAGCATTAAATAATAGAATTTACATGTGACACACAAACAAGTGTTATTCCCAATATGAACAGTAGTTGGCAGAAGAGAATTAAATTTATAGGGGCTATACAAACAGGTGTTATTCCTACACCTCACACTTGATGGCAGCAGAGAAAAGCGTTTCCTTACTCTGCATTAAATTGAAAATCCAGATGTTATGATGTCATTCTTCTTTATAGCGGAGTAATACTCCATTGTATAAATGTACCACCGTTTCTTAATCCAATCGTCTACCGATGGGCATTTAGGTTGTTTCTAAGTCTCGGCTATTGTGAATAGCACTGCAATAAACATAGGAGTACATACATTTTTTCGAATTAAGAGTCTTGGATTTCTCTGGATAGATACCCAAGAGTGGAATTGCTGGGTCATACGGTTGTTCCATTTCCAGTTTTTTGAGCTATCTCCATACTGATTTCCATAATGGCTGTACCAATCTGCAGTCCCACCAACAGTGCAGCAGGACAAGGGGTTAGACAGCATAAATACAAAACTACAATATTGCCACAGGGACATGAAAGACAGTTCGAGGAATATAATTAATAATGTTGTAAATATTTCATAGGGTGTCAGATGGTCACATGTCTTGCATCATGGATGGGGAAGAGGCTTGATCTCTGCACTGTACACCTGAAGCTGATGTTCTATAATATTTATGTCAACTATAAGTGAATATCTCTCTCTCTCTCTCTCTCTCCATATATATATATATATATATATATATATATATATATATATATATATATATATATATATATATATATATATATATATATATATATATTATCATGGGACATGGAGTATAGTGTGGGAGTGGAGTCAAGTGATTTGTAATAGATATGTATGATATTTGGGGGAAGTGGGGTGGTGGATTGGGGGAGGGGGTTGTCACTTCGAAAGGGTAAAAAGTATAACTATTACACTGTGTTGTACAGCTGAAACTAATTCTAAAAAATGTGTCTTTCATAATAAAAAATAATTTTAAAAAATTGAGAATCCAGGCCTCTGAGACTAGGCTCAATTTGCAATAAATCCTGTTTAGGCCCTTCACAGGCCCCATCTCACCTACTGCTCCCATTTTCCACGTGAGGAACACACAGTTATTGTATCCATGTCACAGGTATTTAAATGGAAAACTGATTCTAACAAAGTTCTGAGTCCAGAACCAAGGCTGAAACTGGCCTACATGGGCCAGCAGAGCTTGCACACATGGGATCCTGGACAGACTGATCCGAATAGTCCTGCAGCATTGGGTGGAAGCTTGGTCATTCTATTTGAAGACAATCTGCACATAACCTATGGCCCAGCTTGACATGCACTCACCTAGGCTGGCTTTGGGGTGGGACTTGGGCAGGCAGCTGGGGACACGTTGTGAGGGTGGAGGTGGCTTGACCCTTCACAGGTGGACAAGCAGCACCAGATGCCTAGGACAACGACTCTGCCACTTTTGTGCCCTGCCTGTGCTTGGGCCTTTTAATATCTATCTGTTCTTCCTCAGCCCAGAGCACGGCTCTGATTCTGCCCATGTTCCCTACCTCTGAGGACACAACTGACAAGAGGTTCCTGGCAGCTCAGAGTGGAGTCTGGGGTGGCACTTTCCTTATGGGGCGTGCCTGAGCCCCAGACAGGCGCAGAGCTGATTCTGTCCCCAACGAAGTACTAGCTGTGTGACTTCAGGCAAAGGCATGGAAACTCCGTCTCCTGGGCTACCAGGTGGGGATAACTACTCCCTCTCAGTGTGGCTGTGAGGGGTTGGTGAGGTGATGCAGGTCAGCTATGCCCAACATGTGATCAGCACTCACTCCCTTCCCTCTTCCCGTCTTGGTCTCTTCTCTGCCTTCTATGGGCTGGAGGAATCAAGAGTTTAGAAATCATATCCTTGTGTCAGAATGAGCCCTCCTGATGGTGTCCACACAGCCAAGTCCTCTGAGTGCTGACTCCGGCATCTGTGCCAGCTTTGTCCTCAGGACAGCGCTCACCACAGCCCCTCCTGGCCTTCACACCCCTGCTCCTCTCTAGATTCATGGTTCCCACCTCAGCTGAACCGGCAGCACCTCTCAGTCTTCTCACTGGTCTCCCTGTTTCCCACACTCTCTAATCCAGTGTAACCTCCACAGTGACCAGCTTGGTCTTTCTCAGTTAGAGATCTTATCCTATCACTTCCTGTGCATAGAACTACCAACAGCTTCCTCCTAAGGTGGGGAATGAAGTCTCTGTCATCAGCACAGTGTGGAGACTTCATCAGGCATTTTCTTCTCCTGGTCTCATCTCGTATCATAACACCCCAATTCTGTCACCAGGCACCCCAGCTGTCAGCATTAACGTGTCCGGTTGGATGACCAGTGTGGGCTTTAACACATAGAGGTGTCATCACCGAGACTGGGCTCGATTGTTGGCATCCCAATAAAATTCACTTTAGTGAATAATTGTGCATCAACATTTGTTCATTAATTGTAACAATTTTGAAAAGAGAGGAGAAATTAAAATTAAAACAAGACAAAGCTATTTCATCAAAATGGGTGATTTCCTAGTAAAAATACACATTCATAAAATGGACCCTAAAACTGGGAAAATACAAACATAAAATAGGGAAAATCCTAGCCATCAAAGACCTCTGTTTCCTGTTGGTTCTCCTCTTGTTGTTCTGGGATTCCCTCTCCTGGGAAAAGCAAGGAACAGGGACAGAGCTGTTTGGCAGCTTCCCTAAGACCTGACCCCACCCAGTGTCTTCATGTCCCCCAGCCATCCTCCCCACCCAACCCCCAGTGAGGATACCATGCAAAGGGAATCTCAGGGATTATTCTGATTGGTCAAAAAGAAATTTTTATTTTTTTAACTTTATTGTTTAACAGTGTGTTTTTCTAGGACCCATCAGCTCCAAGTCAAGTCATTGCTTTGAATCAAGTTGTGGAGGGCCAGCTCATTGTTCCATGTGGGAATCAAACTGGCAACCTTGGTGTTATGAGTCCGCTCTCTATCCACTTGAGCTAAATGGCCTCCTCCAACAACGACTTTTTTAAATGATTTTTATTAGGGAATTGGGGGATGGGAACAGAACTGGGAAATTGGGGGAAGGGAAACAGACAAGTTGCTGTCCTTTTGTTCTTCAGTCTAGTTGTGGAGGACGTTGCTTCACTGGCCCAATTTGGCACCATCATTGCGCTCATCCTGGGCAAGGCAGACCAGTCACCAGCTGCTTGGCCATTCACGCTGGCTGCTGGCTCCACACAGTATCCCATGGCCACTCACTGCAGCAATGGCTGCAGCCTACGCCGTAGCCAGCGACTAACGGCAGCCCAGCTCCAGGTTGAACTTTTGTTCAGCATCTTAGCTGTAGAGGGCAGTGTCACTGGCCCTCATGTGTGGGATCCGATCTGAGGCCCTGTGGTGTCCCAAGCCCACTCTTAAGCACCGTGCCACTCGGCCGGTCCCAGTTAAGAATTTATGATCAGATAATCCTGTGAGGTTACTTGCCGTAGAACCTCTTTTTGTCCAGGGCACTGTAATGCATGATAGTAGTTTTTAAAGACATATGTAGAAGGAATGTTTCTAAGAGTAATACTTTTGTGCCTACAATGTTGGGAACAGTGATTCTCTGTAAAAGGATGAGTTTTCAATACTGTAATGCATGTAAACAGCATTAAAATGCACATGTATATGCAATGTTTGTAATAGTGTTTTCTTCAAAAGATGAGAACAGTTATTTCAGTGAATGAATGTGTTCAACACACTGTAAACTATGTGAAACCATGTTGGACGACACATGTATAAAAGAATACATATCCATACTTATGACATTGCTACTTTCAAATATAGTTGGAAACTGTTATTTCAGTGAATGGGTGTGTTCATGGCAAAATAATGCATGAAAATTGGCATTTAATGACACACGATAATGGAAGTATCTGAAAGTGGCACACATACTTAATCCTAACACTCCATAACCTCAGCACATCACACCCTAGTCTTTGCTTTACCCTGTCCTTGTCCCTGACACTGACCCTGCAATCCTCTGACTCTGACACTAACACTGACTCTGACCCTGATCCTGACCTTAACCTTAACACTCCTACCCCATATTCTCAAATTAGCAGCAAACCAGAAGCTAAGCCACATGAAGATGGAGAATCCAGAAACCAAACTACTTTTGTGTCAACTCATTCATGTAGAAATGTTCGACAAAAAAAAATGATAATGAAGAGAGAAAACTTGCCAATTTCAAAGTGCTTTCAATATAATATTTGATGTTTCTGTCACTACTTTATTGTAGGCAAGTTTAGTGGAGTTTTTTTCTTACTTGCTGACCAAGTTTAGAGAAATTAAATGACTTTTCTAAGGACGTACATCGAATAATCTTGAAATTGGCAACAGAAGCTCAATCTTCTCTTACATGCTTTTACATTAAAATTATGCCTCGTTCAGCTCCCTCATTTTTCAGGAATAAAAAATTAAACAACAGTGCTAGGGACCAGCTGTCTATGGACAAGAACAGTAACTGCGTGACACAGTATGACAGTTTGAACTATGAGAATTTTCCTGCCGGGATGGAGCTTTGGGTGCAAATTGGTCAATTTGGGGGTTCAAGGTGCTATCATTCAGATAAGGAAGGCAGTGTGGACCACTGGATTTAATAAGATTGTACAGGAGTTTTATTCTGTCCTTTTAAAGTCATATACAGAGGGTACAAAAAAATGCATACACATTTCAAGAAAGGAAAAAATCATTAAAATTACACTGATGGGAACCACTTTGAGCACCTCTTGTAATTGCAGAAGTCAATGGTGACTAGTATTCATCTTTTGTTATCAGTATATATTGAGTATTACAATTTCAATACAGCTTTTTCCTTTCTTAAAATGTGTATACATTTTTTGGCAACCTCTGCATATATAATACACAAACACACACACACACACACACACACACACACACACACACAAAAGCTCTGACAATTAATTTAGCAAACTTATCCTAGAAAAAGTGCTACATACCTCATTGCTGAATATTACTACGGTCACCTTTGAAGTTCTCCCTTTGGGAAGCAATGCACTGATGCCACCGCCTAGTCTACCCTTCAAATAAATTTTGGAACTCTTTTTCTGGAATGGCCATCAGAGCTGTTGTCATATTACCCTTGAAATCCTGAATGTCATCAAAATGTCTTCCTTTCAATATTTCCTTTATCTTCACGTACAGAAAGAAGTAATTGGGAACCAGCACAGGTGAGTAGGGAGGTGTTCCAATACAATGATCTGTTTACTGGCTAAAAACTCCCTCACAGACAGTGCTGTGGGAGCTGTTGCATTGTCATGATGCAAGAGCCCTGTTGCATTGTCGTGATGCAAGAGCCATGAGCTGTTGGCAAAAAGTTCAGGTAGCTTTTGCCTAACTTTTTCACGCAGCTTTTTCAGGACCCCCAACTAATAAACCTGATTAACTGCTTGTACAATTGCTACAAATTCATAATGAATAATCCTGTTGATATCCAAAAAGGTTAGCAACATCATTTTGACTCTGGATTTGGACTGATGGACCATTTTTGGTGGTGGAGAATTGGCTGACTTTCATTGTGCACTTTGATGCTTTGTTTCAGGGTCGTATTGGTACACCTATGTTTCATCACCAGTGATAACACGGGCCAAAACATCATCTTGCCTCTCTAAATGGTCTTGGCAAACTTCGACTCTCCTTTGCTTTTGTTTATCAATGAGCTCCTTTGGGACCATATTTCCACACACTTTTCTCATGTGAAGATTTTCAGTGAGGATTTTCCTAACTGTTTTTCCATCGATGTTTACTCGGTCTGCAATGCTTCTCACATTCAGCCAACAATTTGGACGCACAATTTCATGAATTATTGCAATGATTTCTTCAGTTCTGCTTGTTACTGGCTGCCATGATCTCTCTTCATCAGTGACACATTCTCTCCACTCAGAAAAACATTTAATCCATGTGTACACTGCAATTTTCTTCAAGGCATTATCCCCATAAACTTGGACTAAGACGTCTCAGATTTCAATTCCACTCTTGCCAAGTTGAACAAGAAATTTAATGTTAGTTGCTCTAATTTAAGCTCTGACATTCTCACAACAGCACGCAAAAACACGCAACAGCAATTACGAAAGCCACTCAACAAGACACCGCCACACATTGACACAAACACAGCTGTGAGACATTGATATACCAAGGTTATGAAACCTTAGTGAGCTGTTTGTACACTGTTGCCAATGTAAGCGCACGGTGGCAAGTTCACGAACTTAATTGTCAAACCTTGCACGTGCAGCAGTGTATGTTTATATCGTAATGCTTTTCATCCTTTTTTTTAAGATTTTAATTGGGGATTTTGGGGATGGGAAGAGTGCTGAAGAATTGGGGAAGGGGAACAGACAATTTGCTGTCCTTTTGTTCTTTAGTCTAGTTGTGGAGGACGTCGCTTCTCTGACCCAAGTTGGTATTATCATTGTGCTCTTCCTGGGTGAGTCAGATTGGTTGCGGCCATTGGACGGCTGCTCATGGCGGCTCACAGAACCTCATGCTGGCTGCCCGCCACTCATGCTGGCTGCCAACCAATCACGGTAGATTATGGCAGCCCACTGCAGCAGGGGATGCAGACTGCACCATCACTGGCAACTCACGGTAGCCCAGCTCCAGGTTGAGCTGTTGTTCGCCATCTTAGCTGTGGGGGACACGGCGCCACTGGCCCTCATGTGGAATCTTAACTGGGGCCCTGCTGCTCAGATCTGGCATCCCAAGTCAATGCAACCAATGCACCACTCTGCCAGCCCATAATGCCACTTCTTTGAGAGTTACACATCTCCCAGTGGGGGCCAGCTGAGTGGCTCAGTTGGTTAAGAGTTGGCTTAAGAGCATGAGCTCTGAGCAACAGGGCCACCGGTTCGGTTCCTACATGGGCCAGTGACACTGTGCCCGAGCTGAGCTGTCGCTGAGCTCCCAACAGGTGGCAGGATGGCTCAGCTGGTGTAACAATGAGTTTGCCTGTTCAATTGTGGGCTATGCCCACCCGCAACTAAGACTGAACTCGGCACCTTGAGCTGAGCTGTTTCCCGGATGACTCAGGGGATAGTGCGTGCGCTCTTAACAAGGGTGATGTTTCCACTCCCACATGAGATGGTGGCTATGCCCACCCACAACTAATTGAACACAGCACCTTGAGCTTAGAGCCCACGAGCTGCCGATGGGAAGCCAGATGGTGACTGGCGCCATCCACAATGAAGACTGAAGAACAACAACTTGGCTGGTCCTCTTCCCCAATTCCCCAATACTGTTACCCTCCCCCAACTCCCCAATACAATTAAAAAAAAACTCCCAGTGTTTTTTCTAATATGCTCATTATTTTATTTATTGTGTTCAAACCTTTGAATCATATGGATACAAAATAAAATTCTGTGTCTACACATTGTCTCATCAGAATTTACTGAATTACAGTTTTCTCCAGAATGTAATGCAATATTCACCTCACACTAACTGGTTATATACAGTTCTTGCTAAAAGTGGATTTTACATATTACATTGCTTTGTACACCTGAAACTAATAAAAAATGAAAATAAAAGTGGATTTTACAGGGAAGGGTACAAATGGGCCTAGGAGGAAGTTTGGGATCCTGACTAAAGTCTGGTGGAGCAAAGATGCTGTCGTCCACAAGATGGCCACGTCCACCCTAAAGACCTGCCCTGAAATTGGCACTCCAGGCTCAGCCTGGGGTGGGTGCAGGGTCCCGAGGGGCGGGCTGGAACACAAGCAATTAGAACCGCCATATTGTGCGTCCTGGCGGAAGGCTTCTTGAAAGACACGTGCAGGACCCAGAGCAGCCAATCCCGGCAGGGTGGGGCGGTACCTTCCACAGCAGGCATGAGGACATCTCCACCCGCTCCATTCCCCCGCTCCCCGCCGAGGATTGGGTTGTACTCCTGACTGACAGTTAGGCTCTGCCCTATGCCCCGCTCTATTGGCTTCTTCTGACTGCCAATTGGTGGCAGGACTGTGATCGCAGCAGTGATTTGTGGCTTGTGACTGACGCGGTTATATAGGCGGGTGCCTCGCCCTCTGCGGTGTCTCACTTCCTGAGGGCGGGAAACGAGCATGGACTGGGAGACGGAGCTCCACCAGGTTGGTCAAGCTGCAGAAGGGCCGGTAGACTGACAGGAAAATGGGGGCCTTTGTCATGCGAAACACTTGTAAACACTTATGCAGAGACCCTTCAAATCCCCCGCCTCAGAGACCCTCAATCCCCTCACCCTGAGAGACTCCAAATCCCGTCACCTGAGGGACCCCAAATCCGCTAACCTGGAGGGACCACAAATCTCCTCGCCCCGATAGATATTAAATCCCCCAATGCTTAGTTAGACCACTCCAAACACCCTGAAACCCCCAAGCCCCTCAGCCTGAGAAACCCTCAATACAGCACCCACACGAAGGCCAATTTCCCCAGCCTCAGGTCCTAAATGTCCTCATCCTGGGACCTCGTCATCTCTTCAGTTTCAAAGACCCCAACTTACATCAATGTCAGGGAGCCTAGAGCCCCTTCATGAGACACCTCAAATCTCCTCAGCCTCAAATTTCCCCAGCATGAGCACCCAAAATCTCTTCAGCCGGAAAGACGCCCACTCTTGTCCTGGCAGACCGCAAACACCATCAGCCTGAGGGACCCCACATATCCCCCACATGAGACCCCAAATCCCTTCAACCTGAGGCAGCCGAGTCCCTCAGCCTGAGAGACCCCATATCGCTGGTGCTTAGAGACCGCAATTGCTTTCTGCCCAGGTTTTTCCAGGACCCCCAGGAGGAATCCCCAAAACCCTTCAATGGGGAAAACTCGTTTCCTGTCCCTGGAACATTCCTGATGTTTGCCAGACCTCTACCCAGCAGTCTGGGGTGTCTCAGTCTTCCTGGGGCTTCCCTGGCCGCACACCTCAAGACTCCCCTCTAATGCCCACAGCCATGCACCTCCGGATGCCTTTGCCGCGGTTTCCGAGAAGGGCCGAGCGGCAGGGGCGCTGATGAAGCCTAGCCCAGCCCAGCCGCCGGTGTGTCATGGCCGGCGGAGGCCTCCACCACGTCGGTGCCCCTCAGACTCCCCCACACGCTCCAATCCTCGCCGGGCTCCCCGCGTTTTCCTTCTCCGGACACACCGCCCGGATGGAGAGGACAGCGGCTCCGGGCAGTGGCGGGCCGTCAACCGCTCTCAGCAGATTCTCCTTCCACAGGCACCTCTGCCCGGCCGGTCTATCCCAAGGAACTGCTCGGGCTCCTGGTGCTTTTATCCCCCAATGGGCTCTTCCCTTTTAGGACAGAGATTTTGCTTCGTTCCAGGTCTCAGAGCCCCTAGACCAGCTTTCCTAAGTCACCAGAAGCAGGACATGAGAGCCCAGGCAGATAACACTGAGGATTCTGTTGAAGAATGGACTCCAAGGAAGCAAGGTGAGAGGCCAGGAGGACTTAGAGGCGACGTCCTGAGACTGACCTGGGGCAGGTCTGAGCTGCCCATCAGGGTTAGGAAACAGTGTTTGCTTGTTCGGCAAACAAGAAGACACCCAGAAAACAGTATGTTCTACAGGAGGGGGCTGTTTCTATCAGGTTTTAAATGTGTAAAATAATTATATATTTAAAGATACATTAGTAAGCAGTAACTGGATAGAAACCTGACAGTGAATAAGAAATAACAAATTCAGAATAGTTATCATCCCAAAAGAAGGAGGAGGATCTGCCAAGAGACTTGGCTATATGCCTCAGTTAGTTTTTTGTTTGTTTTTGAATTTTGAAATAGAAATAAAATGATCTGAAGCCGTTGTGGCAGAATCCTGACATCAGGCTGAATGGTGGATGTATAGGTGTTCCAGTGCAATTCTCCATACTTTCCAAATATTTACAATTTATCATTTAGCAAAACATTATTTTTGCTGAACACTGTTAACTAAAGGGCAGTTAAAGTAACCTTAGTTAAACTGTAAATCCACCAAAGAGCTTTCTAACATTAAACTCATACTATTAATAATTCAGTTATTGGATTAAATGTCCTAGATGAGGAAATGCTTAAGCTATTATGTAAAGATATGTAAATTATTTATGTATATTTTATCACACCATGATCTTCTTACCCCAGAATGAACCTGATTTTCTGTCTTGATTCTGGGAGAGCTTCTCAGACAGCTGTTTAGTCTCCCTAAGGTCTGTCTCCCAAGTGTCCCCTTGGCAGCCACCATTCTGTTGCGTTTCCATGAATTTGATTACTTTAGATACCTTCCTTAAGTGGAATTATGCAGTATTTGTCTTTTTGTCATTGGTTTATTTTACTCAGAGTAATGTCCTCAGGGTTCCTCCATGTTGTAGCATATTTCAGGATTTCTTTCTTTTTAAGGCTGAATAATATCCCATTGTACGAGGTCTGACAGTTAGGTTCATGAAACTGCCACTGTGCACTTACATTGGCAGCACTGTACAAACAGCTCAGTAAGGTTCATAACCTTGGTATATCAGTGTCTCACAGCTGTGTTCATGTTGATGTGCAGCAGTGTCTTGCTGAGTGGCGTTGTTGAGTGTTTTTGCGTACTGTCATGAGAATGTCAGAGCTTGAATTAGAGCAACAAACACACATTAAATTTCTTGTTCAACCTGGCAAGAGTGGAAGTGAAATCAGAGACATGTTAATCCAAGTTTATGGGGGTAATGCCTTGAAGAAAAGGGCAGTGCACAAATGGATTAAACGTTTTTCTGAGGGGAGAGAACGCGTCACTGATGAAGAGAGGTCAGGGCGGCCAGTAATGAGCAGAACTGATGAAAACATTGCAAAAATTCATGGAAATGTGCGTCAAAATCATCGGCTGACTGTGAGAAGCATAGCAGACCAAGTAAACATCGATGGAAAAACAGTCAGAAAAATCTTAACTGAAAATCTTGGCATGAGAAAGGTGTGTACAGAAATGGTTCCGAAAGAGCTCTTGCATCATGACAATGCACCAGCCCATACGGCTCTGTCTGTGAGGGAGTTTTTAGCCAGTAAACAAATCACTGTATTGGAACACCCTCCCTGCTCACCTGATCTGGCCCCCCATGACTTCTTTCTGTACCCGAAAATAAAGGAAACACTGAAAGGAAGACATTTTGATGACATTCAGGACATCAAGGGTAATGTGACAACAGCTCTGGTGGTCATTCCAGAAAAAGGGTTCCAAAATTGCTTTGAAGGGTGGAGTAGGCGCTGGCGTCGGTGCATAGCTTCTCAAGCTGGCATTGGTGCATAGCTTCTCAAGGGGAGTACTTTGAAGGTAACGGTAGTGATATTCAGCAATGATATATGTAACACTTTTTGTAGGACGAGTTCGCAAACTTAATTGTAGACTTCGTATGTATACACCACATTTTCTTTATCCATTCATCCATCAATGGACATTTAGATTGCTTTCCCATCTTGGCTACTGTGAATAATGCTATAACGACCATGGGGGTGCAAATATTATTTGAGATCCTGTTTTCAGTTATTTTGGATATATACCCAAAATTTGAATTGATAGGGCATATGGCAGTTATACTTATAATTTTTGGAGGAATGTTTATATTGTTTTCCATAGAGGCTGAGCCATTTTACATTCCCACCAACAGCATGTAAGGGTTCTAATTTATCCAACTTTCTGCCCACACTTGTTAAATCATATCTCACTGTGGCTTTAATTTGCATTTCCCTGATGATTACTGGTATTGATCATCTTTTCATATACTTGTTGCCCATTTGTCTATCTTCTTGGGAGAAATGTCTATTTAAGTACTTTTCCCATTGGATTAGTCAGCGCAGGCTGCCATAATGAAACACCACAGACTGGATGGCTTAAACTGCGGAAATTTGCTTTCTCACAGTTCTGCAGGCTGGAGATCTGAGATCAGGGTGTCAGCATGGTCAAGTTCTCTTCCTGGCTTGTAGGCAGCTTCCATCTCACTGTGTGCTTGCATAACCTCTTATTTGTGTGTGCATGCTTCTGGAGAGAAAGAGAGAGAGAGAGAGAGAGAGAGAGAGAGAGAGAGAGAGAGAGAGAGAGAGAGAGAGAGAGAGAGAGAGAGCGCTTATCTCCCTACTTATAAGGGTCCTGATCCCAGCATGAGAGGCCCATTCTCTTGACCTCATCTAACCCTAATTACCTCCCAAAGGACCCATCTCCAAATGCCATCACATCGGGGGTTATGGTTTCCGTATGAATTGGCGTGGGCATAATTCAGTCCATAGCACCCAATTTTAAAGGGGTTATTTGGTATTTTATTATTGAGTTATACAAGTTCTCTATATATTCCGGATATTAGCCTTTACCAGATAGATGTTTTACAAATATGTTCTCCAATTCCGTATGTTGTCTGTGTGGTTTGTTGATTTTTCCTTTGCTGCACAGAAATTTGTAAGCTTAATGTAGTCCCATTTGTCTATTTTTGCCTTTGATGCTTGTGCTTTTCGTGTCATGTCCAAGAAAGCCTTGCCTATTTGAAACTTTTCCTCTAAGAGTTTTATAGTCTCAGGTCTTATATTTAGGTTTTTAATCCATTTTGAGTTGATTTCTGTATGTATGGTATATGACAAGGGTCCATCTTCATTCTTCTGTGTGCGTATATTCTGTTTTCCTAGCACCATTTGTTGAAGAGATTATCCTTTTCCCATTTTGTGTAGTATTTGCACCCTTGATGAAGATCATTTGACCACATACTCAAGAGTTTCTTTCCAGGCTCACTATTCTGTTCCGTTGGTTTATGGTTCTGACTTAATGCCAGTACCATGCTCTTTTGATTACTGTAGCTTTGTAATATGTTTCAAAATCAGAAAGTGTGAAACCTCCAGCTTTTTTCTTATTTCGCAAGATTGCGTTTGCTTTTCAGCATTCCTTCAGGTTCCATATTAAGTTTAAGATGACTTTTTCTACTTCTGCAAAACATGCCATTGGGATTTGGACCACAATTACGTTAGTGGATGAAAAAGGATTTTTAGGGAAAGTAACCTCACAGGGTGATCTGATCATAAATTCCTAATAAGGCAGGTCATGGTGGGTAGTCACACCTCAGGTCTATAACATTTTGTTTGTTTGTTCATTTGTTTGTTTTTAAGATTTTATGGGGGAATGGGGAATTGGGGAAGGGGAACAGCCAAGTGTTGTCCTTCACTCTTAGTTGTGGGGGGCGCAGCTAGCTCAGCTCCAAGTCCAGTCACCATCTGGCTGCCCGACGGCAGCTCAGCTCAAGGTTCCATGTTCAATCTTAGTTGTGGGTGGGCATAGCCCACCATCCCATGCAGGAGTCAAACAGGCAACCTTGTTACTAAGAGCGCATGCTCTAATCACTGAGCCATCTGGCTGCCCGTTGACAGCTCAGTGGCAACTCAGCTCGGGTGCAGCTCACTGGCCCATGTGGGAATCGAACTGGCGACCCTCTTGCTCAGAGCTCACGCTCTTAACCTACTGAGCCACTTGGCTGGCTCCCCTATAATGTTTTTAGTAAAAGGTTTATCCTTGCCTTAAGCAAGCCCTGTTGATTGTTTCTGTGCCTCCAGGTTAACACAGCTTTGAAATGCCTCTTTTCAGACCCCTCTGAAGCTTACCCACCCTCAAGAGAGCACATAATCTGGTTAATTATCCTGTAATACACTCCCCAGATTGCTTTTTCCCACCTTCATGTAATCTTCCTTATATTCCCTCCTTAATTCCAAATGCATAAAAGAAGCTGCAAACTATTATTCTGATATGCATTTTTCTCAGTCTGTTGAGCTCTTGCTTCCAGGCATATACTCTGTTTGACTCGAATAAATTTTGATAAAAATTCTGTACTGTTTGGACATTTTGTATACATACATTGAATCTTTAGGTTGTTTTAGGTAGAATGCACATCTTTACAATATTAGGTCTCCCAATCCATGAACATGAAATGCCTTTCCATTTACTTGTGCCTTCTTTAATTTTATTTCAGCAATGTTTTATTGTTTTCAGTGTACAGGTCTTTCACCTGCTTGGTTAGGTTTATTAATTATTATTTAATTACTTTTGATGCTATTATAGAAGGGATTGTTTTCTTAAGTTCATTTTTGGATTATTCATTGTTGTGCATCGAAATACAACTGATTTTTGTGTGTCTATTTTATATCCTGGAACTCTGCTGAATGGATTTATTAGTTCTAATGGGGTTTTTTCGTGGAGTCTTTAGGAATTTCTACACATAAGATCATGTCATCTGCAAACAGACATAATTGTACTCCTTGCTTTACAAATTAGATGCCTTTTTGTTTCCTTTTTTAAATATAATGCTCTGGCTAGGACTTCTAGTGCTACGTATGTTACAAAAATTTTCCTGGGGTAGAGAGACCAAAGAAAAAAGCTGACAACTCCATCATTGCATCAAGAGTTTATTAAGGGAACTTCTACACAAGGCACGTCTTGGGTTGCAGCGAGACACCATGGACACCCTCCGGGAAGTTTGGGAGGGGCTAAGGGGTTATACAGAACAGGGCAAGGTGGATGGGGTTATGGAGTGTGACCACCCCAGATAAGAGGGAGATGCTTACATGCTACCTTGGGGAAGGGCAATGGCTGTTCCAGGAACCAGCGTGAGCCAGCATAGTGGAGGGGTCGATGAGACAGGCTCTGGGGATTCTGGAGGATGCAATGTCTGTTCTGGCCTGCATCTCACTGGGTCTAGCGTGAGGGTCCGATATTGGTCATGTCATGCAAGTCTATCCTCCACAGTACTGAGTAGAAGAGGCAGGAGTGGGCATCCTTGTCTTGTTCCTGATCTTAGAGGAAAAGCTTTCAGTTTTTCACTGTAGGGCATGATGTTAGAGGTAGACTATTCATATATCATATTTATTATATTAGGGTAATCTCTTTCTGTTCATAATTTGCTGAATATTTTTGTCATGAAAGGCCAATTAATTTTTTAAATAAATCGAATAAGATTGAAACCTTATGAACATAGGATGAAACAGAGATGAAGCTTTGTCTATTTTTTTAAGATTTTTATTGGGGAATGGGGGAAGGGAACAGCGCTGGGGAATTGGGGAAGGGGAACAGACAAGTTGCTGTCCTTTTGTTCTTCGATCTAGTTGTGGAGGATGTTGCTTCACTGGCCCAAGGTGGCACCATCATTGCGCTCTTCACAAGCAAGGCAGATCAGTCACTGGCTTCTGGTCGGCCGCTCATGGCGGCTAATGTCTGCTCATGCTGGCTGCTGGCCGCACATGGTCGCCCATGGCAACCCAATGTCGGAGGGGCTGCAGCCTACGCCGTCGCCACCGAATCAAGGCAGCCCAGCTCCAGGTTGAGCTGTTGTTCAACATCTTAGCTGTGGAGGGCAGTGTCACTGGCCCTCATATGTGGGATCCGAACCGGGGCCCTCCGGCATCCCAAGCCAATTCTTAACCATCGCGCCACTCGGCCAGCCCAAGCTTTGTCTATTTTTAAACATTTTAAGAAAATTAGTTGATGTCCCCAATAGAAGCATAGGCCTTAATGATACCTCAGAAACCATTTCCAATGGTTTGTTCTTGTCACTCTCAGATTCAGGATTCTGTGTCCCTAATAAGAATCTCAAGATTTTGGAAACATTTAAAAACCAAAACACTGCTTTCTCATCATCTTTCAGTCAAACCTTCTCGGGTGGCCTTGAGAGTGGAACAGAGTAAACGCCAGAAGTTGAGTATTTGCCAAATCCTGTTGACAAGAAAATCTTCCTCATGGATCCAAATGCAGGTAAGAGTAGGAATTGCAGAGTATTCTAGGGACTACTGCCTCCCTTTTCTGATCTCTTCTATCCAATGTTGATATCTTCATCATTTTAATAGGTAATGACACCAGAGTTATGAGCTACCACTTGTTTTATTTTCACAATATTTCAGAATTTATTTTAAGAATTTTATATGAATAAACTTACAACAATCCTGAGGTAGGTACTATAACTATCACATTTATAGATCAGGAAACTGAGGTTTCAGAAGTACTAAAACATTTGATTGTATGTCTGGATTGCAGTGTCAGAGGTGGTGCAATCTAATCCAAGGTCTTTCTCTAAACCACTTACAAGCTCATTAGAATGGTCATCATTTTATACAGTTTACACTATTTCATTCATACATGTTTACATCATTCATCTGACTAATGAGCTCAACCTCACTTCTTTCTGCCAATGCTACATTGAGAGGTGCACCATGACCTTCGGACTCAGGGAAGCTTTTTCGTATGCAGGCAATGTGTGCAGTGGGCGGTCCCAGGTGAAGGAGGGTAGAGACCACCAGCCTCAGAACTGCCCCCTCTAGGTAAAGGAAACACATCCTGTCCCTGAGGAGCCTCAGAGCTGACGACTGAGAAGCAACAAATACTACAACGACTTCAGGACTTCATGTCAGTCACTCACTATTCCACAGACACTCATCCCTTAGCAGCTGATTTCAAATGCTCATTCCTATAAGAGGAAGTAACAGTTTCTTTCTCTGAGCTTAATCATGTGGTTTGGAGTTGTTTGGAATCAATGCCTGCCTCTGCATTGCAAGCTCTTTGAGAAGCTCGTTCATGCCTGATTCTTCTCAGAAGTCCTGGGCTCAGCTCAGGGCCCCTGAAGGTCCCTTGAATGTTTTCTGAATGAGTGATTTCACATTTACAAATTAAACTAGAAGTAAGAGGGTCAGTGGATGCTGAAGATAATAGCTGTGTGTTAGATTTCATATATGGAGACGGCCGAAGGGGTAAATTGATAGCAGGACTGTAATCTCACATGCATGTTGTGTTAAATGGCTCACAGAACACTTTGGTGAAAACTGATTCATGTGATGGTCACTAGCCCATTAAGAATGACCATGTTATGAAGCAGGAAACTAAAGAGAACTAGCGGGTTATACAACCTTATTCAAACAGAACCGATGGGAACCAGCTAACCAAATTACAAATATTATTTCCAAGATAGAGCAATTTGCAACTTTTAGCATCATTTTCTTTATTGTCTAGATACGTATGTTTCTCCAAACCATTTCTTGGTTCTAGTCCCAATATCCCTCACTCTTACAGAGAAAGTTGGAAGGCAAGAGCCTTAGGGCATGGGTGCTCGTCTTGGACTCACTGCCCACATAGGCCCTTTCTGTTCCCTCTAATATTTACACTTCCTAGAAACTTCCAAGGGTGTTTGAAGTATTAATTAAAGCCATGCCTATGAAAACACACCATAAGCCCTAAAGAATTAAGGAAACACAGGTCATCTTTTAATATGTGGCTCTCATATTGAAGGCAACACCCAGAGAAGCATCAAGGAACAAACCTGCTTTGAAGGAATTGTCAGGTACAGCACATTTGCCGAAGACAAGTGGCTCAGAGCAGGCCCAGAAACCAGCGTCCCCTCCTGGAGAAGCAAGTACCTCTGGAAGGCGCTGTAGAATAAAATTGGGTAAGATGAAAGAATTTGGGGACTTTAGTTCCTCTGACTCCTCTGGAAAGGTTGATAAGTACGGCCTAGGTATGTGGGGTGGACTTTTGGTTTAATCTGGAGTAAGCTGAGACCTGAGGTTAGCACTGGGGCTCTGGGCAAATCTTATACATTCTCTGGGCTCCTGAAAGCTAATCTGTAAAGTGAAGATAAGGATACCTAGCTCATACATTGTTTGAAAGCATTAAGTTGCATTTAAAATAATTGACACATCCAAGTTGTCCAGTAAATCCATCTATGATAATAGGGACCATGCTTTCTCAGTGTTGTATACCCAGGTCTTTGCTCAATGCCTAACACATAATGTGCCCTCAACAAATATTTTCTGAATGAGTAGATATGTGAATGAACAATTTTGTAAATTGAAAGGCTCGGAAGTTAAGCCTGATAATTGGAAGAGCTAGAAACTAAAACTGAATCAGCCACGTGTAGTCAGTGTGGAGTCTGAGTCTCTGAACCAACAGTTAAAGAAGGAAAAACAGAGTATACAGAAAGACAGGTGATAATTTGATAGAGGGACATTATGTGTTTTCTGGCAAACCAGTGACTAGCACCCCAGAGTCCACCTCGCTCACCCACTCTTCTCCAACTTAGGACACAGGAGAAAGAAGATTGAAGTGAAGATGAGTAGCCCGCAGGAAAGAAGGGGCCGTATGTACCAAGAGGCCAGCAAGCCCGAGGATGATGACTACCTGTGTAAGTAACCATCACAAACAAGGCTGTTACATCTTTTTTATGCTAATTTTATTTTATTTTATTTATTTATTATTATTATTTTTAGCTGAGTCATCCTGCCACCTTTTGGCAGATCAGCAGCAGCTCAGCTCAGGCTGGGCATCGAACTGCTATTGCTCAGAACTCAAAATCTTGAGCGAGCTCTTCACCAACTGAGCCACTCGGCCGGCCCCCCTTTTTTTAAAATATTTTTTTAAATGTGGAATTGGGGAAGAGGAACAGTATTGAAGAATCAGGGGAAGGGAACAGACAAGTTGCTGTCCTTTTGTTCTTCAGTCCAGTTGTGGAGGACGTCACTTCACTGGCCCATGTTGGTATTATCATTGCACTCTTCCTTGGTGAGGTGGTGAGGCAGTCGCTTGCCAGTCTCTAGACGGCCAGTCATGCTGGCTGCTGGCTACATACGGTAGCCCACAGCAACCCACTGCAGCAGGGGCTGCAGCCTACGCCATCACCAGCGACTCACGGCAGCCCAGTTCCAGGTTGAGCTGTTGTTCAGCATCTTAGCTGTAGAAGGCAGTGTCACTGGCCCTCATATATGGGATCCCAACCGGGGCTCTCTGTCATCGCAAGCGAGCTCTTAACCAACGTGCCACTCGGCCGGCACAAGACAATTACGTTTTGATACAATAGAGTCGGATGGTCATGTGGTTCCCGTCATTCCCTTACTCTCATTGCCTGGAGTACAAGACTGAAGCTCTCTATGTTAAGGGACATGCACCACACCTTCCCTAACCCCTGTTGCTCTCGCCTCCAGATTGTGAGAAGTGTCAGAACTACTTCATTGACAGCTGTGCTACTCATGGGCCCCCTACATTTTTAAAAGACAGTACAGTGGACAAGCGGCACCCTGATCGCTCAGTCCTCACTCTGCCACCTGAGCTGAGCATCACACTTTCAGGTATCCCTAATGCTGGGCTCGGAGTGTGGAATGAGGCATCCGATTTGCCGCTGGGTCTGAACTTTGGCCCCTACGAGGGCCATGTCACAGAAGATGAAGAGACGACTAAGAACGGATACACCTGGGAGGTGAGAAGCATCTACCTGTCCCCTGTCCCCTGTGGGTTTGGGACTCACACCTACATGCTGGGACATACATGAGGACAATATGTTTAGTTCTGTGTGCTGAGTGCAATTTGCGTGAACAAGGTGCTCCCGTTTGAACACAGGAGGGTAAGTGGGAGCCGAGTGGTGTAGACACAGCAGAGCGCCTCCTCCATGTGGGCCTCCTGCAGAGTGGACAGGTGGACTCTGGCGTGTGGATGGTGAGTGAGAGGCACATCATGTGGTCACAGCTGGCAGTGGGATCCATGCAGGCTGAAAGCGCCTGGGTGACAGTAGAGTAGCATGATTCTTCTACTACCTCTCCACCAAAACAAAGCCTTTAACTTATTTTCCTGAACCTCAGATCAAGAAAGGGGGAAACTGCTATGAGTATGTGGATGGAACGGACAAATCCCAGGCCAACTGGATGAGGTAATGCCGGTCGGTCTCTGGGTTCTAGACAGGACACTCATTGACCACAAGCCCCTAGTCCTCCCCTTCTCATCAAGCCTCCCTCGATGGTCCCCCTCAGCCCCCTGTTCCTCTTTTTTCTCCACACACTGCACTTTCGTATCAAGAGACTTTAGGAAAAAAGGAGATAAAATATAGCACATGTCCTCAAAATGTACATCTCTAAGCTAGACAAACTTTGGGCGCTGGACAAGATCTTGAGGGGCCTAGATTCATTGGGGACAATGGATCCACTTTAATTTATCTAATGAACACTTATGTAGACAGTGGGATTCGTTACTGACACAGATCACACAACCCTGGTCCTTAGGGACGACTTACTGCAGGCAGATATGAAACAATTGATTTTAGCAATATTTAACTATAATTTTCCCATTTTTGAGAAGCCACAGCACCAGGATAGCCTAAAACAAGGGAACTTTGATCTGTGAGGAAGCAAAGCACCCTAGATGCGGTTCTAAGCAGACCTGGGTCCTTAAGACTGCAGAGCACAAACGAGTCACAGGCTGGCCATGGGCCCCTTGGCCTCACGACCCAGCCCCTTTCCTTGAGGGGCTCTCTTTTATCGGGGGTACAGAATGTGAATGAGCTTTATTGTCCTGTCTTACTGTGCTGTGACAGAGACGGCCGAGGGTAGGGGGAAGATTTCTAGGCAGCACCGGGACGCAGGAGTCCACAGGACATTGTGAGAGGGGCTTAGATGTGGACAGAACTTCCCCCAGGAGTGCAGGGGGCAGCGGGCGACATCAGAGCCTGAATGCTTTCAGTATCAGGAGGGGAACTGTGTGTGGATCCGACACGTAGTGGGCACTTATCGCCTGTGGTTTTCCTTCCTTTCGCCTGTCTCAATCCCAGGTATGTGAACTGTACCCGGCATGACGAAGAGCAGAACCTGGTGGCCTTTCAGTATCACAGGCAGATTTTCTACCGAACCAGCCAGGTTATCCGGCCAGGCTGTGAACTGCTGGTCTGGTACGGCGACGAGTACGGCCACCAGTTGGGCATCAAGTTGGGGTGAAATTGGAAGTGAAAGCTCCGGGCAAGGACAGGTGGGCAGCTTGGCTCTTCTTCAAAATGGCAAGAAAAGAAAGGGTTCTTGGAAATGCCCCTGGCCCAACGCGTAGGGTACATCCAGTCTAAAGTCAGTAGAATTTCAAATCAGATGCTTCGGAAATGAAGGATTGATTTCATAGACCTTTGAATGTTAGGAACAATTTTGGTATTTTTTATTTTTGTTCTCATTTTTATATCCCCCAGCTACATTTCAGATTAAAATCAATTTACAGTCAATGGGACCTAGGCACTTTTTCTTTTCCAGTCTGAGTCTCACTTCCCGAAGGAGACCCAGACCCATAGGGGTCCTCAGTCAAACACCTTTTCGAATGTGAGACTCAGATTCAGGGCTACACAGATGGTCCCTGTAAGGACGACTCTATCCTCTCTCCACATTTGTCGGTCCCCAGGCTGGGTGTCTCCTGACTCCACAGATCCCTTCCCCACGTAGGACATCACTGAGGACAATTCCACCTAAGTCATCAAGAGTGTTCACTGCTCTCAACAGAGTAAAATAGCAGCTGACACTGTGTCATGTGATACGCTTTTTAAAAGACTAAATTTAGACGAGTACATTTGAGGTTCTAATTGGCTTTATTCGTGAGTCAGTAGAAACCCATGTAGCAACTACCAGGGCACCCCAAAAGATTGTACAAGACGGATGGTTTTTATATGAAGAAGGGTGGGCAAGGGAGCTATTAACAAAAGAATGGATTATGTGTGAATGGAGACATCTTTGGGGGAAGATATTTTATCAGGCATATTGCCTCTTATTTCTATGGGGTGGGATGGAGAGGGTCCACAGACAACCTTTACTGGTATTGACCAGAAAACTCCAGAATGGTTGATGAAGATGGTGTCTGGGAGAGTCTGTGACTACAGTTAGATCAAGTATTAAATCTAGGTTTGGTTTCATGGGCTTTTAGCATGAGTGGCACTGTTTGGGGCCTGTGGTTTTTCTATTTAATGTGACTTACAAGAGGAGTCTATGGGGAAAGGTCACTGCAGTGCCATCTATATAAGGACTGAAACTGCCTCTGATGCTTCTTGAAAGTCCCCCCTCTAGGCAGTGTGTAGAAAAGGCCCTTGATAGGGGCTTTCTGGATTTCTGAAGATGTAGTGCATAAAAAATGGAATGAAAAAATAGACTTTAAAGAAACACTTTGTGGGAGACAGAGCTTGACTTGTCAACACATGGAGAATGACGAGTGGGGCCGGTCTCAGCAGGACACAGAGCATACGGCCCAGGCAGCCTTGTCAAAACCTGCCCTGACTCAAACTTTCTCTTTCGGCAGGAACAAAACCAAAGATCCATCCCTGTTCCTCCTGCTCTGTGGCCTTCTCCAGTCACAAGAAGAAACACTCAGGGGAGAAACCTTATGTTTGCAAGGAGGGTGGACGAGGCTTCAATCAAAAGTCAAATCTCGGGCCGGCTGAGTGGCGCGATGGTTAAGAGCTCGCTTGGGATGCCAAAGGGCCCCGGTTCGGATCCCACATATGAGGGCCAGTGACACTGCCCTCCACAGCTAAGATGCTGAACAACAGCTCAACCTGGAGCTGGGCTGCCATGAGTCGCCGGCAACAGCGTGGGCTGCCGTCCCTGTGGCAGTGGATTGCCATGGGCTACCGTGTGTGGCCAGCAGCCAGCGTGAGCGGCCAGCAGCCGCAGTGAGCGGCCGTCCAGAAGCCGGCGACTGATCTGCCTTGCCAGAGAAGAGCGCAATGATGGTGCCAACTTGGGCCAGTGAAGCAACGTCCTCCACAACTAGATTGAAGAACAAAACGACAGCAACTTGTCTGTTCCCCTTTCCCCAATTCCCCAGCACTGTTCCCATCCCCCCAATTCCCCAATAAAAATCTTAAAAAAAAAAAGTCAAATCTCATGAGACACGAGAGGACACACTCTGGGGAGAAACCCTATGTTTGCAGGGAGTGTGGGCGAGGCTTCAGTAATAAGTCAAATCTCAACAAACACAAGAGGACACACTCAGGTGAGAAGCCCTATGTTTGCAGGGAATGTGGGCGAGGTTTCAGTGACAAGTCAAGTCTCGTCAGACACAAAAGGACACACTCAGGGGAGAAACCCTATGTTTGCAGGGAGTGTGGGCGACGCTTCAATCACAAGTCAAATCTCATCACACACCAGAGGACACACTCAGGGGAGAAACCCTATGTTTGCAGGGAGTATGGGCGAGGCTTCAGTGATAAGTCAAGTCTCATCAGACACAAGAGGGCACATTCAGGGGAGAAGCCCTATGTTTGTGGGGAGTGTGGGCAAGGCTTCAGTCAAAAGTCAAATCTTATCACACACCAGAGGACACACTCAGAGGAGAAGCCCTATGTTTGTGGGGGAGTATGAGTGAGTCATTAGCATTAAATTGCATGTCAACAGCCACAGGACAAATGTAGGTACCACACACTTGATACCCCAACCTGAGGGGTTTTCAGAGGGAACCTTCTGACCCGTCACCCCCCAAGAGTGTAATGAGGACACAGATAATTGGTTAAACAAATCCTACACTTTCATGAGGAAATGAGATAGATAAATAGCTGCTTAAGTGCTATGTGGATGTTACAACAATCTCCTCCATGGATTCTTTAGCTTCCTGTTCTAATAAATTTTGTCTCCATACAAATCTCAGGGCCACACACTTCATTCCCCTCTCACCACTGAAAGCAGAGGTGTCCAGGAGGGCCACAGAGAACTCGCACATTCAGCCACAGGAGCTCAAACCCGGAACGGCATGAGTCTGGAGTCACTGTAGTTAGTTTACTGCCCAGGGAGAGAAATCTGGGGTTTGAGTCAGACTCACGGGGGAAGGGCATTCACTGGACTCCTGGGAAGTGTGTGCTTTTCTCCTATGAGGCCCCACCTCCTCCCTTGGCTTCCTTCTCTTGACTCCTCTCCTGGTTTCCTAAACCTCGGCAGCCTCAGAGGTGAAAGCAAGGCAGGGACGTGTGCGTGCGTGTGTGTGTGCCTGGCTCTGTCTGGGCACTTGGTCTCCCTCACCCTTTCCTTGCTGTCCCTGGAGGGTCAGCATCTCATAGTATGAAGCATGTGGACTCCATATTAGACCATAGTGGGTTTGACTCAGCTCTGCCCTCACCAGCTGTGTGACCTAGGGCAAGACACTCAGCTTCTCTGTGCCTGTTTTCTATCCTACGCATGGGAATGGTGACCCCAGCCTTGTGGGCTGCCATCACAGCTGAGTCAGCAGAGGCACTATCTGGCTCAGAGGATGGCTGACAACGTGTGTCTGTCTCTGAACACCTGTCAGTGCCCACGTCTTCGTGCTGGACATAGGAACATAAGGAGGGTTCGGGCCTGGGAGCCAGATTCACAGGTAGGGCGTTCACACTTTTCTCTGCATAGACTCGGCTGCCCTGAGAAGAAGGCGTGGGGTCAGGGGGCACCTCGTTCCAGGCCACTGCCCTTCCCCACTGAACCTGGCAGGCTCAGAGTGTCCCTGGGCCCAGGCAAACAGTACTAAGAAGCCGACTGAAAGTACTTGCAGGCCCTGCTGAGAACTGACTGTGGGGACAGCACCTGCAGAAATTGGTCCCACTGTAAGTGGGTCTCTGAGGCCAGCAGGCCTCCCCTGCGTGGCCCACCACACAGCAGCTTCGGTAACACACCTGCCTTGTACCTGGCCCCTTGATGTTGAATGCACTCGTCACAACCATTGAAAGTCCTTTTTTAAAAGATTTTATTGGGGAATTGGGGGGGGGAAAGCGCTGGGGAATCGAGGAAGGGGAACAGACAAGTTGTGGTCCTTTTGTTCAGTCCAGTTGTGGAGGATATCGCTTCACTGACCTATGTTGGTATTATCATTGCGCTCCTCCCAGGTGAGGCAGTCGCTCGCAGGGTACTGGATGGCCACTCACGGTAGCTCACGGCATCCCACTGCAACCTCACTGCAGCCTACGCCATCACCGGTGCCTCACAGCAGACCAGCTCCAGGTCAAACTGTTGTTCAGCATCTTAACTGTGGAAGGCAGTGTCATTGGCCCTCATGTGGGATTCGAACCGGGGCCCTGCTGCTCAGAGCTGGTGTCCCAAGCCAACTCCTAACCAACGCGCCACTCTGCCAGCCCTCAAAATTCTTAGTTATTGTGTCTTTAAACTGACGTTTGTTAGTGAAGTCTGATGGGACAATGCCACAACTAGAGCAGACGTGCACAGTGTTGGTCATTCCTGGCCACCCATTCATAGATAATGTCCACAGGGGCTCAGGGACCCAGATCCCTGTGGACACAGTGAGTGGGAGTCAGGCAGAACAGGGCAGCCACCTGCCACTGGGGGAGTGAAGGTGCTGACCGCTCCAAGAGGCCACGGTTTCCTTGAGACCAGAACCGACTTCAAACAGAGAAGGCACCACAGTCAGTGAGGCCCCCATCACACCCTCTCCCACAT
Organism: Hipposideros larvatus; assembly: GCA_031876335.1. NCBI lineage: Eukaryota > Metazoa > Chordata > Mammalia > Chiroptera > Hipposideridae > Hipposideros > Hipposideros larvatus. Next base: position 55,810,785 of record CM063105.1, read on the forward strand.
GTGTTACCACTGCTTCCCGGGGAGACCTGAGCCCTCTCAGTCCTGGTCTTGCTACGATGGGCTCAGGGAGGCTGAATTCGAACTCCCCACCCCTTAGAGAAGACACAGAGGAGTGTAGGCCACCCAGGGGGACACCCAAACCCCATGCACCACCTGCAGCAATGGCCCACCTGTCCTCGTCCCTGTCCCTATGCCAGGCTTATGAAGAGTCTACATAAACCATGTGGATTTCAATACTAAATACCCACTATTCTTTTTTTAATGCATGTTTTAAAAGAAGGTATGTGTCCATGCTTTTGATTCCCTTCCCTGTGCACTCCTCCCCCTTGGACAGAAGACTGTAAATAGTCTGTGGCTTGGAAGCCAGGAGCCATGGGACAGGGGCAGAGCTACGGAGTGATGCTGGCAGAGAAGCTGGAGCTGAAATACAGTGGGGAGAGGGACCCAGGTGGTGGTCACCTCCACTTCCACCAGGACTAGCCTGGAACTCTCCTGGAAGGCTGAGCAAGTCAAGGTGAGGGGAGACTGGCCTGTACCATCTTCCTCCCAATTCAGCAACAGACCAAATTCCTAGCGGCCTCCAGCTTCCAAGATGGCCCCTGAAATCCACCTCTGCCACCCACACCCTTGTACCTTCTCTCCTTCAAAGAACAGACCTGACCTGTGTTGTGCACATCATGGTGAGCGACTCCCAGAGCTGTTGTAAAAAGGCATTTTTGGGCTTCAGCCTTGCTCAGCTGTCTCACAGGGCCTCAGATCACCTTGTGCAGGGAGCAGGATGTTTACACACCCCTCCTGCCCAACTGTCAGCTGCTGGGAGCCAGTCCTGGGTTTGAAGAGGAGGCTCAGAGAAGTGAGTGCTGCCTGATGTCTGCAGTTGAGGGCGTCACAGGGTGGACTGGTCAGCTAAGAACCCAGAACAGCAGAGTCCTCCACAGCTGCAATCAGGCCGACCTCCTGGGGTCTGAGCTGGGTAAACTGCTCTGAAACTCAGTCAACCTGTCTTTGACCCTGAGACCCCGCCCCGCCCCTTGAGCCCCTGTCCCGCCCCTTGAGCCACTGTCCCAGGTCCGCCCCGCCCCCGGGAACAACCCTTGAGCCCCTGCCCGGGACCCGCCCTTTCCCCCCCACCCCTGGACAGGTCCCTTGAGCCCCTGTCCCTCGCAATCCTGCCCCCAGAGACTAACCCATTGAGCCCCTGTTCCGCCCAGCACCTGATGGAGCCCCACCCCATCATTCCACAGGTGCCCTGGACTCCATGTCTGGCTCCTGGAGTAGCCTTGGGGGTCCCCGAAGGCCTATTGGCCCAGTTCCCCTGCCTGGGCCCATTCCTGAATGAAGTCCCCTGGGGCCCTACTGGTGGGCAAGGAGATGGACCTACTCCGCCCACCTCCTGGTTTGGTCAGACACTTGGTCCCCAGTCTTGGGTGGTTGACAGTGGAGAGACAGGGGCCAGCCGGGGGATGTGCCCCTGGTCATCAACTCCCCCTCCCCCCCGAGGGTGATGTGCGTGGGGTGACCTCTGACCTCCTTGAGCTGTCCTGAATTAGCCAGGCATGAGCTCAGGGCCGTCCCGCATCTGAGCCGGCTCCAGCAACACCTTGGCTCCCTGGAGTTAGGGGGCCAGGCAGGGACCGGAGTTTCTGTCCCATCATCTGTCTGGGGCTAATGTCCAGTGACCAGTGAGCCAAGGGCAGCGACCTGTGTTCTGGGAGAACAAGGAGACCGGGTCTGGCCATCCACGCCAGCACTGACCAGCAGCAAAGAGGGGTGGAAAGGGAGGCCTGTGTGCCAGAGGTACCCTTCAGTGGCTGGGTGTTGCGGATGGGGAACAAGTCAGCTGGTTTATGAACTGTATTTCAGCATGCTAACACCACAGCCTCGCATGCTGATCATTAATTCCAGGCCCCCCTCCCGCAAAGGGACACTTAGGGACTCTGCCCGGCTGGGGCTGTTTACTCTAAGGCTGGTGTGGGCACCGCTTAGGCCCACACGCTCATCCCTGCCCCCGTCTCATGGCCCAGGACAGAGGCATGGAGCCAGTCAGCAGCCCGCTGACCACACATGTGCTGGACACTGCCTCAGGACTCCCCGCCCAGGGCCTCTGCCTCCGGCTCTCCAGGCTCGAGGACCATGGCCAACAATGGACAGAACTGAGGAAAAGGTAGGAGGGAGGGCTGGGGCAGGACTTGGGTGCAGACCATCTCCCCTAAGCCGGGGCCAGCCCTGAGTTCTGGCTGGTACAAGCAGCAAGGTGAAGGATCCCAGCCAGGCAAGGAGGGAGGCACTGAGGGCTGACAGCTGAGCTGCCCACTGCCCCACGGTCCCCTGCTGACTCCGGAGCCTGTTTCATCAGGCTGTGTAGTCCCTGCTGGCACAGCCTCACACTCCTGAAGGCTGGGTTGCTTAAGGCCTGCGGTGGAACCTAAAAGGCCTCACTGTCACCATGTTTAACAGGCAGCTCGCTGAGCACTTCATTTTTCTTCCTTTTATTCTCCCTACACCCTGTGGGTGGGCACCATAATTACCCTTATGGGGAGACTGAGGCAGGAAGAGGCAAGGTAAAAGCTGGATCCCACACCATGCCCGGCCCCTAGCCCTTGCCCAGGACTTGCTGGGGAGGCCCAGCCCAGGCTTGGGTTGGCATCATGGCACTTGGGTGGGCCCTGTGAGGGGGTCCCCAGACCCTCGATCTTGAAGGACGCAGGCTCCTCTGGTGGTGGAAGTTGTTGGCTGGGCCCCAAAAGTTCAGGGCCTGAGGGTGTGGAGCTCTTACCCTCCCTGTTCAGCACCTCACAATAGCGGGATCCAAGTCACATCTGAGGGTTAGCTGTGGTCTTGGAAGAACACATAGAGCCCTATGGGGGGTCATATGGACCCACTCCCAACCCCCCATCAACTGCTGGTACATGCCGCTCTTTCTAAGTGCAGTGTAAACCCTTGGAAGCACAGCTGGTGGGAAACAGGTGAGGTTCGAGCAAAGCCACAGCCCTCAGAGTCTTCCATTGGGGTGCTCAGTGCGGCTGGAAACAGGAGGCCGTGTGGATGGGGGTCCGGATAGAGTTCCTGACCCAGAAAGCCATGCACACTATTAAATGAAAAATACAGGTTATAAAGCAATATGAGAAGTATGATCCATTTTATGTTAAGTTTGTAAATAATACTTATGCATGAGAAAATCAGGACAAACGTAAAGTGATTACTGCTCATGGTTCTACCCCTTCTCCTGTGGTTTCCTAAAAAGACAGTGCAGTGGGGTTCCTCGGCTGCCCCAGGCCCTAGCATCATCCTGAGCAAGGCTGCAGGGGCATCTGAGGCTGCGGAGTGTGCAGACTCAGAGAGCCAGGCACAGGTGGCACCTCATCCCCTCCCGCCCACTCCACCTCAGCTACACTGACCCCGACAGCCGCTGTCCTGGGCTCCTGCCACCTTGGCTGATGAATGCAGGCACCTATAAGCTGTTCTTCGACACCGAGGGCTACTGGAAGAGAAGGGGCAGGAGAGTTTCTACACGTATGTGGAGGTGAGGGCCTCAGGCTGACCGCAGGGTGGAGGCCTGTGGTTCACGGTGACCGTGGTGAGGTCCTGCAGTGGCTAGTGCCCCGCCCACTCTCCCAGGGTGGTGACAGGCAGGGACTTCACCTGCCTTGGGCCCCCAGAAAGGTGGCCTTGCCTTGTCCCTGGGTCAGGCTGTGGGAGAAGGGCCGAGGCTGATGCAGCCCCTGTGGACAGACGTGTTCACCAAGCCCATCCAGCTCACTGCGCCTGACCGTACTGCCTCCCACTTCACCCGGCCCTGTTCAGGGTGCATCCCTTGGGGAACCAGGCAGGCCTAGGGCCCCTCAAGTCAATCTCCTTCTCTGGGGAGTACTGAGTCCCATCCCCAGGCCTCACCTTGTTTCCAGTTCTCCACTATCGGGCTCTAGCTGGCTCGGGGGTTCCTGTTACCCTTGATCCATCCCCTGACCCACAGTCTGGGCTGCTGGAGTCTCCCAGGCAGCGCTGGGACCAGGGTGAGCTGTGTGCGGGCCCGTCACTGTCTTCTGGTGCCTCCTCGGCCCTTACAGGTAGTTTTCACCATCACCAACGAGACCCACAAGTTCCACGTCCCCCTGCTGCTGAGCCCCTGGTGTACACCATGCACCATGGGAGTTGATCCCCAGCTGGCCTTGAGCACCGATCCCATCACCGTGGCCCCTAACCCACTCCCAGCCCTCCACAGTGGGTTCCCTCCTCGTCATGGGGCCTCAGGCCCCAGTATCTGTGGGGGTTTCTGGCCCCTCATTTCCCAGTGGCAGCTGCGACTTCGGCATCAATAAAGTCGGTGTTGGCATCTGCACGGCTGCTGCAGTCACTGGGCAGAGCTCGGCTGGTGCTGCCCGCCCGAGGTGGGAGGGCGTGTGGATGGGCAGCAGGGGAGGGAGCCAAAGGGCCACGGCCCTGAAAGTGCTTCTCCCACAGCAGGCGACCGGACATGCTGCACACGTGGAAATCCGTCATTTGCAGATCAGACAAACCTAAGAAATGAAGGCCTGCTGTTCTGGGTGTGTAAAAGGGGGTGCCACCCAGCCAGAAGTCCAGGGCAGGGGTTACATTGGGGTGGCCATGAGTCCCGCCGGGCACTTTCCCAGTGTCTGCCCAGCCACAGCCGTCTCCAGGGTCTTGAAGGCCACGTTGTCCAGGGGGATCCCAAAGGCCAAGAGCTTTGCTTTGTAGAAGGTCACTGTGGGCCTGTGGGGACAGAGAAGTGTCAAGTCGGGGCAGGGAACACAGCAAGGCTGACCCTCACTCAGGCCCACCAAGACCAGAGTAGGAGGGTGTGGGGGGTGGGGAACCGCCAAGCTAAGCTTTACCAGATTCTCACTCTAGGCCAGACCTGCCCCTAAACTCAGGACCACAGTGGGGGACCCTGCCGTCATCCCTGTGTCACAGATGGGGAGACTGAGGATTCCTGAAAAGCTGAGCAAAGTCAGAGTGCAGGAGAAGTTACATGAACTATGTGGGTTCACACTCGGGTGTTCCAGTCTTTGCTGAGAGAGAGAGAGAGAGAGAGAGAGAGAGAGAGAGAGAGAGAGAGGGAGGGAGAAAGAGAGAGAACAAGTTCCTGAGTTGCACAGATTATTTCTCACAAGAGGATACTACTGGTGGAGAGGCCTGGTGGGGGCCCAAAGTCCAACTTTTTCTCTGATCACCAGCCTGGTCCATTGTCATTCATATGGAAAAAATATTTTTAATTGCTTAGCTCAGAGTGGCTCTTTCTCTAATTTGTATTTCTTCTCAATTCTCTCTCTTTTTTAAAGATTGTATTGGGGATTTGGGGCGGGGAAGAGTGTTGGAGAATTTGGGGATGGGGAACAGACAAGTTGTTGTCCTTCAATCTTAGTTGAGGGTGCAGCTAGCTCAGCTCCAAGTCATTGCCATGTGGCCGCCCATCGGCAGCTCGAGGCGTCTCAGCTCAAAGTGCTGTGTTCAATCTTAGTTGCGGGGGGTGGGCATAGCACACCATCCCATGTGGGAGTCGAACCGGCAACCTTGTTGCTAAGAGCACACGCTCTAACCACTGAGCAAGTTTCCTGCCTGTCGGCCTCTCACTGGCAGCTCAGCTCAGGTGCAGCTCACTGGCCCATGTGGGAGTCAAACCGGCGACCCTGTTGCCAAGAGCTCGCGCTCTTAACCAACTGAGCCACTTGGCAGGTCCTCTTCTCACTTCTTCATGTGAGATTGCAGCAGTTATGAAAAAGGGAATTCCTAAGCATTGGGCCTCTGGAATTTGAGCCTGGGTCTACCCTTTACTAGCTATGTACCTTGGGACAGGTCACAAACCTCTCAGGGTCTTTGTTTTGTCACTTGTAAAATTCCCCATTTTTCTAGCTTAGAACTTTCACTGTTTCATAGTGAGGATGAAATAGGTGTTAACATGAAAGACCTATGAAGACGCCTTTGCTCTGCCTTCTAACAGGCTGTAAGGCTGCACCTCACAATGTCTGTGTTTGTGATTTGTAAATTAGAGCTCATCATATCCACAAGCTAGATATTTTGTGAAATTAACAAGATTATGCATATAAATGTCTGATACAGAGCACATTTTCAATCTTATACATGTTTTTTAATTGGGGGATTGTGGGCGGTGAACAGTGTTGGGGAATTGGGGAGGGCAACCAGCCAACTTGTTGTTCTTCAACCTTCGTTGTAGAGGGCGCCACTCGCCACCTGGCTTCCTGACAGCAACTCGTGGCCTCTAAGCTCAAGTTGCTGTGTTCAATCTTAGTTGCAGGTGGGCATAGCCAACATGCCATGCGGGAGTCGAATCCGCCAGCCTTTTTGTTAACTGCACATGCTGTATCCACTGAGCCATCCTGCCACCTGTTGGCAGCTTAGCGGCAGCTCAGCTAAGGCACATTGTCACTGGCCCCTATGGGAATCGAACTGGTGGTCCTCTTGCTCAGAGCTTGCACTCTTAAGCCAATTCTTAACCAACTGAGCCAATTGGCCAGCCTGTGTTGTTTTGATGATTGTTATGAGTGAGACAGCTGTTTATCTCATTTTAAATATGGTTAATGAATTCACATGAATGAACATATTAGGAATAATGGTGAAACTTCAATAAACAGACTTGTATTTGAGACAATGCTATTAGACAAAACTAATTATATTTATACTAATAACCTTCCATCTGTTAAACAGATAATTTATTGGAAAATGGAATTGGAATAGTAAGATACTGAGAAAGTTATCCACATAATTTGATCTCAGTGCTCAATTGTTAGCTTAAACTTTGAGCCTAATTTCCTTCCTGGCATCACCTCAAAAGATTTGGGCACAGTAGGAAAAAAAGTGCTATGGACTCAATGATCCAGAAACTCTATAGCTAGGAGTTTACCCTAAGGAACTTAGAAGAGATGTGTGCAAGTGTGACAATATTAATTGCAGAAAAAAAGTTAAAATCAAGCTACATTTAACAAAAGAAGGAAGGCTAGATAACCTGTGACATACCCATGGGGTGGTGTATATGCCACCATTTACAATGAGGTTTACACAGGATATTTATGTAGCGGGAAATAATTGTGATATATGTGGAGTTTAAAGATAACACAACTATAGTAACAGTCCTGGATAAATTCCTAGAAACACAACACCTACACCAAGACTAAATCACAAACAATTAGAAAATCTGAATAGATTTGCAACAAATAAAGAGATTGAATCAGTAATCAAACATTAAATTAGGGCTGGCCGAGTGGCTTAGTTGGTTAAAAGTTGGCTTAAGAACGTGAGCTCTGAGCAACAGGGCTGCCGGTTCGATTCCCACATGTGCCAGTGATGCTGTGCCTGAGCTGAGCTGTTGCTGAGCTGCCAACAGGTGGCAGGATGGCTCAGCTGGTGTAACAACAAGATGGCCTGTCAGATGGTGGCTATGCCCACGCGCAGATAAGACTGAACTTGGCACCTTGAGCTGAGCTGCCGCCCGATTGACTCAGTGGATAGGGTGTGTGCTCTTAACAACAAAGCTGCTGGTTCAACTCCCACATGGGATGGTGGCTACGCCCACCCACAAGTAAGATTGAATACAGCACCCTGAACTCAGAGGCTACGAACTGCCGGCGGGAAGCCAGATGGCGACTGATGCCCTCCACAGTAAAGCTTGAAGAACACCAACTTGGCTGGACTCCTTCAGAATGTCCTGAATCTACAGAAGGCGGAAAGGGAAAAAAAAGGGCAGGGAGAGAGAGAGAAAAGTGGCTTGGAGAGGGGCAATAGGGGCAGGGAAGTAAGAGGAGATGGGTTCCGGGAAACAGAACGCTGAAGGAGAGAGAAGGTCAACACCACAGCCTGTGCCATCTTTCCAAACAGCCACCTTGCTGCCTTGCCAGAGGCAGACATCAACGCCTAGGAACAGATGGAAAACTCCCCTGAACGATGCACTCACAAAGAGTGGAGTTGCCTGACCAGTGAATAAGCCCATTAGACCCTCCCCTTGGCCCAGGGTGCTAGACAGGAACCTGGCAGGTCTCCAGACCCTCATCATCTCCATTTAAAAGCCAGACTTCCAAGGAAAGGTTTGCTTGCACAAAAAGGATTACCATTAACATATAAGTTTGAAAAACATTATCTGATCTTACAGATGAGGAACTCCATGCATTCCCACGTGGAACTGTCCGTGAAATGCTTCTCCTACCACAGCGGTTCTCAACCTTCCTAATGCAATGACCCCTTAATACAGTTCCTCATGTTGTGGTGACCCCCAGTCATAAAATTATTTTCGTTGCTACTCTATAACTGTAATTTTGCTAGTTATGAATCGTAATGTAAGTATCTTTTTGTTTCCCGATGGTCTTAGGTGATCCTTGTGAAAGGGCCGTTCAACCCCCGAAGGAGTCGCGACCCACAGGTTGAGAACCGCTGACCTACAACATTACCAGCCCCTTCTTCCACAACGTCCCCCTCCTCCACCGCCCCCGTTCAGCCTAAAGCAGCAACAGACGAGTCATGCAACAGCCCCTCTCCTTTTTAATTAATAACAGACATGGCTGGAATGTTACTTCCCTTGACGTATGGACAGAGCCATGTCTGCAAGAAAACAAAATGTTGGCCTGCACCTGCGGACAAAGCCAACCTTGCAGTAACGGAAAACACCACAAAACAGCAACTGGCGTACAGACAGTCAGCATTTTCTCTTCAAACAAAACTGCCCTGTCAGCGCTGCCCTGACAGAACCCTCCTCACCCTGTCCCTCAGGGCTGCAAGCCTCCTTTAGATGTGCAGCCTGGGCTGTAGCCATCTTCACTCAGCCCAATAGACTCTCTCTTAATAAAACAGACTTTCTGTTAAACTTTCCTAACTTGCCTGACCGTGCGCGTTCCTTTACCGTCTGACATATCACCAGAGTCTCACGAGCAGAAAATCTTGCAAGAGTCATGGCCGCCAGGGTCTCGCGAGAGAAGAGGGTCACGCGAGAGCCATGGATGCTCGTCACAGCCGCTAAGTCATAAGGCTTCCTATGCGTGAACTCTGCTGAGTGGGTGTGGAGGGGTGTTGGGCACCAGAGGACCCAGCAGAGGGACCTATTGGGGGAAAATGTTGGTTTTTCTTCGTGGCGTAAGATAATCTTCAGTGCTGTTATTTTATGTACAGCTGTCCAGTGTTCCCAGCGTCATTTTTGCTACTTCGAATTTAGTCTCGATTCTGCTCCATTGATCTGTGTGTTTGGTTTTATATCAATACCATCGTTTGTGTTACTGTAGTTTTTTGTGGCTGAGTGATCTGGAAAACTGGAATTAAAAATCCCGCTGTGTCTACCACATGCCAGGCCACCCACGTCATCCAAGGCACAGTGGCTACTGAGACAGTCTCCCCACAGTGGCTCCTAATAACGTGCAGATGCTCCAGGGAGATTAGCTTCACCTCCTTGGGAGAGCTGGGGCTGCACAGGGCTTCTCCTCTGTAACAAACGTGGATGTTTCCTCCACTATTCTGGTGTGGTATTGACATAGTTATTTAGAATTATAACTTACTTTCCAGTAATTTCACAAGCATAGAAGTTGTTGTAATGTGTGTGAAAGGGGTATCATATTGTGGTTTTAGTTTGCATTTACATGACTACTGATGGTCAAATGTGTAGACTTTTAAGTGTCCTTTCTTATAGAAATATTAAGTATAGAAATGTTAAGTCTCCTCCCTAGTTTCTTAGTTTCTTAGCCCATGGCTCTGTTTAATCTTCTCATCAGTTTGTGAATCCTAGGCTATAGATTGCTCCTAGCCTGAATCCTAGAATTATCCTATCCCCCTGCCCCTTGAATGCTTTGTAACTCAGTTTCTTAATCCTAAACAATTGAAGTCTCCTCCTCCTGCTTCAGATAACTACTTCAAAGCCTGTGACTTCCTAATATCCCCCAGGCCAGTAAGCTGAATGCCAAACCCATTCTGGGCCCAGACAACTGATGCCACATGAATGGCAGGCTGAATGGCCACAGGCTTCATGAGAACTAACAGATTTATTCATTAAAATCTACTTTTCCTCATTCAGGGGCATTGGGAATACAGATGACACCACAGCAAGATTGCCAGTCACACCAAAGCAGCCACTGGGGTCTTTCAGGCGGAGCTCGAGACCCCTTCCTCTCATCTGAGATCAGCTAGGGTGAGAGTTCCGTGAACCCTCCAATAGTCAGGGACAGCGCTAAGCCCCTGCCCAGCAGGAAACAGATACAGAAGAAAAGACCTCCTGTCCCTCAGCTTTCCATAGCGATTTTATAGGGATCACTTCTCTCAAGGGAAAACAAGGCAGGCAGTTAGAGGCAGGCATTGGGTCTCTGCATTCCTGCACATCCCACAGAGTGACCGCCAAGGGAACAGCCCCTTCTCCACCCAAAACTCTCCTTTGTATTGTGATTTCCTAACCCTGTGGGAAAACAAATAATCACAAAATACCCAACTAGATCAGACCAGTCACTCACACCTGTGCAGTGCCTCTTGCCAATCACAGGTGCCAATCAAGTGGTCCCACGCCAAAGGGGAAGAGCCCATTCTAGAGAAAGCGGATAAAAACTCCAAGTCCTGGGCAGTCCGCCCTGCTCTTTTTGGACCGCTTCTTCCTTTTTGACCTCCTTCCTTCCTTTTTGAGGCTTTTAAGCCTCGCCTCTGCACGTGGCCCGCTCCACATGCTCCGAACTCCTTAAAATAATTTCTCTTTTGATAATGGCCGTTGAGCCATGCTCTAATGCTCGAGCCTGCTTCTACTTATTTGAAATGTACTATCTCTTCTAATAAACTGCTTTTACAGTTATTTTACTCCGGCATCTCGTTCAATTCTTTGCACGAGTTTCCAAGGACCTAGATTTTGCGCCAAGAAGGGCCCACTCTCTGACAACAGCACTGAAAAATTACTAATTACAAAGATGAACTTTTCTGGTATAAGTCCCTGAAAATTAGTTTTGTTTTGTTTTACTGTAATGTAACTGTTTGGCATTAAGATTTGGATTGCTGAAGCATCCACTTCAAAGAAACCCATCTCAAATGTACTTGCCCAGCTACACAGTCACAGAGACAGCCATGAACTTCCCCTTTTAAAAAGCCCAGGTTGACTAAAATAACTGCTTGAGTGATTCAATAAAGACTGAACCTGTGAAACCCAAGGCACTCCCAGCGTCCACCCCTATGAAGACAAAACCTCAGGTCCGCACATGTGTTTCCTCTCTACCTAGGACCTTACACCTGGGGCATGCCACGGACCCTCCATGACCTGTGCGTAATAAACCTTGTTGTTTTTCCCTCAGTTCCCTGGTGGTTGTTACTGAGGTCTTTCTTGCAATCACAGTAAGACAAGGGCCGGTCCAGCCACAACATTGGTTCAGGTCAGGGAAATGCCTACGGGGGCTCAACACAAGTGGTACAGCCCGGGCAAGTGCCCCAGGCATCCGTAGTTAATAGCATCCTTACAGATAAGCTCAGAGCAACCCAAAGCAACCTTGAAAACATGCTAAATGAAAGCCAGATAGAAAAGGCCACAGACAGTATGATTCTATTCATACAGAAATGTCCCGATTAGGTAAAAATTCTTGAAAACAAAAAGTAGAATGATGGTAGCCAGGGGATAGGGGAAGGGATGGAGTTACTGTGAATGGGGACAGGGTTTCATTTTGGAGTGGTGATAATCTTCTGGAATTTTATAGCGGTGATATTTGCACAACTGTGTGAATACTGGAGTGCCCCTTATCCATGTTTTATCACTTTCCATGGCCATCTTTGGTATAAAAATATTACATGGAAAATTCCACAAAATAAATCATAATTTTTAAATTCCTCAGTGTTTTAAGAGGCATGGTGAAACCTTGCACCATTATATTCATTTCCACCCAGGATGTAAATCATGCCTTTCTCCAGCATTCCCACGCTAAGGTGCTCCCTGACTATTAGTCACCTTGGTTATCAGGTAGACTGTAGTGGTAGGTGCTGCACTGCTTTTATTCAAGCGACCTTTATTTTATTTAGTAATGGCTCCAAAATTCAAGAATAGTGATGCTGGCAATTTGGATACACCAAAGAAAAGCCATTAAGTTCTTCCTTTAAGTGCAGATATATGTAGGGTTCAGTACTAGCTGAGGTTTCAGGCATCCATTGGGGTCTTGAAATGTATCACCCATGGATAAAGGGCAACGGTTATAGTGAAAATGACTGAATGATACACTTTAAAAGGATGAATTTTATAGTATAGAAATTATACCTCAGTAAGGCTCCTATGAAAACAGCAATTGTTTGACTTCAATGATTTTGAGTCATCTGATAGTTTTTAAACTACCATCTCACACAGATTTACAACATTTCCATTGCCCTGGAAGACAATCTTTTAAATGTCAAGCATAATAGAAACCAGCTAGATTTTCGTATTAGCTTCTGCATACAATGGACATGCTGTCTTTATGGAAATATATAAAGGAAACCTGGACACACCCAGGTATGTGGTTGGAAACGGTCAGGGTAGTTTAATGTAAGTATCAGATAATTGTGGATATTCCTGTTAGATCGTACAAGCTGAACAAGGGACTGACTTGCAGTGTACAATCTGAAATCATACAGGCATTGACCTTAAACAGGAAGCCAGCTAGATATTCCTCCAACAACAAAAAAAAGGTTTATTTGGGGAAAAAGAAAGCATTGCCACCCAGAACATGCAGCCGCGGAGAGCCGTGCTGCAAGTCCCCAGCACAAAGGGGAAATTCTTTTCTAGAAAGGAGTGTGGAGCTCTTATACCCAAGAGATTCTTGTGGGGCTTTGCCAGCGATGGAGCAGTGTTGCTCCCCCTACAGGCCTTCCCCATTCCGGTCCGGGGTGACGTCTTTTTTTTTTACCCAGGTAAACTTTCCGTTTGCTGAATTACATTAAAATCCATTGCTGTACCTTGCACTTTAAATCGTTGTTTCATGCATGATTTTGTCACATTATGCACTGGTTATTTGGAAAACTATAGGTTCAATGACCTATGCAGATCTTCCCAATGGTGATACGTCATTTTAGAATATGAATAATCATATTCATCAAATATCACCATCAGCCTTAAGTATTGGGAAGCTGTGACATTCACAGAGGTAGATACAAGTTTTCCAAAATTCTATTTTTCATTTGAAGACTAATTTTTTAGTGCAAACAAATGCTGTCCCTTGTTTTGCATGAATTTTGTTTCATGCAAAGTTAAGTTTCCAAATCTATTGATCACAAAAGCGGTATTTCTGGGGACAATGAAATTTAAATATAAATCACAGAATCTTTGTTACACAGATATTATAAGACAGGTAATCAAAAGTTGACATTTAATAAAATTACTTTTTAATACTCTATTAAGTACATCCTGAAGTGAAATATGTCACATTTTTTAAAACTGTGATTGTGAGGTATCTCAAAATAATGGAACTGGAACTACCGTATGGCCCAGCAATTCCACTCTTGGGTATCTATCCGGAGAAATCCAAGACGCTAATTCAAAGAAATATATGCACCCCTATGTTTATTGCAGCGCTATTTACAATAGCCAAGACTTGGAAACAAATGAAATGCCCATCAGTAGATGACTAGACTAAGAAACTGTGGTACATTTACACAATGGAGTATTACTCCACTATAAAGAAGAATGCAGTTGTATCATTTCCAATGATATGGATGGACCTAGAGACTATTACGTTAAGTGAAATGAGTCAGTTGGAGAAAGACAAATAACATATGATCTCACTTATATGTGGAATCTACAAAACTGAATGAATGAGCGAAGTACACAACAATAGTCTCAGAGATATAGAGGAAAAACTGATGGTTGCTAGTTGGGAGTGGGGTGGGGATAGGAGAAGGGGAAGGGTTAGATAGACAGCATAAATACGTAGCTATGATATTGCCACAGGGATATGAAAGACAGTTCGGGGAATATAATTAATGATGTTGTAAATATTTTATAGGGTGTCAGATAGTCACATGTCCTCTTAAGGAGACCACTTCATGGATGGGGTAGAGGCTTGATCACTGCACTGTACACCTGAAGCTGATGTTGCATAATATCATGTGTCATATATAAGTGAATATATATATATATATATATATATATATATAGTGTGGGAGTGGAGTCAAGGGAATTGTAATAGATATGTATGATATCGGGGGAGGCAGTGGGTTGTCACTATGAGGGGTAAAAAGTAAAACTATTGCACTGCATTGTACACCTGAAACTAATTAAAAAAATAAAATGAAATAAATAAAACATTTACACCCCTTCAAAACAAAAACCAAAAACTGTGATTGTGGTGATGAAGAAGAAAATAGCTACTAATTAGTAAACTCCGGTACCATGTCCTTAATGCATGATGAGTGCCAATAGTTTTACTGAGTATTGCTTTTGCAGCAGTGGTGCAAATCCAACAAACAATGTCTTAAATTTGGGATTATAGTGATAACTGTAAAAGTCTTTCAACATTTCTTATAGTGATAACTGTAAAAGTTCTTTCAACTCTATTTCCCCCAAAATTTTATTATGAAAAATATTGGGGGAAATAGGGTGGCCAGCAGCCGGATCTGGACTCTGGTCTATTGTTTCCAGCTACTGGCAATGACATGACACGGAGATGTCACTGTCCCAGCATCACTGGGAGCCTGACAAGCAGCAGGTCACAGCCCTTGTTGCTGCTCTTCACAAGGGTCTCGGTTATTCTCACTCCTTTGTCTCACATGGGCATTTCAGACTTTGATCACCCACCTCCACATGTATCACCCTTTATATATATATAATGTGATTTATCTGTTAGGCTGTATCTCCGTGTACCCAGCACTTTGTCTTCATTATGCAGTGTGGGGAGCCATGGTTACAGGTAATTCAGAGCCTTACAGACTGGCTCAGTTAATGCTTAACCTGTTTCTGCTCCTAAGGCATTGTCTCTGCCTGCACCTGGAGAGTGCTTACAAGTTGTTGAGGTATGTGGTGAGGATGGCCAGTTCCTTAGGAGATACTATAGATAGATGGCTATCTGGGTTAATGGAAGAAAGTATCCTGGGAAGCTAATCCCCTAAAGCCCCCCTGATCTTTAAGTCTCCAGTAGATAGTTAATGATCTGCTTCTGTATGAGGTAATGCGTAGTTGTACCTGCAGTGTTGCACGTACTCAAACTGCATATATTGGTAAGGAAAAATAAACTCAGTGCTTCACCATCAGTGAAGACCGACAGCATCAGCAGTCGTGTGAATGTGTCTCTTTCTTTAATTCCCGCTCCCCCCTTCAGGTACTGATCGACTTGTGGCGGCTGGTCCGTCATAATGCAGTAACTACCCTTTCCCCTTCCGCTTTGCTAAAAGATCACTATGTGTTTACTTATTGGTTGGTGATAAATTTATGACACCTCCCCTTTCCAGATTCACTGGATGAATGTTGATTTCTTCATCGATTCATTCAACACTTGAGAAATATTTATTGAAGGCCAGGTACAAGCCAGCCACAATTATTAGGCACAGAAGATACACCAGTAACTAAGATTCCTTGTGACGAATTCATTGAGGCAGGGGAACACATAATAAATGACAGAGATATTCATTTTTTTAAAGGTGACAAGTACTATGACAAAAATAAAAGTAACAAGGTTAAGGGCATTGGGAGTGCCAGCAGGGTAGCTGCAATTTCACATAGAACAGTGTCTTAGTTTCCTGGGCTGGCTGTAACAACTACCACAGGGTGTGGGCTTAAAAAAAATTCGTTGTCTCACACTTCTGGAGGCTACACGCCCAAAATCAAGGTGTTGAGAGCACTGGTTCCTTCTGAGGCTGTGAGAGAAGGATGTGTTATACGCCTGTGTCCTTGACTTGTAGACCTGTCTTCTATCTGCGTCTTCACATCCTCTTTACTCTATGTGTGTCTGTGTCCAAATTTCCCCTCTTTAAAAAAAAATAAGGACAACAGCGAAATTGGATTGGTGATCTCTCTGACGACTTCTTTTTAACTTGATTACCTCTGTAAAGACCCATTCTCCAAAAAATGCCACATTCTGGTTCTGGGGATATAACTTCAAAGCATGAATCTGAAAAGGACACAATTCAATGCATAACAGGCACTCATGGTAGACTTCATTTGTAAGGTGATACACCCTAAATCTAATCCTTTTCCATAGGGCTGTGTGATGAGGGAACTTTCTCACTAAAAATATCTAAAATGTAATTCCTAAAGGATGGAGCTAAAAGCAGTTGGCTTTTTAAACTGGCTTTTCAAGCCTCAAATCTGTGGGATCTGTATTTCCTTGCCATCCATCTCTTAACTTCATCTCGTTCTTGGAGTAACCAGCCAATCTCAACCAATAGCTACTTATAAACACCATTACTTTGTTTTTACCTCATTCCTGTACAGCTGCTGAAACACTAGCATCATACTTTGCAACTTAGCTAAGAACAAAGTGAACTAAATCAATTGTTTTCGCTCCTTGCCCTGTAACAGGAAGGCCAGTGCCACAGACTTAATCAGTGTGTGCTTAATGAACGGATGAGTGTTCAGAAGATACTTTGATTCCCCTGCACCTATAGCTGTGGAGACTGTGAGGCTGGGGTGTTTACCTTCCTCAGTGCTTTCCCAGTCCTCTCAGGAAACCAACAAGACCCTTAGCCACATGTGGAGACAGCAAGGAGTCGCAGAAAATAGTGCATCCTCTGGATTCTGGAGCCAAAGTGATCTGGGTTTGAACACTACCTCCTCTTTCTTTTTGTGCAATCTGGGACAGGTCACTTTTGAGCTCACGGAGTAGAAGAAGTTAACACATATGAAGAGATTTACTGTGAAATTTAAATGAGATGGTGCATGTGACTTGCATGTCATAACACTTTTTTAACATAATTACTTTCTTCCCTTGAAATTCTCATTTTGACTTAGTAGTTGTGTCATTTTCAGTTATTGCATCATCCACACAATGACACAGGGAGACAGATGACAGTATTTGAGGGAGGTCTGAGTGATTTTGTCTCTGGAGAGAATAACAATGGTAGGGCGTATTTACTTTTTCAATTTGAATAGCTAATTTTATATGATTCTCTGCCATGTGCCAGGCATTATTGTATTGAGATCAGCCACATACTTGCTAGTTATTCTATAACTGAAGCTCCACCATGACTAGCTATGTGAATTTGGGCAAATTACTTAAAAATTCCAAACTCTAGGGTCAGCCAAGAGGCATGTTTGTTAAGAGCTGGCTTGGGACACCAGCTCTGAGCATCAGGGCCACGGTTCAGATCACACATGAGGGCCAGTGACACTGCCTTCTACAGCTAAGATGGTGAACAACAACTCATCCTGGAGCCGGGCTGCCAAGAGTCACTGGCGATGGCGACATAGGCTGCAGCCCCTGCTGCAGTAGGCTGCCATAAACTACCGAGTGTGGCCGGCAGCTGGTGTGAGCTGCCAAGAGCTGCCCTGAGCGGCCGTCCAGAGGCCAGTGACCAATCTGTCTCATCCAGGAAGAGCGCAATGATAATACCAACATAGGCCAGTGAAGCTACCTCCTACACAACTAGACCGAAGAAAAAAAGGACAGCAACTTATCTGGTGCCCTTTCCCCAATCCCCAATGTTGTTCCCCTCCCCCAATTCCCCAATTAAAAAAATATTTTAATTAATAAATAAAGAGCACACTTATTTTTTAAAAAAAACCTGTTTCTACAGACCAGTTCTCAAAATCTTTTATCTCCAGAAAGATTTTTAAAATTTCCACGTCTCGTGATTTTCCCTTATGCCGTTTTTGCACCTAATGTTGATATTAGCATTTTTAAGATATAATAAACGGAATAACTAATTCAAAAGTTTAAGAATACTTACATTTCCCTGTATCCATCTGTATTACAATGTGATCTTTCTTTAGATACCAAACAGCTGTTTGTCACGAGATTCTAAATTTTCCAATTTAGAATTTTTTCCCATTCCAAGGATCCATACTCTGACCAATGATAGTAGGATTTTAATAGATACTCAAACCAAAAGGCCCTTTTACAGCTTAACCAAGGAAGCCAAAGGCTTCCTGTCCCTGTGCTATTTCTTTGTTATGACAAATGATACAAGATGCATAGATTCACAAAAAAATGACCTTCTCTGGGAAGAAAGATTCAATAATCTTTCCTGTGAGTCGCAACTCCCGAGAAACTAGCTTCACAGCTATATTTTCCTGACAATCTGCCTGGAAAGGAAAGGAAAAGGACACGCTGTGCCTCTAAATTCTCCAAAATCCCGCAGAAATAGACCCGGAAGGATGATAGGGTGAACAAAAACACCGCTTACCTCTGCGGGCAGAGCCCCGAGCTCCCAGCTGCAGCGGTTTCCAGGAGCCAGCAGTGTCCCAGCCAGTAATTCTCCTGGCCGGCTCCCCAAAGCTGTGACGGCTTAAAAAATCGTTTTGCTCTTGTTGAACTGGCGAAAAAGAACTCTCCAAGTAATCCACAAAAGAAACGGCTTATTCGGGAAAAGAAAAATAAGCAAGACCAGCACCGCATTGGGGAAAGCACGCCTCCTACTCGAGCTCCTGCCGGCAGCCCACGTGGACGCAGAAAAGACCCCGGTTTCAGGATGGCTAACCCCATTCATTATGATCCCACCCCCAGGATTACCGTAAGGATGAACGGAAAGTCAGGATTATAGAGTCCTGCCAACTCTAAGGTTAAGCATCTTAAGAAGCCAGTTCACTTTATCATTCTCACCTTGTGTGTTATCGGAGAGCGGGTCCTTGAGTCATCACAGGAAGGCATTCCAAGACGTAGGAACAATACCTCGTGAATAAAGGCAAGCAGGCCGAGCATTAGTAAAAGAAAGAAAATATATTCCCAAAATGCAAGAGTGGGTAAACCCCAAAGGAGAACGACTGTATCAAACAAAATTGAGGATTAAATTTGAATGAGGGCGCGGAGTCACAGGTGGCCCCAGGGCGCTCCCTGGGCGCGTCTTTGCGGACCACTCCTTCCCATTGGAGGGCCTGTCAGGGGGACACACAGGGTGGAGATGTTTCCCTGCCTGCAATGCTGATAGTGTTATAACCCATTGCAACTATCTGTGGCTGCACCTTTCCTTAGGAATAATCTTCTCTCCTGTCTTTGTTCTCCTCACATCTTGCTTCCCTCCCCACTTTCCCCAGGCCCTGTTCTCTCTGCCCGTGCTAACAACTTCTAGCTGAGCTAATCATCAAATTAATCAGATTAATAAGATAAATCGAATTTTAACATATGCGCATGGGGAATTCACATACGCATAAAAATTCCAAAGACAGTGAGGTCAGATTGGGTGCTTTGCAGGTAACTTAGACTGGCACATTCACGGAAGGTAAAGTGTTGTCAGGACACCCAGGAAATAATGGGACATGGAGGGGAGAGTGGTCAGCAGTCTCCTCTGGGCGTCTTCCTGCCTAATGGCTAAGGGGATTATGCTAAGGTTCCCCTCCTAAACCTGGTATTTGCATCTGACTCTCTTAGGCAGGAAAAAGGAAGTATCAAAGGCTGTTTCTGAGTCTTTTGTTTCATGACAACCAGATTCAAGTCACTATGCCCAAAGGCAAAACTTTTCATCCTCTCCATTCCAGCCTTTGAAACGTTAATAAAAGTTCCACATCCAGAAGTTAAATTGGTAGATTTTTCCATATTTCTTTGATCTTATCACTCAGTCCTGAGAACAAATTAGTTTAAATCGTTGAGTCTTCTTTCTTGGCACAGTGATGTAGATCTACTCCCAGCCTCACCATTCATTACTTATCTGATTAGTTGCTTATGTAGGAGACGAAGAAACTTCTCTACCCTAGAGTTTCTTTTGTTTGCTCTAATAACCAAATAGACATGAGACAGATTACCAAGAGAAAATAAGCAGACTTAGTACATACATATGGGAACCCCGCAACAGGAGTGGCAGAGACCCCACCTGCGGGAGACAAGGTAGATAGAAAGGGAACTGGGTAGATAAAACATGCTGAACTAGGGATGGAGTAAGGCCCCTTAGTGGTTTGAGAGGGTCACTGCGGGGGGTGACAAGAGCACGTTTCATGAATATCTTGAACCAAGTCAGACAGATGTTGACAGTGTTGAGGAAAAACATCCAGCCTAAGAGAACACTTATACGACTTTATTTCAGCCAAACTATGGACAATTGCCGGGAAGCAAAATCTCAACAGATTGAGAAAATGCTCCGCAAAATGGCAGTTTGCAGTTTATTTTATACATAAAATCAAAGGAGGAAGGTTACATGAAATCCACTGGTGACAGATTAAGGGGGTGGGAGAGAGCCAAGTGGGGGAAATCTTTGGAATTGGATAAAAGGAAATGGAGAGACAGGTACTCCTCCCACACAGGTGGGTGCAGGATAGCTAACAGTTGACTCTTTACAGCACGTAGAGATGGTAATCAGGAGATAAGCATAATAATGAGGAATTTTGCAGTTTTCAGCTCTGGTCAGGAAAATGGATTAAAGATGTTATTTTAGGTACAGAAAGACAAAAGGCCCACTGAAAAGGCACAGATTAACTTAATGAGGAAGCTGAAGATGTGACTTCCCGCCAGGGCCCACAAAGTTAAAACTTTTTATGTTCACACCATTCTCTGTGGTTTTCAGTCTCCTGAGATTTTCAGGTTTAACCTGTGGCCCATTTTCTGCCCACATACTCTACCCCATTCCCCCGGACAGGTACAGCTACCACAGCTGTGCAGGGGGGAGGCTGTTCCAGCAAAACTACCCGAGGAGCCTGGTGTTGAGCTCCCCCTGCAAATGCTGCACCTGGAGTGAAGTCTCCAAGGCCCCTTCGGCCCCAGCGCCCAGGCCAGAGCCAGGGATCCCACCACAGCCTGCCTCCCCAGATCTCCCCGGGGGCCTTAGTCTGGCCCCAGCAGGCCTCCCTGGGCTCTTTCTACACCTAAGCTTTCAGCTCTCAGACCTGGGTTCCTTTTGGGCTGATCCTCCTGGGCTGCCTCTTCTACATGCAAAATAAATCTTTGGTTTGCACCCCACTGCCCCCAGATGTGGTCACTCACAGAGGCTCTCTAAGCACACTGTTAGTACAAAAACGGCCCTGGGGAAAGTAGGGAGGCAGGAGGGGAGGGTGGCATAAGGCAGCACAGGTAAGAGCCAGGCGAGAGGGCAGTTAATTCACGTGTGCCAAGCCCTGTGCCGGGTTTCACCTCCAGGACTCCACATTCCAGCGGGCAGCTTCCAGGGCACAGATGATGGTACCTAGGGCACAGCCCTGGGTCTGACAGGTTCTTCATTGGCTTGCAAGCCTTTAGAGAATTTCCTGACCTCCATTCAGGGGTTATTCCCAAGCTGCACACGAGGTGGAAGCAGAGAATAACTTTTCGTGGTGACCTGCACGTGATGTTATTCCTGAAACTCACACTAGATGGCAGCATAGACCGTTTCCTTGCTCCGCATTAAAATGAGCCTCCAGACCCTGGGACTAAGCTCGCTGTGAGATAAATCTTGTTTCAGGCCCTTCACGTGCCTCATCTCACCCACGGCTCCCATTTTCCAATTGAGGCAGAGATAGTTATTACCTCCGTTTCACAGGTATTTAAAATGAAGACTGATTCTAACAGTTCTGACCCAAAACCGAGGCTGAAACTGGCCCACATGGGCCAGCAGAGCTTGCACACACAGGATCCTAGACAGACTGATCCAAATAGTCCTGCAGCATTGAGTGAAACCTTGGTCCTTCTAGTTGAAGAAAATCTGCACATAACCTATGGTCCAGCTTGCCATGCACCCCCCCCAGACTGGTTTTTGGGTGGTACTTGGGGAGGCAGCTGGGGACACGTTGGGAGGGAGGAGTTGTCCTGGCCCTTCACAGGAGGACAAGCAGCACCAGATCCCTAGGACAACGACTCCCCCACCACTGTGCCCTGCCTGTGCTCGGCTTTTTAACATCTGTTCTTCCTCAGCCCAGAGCACAGGTCACCTTCTGCCCATGTTCCCTACCTCTGAGGTCACATCTGACAAGAGCTTCCTGGCAGTTCAGAGTGGAGTCTGAGGTGGCACTTTCCTTATGGGGCGTGCCTGAGCCCCAGACAGACGCAGAGCTGACTTCTGTCCCCATCCAAGTACTAGCTGTGTGACTTCAGGCAAAGACATGGAAACTCCCTCTCCTGGGCTGCCAGGTGGGGATAACCGCTCCCTCTCCGGGTGGCTGTGAGGGGTCCGTGAGGTGATGCAGGTCAGCTATGCCCAACGCATGATCAGCACTCAGTCCCCCTCCCGCTTCCCCTCATGATCCCTTCTCTACCTTGTATGGGCTGGAGGAATCAAGAGTTTAGAAAACCGTCTCCTTGCGGCAGAATGAGTTCTCCTGATGGTGTCCATACAGCCAAGGTCCCCTGAGTGATGACTCCGGTATGTGTGCCAGCTTTGTCCTCAGGACTGCACTCACCACAGCCCCTCCTGGCCTTCGCACCCCTGCTCCTGTCTAGACTCATGGTCCCGCCCTCAGCTTGGCCAGCAGCACCTCTCAGTCTTCTCACTGGTCTCCCTGCTTCCCGCCCTCTCGTCCAGTGCAACCTCCACAGTGACCAGCTTGGTCTTTCCAAGTTAGGGATCTTATCCTATCACTTCCTGTGCATAGAACTACCAACAGCGTCCTCCTAGGGTGGGGAATGAAGTCTCTTATCAGCACAGTGTGGAGCCTCATCAGGCCTATTAATTCTCATGGTCTCATTTCCTATCATAACAATGCAGTTAGGTCAGCAGACACCCCAGCTGTCAGCATTAACCTGTCTGGTTGGGTGATCAGTGGGGGCTTTAACAGATAGAGGCACCAGTACTAAGACTGAGCCTGAGTGCGGGAAACAGCAAAATATAGAGTTTAGTGAATGACCTCTGACCCTTAACCACAACCTCTGACCCCTAACCCTTGACCCTGACCCTACTAGCCCTGGCCCTGACCCTGACCCTAACCCAAGACCCTGACCTGGACCCAGACGAACCCTAACAAGTTCATCATCTCACGCATCGGTTGCAACCTGCAACAAATCCAGCCCAAACTTTTCAAAATGAATTCACCCTCTGGACAATAGGATACAACCTGCAAAACATCTAGTCCAAAATTGCCAAAAACTACTTCACCCTCTCGCCAATCAGATGCAAACTGCAAGGTATGCAATCCAAACTTTCCAAAAACGAATTCACCCTCTCGCCAATCAGGTGCAACCCTTGGATGCAACCTGCAACAAATCCATTCCAAAATTTCCAAACACGAATTCACCCTCTCACCAATCCAGAACACAATACTTGACAATGATAATGAATGACCATGTTCACAGTTATTGTATGGATTTCAATTTTATTATTTATGTCACTTGTACCTCTTTTCACCTTAGTGAGTACAGATGTACTTGTTTTAAAGGTGCTATAAATACAGTGAAAATCTGCTAATGTGAGATACTCATCCTGCTCAGCATAGATTTTTTTTTTATTGGGGAACTGGGGGGATGGGAAAATTGCTGGGGAATTGGGGTAAGGGGAACAGACAAGTTGCTGTCCTTTTGTTCTTCAATCTAGTTGTGGAGGACGTTGCTTCAGTGGCCCAAGTTGGCACCATCGTAGCGCTCTTCCCTGGTGAGGCAGTTCAGTCGCCGGATTCTGGACAACCGCTCACTGTGGCTGCTGGCTGCTCACGCTGGCTGCTGGCTGCTGGCTGCTGGCTACATACAGTAGCCCATGTCAACTCACTGCCACAGGGACTGCAGCTTATGCCGTTGTCGGCAACTCATGGCAGCCCAGCTCCAGGTTGAGCTGTTGTTCAGCATCTTAGCTGTGGAGGGCAGTGTCACTGGCCCTCATATGTGGATCTGAACAGGGGCTCTCTGTCATGCAAAGCGAGTTCTTAACCATCGCGCCACTCGGCCGGCACTGCATAGCTATTTTTTTATAAGCAGAACTTGTTATCAAATCGTATTCATTATACTGCAGTTACATGAATGTCAGATGTAATGATGTGTACAACCAAAATGAGACAAAACGATTTATAATGTACACAATGTGAAAATATTCATATATGACATTAGCCAGTTAGACAGAGGCATGCAGCAGGAATAGGTGATGGGAGATGTCCAGTTCCAGTCCCCATAGGCATTCATATTACCTCACCCCTCCATTAGACTAAATAAGTCACAGAAACTGATACAGGTATTTCACACACATCTAAATACACAAGGGCGAACCTTTACCTGCTTCACGTACAGTGTCAAGTGGCCTGTGATCTTACTGTGATGTTCCCATTAAAATAATCAACAGTCATCCAAATTCAGGGAGTAGAAAGCATTACTTATTATAGTTGGACACGGAAAACGTAGGATTTTGGACATTCATATCTGTGAAGAGAATGTCTTCTTTTACTATGTTTTCTTGCAAACTGTCATGCACTTAGATTGGGGGCAATTCAATGGTAGTTAGCCCTCACTGTTATAACAGATATACACTTCAATAAGTGACAGTTTTTTATAATATATTTTAGGCACACAATTAACGTAAAACGTGGATCATCTGCAGCTGTAAGTCAAAAGGTAGAAAATGGGGATTATAATTTTAATGTTTTAGGTTCAGGAACTGTAGTTTGTACAACTGTTGAAAACCATGAGACTCATAAAACTACTCTTGCATTTAACAAAGCAGAAAACAGTTTGAGCTCTTCGCTCAGAGAATATACAAAACAGAAAAAAAATTCTTTTCTCTGGGCCTTTTTGAGGACCTGGACAAAAATGATAAATAACTTAAGGTCCCTTTTAAGATGTGTGGTTTTTCTGTGTTACTGTCTAAAGAGCATACCAAATGAAAAGCTCCTACACTGTAACATACTGGATTATGCTGGCAGCAGACTCAGTCATCTGTTATCTACTGTCTCTTGATTGCATCATTGTCACTTGTGCTGTTTTCAATCTCATGATGTTTCACACAGCAATATGTTAAGTTTGGATATGTTAAATGTTTAACGATTTCGGGGTTTACAAATAGATGTACGGTTGGGGGTTTACGGGTCAGGGTTGGAGATTAGATCAATGGTCCGGGGGAGGCGCTGATGTCCAGCTATGAGTCAACGGTCTGTTTAGTGGTCTGCCTATGGGATCCAAGCTTTACACAGGTGTCTTCTCATCTGAACACAGGAGTCCACTATCTAGGTCCCACTACATACTCCAGCTCTCAGCTCCTGGGTCTAACTGTGTGGTGAGTCTCCAAGGCCTGGGGCCCAGAGTTTACTCCATAATCTGGCTCTGCATCTGGTGTCTGAGGTTCAGAATCTGGTCAGCACTCAACACTCACTGATACCACAAAAAAAATGATTTTACACAACAAGCCCTTTCTCTGCCGAGTTTCCTGATAACCGACACCTCTCTCCCACCCCTCAGCATAGTTCATGGACAGGAAGATTCTTATTACCTTTTCCTTCTTTGTCCACACCTCCCGGGGAGATACTGCGGTAAAGCAGTTACAGAAGCATGTCCCATCATCTCTTCAAAGCCATAGTACCTGCAGGGCAAATACAGAGGTTTACCAATTTCCCTCAAAACATAGGCCAGCACAGGATGTGAAAGGTGTGATGGCGGCTCTGGCCCCTGGTTTTCATGGGACACTGTGGCCCCCGACACTCATGAACACTGGCTGCCTTCTGTGGGGCGGAGCTGGCCCCTGGATTTCCTGCAGACTCACGGTTCCTGCTCACCTGGTGATCTGAAAAGCTGGTACCAGAAAAATTCATCACTTAAATTGTGACTGGAGGAAGGAACATCAGAAACTGGTTTGGAGGAAGCACTCATATGAAACCATCCTGCAGAAAATGCTCAGGAGAACTCCAGACGGCTGACATACAACCCTCATCCCTGGCACATCCTGTTCCTCATACAGTGGCTGAAGCTGAGATGGAGATGTAACCTCCGAGTTTCACCAGTCCCTTTACCCCGGGCACCCCATGTGCTCTGAGGCTGGCTCAAGCTGGGATGGGAAAATCTCATCTAGGTTTATCCTTGCTTTTTTCCCCATGCATCCCCTCTCCCCTGACATGCTGCCTGGATCCAGGATGAGACATCACCTCCAAGGTTTCTCCTTGCATCTTGCCCAGGACCACCTTTGCCCTTCACGCCCTGGTGGAAGCAAGATTTCAGATTTCCTACCGGGTCTCACTTTACCCATTTCTCCAGGCATCCCCTCTGCTCCTCACATGATGGATGGACCTGGGATGAACAACTTGCCTCCATGTTTCTCCACCATTTAACCCCCTGCCCCTCACACTCCAAACAACACACGTGTAGTATGCTCTGACACATGACACACCTTCTAAGGGCTCCAGCTGGCTTACGGCTCAAATTAAAAATGGGAGCCTAGCAGCCATTTGCACATAGGGTCTCCTCATGAAAACTGCACTTCACGGAAAAGGTTGCACTCATCTGCCTGCCTCCGCAACTGAACTGCCTATGAAGACGTATATCAGGGAAACAGTAGGGCAGGCAGAGCCAGACCAGACTGGTTCTTCTGGAGCAATGCAGAGCAGTGCTATCTAGTCAAACAGGAAACGTGCCCCATGATCACCACAACCCCGAGCCCTGATGCTCCATACTTGTGCTGTAACACTATTCATCTGCTCCCCAGCTGCGGTGTCTTCACAGCCATGCTGTGTCACAACTGACCTGTTTACACTGAAAGTTTCCATCGTTGATGCACCCCAATTTGGGGATTCCTGTTGTCATGGAATTGGAGACCATGATCTTCATTTGACAGACACATGCCAGACCCACAATCAGGACCAAAGATTGAGACTCTGGAAGTGGGAATGTGGTTTTTACCCTGAACCCAAAGCCAGACTACAGAGCCTGGGACCTGGGCCTTGGAGCAGAACGTGGTCCCTAAGCTGACCCACATTCCCAAAACTGAAACACAGACCGTGGATGTCATATACCGATGCCAGAGTCTGACATGGGCTGTCAGACTATGGACGCTGGTTTCCAGATTACAAACCCTGGAAAAAGAGCTGGACCTGTCCCCATGACATGGACCTTGAAACTGAAGCTAGAAATGTTGTTTTGCGTGTGGCTGTCCAGTGTTCCCAGCGCCATGTATATGAGTTCCATTATGGGCTCCATTCTGTTCTACCAATCTATGTGTTTGGTTTTATGCCAACAACACCCTGTTTTGGCTACTATAGTTTCTGGTCTAGTGATCTGGAAAACTGGAACTAAAAATCCAGCTATGTCTACCACATCCAGGGTCATCCACGTCATCCACATCACCCACTGCACAGTGGCTACTAATATAGTCTCCTAACAGTGCCTCTAATTAACAAGGGGAATCGGATCAGTTTCAACTAGTTGGGAGAACTGGGTCTGCATAGGTCTTGTTCTCTAATACAAACATATGTATGTTCTGTTTTTCTGGTGTGGTATTCACATGGTTGTTTCCAATAGATTACCCAGTAATTACCCAAGTCTGGAAAATTTTCAATAGCAGAAGATTCTCTCTGCACTCAGGTTCCAGAGCTACGTCCCCAGTTGGGTTCTGCACCTGGTGCCTGAAGTTCAAGGTCTGGATGGTTATCATCTCCATTGAAAAACCAGACTTCCAATAAAGGTTTGCTTGCACAAAGGGGATTACCGTTAAAATATAAGTTTGAAAAACATTATCTGATCTTACAGACGAGGAAACCGAGGCCAAGGGGAGGCAGTGCTTTTCCTGAGATCACCCAGCAAGCTGGTGGCTGAGGTGGACCCAAAACTCCTAATCCAGTGTCTGGGGCTCTCTCCTCACCAAACCCGGGAGCTGCTCTGGTGCTTCCTAAAGGGAAAGCCTGAAGGCAAGTGGTTTCCCCTTGACGCTGGGGAGACGAAAAACCACCAGAGCAGTAAGTCCAATAGCGACTACCCTTTACTGAACGTTTACTCCTCACCAGGCTCTGTGTGAAGGGATGACTATAAACACAGCAATCTCATTTAAACTTCGTAAGAGTAAGACAGTATTTACCTGTGTTTTACTGATGTGGAAACAGAGACTCAAAGAGCTGAAACAATTTTCCCCAAACCATATCCCTAGCAGAGGGAGAGACAGGATTTAACCCTCGACTTCTGAACCAGTACCTGGTCAGATTCTTCCGCAATCTAACCACTGCCCTCTGGCCCTCTGAGCACTCCTATCCCCAGTAGCTTCGCCAGCCAAGACTCACCTCCTCAGGCAAGGTGTGGTTGTCGCAGGGTTACAGCCATGTGCCACGTGCATTCTTCCTTTTCTTCGTAGTTTCTGAATAAACATCAAGCTTGTTCTTCTTCAGACATTCTCTCAGCTGCAGAAAGTAAAAGCAGTGAGATCCAAAGAAGTATATTCACACCCTGAATTCACACCCTACTTGACAGTTTACAAAATAAACATATTCGACATTGGATTGAATGCCACAACAACCCTACAAGGTGTTGCAATACTCACTTCATGAATGCAGAAATGGACAGATAACTTAGTTTTTTGTTAAAACAGGCCACCATGGAATGTAAATTCAGGGGTTATGCCATAAATCCGTGGCTTCCAGGGGGGCAACATCAGAGGCCGAGGTGGAAAAGGAAACCTTAAAATGATCAGACATGCGGGTCCTTTCTTCTACATCTGTTCGAGTCGCACACTGGCACTTCTCAAACACTGACATCAAGGTAGCCCAATGGCAGAAGGCAGCCGGACACCCGCCACTAGTGAATTTGGGATGGTAACAAAGAAAAGACAACTCAAGCACGGTTTCAGCGAGGAGGAGTCTATTAAAATCGTACACATCTATGTAAATATCACCCTGAAGTATAAAAGGGTTTTTTTTTCTCTCAAGAGACTCCAGCAAAACTGATGCTTCAGTCCCATTTTTATCCTGTGGCTCTCAGAGCCCCTGATGTTTAGATGATGACTTGGGGAAGCTTCCCAGCTGTGAACCGCAGGTTCATGGGATCCGCTCCACGGAGGATAAGTCGATCTCACACCAAAGAGCGCTGACTGAGGGCCACTTTGGTCTCAGGATCATAGCACATGATTAGACCGTAAAGTGGAGAACTCAAATGAAAAATGAGAAACTCTCTCTGGGAAGGAGAAATGGGGGAAAACCAAACTAAACACATCCTCCCCATTGCCACCCAGAGACGCGGTCAACGTTTTCAGATCACAGGTGAAAGGGAGGTTTCAAAGCTGTCAGTGTCTAAAGGATGGGGTACAGTCTACCGTAATCCTGAAACCTCTCTGACCTAGGTCCCATATTCCCGAGTCCCCTTCAAGCTGCAAATCTGTGCTGCGGCCACAGAAAACGGACAAGGAGGGAAAAACACTAGGGGACTAAGTCGTTGAACACCCGCTTTGCGGCTGGAAAGATGGTTCCGAGGGTGACTGTGATGTATCTACGTATTCCACTCTTCCCTATGGAGGCCCCAGTCGCCGCTCTGGCCGTTGGGTAAGGGAGCACAGGGCCTCAGGAGCAACATCCTTAGCACCTGGGAGTCCAGGGAGACTGCGGAGGTCAGGGAGCCCAAGAGGTCACCCTTGGGCGGCAGGAAGCTAGGACACAGCCGGGAGCCCCGAGGATTACCAGCCCGAAGTCACCTGGGAGCCAAGGGTCAGGGCAGGGAATGGGCTGTGAGGGTGGGGCGTGGGCTTTGGGGCAGGGGTACTGGTGAGAAGATTTTGGTGGGGAGCCAACGGGTCCAAGGAAGCTGCGACCCGGCACGTTTTACCTGTTTCTTGTGCCGGCCAGTAGTGTTTCTTCCGACACCCCAGGTCGTGGGGGGGTGAGGCAAGAGGGAACATTCCAGCGAGATCCCCGACACAGGCTCCGGAGGACTTCCAGCGACCACCGTGCAACTGCGAGGCTGAGCCAGAAAAGGAGGGACGTGGTTGCTAGGCAGCAGCGCTGGGGGCGTGGCCTAAATTCTCTAATACCCTTGGTCTCTGAGAAAGGCGTCACAATGAAAGATGCAGCCGCTGTCTCCGCCCACCTCAGGGAGGGTAGGGGCGGGACCCTCTTGCTCAGGGTGCCTGCAGCCTGCTATGTGAAGTTTCCTGAGCTCAGGCACAGCATGCTCACTACTGGCGAACCTGAGAGACCGCACGCCCACCCTTGTCCTGGACCCTCCTGCACAGTAACCCACCCTACCTCCTTGAAATGGGGTCCCGGACCCCAGGTTTCAGGAGATGGGCTAGGACCGGACAGCAGGTGGAAAGCACCTCCCCTTCACAATCCCTTTCCTGACTCCCATAGGTCTACACCAGACTTTCTAGTCCCAGAGATCACCCCCGAGACCCCCGACCCAGTCTATGCACGACATCCTATCAGAATCTCTCTTTCCTCGAGGATCTCTATCCTGATCCCGGGAAAACATCTGTCTGCTTCTCGACAGATGTAGCTCCTACTTCCCAAACTCCTCTAACAGCCCCACAGTACCCTTTCTTCCCGGTGCGGACTCTATGTCCAACCAGGCATTTGTCCTTCGGATTCCTCTCCAGGTCTCCAGCAGGACTTTCCAAAAGGCACGGCCAGGCCTTCCCATCACCCTGGGGCCCCCCTACCCTCCAGCGTGTAAGCCACTGCTGCTCATAGCGGTCCTCTTCACCCTACAGCAGCTGACCCATCACCAGCCCTCTTCAAGGTTTCCCCTTATCGAACTTCTGAGAAACTCCAGGTTATTTCTCAGCCCTTCCCCTGCTTTTTTCCTGTGCCCAACTGAGCTTCAAAGAAGAAGCAGTGTCCTGTCTTTGTCAGTGGCACCCTAGGCTCTGCAAGTGGGCTCTGTCCTTCCTGACAGCACCCCAAGTGTGACTGGTTCTTTTTCAACACCACTATCCCCTCCCTCACCCATTGCACCCACACATGAACCACACTAATTCACTTCAGCATATGTGCTCTCTCCTGTCTTAGGGCATTTGGGGACATTGTACTGTCCCGTGTCTCGAATACTTTTCCAGCCTTTTCGCAAGCTGATTGATGCCAACTCACCCTGTACAATTGAGCTACCTCAGAGAAGAAGCCTTACCCCCACTTCTGGCTCAGTCCAGCAACCCTGTTAGACACGCCTGTAGCACACTGTACTTCAACTTCAAAGCACGTTTCAGACATGCAGTGAGTTGATTAGTTATTTGTCATTCACATATTCATATGACAAATTTTAGTGAATGTCGTCTATGTGCCGGGTACTACTGTAGACATAGCGCAATCAGCGGTGAGTCTAACCAAGTCCCTGCCCTCCTGCAGTTTACACTCAGTGGTGGAAGGCCGATGATGAAAATAATATTCTCGCCCCGGCCGAGCGGCTCAGTTACTTCAGGCTTAGCGTAAGAGCATGCGCTCTGAGCAACACGGCCGCCGGTTCGATAACCACGTGGACCAGTGACACTGTGCCCGAGTTGAGCTGCCACTCAGCTGCCAACAGGTGGCAGGATTGCTCAGCCGCTGAGAGCAAGTGTCCCTAACAACAAGACTGCCAGTTCGATGGTGGGCTTTGCCCTCCTGCAACTAAGACTGAACTCTGCACCTTGATTTAAGCTGCCGCCTGGATGGCTCAGAGGGTAGAGCGTGCGCTCTTAACAACAGGGCTGCCGGTTCGACTCCCACATGGGATGGTGGCTATGCCCACCCGCACCTGAGTGAACCAAGCACCTTGAGCTTAGTGGCCACGAGCTGCTGATGGTCAGCCACATGTCGAATGGCACCCTCCAAGATTGAAGAACAACAACTTGGCCGGTCCCCCTCCCCAATTCCCCATCACTGTTCCCCTTCCCCGGTTCCCCAATTTAAAAAAGAAAAAAGAAAAAAAAGAAACAGACTATCTGAACTAACCAATTACTAGTAATGAAATGAAATCAAATCAGTAATCAGAAAACTCCCAACAAACAAAAGTCCCACACCAGATGGCTTCACAGGTGGATTTTACCAAAGATTCAAATGAGAATGAACGCCTATCCTTCTCAACTGCCTATTCAAATAAATGCACGAAAAGAAATGCTCACAAGTTCATTTTTATTAGGGTACCATCAACCTAATGATTTCAAAACAGATGGACGTGACACGAAAAGACAGACGTTGCACAGCAACTGATGATCAGAGAGATCACTGTCTAAATGACATATGTGCCTAACCACTAAGACAAATGGAACATATATAAAAGAACACTGAATATCAACTGAAACGGAAAAAAACCAAGCTAAATAGAGAACTCATACAACTCAACAATTTAAAAAAAATCCAATTTAAAAATGGGAAGCAGACCTAACCAGACACTTTTCCAAGAAGACATACAAATGGCCAAGAAAGAGTTGAAAAAAAATGCTCAACTTCACTAGCTATTAGGGAAATGCATGGAAAAAACCACAATGGGATACCAACTCACACCTTTTAGAATGACTATTGTAAACAAAACAAGTAATAACAAGTGTAGGAGCAGCTGTGCAGAAAATGGAACACTCATACACTGCTGCTGAGGATGTCAATTGGCACAGCCACTGGGGAAAGTAGTATGGAGTTAAGGCCTGAGTAGATGAATAGTAGAGTTACCCGATATCCCAAAACTCCCTCTTCTGGTATGTACCCAAAACAATAAAGAAATGGGAACCCCCATTTCTGGAGATGCTCTCATTTCTCCCCGGGCTACACAATCACAGGCCTACGTTACTGGAGTAGAAAACTCAAGTGCAAAACAGTTCCTGATAAAGAGGGGGTAAAACCAAGAAGGCGCTATGGGATCCTGGTCTTCACTTCCAGGAGAACGAGGGATGTGGGCACAGGTCACTACGTTCAAAACTCAGCTTCTGCCTCCTCTGGGCCTGTGCTGCGCTCCCCGTGCTTCTCGGCGTCTCCTATAGGCTGACAAGGTGAGTCATGGCACCTAGGGGGACCTGGCCGCCTGGGCCTGAGCAGTCCTGATGATTGAAAGATGACACCAGCCAGCAGGGCTGTCCCAGCCCCTCTCCCCATGCCCATCTCCCGCAGGATCTGGCACCACTTCTGCCCTACTCCTCTGGCCTGGCAGTTGTCCCTCGAGGAAGTTCATGAATTCAAGAGGCAGTACCAACATCCCATCCAGAAAAGGTCAACACCAAGCTCCCAAACATTTCTGGCAAATGCTCTCTGAGCTCATAATCCCGCCATTGTTACCTGCACCATGCCCTTGGCCTGGCACTCCCATTTCCCCCTCTCTCCACAGGGATTAATGTTTCCTACCTCGAATCTTCAAACCGGACTCAAATGCCACCCCCTCCCACCTCAAGTGTACTTTAAACCAATCTCTCCCTCGACGGGCAATTTGGAATGTTACCACATCCTAGCTTGCCTCTTTCCTCCCTCAGTGGGCGCTGTCTCTGGTTCCCCTGATGCCTCCCGCATCTAGCCTAGTACCTCTGCTACCAATGGACCGCTGAATATGGTTAAGTGTCCAGATGATTGTGAAAGAGACTAGGGGCAGGATGTCCTGGTCCTCAACTGTTTGTTTCACCTCACATTTTTACAATGAGTTCCTCTGAAAAATAATCTCAATCCTTTTAACTAGGAAGCAAACTCCCTTTCTCTTATCCCTAGGTTGCCAACTCACAAACCAATATGAATTACTCAACTAGAAAAATCACAAAGTGCTCTGTGGTCTATGGGTCTTTTGGGGACAGATGCCCACAGGACAAAACTCGAAGTCTTAGTTCTATTTAATCTCTCCTACACTGAGATTCAAACTTGAGGCTCACAAAGCCCAAATGACACACAACTGGCTCTGGAAGCTATTCCCAAGCTACTTGCAAACTTCAAGTTACATCTCACCTTCTCCAAGATAAAAGGTGTCAGGGGAGAAAAACAAAACTCTATCGACCAAGCAGTTGAGAAAGCAGATGCAAACAGGCTGGGGAGGGTGAATGACAGCAACACAAAAGAAGCCAGACACAAAATATTCCTGAAACCAGGGAAGCCTTGGGGGTGTGAAGAGCTGACAGAGAGCTAGCCAGAGAGGGGACTCGGCATGCCTCACCTTCCCCTCGTTCAATGGGGGCAGCACGACCCCATTGGAACAGTTAAGATCGGACACCAGCACCTACAGAATGTCCTGAATCTACAGAAGGCAGAAAGGGAAAAACAAGGGCAGAGAGAGAGAGAGACAAAAGTGGCTTGGAGAGAGCTAATAGGGCCAGGGAAGTAAGATGAGATGGGTTCTGGGAAACAGAACGCTGAAAGAGAGGGAAGGTCAACACCACATTCTCTGCCATCTTTTCAACCAGCCACTTTGCTCCCTTGCCAGAGGCAGAAATCAACGGTTAGGAACAGATGGAATACTCCCCTGAACAATGCACTCACAAAAAGTGGAGTTGCCTGAGCATTGAATATGCCCATTAGACCCTCCCCTTGGATCAGGGTGCTAGAGACGAACCTGGGAGGACTCCAGGCCCTTGTCATCTCCATTGAAAAGCCAGACTTCCAATAAAGGTTTGCATGCACAAAGGGGATTACCGTGAAAATATAACTTTGAAAAACATTATCTGATCTTACAGATGAGGAAACCGAGGGCCAGAGAATGCAGTGCTTTTCCTGAAATCACCCAGCAAGCTGGTGCAAAGGTGGACTCGAAACTACTAATCCAGTGCCTGGGTCTCTCTCCTCACCAAAACCTGGTCTGCTCTGGTGTTTCATAAAGGGAGAGCCTGAAGGCAAGTGGCTTCCCCTTGACGCTGGGGATACGAAAAACCACCAGAGCAGTAAGTCCAATAGTGACTACCCTTTACTGAACGTTTACTCCTCACCAGACTCTGTGTGAAGGGATGACTATAAACACAGCAATCTCATTTAAACTTTGTAAGAGTAAGACACTATTTACCTGGGTTTTACTGATGTGGAAACAGAGACTCAAAGAGTTGAAACAATTTTCCCCAAACCATATCCCTAGCAGAGGGAGAGACAGGATTTAATCCCAGATTTCTGAACCAGTACCTGGTCAGATTCTTCCGTAATCTAACCACTGCCCTCTCGCCCTCTGAGCACTCCTATCCCCAGTAGCTTGGCCAGCCAAGACTCACCTCCTCAGGCAAGTTGTGCTTGTCTCAGGGTTACTGCCATGTGCCATGTTTATCCTTCCTTTTCTTCTTAGTTTCTGAATAAACACGAAGCTTGTTCTTCTTCAGACATTCTCTCAGCTGCAGAAAGTAAAAGCAGTGAGACCCACAAGAAGTATATTCACACCCTGTATTCACACACTACTTGACAGTTTACAAAATACTCATCTTCTACGTTTGATTGAATGGCACAGCAACCCTGGAAGGTGTTGCAATACTCACTTCATGAATGCAGAAATGGACAGATAACATAGTTTTTTTTTTAAAGGCAATCTTGAATTTAAATTCAGGGGTTATGCCATAAATCCGTGGCTTCCAGGGGGGCAACATCAGAGGTAGATGCGGAAAAGGAAAGCTTAAAATGATCAGACACGTGGGTCCTTTCTTATACATCTCTGTGAGTCGCACACTGTCACGTTTAAAACTCTGACATCAATGTAGCCCAATGGCAGAAGGCAGCCGGACACCCGCCCCTAGTGAATTTGGGATGGTAACAAAGAAAAGAAAACTCAAGCACCATTTCAGAGAGCAGGGGTCTATTAAAATCGTACACATCTATGTAAACGTCATCCTGAAGTATAAAAGGGTTTTTCTCTCTCAAGAGACTCCAGCAAAACCGATGCTTCAGTCCCATTTTTATCCTGTGGCTCTCAGAGCCCCCGATGTTCAGATGATGACTTGGGGAAGCTTCCCAGCTGTGAACCGCAGGTTCACGGGATCTGCTCCACGGAGGATAAGGCGATCTCACACCAAAGAGTGCTGACTGAGGGCCACTATGGTCTCAGGATCATAGCACATCATAAGACCGTAAAGTGGAGAACTCAAATGAAAAATTAGAAACTCTCTCTGGGATGGAGAAATGGGGGAAAACCAAACTAAACACATCCTCCCCATTGCCACCCAGAGATGTGGTCAACGTTTTCAGATCACAGGTGAAAGGGAGGTTTTTAAGCTGTCAGTGTCTAAAGGATGGGGTACAGTCTACAGTCATCCTGAAACCTCACTGACCTAGGTCCCATAATCCCGAGTCCCCTTCAAGCTGCAAATCTGTGCTGCGACCACAGAAAACGGACAGGGAGGGAAAAACACTAGGGGACTAAGTCGTTGAACACCCGCTTTGCGGCTGGAAAGATGGTTCCGAGGGTGACTGTGATGTATCTATGTATTCCACTCTTCCCTATGGAGGCCCGAGGCACCACTCTGGCCATTGGGTAAGGGAGCGCAAGGCCCCAGGAGCAACGTCCTTAGCAACTGGGAGTCCAGGGAGCCTACGGAGGTCAGGGAGCCCAAGAGGTCGCCTTTGGGCGGCAAGGAAGCTAGGACCCAGCCAGGAGCCCCGGGGGTTACCAGCCCAAAGTCACCCGGGAGCCAAGAGTCAGGGCAGGGAATGGGCTGCCAGGATGGGGCCTGGGCTTTGGGGTGGGGTACTGGTGAGAAGAGTTTGGTGGGGAGCCAACCGGTCCAAGGAAGCTGCGACCCGGCACGTTTTACCTGTTTCTTGCCCTTATTCACTATTTTGAACCCAAAAATTTCTCAGAGTAGCCCCTCCCCGGAACCCTCAGAATGTCCCCGCAAATCCAAACACTCACACTACCCCTTTCCTGTGCCCCTCAACCACAAAGATAAAGGTAACCTTGTGCCGGGGCTGAGATACCCACCCAGGAATTGGAACATTGCTGAGTCATCCTTAGCTACACTGCCCTAACCTCCTCAGTGCCCTCCCAGTTACTGCACCCACAAAAGTGAGCCTATTTGTAAATAAACGAGTGCTGCCAGAGTGTTTCACAACGTCTCTCCCAAGAGGGGACAGTTTTGGGGCCCCTACTCCCGTTTTCGAGTATTTCTATTGCCAGTCCCCCGTGAATTGCCACCGCGCTCACACCAGGTGATACACACAGGCACGCGTGTCCCTGAAAACAGTGAACCTGTCCCGAATATGAACGTCAATGACAACAAACCTGAAAAGTAACTCTCCCACTTCATCGAACCATAAAATCCTGACCCTAACATCCCCTTCCCTCTAAAATTTAACGTTACACACACCTTTCACTTACGCCCTGTTTGAACCCCAATATCCTGAGAGTATGCCCTGCCTGGATCCCTAAGCATGTCTCACACAAATCAAACAATTGCCCTATCTCACCCCTATGCCCGCCGACACCAAATATAAAGCCTAACCGTGTGGCAGTGCAGAGGGACCAACCCGGAAGTGGAAAATTGCTGAGTCATCCTTAGCTAGGCTGGCCCAACACAGCTCAGCGCCCTACCTGTTTCTGCCTCCAAGAAATCACGGCTATATGTAACAGGAGTGCTGCCAGACTGTTTCACCACGTGTCTCCCAAGAGGGGAATGTTTTGGGGCAACTGTTACCGCTTTCGAGTATTTCTATTGCCGTTCTCCCATAACTTGCCATCGCGCCCAACACAGTCGGTCCGCCAAGGCGGCAATGTCTCTGAAAACATTGAACTTGTCCCTATCACAAACTCGCTCTGTGACCCCCGCCCTAAAATATAATTATCCCACCTCAGCGAACCCTAAAAACCTGTCCCTACCAGTTGCTTCCCTCTAAAACCTTAACTTACACACACCTTTCCCTACACCGCGTTTCGAACCCAAAAATGCCTAAGAGTAACCCTCCCCAGAAACATAAGATTGTCCACCACAATCCAAACACTCGCTCAACCCCTCCCCTATGAACCCTAACTAGAAACATAAAGCTTAACCCTGTGCCGGGGGAGGGGGGGGGAGCGTCCCAACCCGGAAGTGGAAAATTGCTGAGTCATCCTTAGCTAGGCTGGCCCAACACAGCTCAGCGCCCTCCCCGTTACTGCCCCCGCAAAAGCAGGGCTGCATGTAAACGAACGAGGGCTGCCAGACGGGTTCAAAATGTATCCCCCAACAGCGGACAGTTTTGGAGCCCATACTGCCGCTTTGTATTATTTCCTGTTCCGGTAACCAGGAACGTTTGTCATGCCCACTCAGGGCGGTCCGACCAGGGAGCCATGTCCCCCAAAACACTGAAAATGTCTCGTAACCGAACAACGTCCCTGACAATAAACCGAAAAATTAAACATCCCATCTCAGCAAACTTTAAAAACCTGTCACTAACATCCCCTTCTTTCTAAATTCTAAACGCTACACACACCTTTCCCCTATACCCTGTTTCGAATCCAAAAATTCTTAATAGCATCCCCTCCCCGAACCACAAGAATGTCCCCTACAATCGAAACACTCGGCCTAATCCTCCCCGATGCCCCCAAACCCAAAAATAAAGCGGAACCCTGTCCCGGGGCTGAGCGAAAAACCCGGAAGAGGGAAATTGCTGAGTCATCCTTAGCTAGACTGCCCACCCCACCTCAGCGCCCTCCCCGTTTCTGCACCCGCAAAAGCGAGGCTATCTGTAAATGAATGAGAGCTGCCAGAGTGGTTCACAACGTCTCTCCCAAGAGGGGACAGTTTGGGGGCCCCTACTCCGGTTTTCTAGTATTTCTTTGGCCAGTCTCCCGTGACTTTCCATTGCGCTCACACCTGGCGATCTGCAGAGGCAGCCATGTCCCTGACAACACTCAACCTGTCCCGAACCCGAACACCGTCCCTGATCCCAACCGTAAACTATAACTATCCCACCTCAGCGAACCCTAAAAAGTTATCCCTATCATATCATTATCTCTAAAATCTTAACGCTACACACACATCTCCCTTACTCCCTATTTCAAACCCAAAAATTACTCAGAGTAGCCTCTCCCCAGAACCGTCAGAATGTCCCCCCAAATCCAAACACTCACACTACCCCTTATCTGTCCCCTCAACCACAAACATAAAGCAAAACCCTGTGCCGGCACTGAGAGACCCAACATGGAAGTGGAACATTGTTGAGTCATCCTTAGCTACACTGCCCTACCCTCCTCAGTGCCGTCCCACTTACTGCACCCACAAAAGCGAGGCTATATGTAAATGAACGAGAGCTGCCAGAGTGCTTCACAAAGTCTCTCCCTAGAGGGAACAGTTTTGGGGCCCGTGCTCCCGTTTTCGTGTATTTGTATTGACAGTCCCTCGTGACTTGCCATCGCGCCCAACCCAGTCGGTCGGCCAAGGCGGCGATGTCTCTGAAAACATTGAACTTGTCCCGAACACGAACTCGCTCTGTGACCCCCGCCCTAAAATATAATTATCCCACCTCAGAGAACCCAAAAAACCTGTCCCTATCAGTTCCTTACCTCTAAAACCTTAACGTACACACACTTCTCCCTTAAACCCTGTTTCGAACCCAAAATCTCCTAAGAGTATTTCCTTCCCGGAATGCTTAAGAATGTCGCTCACATATCATACCCTACCCTTATGATCCACAACCGCAAACCTAAAGCAAAACACTGTGCGTGGCTGAGGGACCCAAATCAGAATTGGAAAAAGTGCTGCATCATCCTTACCTAGGCTCGCCCAACACACCTCAGCGCCTTGCCCGTTTCTTCCCCCCGTAAAAGCGCGGCTATATGTAAATGAAAGTGTGCTGTCAGACTGGTTCACAAGTCTGTCTCAAGAGGGGACAGTTTTGCGGCATCTGCTCCTGCTTTCTAGTATTTCCTTTATCGGTCTCCCCTAAATTCCCATCGTGCCCACTCTGTGCGATCCAGCGACGGAGCCATGTCCCTGAAAACACTGAACCTGACCCGAAACCCAACACCGTCCCTGACCCCAACCCTAAAAAATAACTATCCCACCTCAATGAACCCTAAAAACCTGTCTTTAACACCTCCTTGCTCTAAAGCCTTAATGCTACACACACCTCTCCCTTATTCCCTGTTTGTACCCAAAAATTCCTAAGAGTATCATCTCAACGGAACCCTAAGAATATTCTCCACAATTCAAACAGTAACCCTACCCAGCCCCTAAGCGTCCAAACCCCAAACATAAAGCATAAACCTGTTCCAGGTTTGAGGGACACACCCAGAAGTGTAATAAGTGCAGTGGCATCCTTAGTTAGGCTGGCCCAACACAAGTCATCGCCCTCCCCGTTTCTGCCCCTGTAAACGGGCGGCCATATGTAAACAAATGAGTACTGCCAGACAGTTTTGCAACGTCTCAACCAAGAGGGGACAGTTTTGGGGCATCTACTCCCGTTTTCGAGTTTCCTTTGACGGGCTCCGTAACTTCCCGTCGAGCCCACTCCAAGCGGTAGGACGAGGTAGCCATGTCTCTGAAAATAATGAACCTGTCCTGAACCCGAACAACATCCCTGACCACAAACCTGAAAAGTAACTATCCCACCTTAGCGAATCCTAAAAATCTGTCCCTATCTTCCACTTCCCTCTAAAACCTTAATGCTACACACAACCCTCCCTTACACAAGTTTCGAACCACAAAATCCAAAGAGTATCCCTTAACCGGAACCCTAAGTGTGTCCGATACAAGGGAAACACACGCCCTACCCCACTCCTAAGCCCCTGCACCCCAAGCATAAAGCATAACCCTGTGGGGGGCTGAAGGACCCAACCCGGAAGTGGATAATTGCTGAGTCATTCTTAGCTAGGCTGGACCAACACAATTCAGCGCCCTCCCCTTTTCTGCCCCCGCACAAGTGTGGCTAAATGTAAACGAACGAGTGCTGCCACGGGTTCACAAAGTCTCTCCCAAGAGAAGACAATTTTGGAGCCCTTACTCCCGCTTACCAGGATTTCTTTGCTGGTCTCCAGTAACTTTTTGTCGCGCCCACTCCGGGCAGTCCAACGAGACAGGCATGTCCCTAAAAACACTGAAACTGTCCTGAATCCAAACAACGTCCCTGACAACAAACCGAAACAGTAACTCTCCCTACTCAGCGAGCAATGAAAACCTGTCCATAACATCCCTTACCTTCTAAAACCTTAATTCTACCCACACTTTCCCTTACCCTCTATTTTGAACCCCAAAATCGAAAGATTATCCGTCGCAAGAAATCCTAAGCATGTCCCCCACAAATCAATCACTCGCCCTACCCTACGCTTATGCCCCCCGACACCAAACAAAGCATAACATTGTTCCAGGGCTGAGACAAAACCTGGAAGTGGAAAATTGCTGAGGCATCCTTAGCTAAGCTGGCCCGACCCACCTCAGTGAACTCCCCGTTTCTGCCTCCACAAAACCGTGCCTATATGTAAATGAACGAGTGCTGCCAGACTGGTACACAACGTCGCACCCAAGAGGGGACAATTTTGGGGCACTTGCTCACGCTTTCGAGTATTTCTATTGCCAGTCTCCCATAACTTGCCATCGCGCGCCCACCAGGCGATCCGTAGAGGCAGCAATGTCCCTGAAGACACTGAACCTTTCCGGAAACTGAACACTGACCCCGACCCCAACCCTAAAATATAAATTTCCCACCTCAGCGAACCCCAGAAAACTATCCCTATTATTTATTTCCCTCCAAAACCTTAACCCTGCACACACCTTTCCCTTACACCCTGTTTCAACCCCAAAATTCCTAAGAGTACCCCCTCCACAAAATTCTAAGAATGTCCCCCACAATACAAACGCTCGTCGTACCCCTCCAATATAAACCCCAACCCCAAACATAAAGCGTAACAGAGTACCGAGGCTGAGGGACCCAATGCGGAAGTTGAAAATTGCTGAGTCATCCTTAGCTAGACTGCCTAACCCACCTCAGCGCCCTCCCAGTTACTGTCCCCTGAAAAGTGTGGCTATATTTAAATGAACGAGTGGTACCAGAGTGGTTCACAACGACTGTCCCAAGAAGCGACGCTTTTGGAGCACCTGCTATCGCTTTCGAGTAGTTCTATTGCCAGTCTCCTGTAACTTGCCAATGCGCCTACCCTAGGTGGTCCGCCGAGATAACCATGTACCTGAAAACAATGAACCTGACCAGAACCCGAACAATGTACCTGACCCCAACCCTAAACTATAAGTATCTCACCTCAGCGAACCCTAAAAAGCTGTCCCTAATATGCCCTTCCTTCTAAAACCTTAATGCTACACACACCTTTCCCTTGCCCATTGTTTTGAACCCAAATATCCAGAGAGTATCGCCTGCACGGAACTATAAGCATGTCCCTCACAAATGAAAACCTCAACCTACCCCACCCTTATGCCCCCATACACCAAACATACAGCATAACCCTGTGCCAGGGCTGAGGGACCGAACCCGGAAGTGGAAAATTGCTGAGTCATCCTTATCTAGGCTGACCCAACACAGCTCAGCATCCTGCCCGTTTCTGCCTCCACAGAAGCGTCGCTATATGTAACGAACGAGTGCTGCCAGATGGGTTCTCAACGTCTCTCCCCAAAGCGAACAGTTTTGGGGCCCTTACTACTGCTTTCTAGTATTTCCTTTGCCGGTCTCCAGTAACTTCCTTTCCTGTCCACTCGTGGCATTCCGACGAGGAAGCCATGTCCCTAAAAACAAAGAAAGTGTCCCGAAACCTAACAACCTCCCTGACAACAAACTGAAACAGTAACTCTTTCACTTCAGAAAGCTATAAAAACCTGTGCCGAACATCCCCTTCCCTCTAAAACCTTAATGCTACCCACAGTTTCTCTTACACCCTATTTTGAACCCAAAAATCGAAAGATTATCCCCTGCCCGGAACCCTAAGCTTGTCCCCCACAAATCAATCATGCCCTACTGTACGCCTATGTCCCCCCACACCAAAAATAAAGCATAACAGTGTGCCGAGGCTGAGGGACCCAACCCGGAAGTGGAATATTACTGTGGCATCCTTAGCTAGGCTGGCCTGAGCCATGTCAGTGAACTCCCCTTTTCTGCCTCCACAAAAGCGTGGCTCTATGTAAACGAACGAGTGCTGCCAGACTGGTATGCAAAGTCTCTCCCAAGAGGAGACAGTTTTGCGGCACCTGCTAACACTTTCCAGTATTTATATTGTCAGTCTCCCGTAACTTGCCGTCTCGCGCCCACCTGGCGATCCGTAGAGGCAGCAATGTCCCTGAAAACACTGAACCTGTCCGGAACCTGAACACCATCTCTGACCCCAACCCTGAAATATAACTATCCCATCTCAGAGAACCCTAAAATCCTATGCCTATCATTTCCTTCCCTCCAAAACCTTAACACTGCACACACCTCTCCCTTACACCCTGTTTCAAACTCAAAAATTCCTAAGAGTAGCCCCTCCGCGGAACTCTAAGTATGTCTCCCACAATCCAAACACTCGTCTTAACCCTCCACTATACCCCCCAACCACAAACATAAAGCATAACCCTGTGCCGGGGCTGAGGACCCAATTCGTAAGTGGAAAATTGCTGAGTCATCATTAGCTAGACTGCCCAACCGACCTCAGCACCCTCCCAGTTACTGCCCCCTCAAAAGCGTGGCTATATGTAAACAAACTTTGTTACCAGAGTGGTTCACAACGACTGTCCCAAGAGGTGACACTTTTGGGGCACCTACTCCTGCTTTCGAGTATTTCTAGTGCCAGTCTCCTGTAACTTGCTGATGCGCTTACCCCAGGCGGACCGCTGAGGTAGCAATGTCCCTGAAAACAATGAACCTGACCGGAACCCGAACAACGTACCTGACCCAAATCCTAAACTATAACTATCCCACCTCAGCAAATCCTAAAAAGCTTACCCTAACATGTGCTTCCTTCTAAAACCTTAACGCTACACACACCTTTCCCTTATGCATTGTTTTGAGCCCAAAAATCCAAAGAGTATCACCTGCATGGAATTATAAGCATGTACCCCACAAATGAAAACATCGCCTTACCCCACCCTTATGCCCACAGTCACCAAACATACAGGATAAGCCTGTGCCGGGGCTGAGGGACCCACCTGGAAGTGGAAAATTGCAGAGTCATCCTTAGCTAAGCTGACCCAACAAAGCTCAGCGTCCTCCCCGTTTCTGTCTCCACAGAAGCGTCGCTATATATAATGAACGAGTGCTGCCAGATGGGTTCACAATGTCTCTCCCAAGAGGGGACAGTTTTGGGGCACCTGCTCCCGCTTTTGAGTACTTCTATTGCCAGTCTCCCGTAACTTGCCATCGCGCCCATCCCAGGCGGTACGCCGAGGCAGCAATGTCTCTGAAAACACTGAACCTGTCCCAAACCCGAACACCGTCTCTGAACCCAACCCTAAATTATAACTATCTCACCTCAGCGAACCCTAAAAACCTGCCCATATCATTTCTTTCTCTCTAAAACCTTAACACTACACACACCACTCCCTTACACCCTGTTGCCACCCCAAACATTTCTAAGAATATCCCCTGACCGGAACATAACAATGTCTACCACAAT
Organism: Hipposideros larvatus; assembly: GCA_031876335.1. Taxonomy (NCBI): domain Eukaryota; kingdom Metazoa; phylum Chordata; class Mammalia; order Chiroptera; family Hipposideridae; genus Hipposideros; species Hipposideros larvatus. The sequence continues at coordinate 55,855,064 of CM063105.1, forward strand.
CCACACACTTGCCCCACCACTCCCTTATGCCCCGTAACCCCAAACATAAGGTGTAACTCGGTGCCTTGGCTGAGGGTCCCAAGCTGGAAGTGTAAAATGTGTGAGTCATCCTTAGCTAGACTGCAAACCCCACCTCAGCGCCCTACCGGTTTCTGCCCCGCAAATGCGGGGTTATATGTAAACGAACGAGTGCTGCCAGACGGGTTCTCAACATCTCTCCCAAGAGCAGACAGTTTTGGGGCCTGTACTCCCGCTTTCTAGTATTTCCTTTTCTGGTCTCCAGTAACTTCCAGTCGCACCCACTCCAGGCAGTCCGACGAGGCAGTCATGTCCCTAAAAACACTGAAACTGTCCCGAAACCAAACAACGTCACTGACAAGTAACCTAAACAGTAACTCTCCCACTTCAGAAAGCTATAAAAACCTGTGCCGATCATCCCCTTCCCTCTAAAACCTTAATGCTACCCACTCTTTCCCTTACCCCCTATTTTGAACCCCAAAATCGATAGATGATCCACTGCCCGGAACCCTAAGCATGTCACCCACAAATGAATCACCCGCCTTAACCTACGCCTATGACCCCGAAACCAAACATAAAGCATAACAGTGTGCTGGGGCTGAGGGACCCATACCGGAAGTGGAAAATTGCTGAGACATCCTTAGCTAGCCTGGCCCGAGAAACCTCAGTGAACTCCCCTTTTCTGCCTGCACAAAGTGTGGCTATATATAAAGGAATGAGTGCAGCCATACTGGTACACAACGTCTCTCCCAAGAGGGGACAGTTTTGAGGCAATTGCTCCCACTTTGGAGTATTTCTCTTGCCAGTCTCCTGTAACTTGCTGTCGCGTGCCCACCAGGCGATCCGTAGTGGCAGCAATGTCCCTGAAAACACTGAACTTGTCCAGAACCTGAACACCATCCCTGACCCCAACCCTAAAATATAACTATCCCACCTCAGCGAACCCTAAAAGCCTAAGCGTATCATTGCCTTCCCTCCAAAACCTTAACGCTGCACACACCTCTCCTTTACACCCTGATTCAAACCCAAAAATTCCTAAGAATAACCCCTCCGCAGAACCCTAAGAATGTCCCCCACAATCCAAACACTCGTTCTACCCCTCCGCTATAACCCCCAAACTCAAATATAAAGCGTACCCCTGTGCCGAGGCTGAGGAACACAATATGGAAGTGGAAAATTGCTGAGTCATCTGAGCTAGCTGACCAAACACATCTCAGGGTCCTCCCCGTTTCTGCCTCCACAGAAGCGTGGCTATATGTAACGAATGTGTGCTGCCAGATGGGTTCACAACGTCTCTCCCAAAATCAAACAGTTTTTGGGCCCCTACTCCCGCTTTCGAGTATTTCAATTGCCAGTCTCCCGTAACTTACCGTCGTACCCCGACCAGACAATCCGTAGAGGCAGCAATCCTTGAAAACACTGAACCTATCCAGAACCTGAACACCGTCGCTGACCACAACCCTAAAATATAACTATCCCACTTCAGCAAACCCTAAAAACCTATCCCTATCATGTCCTTCCATCCAAAACCTTAATGCTGCACACACCTCGCTTACACCCTGTTTCGAACCCAAAAATTCCTAAGAGTACCCTCTCCGCGGAAGTCTAAAAATATATCCCACAATCCAAACACTCGTCCTACCTTTCCACTATACCTCCCAACCCCAAACATTAAGCGTAACCCTGTGCCGGGGCTGAAGAACCCAATCTGGAAGTGGAAAATTGCTGAGTCATCTTAGCTTGGCTGACAAAACACAGCTCAGGGTCCACCCCGTTTCTGCCTCCACAGAAGCGGAGCTATATGTAATGAACGAGTGCTGCCAGATGGGTTCACATCGGCTCTCCCAAAAGCAAACAGTTTTGGGGCCCCTACTCCCGCTTACGAGTATTTCCTTAGCCGGTATCCAGCATCTTCCTGCCGTGCCCTCTCCAGGCCATCCGACATGGCAGCCATGTCCCTAAAAACACGGCACCTATCCCAACGCTGAACAATGTCCCTGACCCCAAATGTAAAAAGTAACTATCCAACCTCAATGAACACTAAAAACCTGTCCGTAAAATCCCCTTCCCTATAAAACCTTGAAGCTACACACACCTCTCCCTTACCCCATGTTTTGAACCGAAAAATCCAATTAGTATCCCCATCACGGAACCCTAAGCATGTGCCCCACACATCATATACTCGCCCTACCACACACCTATGCCCCCCAAACCCAAACATATAGCGTAACCCTGTGCCGGGGCTGAGGGTCCAAAACCGGAAGTGGAAAATTGCTGAGTCATCCTTAGCTAGGCTACCCTAACACACCTTAGCGCCCTCCCCATTTCTACCTCCACAAATGCGTGGCTATATGTAAAGGAACGAGTGCGGCCAGACTGGTTCACAACGTCTCTCCAAAGAGGGGAGAGATTTGGGGCAACTGCTCCCGCTTTCGAGTATTTCTATTGCCAGTCTCCCGTAACTTGCCGTAGCGCCCACACCAGGTGGTCCGGCGAGGCAGGAATGTCTCTGAAATCACTGAACCTATACTCCTATACTGAACCCAAACACTGTCTCTGACCCCAACCCTAAATTATAACTGTTCCACCTCAGCGAACCCTAAAATCCTGTCCCTACCATTTCCTTCTCTCTAATACCTTAACACTACACACACCTCTCCCTTACACCCAGTTTCAAACGCAAACATTTCAAATAATATCCCCTTCCCGGAAACATAAGAATGTCCACCACAATCCACACACTTTCCCAACCCCTCCCTTATTCACCATAACCACAAATATAAAGCGAAACCCTGTGCCTTGTCTAAGTGTCCCAACCCAGAAGTGTAAAATTTGTGAGTCATCCTTAGCTAGACTGCAAACCCCACTTCACCGCCCTCCCGGTTTCTGCCCTGTAAAAGCGAGATCATATGTAAACGAACATGTGCTGCCAGACGGGTTCACAACGTCTCTCCCAAGAGCGAACAGTTTTGGGGCACCTGTTCACACTTTCGAGTATTTCTCTTGCCAGTCTCCCATAACTTGACGTTGCGCGCCCACCAGGCGATCCGTAGAGGCAGCAGTGTCCCTGAAAACACTGAACCTGTGTGGAACCTGAACATCATCCTTGACCCCAACCCTAAAGTGTAACTATCCCACCTCAGTGAACCCTAAAAGCCTATGCCTATCATTTCCTTTCCTCCAAAACCTTAACGCTGCACACACCTCTCCCATACACCCTGTTTCGAACAAAAATTCCTAAAAATACCCCTCTGCGGAACTCTAAGAATGTCCCCCACAATCCAAACACTTGTCCTACCCCTCTACTATACCTCACAACTCAAACGTAAAGCGTAACCCTGTGCCGGGGTTGAGGAACCCAATCTGGAAGTGGAAAATTGCTGAGTCATCTTAGCTTGGCTGACCAAACACAGCTCAGGGTCCTCCCCGTTTCTGCCTCCACAGAAGCAGGGCTATATGTAACGAACGAGTGCTTCCAGATGGTTTTACAAAGTTTCTCCCAAAAGCGAACAGTTTTGGGGCCCCTACTCCCGTTTTTGAGTATTTCCTTAGCCGGTATCCAGCATCTTCCTGTGGTGCCCTCTCCGGGCCATCCGACGTGGCAGCCATGTCCCTAAAAACATGGAACTTATCCCAACGCTGAACAATGTCCCTGACCCCAAACGTAAAAAGTAACTATGCAACCTCAACGAACACTAAAAACCTGTCCCTGAAATACCCTTCCATATAAAACCTTGAAGCTACACACACCTCTCGCTTACCCCAAGTTTCGAACCCAAAAATCCAATTAGTATCCCCATCACGGACACTAAGCATGTGCCCCACACATCAAACACTCGTCCTACCCCACACCTATGCCCCACAAACACAAACATAAAGCATAACACTGTGCCAGGGCTGAGGGTCAAACCCGGAAGTGGAAAATTGCTGAGTCATCCTTAGCTAAGCTGGCATAACATACCTCAGCGCCCTCCCTGTTTCTGCCTCCACAAAAGTGTGGCTATATGTAAAAAAACGAGTGCTGCCAGACTGGTTCACAACGTCTCTCCAAAGAGGGGAGAGATTTGGGCAACTGCTCCTACTTTCAAGTATTTCTATTGCCAGTCTCCCGTATGTTGCAGTTGCGCCCACACCATGCGGTCCGCCGAAGCAGCTCTGAAAACACAGAACCTGTCCCTAACCCAAACACAGTCTATGACCCCAACCCTAAATTATAACTATCCCACTTCAGCGAACCCAAAAAAGCTATCCCTATCATTTCCTTCCTTCCAAAACCTTAATGCTTCACACACCTTTCCCTTACACCCTGTTTCGAACCCAAAAATTCTTAATAGTATCCCCTCCTCGAACATTAAGAATATCCCCCACAATCAAAACACTCAGCCTAACCCTCCACGATGCCCCCCAAACCCAATTATAAAGCAGAACCCTGTCCCGGGGCTGAGCAACCAACCCAGAAGTGGGAAATTGCTGAGTCATCCGTAGCTAGACTGCCCACCCCACCTCAGCGCCCTCCCCATATCTGCACCAGCAAAAACGAGGCTATACGGAAACAAATGAGTCCTACCAGAGTGGTTCACAACGTCTCTTCCAAGAGGGGACATTTTGGGGGCCTCTACTCCCATTTTCTAGTATTTCTATTGCCAGGATCCAGTGACATCCCTTCGCGCTCACACCAGGCAATCCACAGAGGCAGCCATGTCCCTGACAACACTGAACCTGTCCCGAACCCGAACACCATCCCTGATTCCAACCCTAAAATGTAATTATCCCCCCTCAGCGAAACCTAAAAATTTATCCCTATCATGTCCTTCCTTCTAAAACCTGAACAAAACACACACACACACACACACATCTCCTTTACTCCCTATTTAGAACCCAAAATTTTCTCAGAGTGTCCCCTCCCCAGAACCCTCAGAATGTACCCCCAGATACAAACACTCACCCGATCCCTTCGCTGTGCCACTCAACCACAAACATAAAGCGTAACCCTGTGTCGGAGCTGAGGGATCCAACCCGGAAGTGGAACATTTCTGAGTCATCCTTAGCTAGATTGCCCTACCCACCTCAGCGCACTCCACGTATCTGCACCTGCAAAAGCGAGGCTATATGTAAACCAATGAGTCCTGCCAGAGTGGTTCACAAAGTCTCTCCCAAGAGGGGACAGTTTGGGGGCCTCTAATCCCGTTTTACAGTATTTCTATGCCAGTCTCCAGTGGCATGCCATCGTGCTTACACCAGGCGATCCAGAGAGGCAGCCATGTCCCTGACAACACTGAACCTGTCCCGAACCCAAACACCGTCCTTGATTCCAACCCTAAATGTAATAATCCCCCTTCAGGGAAACCTAAAAATGTATCCCTATCATGTCCTTCCCTCTAAAACTTGAACAAAACACACACATCTCCGTTACTACCTATTTTGAACCAAAAATTTCTCAGAGTGTCCCCTCCCCGCAACCCTCAGAATGTCCCCCCAGATCCAAACACTCTCCCTAACCCTTCCCTGTGCCCCTCAACCACAAACATAAAGCATGAACCTGTGCCAGGGCTGAGGGACCCAACCCGGAAGTGGGAAATTGCTGAGTCATCCTTAGCTAGACTGCTCTACCCACCTCAGTGCCCTTCCGTTTACTGCACCCACAAAAGCGAGACTATGTGTAAACGACCAAGTGCTGCCAAACGGGTTCGCAACTTCTCTCCCAAGAGCGGACAGTTTTTCGGCCACTACGCCTGCTTTCGTGTATTTCTTTTGATGGGGTCCAGTAACTTCCCGTCGCGCCAACTGAGGGTGGGGCGAGGAGGCAGCCATGTCCCAAAAAACACTGAAACTGTCCACGAACCGAATAATGTCCCTGACAACAAACCGAAAAAGTAACTATCCCATCTCAGCAAACCTTGAAAACCTGTCACTAGCATCCCCATCTTTCTAAAACCTAAACGCTACACACACCTTTCACTGAAACCCTGTTTTGAACTCAAAAAGTCTTAATAGTATCCCCTCCTCGAACCATAAGAATGTCCCCCACAATCCAAACACTTGGCCTAACCCTTCCCGATCCTGCCAAACCCAAAAATTAAGGGGAACCCTGTCCCGGAGCTGAGCTACCAACCCAGAAGTGGGAAATTGCTGAGTCATCCTTAGCTAGACTGCTCTACCCACCTCAGTGCCCTTCCGGTTACTGCACCCACAAAAGCGAGACTATATGTAAACTAACAAGTGCTGACAAACGGGTTCGCAACTTCTCTCCCAAGAGCGGACAGTTTTTGGGCCCCTACTCCCATTTTCTAGTATTTCTATTGCCAGTCTCCCATGACTTGCCATCGCGCTCACACCAGGCGATCTACAGAGGCACCCGTGTCCCTGAAAACATGGAACCTGTCTCGAATCCGAACAACGTCAATGACAACAAACCTGAAAAGTAACTCTCCCACTTCATCGAACCGTAAAAACCTGACCCTAACATCCCCTTCCCACTAAAATTTAATGCTACACATACCTTTCACTTACCCCCTGTTTTGAACCCAAGGATCCAGAGAGTATCCCCTGCCTGGATCCCTAAGTATGTCCCACACAAAAAAACACTCGCCTTACCTCACCCCTATGCCCCCCGACACCAAATATAAAGCATAACCCTGTGCGGGGGCGGAGGGACCCAACCCGGAAGCAGAAATTTGCTGAGTCATCCTTAGCCAGGCTGGCCCAACACACCTCAGCGCCCTACCCGTTTCTGCCTCCACAAAATCATGTCTATATGTAAACAAAAGAGTGCTGCCAGACTGGTTCACAACGTGTCACACAAGAGGGGAGAGTCTTGGAGCAACTGCTACCGCTTTCGAGTATTTCTATTGCCATTCTCCCATAACTTGCCACCGCGCCCAACCCAGGCGGTCCGCCGAGGTAGCAATGTCCCAAAAAACACTGAAAGTGTCTCGAAACCGAACATAGTCCCTGACAGCAAAATGAAAAAGTAACTATCCCATCACAGCAAGCCTTAAAAACTTGTCACTAACAACCCCTTCTTTCTAAAACCTAAACGCTACACACACCTTTCCCTTACACCCAGTTTCAAACGCAAAAATTCTTAATAGTATCCCCTCCCCTAACTGTAAGAATATCCCCCACAATCCAAACATTCAGCCAAACACTCCCCGATGCCCCCCAAACCGAATTGTAAAGCAGGACCCTGTCCCAGGGCTGAGTGACCAACCCGGAAGTGGGAAATTGCTGAGTCATCCTTAGCTAGACTGCTCAACCCACCTCGGCGCGCTCCCCGTATCTGCACCCGCAAAAGTGAGGCTATATGTAAACGAATGAGTCCTGCCAGAGTGGTTCACAACGTCTCTCTCAAGAGATGACAGTTTGGGGGCCCCTATTCCTGTTTACTAGTATTTATATTGCCAGTCTCCAGTGACATGCCATAGTGCTCACACCAGGTGAACCACAGAGGCAGCCATGTCCCTGACAACACTGAACCTGTCCCCAACCCGAACACCGTCCCTATTCCAACCCTGAAATGTAATTATCCCCCCTCAGCGAACCCTAGAAAATTATCCCTATCATATCTTTCCCTCTAAAACCTTAAAGCTACACACACATCTCCCTTACTCCCTAATTCGAACCCAGAATTTCTCAGAGTGTCTTCTCCCCGCAGCTTTCAGAACGTCCCCCCAGATCCAAACACTCACCCTACCCCTTCCCTGTGCCCCTCAACCACAAACATAAAGCATAACCCTGTGCCGGGTCTGAGGCACCCAACCCGAAAGTGGAACATTGCTGAGTCATCTTTAGCTAGACTGCCCTACCCACCTTACCACCCTCCCCGTTCACACACAAAAGCGAGAGTATATGTAAATGAACGAGTGTTGCCAAATGGGTTCACAACTTCTCTCCCAATAGCGGACAGTTTTTGGGCCACTATGCCTGCTTTCGATTATTTCTTTTGACGGTGTCCAGTAACTTCCCGTCGTTACCATTCCGGGCGTTCTGATGAGGCAGCCATATTCCTAAAAACATTGAAGCTCTCCTGAACCTGAATAACATCGCTGATCACAAACCTAAAAAGTAACTATCTCACATAGGCGAACCCTAAAAACCTGTCCCTAATATCACCTTCTCTCTAAAACCTTAACTCTACTCACACCTCTCCATTACCCCCTGTTTCGAACCCCAAAATCCAAAGAGTATCTCATGCCCGAACCCTAAGCAAGACTACCACACATCAAACACTCGCCCTAATCCACCTGTACGCCTCTCGACTCCAAACATAAAGCATACCCCTGTGCGGGATCTGAGGGACCCAACCCGGAAATGGAAAATCGCAGAGTCATCCTTAGCTAGACTGCCCTACCAACCTCAGCATCGTCCCCATTACTGCATCCGCAAAAGCGAGGCTATATATAAATTAACGAGTGCAGTCAGAGTGGTTCACAACGACTCTCGCAGGAAGGGACAGGTTTGGGGTCCCTACTCCCATTTTCTAGTATTTCTATTGCCGGTCTCCCATGACTTGCCATTGCGTCCAGTAACATCCTGTCGCGCCCACTCAGTGCGGTCAAACGAGGCAGCCATGTCCCAAAAAAGTCTGAAACTGTCCCTGAACCGAATAACGTCCCTGACAACAAACCGAAAAAGTAACTATCCCATCTCAGCAAACCTTGAAAACCTGTCACTAACATCCCCTTCTTTCTAAAACCTAAACGCTACACACACCTTTCCCTTACACCCTGTTTTGAACACAAAAATTCTTAATTGTATCCTCTCCCTGAACCATAAGAACGTCCCCCACAATCCAAACACTCAACCTAACCCTCCCCGATGCCCCCCAAACACAAAAATTAAGAAGAACACTGTCCCGGGGCTGAGCGACCAACCAGGAATGGGGAAATTGCTGAATCATCCTTAGCTAGCCGGCCCAGCCCACCACATCGCCCTCCCTGTTTCTGCACCCGCAATAGCGAGGCTATATGGAAACGAATGAGGGCTGCCAGAGGGGTTCACAACGTCTCTCCCAATAAGGGACAGTTTGGGGGCCCCTACTCCCATTTTCTAGTATTTCTATTACCAGGATCCAGTGACATCCCTTCGCGCTCACACCAGGCAATCCACAGAGGCAGCCATGTCCCTGACATCACTGAACCTGTCCCGAACCCGAACACCGTCCCTGATTCCAACCCAAAATGTAATTATCCCCCATCAGCGAATCCTAAAAATGTATCCCTATCATGTCCTTCCCTCTGAAACCTAAACAAAACATACACACACATCTCCCTTACTCCCTACTTCGAACCCAAAAATTTCTCAGAGTGTCCCCTCACCGCAACCCTCAGAATGTCCCCCAGATACAAACAATCACTCTACCCCTTCCCTGTGCCCCTCAACCACAAACGTAAAGCATAACCCTGTGCCCTGGCTGAGGGACCGAACCCGGAAGTGGAACATTGCTGAGTCATCCTTAGCTAGACTGCCCTACCCACCTCAGCGCCCTCCCCGTTAATTCACCCGCAAAAGCGAGACAATGTGTGAACGAATGCTGCCAAACGGGTGCGCAAGTTCTCTCGCAAGAGCGGACAGTTTTTGCGCCACTACGCCCGCTTTCGAGTATTTCTTTTGACGGTGGCTAGTAACTTCCTGTCACACCCGCTCAGGGCGATCCGACGAAGCAGCCATGTCCCAAAAAACACTGAAACTGTCCGGGAAGCGAATAACGTCCCTTACAACAAACCAAAAAAGTAACTATCCCATCTCAGCAAACCTTGAAAATCTGTCACTAACATCCCCTTCTTTCTAAAACCTAAACGCTACACACACCTTTCCATTACACCCTGTTTCAAACCCAAAAATTCTTAGTAGTATCCCCTCCCCGAACCATAAGGTCGTTCCCCACAATTCAAACACTCGGCCTAACCCTCCCCGATGCCCCCCAAACCCTCCCCGATGCCCCCCAAACCCAAAAATTAAGCAGAACCCTGTCCCGGGGCTGATCGACGAACCTGGAAGTGGGAAATTGCTGAGTCATCCTTAGCTAGACTACCCACCCCACCTCAGCGCCCTCCCCATTCCTGAACCCGAAATAGCGAGGCTCTATGTAAATAAACGAGTGCTGTCAGAGTGCTTCACAACGTCTCTCCCAAGAAGGGACAGTTTTGGGGTCCCTAATCCCATTTTCTAGAATTTCTATTGCCAGTCTTCCTTGACTTCCCATCATGCTCACACCAGGCGATCCGCAGAGGCACCCGTGTCCCTGAAAACACGAAACCTGTCTCGAAACTGAAAAACGTTAATGACAACAAACCTGAAAAGTAACTCTCCCACTTCATCGAACCGAAAAAACCTGACCATAACATTCCTTTCCCTCTAAAATTTAACGCTACACACACCTTTCATTTACCCCCTGTCTTGAACCCAAGATTCCAGAGAGTAGCCCCTGCCTGGATCCCTAAGCATGTCACACACAAATCACACACTCGCACTACCTCACCCCTATGACCCCCTGACACCAAATATAAAAGATAAACCTGTGCCGGGGCGGAGAGACCCAACCCGGAAGTGAAAAATTGACGAATCATCCTTAGCTAGGTTGGCTCAAAACACCTCAGCGCCCTACCGGTTTCTGCCTCAAGGAAATCATGACTATATGTAAACAAATGGTGCTGCCAGACTGGTTCACAACATGTCTCCCAAGAGGGGAGAGTTTTGGGCAACAGACACCGCTTTCGAGTATTTCTATTGCCATTCTCCCATAACTTGCCATCATGCCCAACCCAGGCGGTCCGCCGAGGCAACAATGTCCCAAAAAACACTGAAACTGTCCCGGAACCGAACACCGTCCCTGACACCAACCCTAAAAATAACTATCCCACCTCACCAAACCCTAAAAGCCTGTCCCTAACAACTCCTTGTCTCTAAAACCTTAACGCTACAGATAAATCTTTCTTACACCCTTTTTCAGACCAAAAAAATCCTAAGATTTTCCCATTCCCCGAACCCCAAGAATGTCCCCCACAATCCAAACAATAGCCCTACCACGACCCTAAGCCCACCAACACCAAACATAAAGCATAACCGTGTGCCAGGGCTGAGGGACCCAACACGGAAGTGGAAAAAGTGCTGCGTCATCCTTAGGTAGGCTGGCCTAACACACCTCAGCGCCCTCCCTGTTTCTGCCACCGTAAATCGCGGCCGTATATAAACGAAAGTGTGCTGCCAGATTGGTTCACAACGTGTTTCCCTAGAGGGGACAGTTTGGGGGCCACTGCTCCCACTTCTGAGTATTTCCTTTTCCGGTCTCCCATAACTTCCTGTCGTTCCCAATCCGGGCCATCGATGAGGCAGCCATGTCCCTAAAAACATTGCACCTGTCCCGATCGCCAACACTGTCCCTGACACCAACCCTAAAAAATAACTATCCCACCTCCGAGAACCCGAAAACCCTGTCCCTAACACCTCCTTGCCTCTAAAACATTAGTGCTACACACACCTCTCCCTTACACACTGTTTCGAACCCAAAATACCCATCCCCCACAATCAAACACTAGCCCTACCCCAAGCCTACAATCCCGAACACAAACATGAAGCTTAACCCTCTACGGGGGCTCAGGGATGCAACCCAAAAATGGAAAAATTGCTGAGTCATCCTTTACTAAGCTGACCCAACACACCTCAGCCCCCTCCCTGTTTCTTTCCCCAAAAAATCAAGGCTATATATAAATGAAAGAGTGCTGCCACACTGTTTCACAACGTCTCTCCCAAGAGGGGACAGTTTGGGGGCACCTGCTACCTCTTTCAGGATTTCCTTTCAAGGTCGCCCCTTACTTCTTCTCGTGCCCTCTCTGAGCCATCCGACGAGGCAGCCATGTCCCTGAAAACACTGAACCTGTCCCGAACCCAAACACCATCCCTGACCCCAACCCTAAAAAGTAGCGATTCCAAAAACTTGTCACTAACACCTCCTTGCCTCTAAAATCTTAACGCTACACACACCTCTCCCTTACACCCTGTTTCAAATCCAAAAATTCCTAAGAGCATGCCCTCCCAGGACCCCTGGGAATGTCTCCCACAATCCAAACAATAGCTCTACTCCGACCCTAAGCCCACCAACCCCAAACATAAAGCATAACCCTGTGCCGGTGCTGAGACTCCCAACACAGAAGTGGAAAACTGCTGTGTCATCCTTATCTAGTCTAGCTGAACACACCTCAGCATCATCCCCGTTTCTACCCCGCACAAGCACGGTTATATTGAAACGCACGTGTGCTGCCAGAATGGTTCAAAACGTCTCTCCCAAGAGGGGACAGTTTGGGGCACCTGCTCCAGCTTCCGAATATTTCCTCTGCCAGTCTCCCGTAACTTCCTGTCGCGCCCAATCCGGGTGTTCCTATGAGGCAGCCATGTCCTTGAAAACACTGATTCTGTCCCAAACCCAAACACTGTACCAGACCCCAAAACTCAAAAATAATATGCCAACTCAGCAAACCCTAAAAACGTGTTCTAACTCCTCCTTGCCTCTAAACCCTTAAAACTACACACACTTCTCCCCTATACTCTGTTTTGAACCCAAAAATTCTTAAGAGTATCCCCTCCCCGGAACTCTAAGTATGTACCCCACCATCTAAACACTAGCTTTACCCTGCCTCTATGCCCCCCAATCCCAAACATACTGCATAACTCTGTGCCAGGTCTGAGGGACCCTCCCGGAAGTCGAAACTGTGCTGCGTCATCCTTAGCTAGGCTTGCCCAACACATGTCAGCGCCTTGCCCGTTTCTTCCCCCACAAAAGCGGGATTATATGTAAAAGAATGACTGCTGCTAGACTGTTTCACGTCTCTCCTAAGAGGGTACAGTTTTGGGGAACCTACTCCCGCTTTTGAGTATTTCCTTTGCTAGTCGCCCCTAAGTTCCTGTCGTGCACCACTCTATGCGATCCGACGACGGAGCCGTGTCCCTGAAAACACTGAACCTGTCCCGAAACCGAACACCGTCCCTGACTCCAACCCTAAAAATTAACTATCCCACCTCAATGAACCCTAAAAACCTGTCATTAACACCTCCTTGCTCTAAAACCTTAACACTACACACACCTCTTCCTTACTCCCTGTTCGAACCCAAAAATTCCTAAGAGCATCATCTCACCAGAACCCTAAGAATATTCTCCGCAATTCAAACACTAACCCTAACCAGTCCTTAGGCGTCCAACCCACAAACATAAAGCATAAACCTGTTCCACGGTTGAGGGACACACCCAGAAGTGTAATAAGTGCAGCGTCATCCTTAGCTAGGCTGGCCCAAAACACCTCAGCTTCCTCCCCTTTTCTGCCCTTGTAAACGGGCGGCCATATGTAAACAAACGAGTGCTGCCAGACAGTTTCGCAACGTCTGAACCAAGAGGTGACAGTTTGGAGCCCATACTCCCACTTTCTAGTATTTCTTTGCCAGTCTCCAGTACCTTCCTGTTACGCCCACTCCGGGTAGTCCAACGAGGCAGCCATGTCCCTAAAAACACTGAAACTGTCCCGAACCCGAAAAACGTCCCTGACAACAAAACGAAACAGTAACTCTCCCACATCAGCGAGCTATAAAAACCTGTCCCTAACATCCCATTCCCTCTAAAACGTTAATGCTAACCACAATTTCCTTTACCCCCTATTTGGAACCCAAAAATCAAGAGTATCCCCTGCCCAGAACCCTAAACATGTCCTCCACAAATCAATCAATTGCCCTACCCTATGCCTATGCCCCCTGAAACAAAACATAAAGCATAACAGTGTGCCAGGTCTGAGGGAGCCAACCAGGAGGTGGAAAATTGCTGAGGAATCCTTAGCTAGGCTGGACCAACACACCTCAGTGAACTCACCGTTTCTGCCTGCACAAAAGTGAGGCTATATGTAAACAAATGAGTGTTGCCAGATTGGTACACAACGTCTCTCCCAAAAGGTCTGGTCTGCACCTGACATGATGTGACTACAGCCCAGGGTTTCTAGGCACTACAGGTGTTTATATTGTGATGATGTTTTGAGGTGTAGATGCTAGAACGACCTGCACTATGCACACGGGAAAACTGTGGAGACGCTCACAGCACATGATGGTCAGAGTCACACCACTGGTGAGGAGCGGAAGCCAGCTCTGAACCAAGCTCTGGGTCCTCAAAGCCATTGCCCCGGCTGCACACAGGTTGTCCTGAAACAGTGGCATGGTCAGTGTTAGTGTAACTGGGGGTGGAGTTGTTTTGTGATTTAAGGTGAGCAACCCCTAACCCAGAGGGAGTTTGGGGAGTTTTTGTATGAGGAAGAAGTTCACAGAGGAGACCCCAGGCTGTGATCTCACTTCCTGGTCATAAAGCTTAAAAGAACTTGGAACCCTGGTAACCAGGCAACCACATCATAATGAAGCCCTTTCCCAGGTCACTGTGATGAAGATGCTGGAAATAATACCATGTTTCCATGCTGCGGCCTACCGGCCTCAGGCACTGTCCTCACGAAAGCCCAAATGTTGAAACTTTACTCATGTTTTACTCTATGGTTTAGGTCTTACACAAGATGCTTCTGTCCATTTTTTTAGAGGTCAAAAATATAACACAGGAAGGCCAAGGGCAGACCAGGCCAGGTTAGACAACCACGCTGATCTCACACTGACTGTCCTCCGACCTTTCCCTGCTTGTGTGCGCGTGTGTGTGTGTGTTTATGTGTTTATGTGAGTGTTGGTGTGGAGGGGGAGGAGGGTAGAGGGCTTTGCTCGGTCTTCTTTTTCCACATCCCTCAGGTGTAAGGATAGACTGTTTATTAGATAAATTTTTATTTTCTGGGGGTAGGCCTCTATTGGTATGAAATTGCTTCTTAGGACTGCTTTCACTGTGTGCCATAAATTTGGGAGCATTGTGTTTTCAGTTACTTAGGCCTCAAGGTATTTTTTTATTTCTTCCTTGATGACATTGCTGACCCATTGAGTAGCATGTTGCTTAGATCCCATGCCTTTGTGTGTTTTCCTATTATTTTCTTGCAATTGATTTCTAGTTAGATACCAGAGAAGATGCTTGGTACCATTTCAGACTTCTTATATTTATGGAGACATGTTTGATGGTCTAACATGTGACCTATCCGGAAAATGTTCCATGTGCCCTTGAAAGGAATGTATATTGTTCGGATAAGTGGTGAGATGCTCTGCAAATATCAGTTTAAGTCCTTTAATTCCATTGTTTCTTGGTTGATTTTCTGGCTGGATGATATAACGCTTGATGTCATTTGAATGACATCATCCCCTACTATGACTCTCAATGTCTTCATTTATGACTCAACATGTTTGCTTTCAGTGTTAGTAGCTCCTACGTGTGCCATGTATATGACAGAAACGTCCCATCCTCTTGTTGGATTGATGCTTTTATTAATAGGACATGTACATTTTGTCACTTGTTATGGCTTTTGTTTTAAAGTCTACGTTATCTAAATATTGTTTCCCCAGCTTTTCTTTCCCCATTTCCATTGGTAGAATGTCTTTTTCCATCCCTTCACTTTCAGTCTCTGTGTGTCTTTCAATATGGAGTGACTCTTGTGGGAAGCATATGTATCATTTTTTTGGGTTTTTTTAATCCATTCTGCGACGCCTGGTTTTTGCTAGCTAACACAATTTTCAATTATTATTTTGATGATGAAATGCTCAATGAGTGGACTTGTTCCATGGTTCTGTTAAATGAGAGGCCACCAGGTGTTAAGGCAGCCTTGGAAGTAGGATGGGACACTGTCAGGGCATGAAGGTCCGCAGGCCATTCTGCTGGCTGGAAGGAACACGGTCCCCATTCCCATTTGAGCAGGTCGCATGCAATGTATGACCCTGCCTGACAGACAGTGGGACCTGAAGTTTGAAAGTCAGCATAGCCCAGGGTCTGCAGATTCTCTAGGCAATGGGAAAGGTATTCATGCTTGTCTTGTATGCAAGGCCACAGGACCCTAGCCTCAACTGGTAGGAAAAAAAGACCCGGCATGAATGCAAATTATGGTTCCCAGAAACTTTGTTGGAGAGGAGGTGATCAGGCCGACACCTAGCTTGAGTGGGGCAATGAGGTCCTAGACCTTCCTGTCTGAGAAAGGAGAAACTGCTTGAGTGGGTTGATGGAACCCAGGACATCCTGACAGAGGGTGGAGACCTCGGCCACCCACCAGCAGCATGCAAATCACAACTTTCCCTTCCAAAGGCGGGAGACCGATGCACCACAGCTTGTCCAAGTGGGGCAACATGGACACGAGGCCCTACTGGCAACAGGATGGTGACTTGCCACCCTCTCCCTCGCTGGCAGACTGTGAGTGGCACTTGAGACTCCTGGCCCTTCTTGCAGAGGGAGTGAACCCAGGACCCTGCTTGTTGTGCACAACGCCTCAAACCGGTGGCTTTTTGGAAGAGGAAGTATCCCGCCTATGAAAGCTATGGTCACAAGGCCCTCCTGATAGAAAAGGTTACCCAGACCTTCAGCTAGGCCAGCAGCTCGCCAGGGACCCAAAACCCTCCTGCATGAGGAATCCTCCACGAAGCCTACCAGACGTACAAGGGCAAGAAGATTTCAGTTCATTTAGGGTGACCAAGTGGACACATTCCCCACCTAATGCAGAAGTGAAGGGAGACCTAAACCAGCCCCTATGAGTGCCTCCATGTGGCTCTGTGCCCCCGCAATAGCACAACACCTACAGCCCATTCTGGTACAAACAAACCTGGTCTTTGGTCTCCCCACAGGAGCGGGGGACTCCAACTTTCCTTGACATATCAAATCCTCTGAACAACTGAGCTAAGTGCCAATAAAAGAAGGCCACTGCAGGGGCTACAGAGAGAGACACACAGAGAGCGAGAGAGACCTACAGACACAATGACAGAAGGAGACACAGGGAGAAGGAATGGGAGAGGGAGCATAGCATCCAAGAACCAGAGCTTGACAGCCATCAGATGGCCACTCACCCTGGGAAACACACTGAGACAGTCACACCGATGATGTGCTGATGTGGAAGCTTACACACTGGAGTGTGGTCATGCCAGATATTGGGATCCTGTGAGTAGGCGGTGATCTGTCGGTGGCAATCAGGGTGGTGACTAAGTGCATGCCGACAGTGTCCCAGCACTGTGATGGTGCTCGGAGCCTCACCCAGATTTCCGCCTTGTGACAAGTTGTAGTAGCAGGTAGTCTCTGTGTGTGGGTCACACCCTCTGAGCTTGTCCCATAGAGGTCCTCTTTCCTGCAGTCAGAGGACTCAGACGACTCACAGGGCTGTTGGTGTTTTTGTGCAAAGTGGAGTCTGCTGTTTTGTTCCGGTTCTTTTCCCATGTGTGATGGGAGTCCTGGGTAGGATGGAGGACTACCGTGCATTGGGGGAGACCGCAAACCAGGGGCACACCAGCAAAGATAGGGGCCTTCGTTATGGTGGGTCATGTGAGACATCCCTTGGTCCGGGGTCGAGCGACAGACAGAGTGGGTGACTCAATGCACACTTGCAGGGAGACAGACGGTTTTCCCTGAGTACTTGGTCTGCGGTGCCAAGGAAGCGCATTGCCCTGACTGGAGAAAGCCGCCGTGAAGTGGTGCAGCGAAGGTGGAGGCATGCGTAGAGGAAAGCCCTGGGCCTGGGCATTGCGGGTGGCGGTGGTTGCCGCAAATGGCTGGGAGCTGCTAGCTTGTGGGCAGGAGCAGGACGAGAGCTGAAGGAGCACCAGCCAGCGGGCCTCGACATGTGGTTGGGGTTGTGAGGCTGTAGGGCAGGGCGGTGAGTTCGCCGATAGCCTGGGGACCAGCTGCGGGTTGAACGGCTGCAGAGCGGCAACTGGCAGGAGGTATTGAAACAGAGCCCATCGTGGGATGGCGGCAAAGGTAGGGGAAGGCAAAAGCCTGTACGACGTGGTATTCCAAGAGGTCCTCATGCAAGTCCTAACCAGACCCGATCATGTTTACATTCCGGGATCAGACGACATCATCTAATTCAGGGTGGTATTCCCATAGGCACAAGGACTTGGCGTTGTTTGCCCAAGGGGACCCGGTCCGGCCGGCCTGTTAAGTGTGCGTCACCATGCTAGGTGCTCTCACTTAGCGTGTGTGCCAGAGAGCACTCTCCGCCAACCTCATCAGCCCATGGTGCACTTTTTGCCGTTTCGCCAACCACTCATCCGGAAGCTGCTGGCGTGAGCAGTGGCCAGTCCAGGCTTGCAGTGAGCCTTCTTCATTCGCCATGTCAGGGGCACCGCCGGCCACTGATGCTCCCCTGGCGGTCACACAGTACTGGTAGTGCTAGCCTGCAGGAACTCTACAGGCCCTGGATGGCTTGCCTCCACCCACACATCTGGCTACTCTGCAGTCTATTTTTCAGGGCAACTGAGGCTTGGGTACTCTCAGAACCCTGGGATTCCAGGCAAGGGCACATCGGCCCTGTCCCCGGACCTGCACCAACAGGTGCCTTGTCACTGTCTCTGACCCAAACTCCTGACCAGTGTGACCGGCCATAGGCACGGTATGCCAAAAGCACCACCAGGGTTCATCAGGCCCAGAACAATGCCACCCTCATTTACACAGACGTGCACATGTCCCACGCTATGAACAGCACCCCATACACTCACATGATATTTTCCTATACATCACCTCTCCAAACCCATTGTGGTGAGAGTGATAATGTGAGATGACTAGAGAGAAAGCAAGACCGAAGCAGAAAGAGACAGACTGAATGAGAGAAGGAGAAAGGGAAGTAATTGAAGAGATAGACAGAGAAGGAGTGTGATATGAAGAGAGATGCATGACAGGGAGACAGTGCGAGAGACATACAGATAAAGACACACACACACACCCACAAACACACACCCTCAGACACTCACACACACCAGAATGAAAGAGAGAACCAGAAGCATGAAGAGACAGAGAGTGAGACAGACACACCATCACATACAGAAACAGCGATCTAAGAATAGAAAACAATTCACTGAGAGACACAGACAGACAGAGAAGGAGACAAAGAGGGAGCCGGCAGCGTCATAAACTTTGCATTACTCAGTCTGGAAATAACGCCCCGGCATTTTATTTTCTCTATTCCTTAGAAAAGAGTCACAAACAATGGCAATTCTCAAAAGGCGGGGCTCACGCAGAGATGTGTGACATGGAGGCAGGCACACTGGGTGCCATGGAGGGGCCACCCCAAACGCAGGCCGAGATAGGTGCTTGGCCCCAAGTCTAAACATAATGGAGACCCTCGAATGTTCTGTGCCAGAGGGGACTGTGTTGGAAATGGATTTCATTACAGCCCTCTTGAGATAGAGGCAGGAAACCAATGTGCATCCCTAGGTGCCAGAGGAGATGCAGCCCGTAGGCTCTGTTCTGACCTCTGTTCAGCACAAACGTCATCGGTCAGGTCTGCACCCGATGTCATGTGACCCCAGCCCAGGGTTTCTAGGCACTACAGGTGTTTATAATGTGATGACATTCTGAGGTGTGGATGCTAGAACGACCTGTACTATGCACACGGGAAAACTGCGGAGGCCCTGACAGCACATGCTGGTCAGAATCACATCACTGGTGAGGAGCGGAAGCCAGCTCTGAGCCAATCTCTGGGTCCTCAAAGCCATGGCCCCGGCTGCACACAGGTTTTCCTGAAACTCTGGCATGATCAGTGTTAGTGTAACTTGGGGTGGACTTGTTTTGTGAGGTAGGGTTAGCAATCCCTAACCCAGAGGGAGTTTGGGGAGTTTTTGTATGAGGAAGAAGTTCACAGAGGAGACCCCAGGCTGTGATCTCACTTCCTGGTCATAAAGCTTAAAAGAACTTGGAACCCTGGTAACCAGGCAACCACATCATAATGAAGCCCTTTCCCAGCTCACTGTGATGGAGATGCTGGAAATAATACCATGTTTCCATGCTGCGGCCTAGCGGCCTCAGGCACTGTCCTCAGGAAAGTCCAAATGTTGAAACTTTACCCATGTTTTACACTCTGGTTTAGGTCTCACACAAGATGCTTCTGTCCGTTGTTTTAGAGGTCAAAAATATAACACAGGAAGGCCAAGGGCAGACCAGGCCAGGTTAGACAACCACGCTGATCTCACACTGACTGTCCTCCGACCTTTCCCTGCTTTTGTGTGTGTGTGTGTGTGTGTGTGTGTGTGTGTGTGTGTGTGTGTGTTATGTGTTTATGTGAGTGTTGGTGGGGAGGGGGAGGAGGCTAGAGGGCTTTGCTCGGTCTTCTTTTTCCACGTCCCTCAGGTGTAAGGATAGACTGTTTATTAGAGAAATTTGTTCTTTCTGGTGGTAGGCCTCTATTGCTATGAAATTGATTCTTAGGACTGCTTTCACTGTGTGCCATACATTTGGAACATTGTGTTTTCAGTTACTTAGGCCTCAAGGTATTTTTTTTATTTCTTCCTTGATGACATTGCTGACCCATTGAGTAGCATGTTGCTTATATCCCATGGCTTTGTGTGTTTTCCCATTATTTTCTTGCAATTGATTTCTGGTTAGATACCAGAGAAGATGCTTTGTACCATTTCAGTCTTCTTATATCTGGAGACATGTATGATGGTCTAACATGTGACCTATCCTGGAAAGTGTTCCATGTGCCCTTGAAAGGAATGTATA